>LR991020.1:29810512-31023112 GCA_905163495.3 Cosmia trapezina | reverse complement strand
TTTGTCAGCTAAATTTTGTTCGTAGAGACATTGAAAGACCTCATTTTCAGTCATAGATGAGGGCACTCCAATTACTACAATGCGAGGTTTGCGCTTTCGGGGTTCGTCGACGGTAAGCTCCGACGAAGCAGTTTGTACTGTTCGCTTGAGTTTGTCCAGGTCCTCTTTAGTCTCCGTGCTGATTATGAGACCTCCTTTTCCGTTTTACGTTTTTACGTACGCCTCGTACTTTCAACTTCATTTCACCTGGGCATATGATGTTCTGGACCATGTTCGTGGTTTCGTCACTGGTCATTGAGTTGTCACATGGGAAAATTGCCACGGAGCTAGGTTGGTTCGGACGAACAAAACTGCTGGTTCCTTCTTCACCATATCGGCAAAAGATGTATTGCTCCTCCCAGCTCCTTGCTTCGTACAGGACTCCTGAATGGTGCGGTTTATCTCTGTAAGACAGTCCGTTAGGTCTCGAGCTTCGGTCATGGTTTTAAGGGCGGTATGGGTTTGTATGGCACTTGATTTCAGCGACTGGTATCGCACGGCCATTTGAGAAACTCCGTGTCCAATTTTTCGACAAAGATTGCTGATTTTTAACTTCTGTTCCGAATTGAGTTTTCCATCATTAGCAATAGCAAAGACCTCATTTAAGCATTGTTCAATGGATCCTTCAGTTCTGAATTTCCGGAGTGGGGATAAGTTCAGCTGGGTCCACAGCCACTTCTTGGCTCTGCTTGGGTTGTTGAGTTGGTCTTGGTGTTGGTGTCGATGGAGGGCTGCGCGATGTCAGCCCACTCCGGATAAAGGGGCTGCCTTCCATACTTCAGATTATAAAAATTGTATATTATTATATATACTCTAGTCAGATCATTCTTGACATCACTTGATTTATAAAACACGCTAGTACACTATAAAAACTGGGTCAGTATTTATGCAAGTGTTAATTAATTTATTTTACTAATGCATTGATGTGCACGTATGCGTTGACCGATGACTCGACTGACCTATATAAAAAAAAATATATATATATATATATATATATATTTATTTGTTCAAGACTTAAACCTTTACAGTATTACATTTATTATGTAATTAGACTAAGATGGCAAGATACACTAGTGTAACTGGGCTTAAACGAATGAATATATATTAATGACCTTTATATGAATGACCTATATGACCTATAATTATAATTATATTCCTACCTAAAGCCAACCAATACCCACACAATGGTGGTGGTGGTGGTGGTGGTGGTATGGTGGTGGTATGGCCAATGGGTATTCACAGCTTCTAAAATTAATCTTGCTGCCATAATTTAAAATACGATGGATTATGATTTTGGAATGAGTATGGAATTTTGGTTCAATTTAAATTGGATTATCTTTTAAAATGAATAGGTTGAACTGTGGCTGGAGTTGACAACGCGAACTAAAACCTTTTCAGAGATGTGGCCACTCGATTAGTTGAATTTCTAAAAACAGTGTATCTACTTAGATTTTTTAAATTTACTAATGCTCCGCCCCGTAAAAAAAAATCCATCATATGTTTTGGGTACTTTCGCGATATTACTCAAAAAACGCTAATGTAATTTCTGTCTTGTATCCACTTAGAATCCTTAAAACCTTTGTAGAGATGTGGCCACTCGATAAGATTTATAGCCCCTTATCTCGAGTGCAAAGTTATTTCTCAATTTTATTTAAGATTTTGAGGAGCTCGTGGCTAAGTAATAACAGCCGCACGGTTCGATCCATCAGGTTAAGCTACGCTTGCCGGGGTTGGTCAGTGGATGGGTGACCATCTTTACATATCGAGTCTCCTCCGTGCCTCAGAAAGCACGTTAAGCAGAAGCCCGAAAGTCTGACAACCAGTCTTACCAAGGGGTATCGTATTACCCAGTTACTGGGTTGTGGAGGTCAGATAGGCAGTCGCTCCATGTAAAATACTGGTATTCAGCTGCATCCGGTTAGACTGGAAGCTGACCCCAACATAGTTGGGAAAAGGCTAGGCAGATTGATTTTAAGATTTTTTGTCACTGATTTAGTATTTGAATAAACTTGAAGCACACTTATTACGGGTGAACAAATATAATTTAAGGTTGATTTAAATGTTAGACTATAAATTGAGGTTTAAAATAAACATGACTAGTTTAATAGTTACCTACGGATCTATATGGAAACGTTAATTAATAATTAATAGGTACCTATCGAATGAGTTAATTAATAGTGCCTATGATAACAGCCTGCGAAATTGGGAAATACCTAAATTACAACCAATAATTTATGTGAGTTGTTCTGTTCTGATTTTATAGATTAATCTAATTATTATTCTTCTTTATATTTATATCAAGTTTAAAAGGTCATTTCATTACCCAGTGTTGTTGAACCGGCAAATGTTAGGTCGTGATTACAAAACCTATTCGTTGAACTCCTTTGCAAAAAAAAACGGGCACCTTACAGTCGTTGGCTTTTCTATGGATAATATTAATATTTTTGGTATGTCATTAGCATAAATGACTACAAATTTGTTATTATCATTGGTAATATAGTTTTTAAGTCTAAATCCTGGAATCGGTGTTTTAGTCAATTTAAACACAGAGTCGTGTTAAAATGGAAATTTTGAGGGTATAATTAAATTAAGACTACGAGTATTTTTATGGTATTTTAATAAAAAAAAGACGTTAAAAAATAAAAATTAATAACGAATATGACTTCCCCTTGCAGCGATTACGGCATGTAATCGTCTTGGTATGCTTTCCACCAGGCTTTTGATGGTGTCGTGTGGAATGTGTTCCCACTCAGCCGAAATCACACGTTTAAGCTCCCTGATGTTTTGTGGAAGAGGCTGGACAGATCATACTCGCCTTTTTAGGAGGTCCCAGACGTGCTCAATGGGGTTAAGGTCAAGGCTCCGAATACCGACCTCAATCCAGACGACGAATACCAACCTCTTGCATATAAGCATCTACGTCGCCAGAACGGTCGCGAGCATTATCGTCCATGTAAATGGCATCTTCACCAATTACAGTCAGTGCGGGCTGTGTATGTTGACAAATTAATCCTGTTATGTACCTTTGCGCATTTAGTGAGCCATTTTCAATGAACACTATCTGGGTATAGCTGGAAGTTGCGCCCGCCCAAAACATAACGGATCTTCCACCATAAGGGGTGATTTGTGATTTCTTCAAAACACACATCGCCATAGCGTTACCCTGGTCTTCGTAACACTCGCCGACGTCGGTCCTCACCATTCAGACGAATTCGAGCCTCATCGGAGAAGAGTACGCTACTCCAGTTAGCTAGTGTCCAAGATAGACAATTTCTTGTGAACCTCAGTCGAACAATCCGGTGCTCACGGAGTAACTTGGAGGCCCGCGCTGGTCGTCGACTGCGTATATCAACCGCTAAAAGCCTCCTCCTCACTGTCCATAGGCTAACTTGTGCTCCTCGTACCTCTTCAAGGTTTCTTTTGAGGTCTATGTAACTGCATTTGTGGTTCCTCAGCGCCTGAGTCACTAAAAAGCGGTCGTCTCGTGGTTGTGTGCAAAGTTTTTTTCCCAGAACCTTGCCTTCTTTGAACGGAACCTGTCTCTTGGTATCGAGTCCAGGTTCTTTGGACGGTTGAATGACTCACTTTTAACCGCTATGAGCCTTAACATTGACTACACCTTGGCTACACCCCACTTCCAGCAGCGCTATAATATTACTAGCTCTTATTGCTTTTTCTGACATTACAATCGACACAATTACACAAAGATATCTGTTTTAAGTCACAATAAAGCAGGATTATGCGACAAACATAAATTATTCTAATAAAAATAACGAGAAGTTAGTTTAAGTTGCCTGATAACCTTTTAACCGCAAACCCGCTAATAGTAAGTAAAAAGTCATAAACTGAAAAAGGGATTATTATTTTTAAAAGCAACAGATTCGAATTTGAAATTTCATACCCAGACTCTTTATTAAGTGCCAGTAATATAGTTTGGCTATTAAAACCTCTTTAGAACTAAATGATTACCAATAATGTAGAAAAATCCAAACCGCCCGTTTGTTTTGCAAAGTAGTGTAATCACAATGTGATTACACTCCTTTACAGGTCTTTTCCTGTACAGGTCCTACTTATTCTTGTGATGTCATCACAAGAATAAGTAGGACCTGTACAAGTTAACAAGTACCTACTAGTTATTTTAGCTCCCTAAACTACTAGTGATCTGGCCAAAACAAAAACATGTTTCAAGAACAGCTCATCATTTGCCAGAAACAAATTGCAGGGAAAATAATCAAAAAAGTGTACCCTTCTGAGCGTTAAGGCTTGGCTCATGAATAAGCAAATTACGCGTCGGTTGGCATTTTAATTATTTTGTACTTTATTACAGCACGTTGCGTGTTGTTCTCATGTTTACTTTCTTCCAAGAACTACCATGTTGTACGTGTAAATTAAAAAATATATGTTTCGCACTAATAAAGCACTTTTTTGCACTTTGAAGTATTTTTTATTGTAACTTAAAAATTGGTAGGTAGGAAGTGAATCTATTAATGATACATTTTCCATCATATTCCAATTTATAAATAATACTCTATTTTATGACTGATGAAATAGTTCAAGAGACAGACATCATCAAAATTACCTACATCTCTAAATACACGGTCTAAGCACTGTACGAAACAGCAATATTTTACAAAACCATTTGTCATGATTTCCAAATAATAATAAATTTTGTTGATTTAAAATACTGAATTTAGAGTTGAAAGTATGTGTTTTGACTAAGATGATTTTTTATCTGTGTTTTCGAGTAGTTAAAAAGTGTCTCATTTGACATTTACCACCAAAAGTATTGGTTTTTTCTAGCTGGTAGTTAAACAGTGTCTCATTTGACACTTACCGCCAAAACTGTTAGCTGAATGTTGGTAAAAAAAAACGTAATGCTTGGAGCGTCGCCTAGTTTCTAAGTTAGTTCTAAAACCTAAAGGTTGTCTAGAAATCTAGTCTTTACTGATACTTATTGAGTGCCTAGTTAAATAGTATGCTAAATATTGCAAGTTTGTATGTATGCAAGAAGGTAAAATATAAATGTTATTACTAATGAAGTGGTTTATCATTTCAATGCATTATATTGCATAAACCCGTCGCACGCCAATTAGCAGACACAATATATTTTCTATTGTTATCTGAACAACTGCAAATCGTGCAATCGACGTTTAAATAGTTACTGCGTCCAATCTGCAACATAGAGGAATAGCAGCTGTCGTATCAACATAGCTTCAATCCTGCGCTCGTTATGCCAATCAAACTACGTTACGTAAGTGTTCTCAGTTTGCAAGTGATAAACAGTGTTGTTTACTGCGGCGATAATGGCACAATTAACGGGTATTATCGTGACTTATAGTTCTGTGACTTATAGTGAGTTATAGTTCTGATATTTGCATTGAAGGTACAATAGGATTTGTTAGTGAAAAACCTCGGGCACTTCAATGAGCAGTGGGGAAAAGAGTCGAGCAAACCGATAGAGTAATAAATATAGTATTATATTTTATTTTTGTACGTAACAGAACAATCTGACATATTAGGGATTACATTGTTTTTAGGTAGGTAATATAGAAAAAATGATGGTGATTAGGTAATTTATAATGAATCACAAAACCAAATTCATTAAAAGATATAGTTTCTTATCACCATTAGGATCCGGATTAAAACTTTGAAAAACAAACCACCCTTATCATTGATTTGTCTCACAACAGGTCATTGTTCTACAACAACAAAGCAACAGGCTCTCCATTGTTCAAATACAACAAAACACCAATGTTGCTGACAGCTCCACCGCTTAATTAATCTTTTTCTAAAAAAATGTAGAAAAATTCTAAATAAGTCGGTTTGATTTCACGCGTCAGTCATCAAAGACCTTTGGTCCCTAATACTGCGGGCATAAACTTTGGGATCTCCATAAATAAGGATTTTATTAGATTTGATCATGCATGCTTTACCATGTGAATTTTGATGAAACCGGCCTGTAATACAAACCTTTGAGGATAAATTATGTTTATTGCACCGTGGCTCCTGGAGTATGTTTAGAAAAGGCCTTTAATTCAGCAATTTTTCTTTTGGGGAATTCTAATTCTCTATTTTATCATGCTTATGTAATTTTTTTGAATTTGTAAATGTACATTAGAGTTTTTATAGCCCTAGTGTAGTCTTCAACCTATATAATGAACTAATGCCTACTGATTTCGTTCTTTCCTGGGCGTTTGCGTTAAAACAGCATAAAACCCATAAGCTCAGTATCAGATTTTATATGAAACAAACTTTCTGATTACCCAAAGATTAGGTTGCCAAAACAAGGGTATAATTGGCTTATAAAAACCGTTTCGGGAGCTCCTCGCCTATCATCCTATAGTAACCTAATTCGGGCTTAATTTAATTTTGCAAGATACGCTGTTAACTTGTACTTAATAAGAATATTAATTTCTGATCAGCAAGGGTTCAGGAGTTCAATTTCAAGGGTTATGGTAATGGTTCTCAATAATTTGCGAAGTGAATTATCTGTGTTTACTGTATTGCTGTTTCTGAGGTATTTAAACGGAGTTTATCCATTCGATAGTGATGATTGATTCGTTGTCGTCTTTATAAACACTTCGTCAAGGAAGAATTTAGCTTAAAAGTCGAGTGAGTTACTATCAAGGGTTTATCTGAGGACCCCAAAAACCGAGCTTAAGGAAGAAATTCACAATTCATTCAAATTCACAATTCATTCATTCATTCAAATTCAAATTCAATTAAGTAATTTTGTCGAATCAGAGTTTAAACGGAGTTTAAGAACTCAACAGAAACCGGGCTTTATTAGTTGATTACGAAAATGATAACATGTTATATGCGGTGTAACGTACAGTCGACCGCACATCAGTGGTAAACACTTTGACCTCGAGCTAGCCAAGCGCAGTATGGAGTTTCAATGGAATGCGGGGCCAGCTTATACTGGTTTTGTTATCATTGACGTGTGGTCTACTGTACTAGGTTGTGCACTATCAATACACATCGTGTCTGTCTGTGTGACTGTGTTGTCCTCTAAACTACGCAACGGATTTTGATTCGGTTTTTAACCATTATTTAGTGAATTTATTCCGGAACGTTTATGTGTACCTATAAAATCCATTAATTTTAAACTAATATATAACGTAAACGCACCTAATAACGACCCGTTAAAATCCGCGCTCATTACCGCCCTATTCAGAAAACTATCATTTTTATGTCATGTATTAAAGCTACACAATTGGTTGCTTTAAAAAAAATGTAGATGTATTTGTATTGCAAATGTTCATCTCTTGTTTGTGTGCGTAACTCGACGATTTAAATAATAATTGCTCAGTTCGTCCGTGGACGCCGACCTTAGTGCATTTTCCATAGTGTGGCATTCCCGATGGCATAAGTACTCTTGTTTCTTTTTTAGCAGAAGATTATATCGTCAAGCATTTTAATGTAACTTCTAGTTCTTTTGATGCATTTTTGATACTTTCAGGAACACAAGTAATGATTCATTTTAATGAGATACTATTTTATTTTGCTTAAAATTCAATATTAAAAATAGGCGGTAATAGGAACAAAAATCACAATTTTATTCCTATTGTCGACCCATGTCGCTGATAAGTACTTGTCGTACTTGTCAAGCTTGAGTTTTTTTTTTTTTTATGTGAGCTGTGTGTGTGGCATAATGGACCCACCAGACCATGAAATGAAATAGTTGTGTTTTTGTCTTCGCCGGGCCACGCAAACACTGTATTTTTTTTGTTACCTGTTCTGTTTTGTCTTTCTTAATGCTGTAACCTAATTCTTGTTTTTGAGGTTATATTAGGTATACTTTTAAAATGTCCTATATAACGATTAATAACAGTAGACTGGGTTACAGTATACTCGGCGGTTATTTTAATGTGTTAACAGATGAGTCAGAAACACTGTCAGTTGAACAAGAGCAACTTCAAAGAAAAATATTTGATGTTGGTGGGTTCAAGTAGTAGCGACTTGTACCGCCCTAGTGGTTTCAAGGTAGCAGCGACTTGTACCACTAGTAAAAATATGTTGTTGGTGGGTTCAAAGTAGTAGCGACTTATACCACCCTAGTGGTTTCAAGGTAGTAGTGACTTGTACCGCTAGTAAAAATATGATGTTGGTGGATTCAAGGTAGTAGGGACTTGTACCGCCCTAGTGGTTTCAAGGTAGTAGTGACTTGTACCGCTAGTAAAAATATGATGTTGTTGGATTCAAGGTAGTAGCGACTTGTACCGCCCTAGTGGTTTCAAGGTAGTAGAGACTTGTACCGCTAATAAAAATATAATGTTGAAGGTTTCAATGTTGTAGCGACTTGTACCACTAGTAAACCAAATGTTTCATTACAGATTAGATGTCTTGTACCACTAGTAAACCAAATGTTCAATTACAGAATAGATGTTGATGGTTTCAATGTTGTAGCGACTTGTACCACTAGTAAACCAAATGTTTCATTACAGAATAGATGTGGATGGTTTCAATGTTGTAGCGACTTGTACCATTAGTAAACCAAATGTTTCATTACAGAATAGATGTGGATGGTTTCAATGTTGTAGCGACTTGTACCACTAGTAAACCAAATGTTTTATTACAGAATAGATGTGGATGGTTTCAATGTTGTAGCGACTTGTACCACTAGTAAACCAAATGTTCAATTACAGAATAGATGTTGATGGTTTCAATATTGTAGCGACTTGTACCACTAGTAAACCAAATGTTTAATTACAGAATAGATGTTGACGGTTTCAATGTTGTAGCGACTTGTACCACTAGTAAACCAAATGTTTCATTACAGAATAGATGTTGATGGTTTCAATGTTGTAGCGATTTGTACCACTAGTAAACCAAATGTTTAATTACAGAATAGATTGGTAGTTGTGTGGTTTTGTGGCGGCATCTAGGTCGCCACGTGCGAGCTGCGCATCACAGTGACATGACGTCGCGAAAACCTGCATCGCGCAGTTGGGGTTTGCCGCGCCACTGGCATGGATACGGCGTCCCTTTTTTTTTTTTTTTTTTTTTTTTTTGAGGGTGGGAAATCATCAAATAACTTCTCCCGCTCTGGGTGGAGCGGGAGGGCGTGTCAGACTTTTACTGACTAAAACCCACCCGTGTTCCTTCAGTTGCCTATGCCAGGGCCGCGGTAACCCTTTCAGACAACCCGCGACCCCAGCGGCGTCGGCCCTATTGGGCCCCGTCACTTGCTGACATCTCTTTGAGGCGCGCGTGGAACACGACGCGCCGTCGACTCGGGCCTGGTCCTTACCGGACGGCGAGCTACCCGCTGCTCACCGTCCGCAGGCCCGCGCCTACGGTGGCCGGAAATCGCCCCGCGATTCCCGCCGCCCAGGGCGTCTCCTGCGGCGACTGAGGGCGTGAGGCTGCCTCTCCCTCACGCGTTCCGCCTCCTCCTTCGCGAGCATCACTGCTTCGCAGAAGGAGGTGACGGCCTCCCATGCACTCTCGCTCCGCACCATGGCCTGGACCAGGCTCGGACGCGAGAGATCGCCGCCGCCGATCGCCTCCGTGAGAACACGGCGGTGCTCTGCCCAAGCCGGGCAGACCTCCACTGTATGCTCCACCGTGTCCTCCGGGCGATCTACACAATGGAAACAACCGGGCGTTTCCTCCCGCCTTATGCGAAACAGGAACCTCCCGAAACAACCGTGTCCGGTGAGGACCTGCGTCAGGCGGAAGGTGAGGACGCCGTGGCGCCTCTCTAACCACTCCTCAAAGAGGGGACTTATCGCCGCTATTGTGGCGTGCCCAGCGCTGGGTTGCGACAGTCGCGCTCTCCATGCCGCCATGAGATCCCGCCGGAGCTCTGTCCGCTGTACCGTGATTTCTCGCGGCAGCGGAGTTACGCCCCGGCGCTTCGCCTCCTCGCGCCACTCCCACACGTGCGCGAGGACCTTTGCCTCCAGATCCCACGGCGGCAATCCGGCAAGGAGGCTCGCCGCCTCCCGGGAGACCGTGCGGTATCCCCGGACTAGCCGGATGGCCATGACCCTCTGGGACGCGTTCAACCTGCCGGCTGGTCCCAACCTTAGGGAACGCGCCCACACCGGTGCTCCGTAAAGGGCCATGGACCGCACGACCCCCGCGTAGAGCCTCCGGCAGGAGGCATTTGGACCCCCCAGATTGGGCAGGAGCCGCCTCAAGGCAGCCCCAGCCCGTGCCAGTCTGGGAGCCAAACGTCGGAAGTGCTCCACGAAGTTCCACCGGCTGTCGAGGACGAGTCCCAGGTACTTCATCGTCGACCCGACTCCGATGTGAACCCCTCCCACCGTTATTTCGGAACCCGACGGTGGCGCATTCCGAGGACCATGAAAACACATGGCCTCAGACTTGTGCAAGGCCACCTCGAGTCCCAACTGCCGGAATGGATACGGCGTCCCGACATCGGCCGTCGGGCGGTTGCCCGTCGGAGGGTCCTCCCTTTTCTGTGAAGGATGGGTGAGCTTTGCACCCTGTTCCTCGTGCCTCCGGGCTGGTGGCCCCGAGCATGAACGTCGGCGCGGCCTTCGTGCGGCTCCTTCAGCGTGGCGCCATCGGCGTCGTTTCCTCGGGCTTTCGCGCGGCGTGTCGCGCGGCCGGCATCCACGGCTTCGGGTGGCCTGGCCGCCGGCATGCGGCGGACGCGCGTTCCTGGTCATCACCATCACCTTCAGCTTCAACCTCAACCCGGCGCTGTGCACTCCGACTCGCTGGGGCGTGGCGCGACGCCGCCCCGACTCACTGGGGTACGAGTGTCGCCGCGGACGGTTCCGACTCACCGTGAACTGTGCGGCGCCCGATTCCGACTCGCTGGAGCCGCGGCTGGCACTGGTGGGCCTTTCAGGATGAATGGCTCGGCCCACTGTCGGCCTCCGGAGTTCGGAGGGTCGTGGTGTGGTGGCGTCTGCATCGCCGCATGCGAGCTGCGCATCACAATGGCGTGACGTCGCGAGGTCCTGCATCGCGCAATTGGTTTGCTGCGCGACCAGTATGGATGCGGCGTCCCGACATCAACCGTCAGGCGGTTGCCCGCTGGACGCGGCACCCGTCTGGTCGGGGAATCCTCCCTTTTCTGTGGAGAATTGGTGAACTTTGCACCCTGTTCCTCATGCCTCCAAAGTTTCAATGTAGCAGCGACTTGTACCACTACTAGTTAAATATGCGGATAGTTACAGTTGTAATTGTTGTTTTAATATAAAACCATTCGTATAAGTACGCGAGGACGCGTAAATTATGCGGATGGCCGAATGTTAGAATTTAGTTTAAATAAGATGGGCTATTGATTTTTGAAGTGTACTAATCTGTTGGCTATTGTTGTGCGGGTATGATACTTAATTTTCTACGTTGGATATGATTGTCATCTTATACCACTAGATGGCGTTACTTTTGGTATAGCTACGATCCATTTCTTTTGTCAAACATTGATTTTACATTTAAAGTTATGCATTCATTAATTCCTGTATTTTATGTAACGTCAAATCGAATATTTAATAGAATTTTAGAAAAGGTTTGTATTTAAGATGTCAATTAATGATACTGTTTTACCAAACGAGGTGGCGCGCTGCATCCGGTCCCCACTCTTGATGGTTGCCGGCGCAGCGCGTTAGCTCATGGGTCAGTCTGTTACTAGCTGTGCTCCAAGCAAGTGATATCATTTAAGTGTTACGTGTGCCTAAAAGTGAGTTTTATCGAAGAAAGAGCTAACAATAGGCAGGAGGCTATACTAACTTAGTTCCTTAGTATGTTAACTTATATTTGAGCTATTAACGCCATATATTCAAGAGTTTTAGTAGCCTTATACACTAACTTTGTTCTTATGTAAATATTTTGATGAATAAAGGAGGTATAATTTTTAAATAGTGTATTTTTATAGTTGAAATATCATTATTATTAAATATTTTTAGCAACCGCACCACTTAAAATCATATACATGTATAAAAATCACATGTATTTACACAATTCATACACACTCCCTTGGGTCGGTAATAGGTTATACGATTTCCTTTAAGAAAACCTATTACCGATCTACTTGTACTACTACTAAACTTAAGAGGCGGTTTACAGTCAAATGCCTTTTCTACTGTTTTATTAGAGCACATTTTGTATGTTTTATTCTATTTACGAGTTATGATACTTTTCAATTAGCGGCGCTAGTGGACGGTAAGCCGCCTCATAAATGTTATTGTAATTTTATATGACTATGTTACATTTTTACTAAGATTCTATAATGCCATTTACTCTTGTATAATACCAAATGCCCCCATTGGTTATATTTATAGTAGTTATAATCAATGCTGGCCTTTGGTAATTTGTTATACATAATTCGTATAAATATGATATTTTTTATTGATTTAACGCTGTTAAGAATATACTATTATAAGAATACATATAATTGTTAAGTGTTGATAGCATTCTATACTGTGTTGGAGCATTTATATAAACAGTGCAATATACACAAGCATTTTTATTTAACTTTAACGGTTCCATTTATTTAGTGGTCGGTATTAGGTGTCACATAAACGGTATTAGGCACACACCCGATATTTTGAGACGGTGATAGGGACATGACCCTTTTTCCTTTTATTTAATTTTTAATTTTTTAAGTAATTCTTTGATTATCTGTTCTTACACATAACTAAAAAAATCGATAATTTCAGTACTTGAAAAATTATTTTTATTGAAGCCACATATATTAAGAATGTGCTTATTTTTTGGATATCAATCTGAACTCCGCTTAAACTGGCGGTAATGGGTGCGTTTACGTTATAATAATATATAAAATTCAAAGTCCTGACTGACTGATATATCAACGCACAGCCCAAACCGCTGGACCTAGAGACTTGAAATTTTGCACATAGATACCTTATTTAGTGTAGGTATCGAATAAGGAAGGATTTTTGGAAATTCCATCCCTAAGGTGGTAAAATAGAGGATGAATGTTTGTATGAAAAATCTTATTCCTTGAGTTAATAGACTTGAAACTTGCCATGAATATTTATCTAAGTAAATTATAAAGTTTGTCATTTTTAATTTTCCTAAACTACCCCCTCAGGAGGGATTGGGGGGTGTCAAAGTTTGTATGGAGGAATTGTAAAGCGTGTTCCGATTGACTTGAAACTCAGTATTTACACTCGAGACCAAAAATGAAGAATAATTATGTAGCAGGGTTTTTCGAAAATCAATCCCTAAAGGGGTGAAAAGGGGTAGTCAATTTTACAGGGCAGGTTTTACTGCGGGACTTCGAAAATTGATGCTTTTATTTTATTTATTTCTTCGAAAATAATCTTTCAGTCAAGTTACGGAAATATCCCCAAACGATTTTTTAAAATTCCATCTCTGTGGGCGTGAAAACGGGGAATATAGTTTAGATGAAAAAACTTACTCATTTGGTTAATTAACTTGAAACATGGCACAAATACTTGCCTAAACAAATGATAAAGTTTGTTATTAATAGTTTTTCCCCCAGAGGGAAGGGTAGTGGGGAGTGGTGGTGAGGAGGGGTAGAGGAGGGGGAGGTGAGGAGAGAACCGGGGAAGAGAAAGGGGTGGTGAGGACGGAAAGGGGAAGGGGAGGGTGTGGTGAGAGGGAGAGGGAGGTTACGAGTGGTGAGGAGGGAGAGGAGAAGGATGATGGAGGGCGGGGGAGAGGGGGAAGATGGATGAAAAAAAAATGAAAAATCGTTTATTAGTGGTGACATCTTTTTACAAAAAGTTTTAGTCCTGCCAAACTGCACAGCAGTTTTTTGGCAGATGTAGCTCCCATAAATAATTTTACATTTTATCTTTACTTTCTCTCTACTTTTCTTTTGTTGATAAAATAAATCGGGGGGACAAGAAATTTCACGCGGATGAAGATCGGTTGCAGAAGTTATCTCAATTTTAAAAAGAAAAGTCCTGACTGACTGACTGATTGACTCATCAGCCAGCCCAGCCCAAACCCTTGGACCTAAAAAGCTCAAATTTTGCACAGAGGTTCCTTTTATAATGTAGACAAGAAATATGGAAGGATTTTTGTTCCCTTGGGATATGTTCCGACACTCACGCGGGCGAAGCCGCGGGCAAAAGCTATAATAAATAAATCTCGATTTTCACATTGTTTAGCGGATTTGCGGTTAAAAGACGATTAGACTATCAACTATTCAATCTGCCTAGCCTTTTCCCAACTATGTTGGGGTCGGCTTCCAGTCTAACCGGATGCAGCCGAATACCACTATTTTACATGGAGCGACTGCCTATCTGACCTCCACAACCCAGTTACTGGGTAATACGATACCCCTTGGTAAGACTGGTTGTCAGACTTTCGGGCTTCTGACGACCCGTAACGACTGTCAAAGATCCACGAATAACAGCCGGGACCAACGGCTTAACGTGCTTTCCGAGGCACGGAGGAATCTCGGTATGTGAAGATGGTCATCTATCCACTGACCCACACCGGCAAGCGTAGCTTAACCTGACGGATCGACCTGTGCGGCTGTTATTACTTAGCCACGAGCTCCTCTTTGACTATCAACTATTAAATACAAAAAACTTTTTTACAAAAAAAAAACAACCGACTTCCAAAAAAAAACACTACAGAGTGAAAAATAACTTTAATTTCGGAAGTCGGTGGCAAAAAACGAAAATTCAAAACCAAAGACACCGACTTTCAACATTAAAGTTATTTTTGACTCTGTAGTGTTTTTTTTTTTTGAAAGTCGGTTGTTTTTTTTTTTTGTAAAAAAGTTTTTTGTATAGTTGATAGTCAAATCGCCCGTCAAGTTTTTATTTTT
The DNA here is from genome assembly GCA_905163495.3 of Cosmia trapezina. Taxonomy (NCBI): domain Eukaryota; kingdom Metazoa; phylum Arthropoda; class Insecta; order Lepidoptera; family Noctuidae; genus Cosmia; species Cosmia trapezina. The sequence continues at coordinate 31,008,321 of LR991020.1, read as the reverse complement.
CACTTTCTAGTTGTGGTTGTGTGTTGTGTCACCCTACACAAATTCGAATACTTACCTGCAAAATAAATGAGAACATCTTCGACATAAAAAGTAGGAAAAAAATACGTATTATTGAAGCTAACTCAAAAACTACTCAAGCAAAGTTAATAAATTTTACATGGGACCAACTTCGAGGTATAAAAAAATATACTTGTCGACTTGAGAACCTCCTCCTTTTTTTGTCGGTTAAAAATGCGATACTAATGCGACTGTCAAAAGTAGCTATTATGCAAATATCTACGGCGATATGGAGAGGCCCAAGACTATTTAGTAGTTACCTGCATTACAACGAAGCCACGGCTATCGTTTTGCTATCAACCCCGCTGACTATAACATATTTTTGCACCACGGCAAGAGTTTTTCCCCTAAGAGTCTTTTAGCTCGTGCCTAAACGAGAAAAATACGATTTACGGACTGCTTAGATGATAACATTCCAAGTACCATTTACTTAATTGGTTCACATAAATATGAAAAACGACAATTTCAAATTCCTTCTTAATTCACCAATAAATTCATACAAATGGTATTCGGAAAGTGTCTTGCTTTTAATTTAGATGACAAAATTCCTATACAAAGTCTGATAATAATGTCTTTCTCATCCAATTTCCCAGAAGAATAAATAACCGCATTTTCATTTTAATAAATTCCATTTCCGTAAATGTGAATGACATGGCATGAGATAAATAAAATCTGTTGTTATTAGATTCCGTTCCCGGAAAAGGTGTGTACAGATTTTTTGTAAACACGATTTGGATCGTAACTTTCCAAACTTAGCAGAATATTATTCGTTAATATTATGATCAGAAAACAAAAAAAAATTCCAAATGGACGGAAACTTTGCTCGTTTTTAGGGTTCCGTACCTCAAAAGGAAAAAACGGAACCCTTATAGGATCACCCGTGTGTCTGTCTGTCTGTCCGTCTGTCACAGCCAATTTGCCCCGAATCTAATGAACCGATTAAGTTGAAATTTGGTACACATATGAACTTTGGTGACCCAAACACATAGGTACGTGTAACGTAAATAAATGAATTTCGAATATGGGGGTCACATTTTGGGGGAAAATGAGTAAAATAAAAAAAGTTTTGTAAACTGTACCGTGTGACATAATTATGATATGAAAGGGCTTACTGTGAGGGTCTCAAATATATATTTTTGTAATTTTAAAATAAATTATTTTGAAGGTATTTAATTTGCACTGTAAAGCTTAATATTTCAGAAACGGATCCCTATATCGAAAAACTGTTGTAACAAACCCGCAATATTTTTGAAAGATCCATCCAGCAACACCCCACACCAAGTACAGAAGGTACCCTAAAAAAATTTTTTTTTCATGATTTTATATTACCAATTTGTCGGCGTGATGATTAAGTACCTATATCCATGCCAAATTATAGCTTTCTAGTACTAACAGCCTCTGAGCAAAGCTGCGAACGGACGGACAGACAGACGGACGGACATAGCGAAACTATAAGGATTCCTTCCTTGTTGACTACGGAACCTTAAAAAATGATTTGAAATAAAATGGGAATCATATAAATACATAGGGAAATATCTACGCAATAGCAATCTGGGAGTGAAACAAATAAAATGAACCCTTTTTCTATATCATTTGCGAATCTGCAGCTTTGGGAGCTATTGTGACAGATTGAACGTAGGACGTGGTCATCAAAAATGGAAAACGTTTGGTCGAAAACAACGCTGACAATGTTTTGCCTGACACCAAGCACACTGTTCGGGTACACAAACTGTGATAGCATGATAAGAGCTAGAATACTTTTAAGTTTTATGTTTCTAGAGCGTCCTGCAATACTTATTAAGTTTCCACTTGCGATTATATTCAGGTCGAAAGAACAACTGAACATTCACTATTTGTATGTGTAAACGACTTTACTTACTTAACAATAAGAACTTAAGGTCATATAATACACTTAAACGACTCTGCTCCAACACCGCTCCCGCCCAACACCGCCCTAAACTAAGACGACTGCTCGCAGTCCACGCGGCGACAGCTAGCAGGCACCCAGCGGCAGCAGTCCACGCGGCGACAGCTAGCAGGCACCCAGCGGCAGCAGTCCACGCGGCGACAGCTAGCAGGCACCCAGCGGCAGCAGTCCACGCGGCGACAGCTAGCAGGCACCCAGCGGCAGCAGTCCACGCGGCGACAGCTAGCAGGCACCCAGCGGCAGCAGTCCACGCGGCGACAGCTAGCAGGCACCCAGCGGCAGCAGTCCACGCGGCGACAGCTAGCAGGCACCCAGCGGCAGCAGTCCACGCGGCGACAGCTAGCAGGCACCCAGCGGCAGCAGTCCACGCGGCGACAGCTAGCAGGCACCCAGCGGCAGCAGTCCACGCGGCGACAGCTAGCAGGCACCCAGCGGCAGCAGTCCACGCGGCGACAGCTAGCAGGCACCCAGCGGCAGCAGTCCACGCGGCGACAGCTAGCAGGCACCCAGCGGCAGCAGTCCACGCGGCGACAGCTAGCAGGCACCCAGCGGCAGCAGTCCACGCGGCGACAGCTAGCAGGCACCCAGCGGCAGCAGTCCACGCGGCGACAGCTAGCAGGCACCCAGCGGCAGCAGTCCACGCGGCGACAGCTAGCAGGCACCCAGCGGCAGCAGTCCACGCGGCGACAGCTAGCAGGCACCCAGCGGCAGCAGTCCACGCAGCGACAGCTAGCAGGCACCCAGCGGCAGCAGTCCACGCGGCGCCAGCTAGCAGGCACCCAGCGGCAGCAGTCCACGCGGCGACAGCTAGCAGGCACCCAGCGGCAGCAGTCCACGCAGCGACAGCTAGCAGGCACCCAGCGGCAGCAGTCCACGCGGCGACAGCTAGCAGGCACCCAGCGGCAGCAGTCCACGCGGCGACAGCTAGCAGGCTCCCAGCGGCAGCAGTCCACGCGGCGACAGCTAGCAGGCACCCAGCGGCAGCAGTCCACGCAGCGACAGCTAGCAGGCACCCAGCGGCAGCAGTCCACGCAGCGACAGCTAGCAGGCACCCAGCGGCAGCAGTCCACGCGGCGACAGCTAGCAGGCACCCAGCGGCAGCAGTCCACGCGGCGACAGCTAGCAGGCACCCAGCGGCAGCAGTCCACGCGGCGACAGCTAGCAGGCACCCAGCGGCAGCAGTCCACGCGGCGACAGCTAGCAGGCACCCAGCGGCAGCAGTCCACGCAGCGACAGCTAGCAGACGGCCAGCTATCCACCCGCCGACCGCTCTCGCTTTTACAACGTTCTATCAATAGATTTCCATGATTGATCCCTTTAGACAGAATCTGTGTATTTTGCGTCACTGGCTTCATACAGATAGGGATATCTTCGCACTTCTTCTATAAGTTTTTCTTTGTTCATAATGGATCCGTTCAATACCTGCGAAAACACTCGGAAAGAGATCGGAGAGAGACACCGCACCGACCGCTCGTCTACAACGTGCGGCCAGCGAAGCGTCAACTACCGAGCAGTCTGACGGCGGTAAGCTCGCTGACAGCAAGCTGTCTGCTAATTTATGATGCTAATGTAAAATATATCTAAAGAGCAATATTTAAAGCCCATGTTTAAATTATATTCTTTTTACCGGGTGGGAGCAGAGTCGTGTAAGACCTTTAATCGGCAGCAGGCGACGGGGAGGCACAGCAGGCGTTCACCCCCATGGGAAGGAGGTGTGCGTTTGTGTATGCATGTGTCTATAAAACGGACATCCAGTAACTACATACGAAACTGCCTTTTGGAACGGGCGACTAGAATCAATTACATAGTTTTGTAAATGTTGACGTACAGAAGTGTATGTGCCTATTTAAAATAAAGATTTAACTTTGACTACAGTCAAAGTCTGAAGCCTTGTAAGACAAGTAACTATTAAGATATATCTCTCATTCTCTGATCTATTCACCAAATTAATCTCTATTTTGTACAAACATTAGTTAACGCTTAGCTGAAAGCATTTGAGAGGCTTTGAAGTAAATAGGTAGAGTCTATAATCAATAGCTATTGACTTCAAGCTAATCCTGGGTCAGAATGCTGTGGTTTTACACCGCGGGGATTATAGACTCTTGATTGGTTCATTAGCAAAGCGAAATTAAATGTTAATTATAAACTAATGGTTTAAAGGTACAAAACAAACTTGAACCTGTATTAAGATTGTATGCATAAATCACACTCCGTCTGTGTGTGTTTGTATGTTTGTTACTTCTTTACGCTCAAACGGCTAGACCGATTTGGATGAAATTTGGTGTGTAGATAGCTTATACCCTGGAATAACACATACGCTACTCTTTATCCTGATCTAAGCAGGTGAAACCGCAGGCGCAGCTAGTAAAAAAAAAAACTTAGATGGGCGACGAAGTACGCGTATTAACATGCACTCTAAAGTGGGCGCGCATACTTGTGCACCATAATATAAATAAATTAAATTAAATAAATAAATATCGTGGGCATACCTCCTGCGTGCTTGGCTATTCTGCGTTGAGATTGGTCACCGTGCCTGAAATTCGGTGGGGAGGAATTTTCCTGACAGTCTTGACTCAGCCTATCGCGCAGCTCTTTACTTGAAATCCAGACTTGTTGTAGACTAGCTGTGTGCAGAATTTCATCGAAATCAGTTCAGTTGTTTTTGCGTGAAAGAGTAACAAACAATGGATGTTTGTTACTCTTTCACGCAAAAACAAAAACAACCATCATTCCTCACAAACTTTCGCGGTTATAATACTAGTAGGATCTAGCCAAAGGCGAATAACGATTTTCACTAGAAATCTAACAAAAAAATCAAAATCTTTTAATCGATGTTCCTATTTAAATTATTTTTTTGAGAAATATTTCTATCGTCGAAAATAATGACAACTTGTAAAGATTTGAATTAGACTTGTGTAATTTTTTTTTAACGATAAACATTAATTATTTTTCGTAGGTATAAGTCGAGGCTTAAATTATTGCTTTAATATTTTAAATGGAGCGACTGCCTATCTGACCTCCACAACCCAGTTACAAGTAACACGATACCCCTTGATAAGACTGGTTGTCAGTTTTTCGGGCTTCTGAATCTGATGACCCATAAAAACTGTTAAAGATCCACGAATAACAGCTGGGACTAGCGGCTCAACGTACTTTCCGAGGCAAGGAGGCGTCTTGGTATGTAAAGATGGTCTTGGTATGTGGAAAGAAGCTTTTATTATCGGTTTTTAAAGACTAAAAATAGAAATAATACCAAAGACTAAAAATAGACTCACACACGTTGTCTACATCTCTTTTTATGCTCTGTCCTATCGCACGTATGCTGGTAGAGATTTCTTTTGAAATAAGCATCACCTTTGCATGCATTTTTGTGTTACTTTCTTCTTTTCTGTTTATTTGTGTGTACATAAACTTATATTAGAGACATTTTCCTTCGTCGTACTACCACATCCACGAACATATCTTCAAGGATATTTTTTTCAGGTGACAAAGCTCCTGTGGTTTTGGAATCATACGTATTAAAACAAAGGTTATTCCAGTATCTGAAATTATATCTATTCTATGGAAACCTTAATGTTTCACTTTAGATACATAGGTTAAGTAGGTAAGACCTTTCTTAGCTATTGTGGTTTGCAGGCTTAGGAATGCGGTCGTACTGTCATGTGGTTTTAGTTTACCTATATAACAGACAATCTCTCATACAGAAACAGTCCTGAGTGGTTTTAATTTTATGTATCAGGGATTACGAAGTTTAGATACGTAGTTACTTACTGCTACAGGATCTTTGGCGCTCAGGGGGCGCTGTTTGCAAATATTTGTGCGATTATTTTGTGGAATGGTTAGAAAAAAAATGGCGGCGTTCATTCCGATTTTGGCCACGTGTCAAAAGATCTTTGTATGTGGCGGCATCTACATCGCCACATACGAACTACGCATCACAATGACATGACGTCACGCAATCCTGCATCGCGCAATTAGAGTTTACCACGCAACTAGCATATATACAACGTCCCGACATCAACCGTCGGGCAGTACCCCACCAGATATGACACCCGTCTGGTCGGAGGATCCTCCCTTTAATAATGATTTGATTTTTGATTTTTTTTAATGTACACCTGTAGGTACTAAGAAACTAAGTAGGTATATTTCGTAAGTTTTTTTTAATTTTAAGTATGTTCATATTTCAACGATATCTTAAATAAGAACCACGTAAATAAAGTTATGCTTGTCGCAGTTATTTCATGAAATAACTGCGACAAGCATAACTTTATTTAACTATAAATAACATAAACCTATATATTTAAATTGCAAAATCCCTGCGTGCCTCAAAGAGCAAGTGAAATCGTCCGTCATCGTTCCCGGCTGTGACGTAATTACCCATGCGATACGTTAGTACTGTTAACCGCACTTCATTCTAACACTCGACTTACGAAAACCTTTATGGTTGCGAGCTCGGCTGACCTCGACCTCGTTACTTTACCACCCTAGGTTGAATGTCACTAGCGCGTCATAAAGCGTCAAGGGGGCCTATACAAGTGGCAATCACTTTCAAAGCTTTTCGCCTTTCTACAACGACTTTCAACAGTATTGACATAAGCTTTGCGGTAGCTTATGTCAGTCCCATACATTTTTGACTATTCCATTATGGTTACCCTTTTTTTTTTGGGTGGAAAATCATCAAATGACTTCTGCTCTGGGAGGCCGTGTCAGACTTTTACTGACTAAAACCCACCCGTGTTCCTTCAGTTGCCTATGCCAGGGCCGCGGTATCTTCTTAAAACTACCCGCGACCCCAGCAGCGTCGGCCCTATTGGACCCCATCATTTGCTGAGATCTCTTTGAGGCGCGCGTGGAACACAACGCGCCGTCGACTCGGGCCTGGTCCTTACCGGACGGCGAGCTACCCGCTACTCACCGTCCGCAGGCCCGCGCCTACGGTGGCCGGTAATCGCCCAGCGATTCCCGCCGCCCAGGGCGTCTCCTGCGGCGACTGAGGGCGTGAGGCTGCCTCTCCCTCACGCATACCGCCTCCTCCTTCGCGAGCATTACTGTTTCGCAGAAGGAGGTGACGGCCTCCCATGCACTCTCGCTCCGCACCATGGCCTGGACCAGGCTCGGACGCGAGAGATCGCCGCCGCCGATCGCCTCCGTGAGAACACGGCGGTGCTCTGCCCAAGCCGGGCAGACCTCCACTGTATGCTCCACCGTGTCCTCCGGGCGATCCACACAATGGTGACACCCGGGCGTTTCCTCCCGCCTTATGCGAAACAGGAACCTCCCGAAACAGCCGTGTCCGGTGAGGACCTGTGTCAGGGGAAGGTGAGGATGCCGTGGCGCCGCTCTAACCACTCCTCAAAGAGGGGACTTATCGCCGCAATTGTGGCGTGCCCAGCGCTGGGTTGCGACCGTCGCGCTCTCCATGCCGCCATGAGATCCCGCCGGAGCTCTGTCCGCTGTACCGTGATTTCTCGCGGCAGCGGAGTTACGCCCCGGCGTTTCGCCTCCTCGCGCCACTCCCACACTTGCGCGAGGACCTTTGCCTCCAGATCCCACGGCGGCAATCCGGCAAGGAGGCTCGCCGCCTCCCGGGAGACCGTGCGGTATCCCCGGACTAGCCGGATGGCCATGACCCTCTGGGACGCGTTCAACCGTTGGGCTGGCCGCAGCCTTAGGGAACGCGCCCACACCGGTGCCCCGTAAAGGGCCATGGACCGCACGACCCCCGCGTAGAGCCTCCGGCAGGAGGCGTCACTTTCTTGCCCTAAGGTGTGTTTTTGCTTTAGAACCAATGTGACAGTTACATAGCTTCAATCTTAAGGGGCTAGCCCGCGAAATTAAAATTTTCTTACGTTTTTTTTTGCAATTTGCAAGCCAGTATTAGGTTGTATGTTTATTAAAGTATGATTCGCGACAACCACATACATGTATTTACATAATTATATTCATTAGAATCAGTAATACAACTCCTTATGTTAGCAAATAAAAAAAAAAGTCAAATGTCAAGATTTCATGAAATAGTCATTCAATAGGATTACTTTGTCTGAAAGAGTATTTTATTGATGACTTTAATGATTACAATTATTAAGTTAATACGTCTTTTTACGGTCGGTAATTTTGAGCAACATACAACTTACTTCCAAATTGCGAAAAATGTAATAAAATAAGAACTTTGCGGGCTCCTCTGGAGTTTTCGCCTTAAGGCTTATTTAAATTGGCTTTGGCATGATAAGCACCTATCTTGGTGTGGATAGGATTTTGCCAGTTTAGGACAAACTTTTCAATGGTCAGATGAATAAATATTTCAATTTGACAGCTTTGTATAGAAAATATGTCAAACTGTCATATTTACTGTTCAGATAAAAGTTATCTGACTACAGTTCTGATAGATAAGAGAGTCAGATATCTGACTATTGAAAAATCATTCCTTAGTAGTATTCAGTCGAGATTATATCACGTTCTAATTTTAAACATACCAATTTTCAAACTAAACTCGCTACCAATATAGATCAGTGAAGTTTCAATTTAGGGGGAGTTTTTGTCAGAAATGGTAAAGTTAAATTAAAACTGTTGCCGTTGATGTGCGGTTGACTGTACGTATCTCAGTAGTTACGAGTAGTCAGCGCGAGCGACTGGTTTTACCGAAGGATATCGGTTTTCCCCAGTAATTAATTTGCAGTGGCAGCGGTCGTGTAAAATACTGATTGTAATTTATCCAAGCGGTATCTGACTGATGCAGATCCCGAGGCAAGATTCCAGCCACTTACGTCGATACAGGAGTTGCGATTATAGATTATAGCGGATTAAATGGAGCAAATCTGAGGGTAACTTACCTTTATTATTCCTCTTTCTATTATAATATTCGTGAAAAAATGTTCAACTATCCTATAGAAAACTTCAATACCTACTCAACGCAAATGTATGGGACGGCTGATTATTTTTTCGCGATTAGGTACAATGTTGGTGCCATGGAAAAAGTTCTTCGGTTTGACACCCTTTTTCATGAGGATGCAAAACGACACGTTGAGATGGCAATGTGCACTTAGAAAATTTCCTACGTGACGATATTATGGTGGACGTCGACGTTCATAAAATGTATAGAAATACGTGCACGTTATTGTGGACGGAAATTCAAAACGCGTCTTCAATTTCCATACATTTTTTCTTCCCTGTGTTATCGTGATACCATGGTTGTCCACGATAATATCGCCACGTTAGGAATTATAAAAACGAATACATCAGTCGTTCAGCAGTAACGGGGTTGACTGTCCTAGAAGTTAGTAACGAATAGTCACCATACAATTTACTAGTTTACATGATCCGATCCAAATGAATAGATCACAATTCGAATGTTTACACGACGCCAAATCTAATAAATAAATGAGATTTTATTTATAACCCAACATGAACCATTTTATCAGCACACATTTCGAAATTCCCTCAGTAATGTTGTCGCGATCCCCTTGCCTTACCAGTTTTCATTTTAATTGAGCAAGGTCGCTCAAAGTCATATTTCGAACGTTTGCTTTGCCAACCACATTTAAAGTTGTGTGCATAATATAGGTAGGTAGGTAATACTTTCAGGGTCCCGTAGCCAAATAGACCTGCTACTAAACCTGTCTGTCTATATATCATAGGTCTGTATCTTTAGAAACGAAATGTAACTCTCTCAAACTCAAAACATTTATTTCAATTAAGCCAATTACAGGCACTTTTGAACTGTCAAAGAGTTGGTCAGTTAGTCAGAAAGTGGAAGCTAGTTGCCCAGTTCCAAAACGTAGATCTCTATGGAGAAGAACGGGCAAGAAACCGTACCTCAAAAGGAAAAAACGGCTCAAGAGCGAGTCGGATTCGCACACCGAGGGTTCCGTTCCGATTTCTGAAAAAGTGTGCTATTTAGAGACATCGATTTATTTTTCCTGTAATCTTTACATAAACTTCCATAACATATAATAATTTCAGATTTTTATCTTTGCAAACTTCGGAGATAAGGGGGGGAACGGTATTTTTTAAAATTTTTTGATCAAAAGTCAAAAACTATGCGGCCTAAAAAAAAATTAAAAAATGTTTGAGAATGTGCAAACAGCGCTCTTTCATATGATACCCCACATGCCCTAGTAGCCTCACTTTGAATTTTTAAGACCAGACCAGTACCTGTTACAAAAAAAAACATAAATATTTTTACTTCTTTCTTATTTGCAAAATAGTTGAGTAAACGTCATCTAAAACTGTTCCAAATTTCAAGTTGATAGCATTAGTAGTTCTTGAGATATCTAGCTGTGACAGCCAGACAGACAGACAGACTGAGTCACACCATAAGGGTCCCTTTTTTACCATTTTGGTGCAGAACCCTAAAAACGGAACCCTTACAGGATCACTTCGTTGTTCGTCTGTCTGTCTGTCTGTCCGTCTGTCTGTCTGTCTGTCTGTCTGTCTGTCTGTCTGTCTGTCTGTCTGTCTGTCTGTCTGTCAAGACCCTTTTTCTCAGGAACACGTGGAGGTATCAAGTTGAAATTAATATCAAATACGTGTAAGTCTATGGTTCCTTAGAGTTGTAAAAATATCAAGTTTCTAAGTCAATGCAATAAAAAAATACGGCCATCTATGCGATATATGTGACGACACGGTTGGCGCAGTGGTTGAGCGATTGACTGCTGCGCAGCATGTCGCGGGTTCGATTCCCGCACGGAATAAATATTTGTACGACCTACAAGTATTTTTTTCGAGTCTGGGTGTTTTTCTATCTATAATATGTATGTATTTACAAAAAAAATGTATATAAGTAATCTATCAGCCATCTCGTTACCATAACACAAGCATTAGGTTGCTTAGCTTGGGACTAGATGGCGTTGTGTGAAATGTCCAAGGATATTTGTGTTTATTTTATTATATTTTGATACTCGCAGGTAAATCAAAACCTAACGGGTCTTCCCGCTGACCTAGAATCATGTTTGGCATCTTACAGCACAAGTAATGGAAAAAGTCCGAAAATTGTTAATTTATAATTTTATCACTTAAAAAAATATTTTCAAGTATGTCATCTGTCAAGGTCCTTTTTCTCAGGAACGCGTGGAGTTATCAAGTTGAAATTAATATCAAATATGTAAGTCGCTTATATAGTTCAAACAAATCAATCTTCTAAATCAACGCAATAAAAAATACGACCATTAAGTAAAAACCTATAGGGTACTTCCCGTTGACCTAGAATCATGAAATTTGGCAAGAAGCAAGGTCTCACAGCACAAGTAAAGGAAATAGTCCGAAAATTGATTATTTTAGTTTTATAACATAAAGAAAAATAGTTTGTTTTTTTTCTGGCAAAATGTGGGTGTACTATTAGGTACACCTCTGCCCAACTCTTCGTGGAGACAAGGCGTGATGTTATGTTTCATAATATCAGCACCTTACTATCCCAGCTCAACCATTTTGTAGGAAAATAACGTAACAAATAGAAAATTTGTTTCTATTCTATCTAAAAAATGGTAATACTAATGTGCGTCAGGACTCTAAATAAGAAAACAAAAAATAACAAAAGCTAAAGCTTGGTTGGTACGGAACCATCGTGCGCAAACCTGACTCGCACTGAGGCGGTTTTTATAGCACTTTTTTATTTCAGTCTGAAATAAAATGGGCTTTTGAAAGGCGAATACTCAAATCTTTTTGTGTCATATTTTATGCCGAGTGGATACTACTAGATCGTAGATGCGGTGTTTGGCACAAGATTAAAAAAGTTTTTGGGCAAAGGCGCGTATTTTTTGGAAATCTCTGTTTGTAGAGTTTTCGTGTTCGACCAGCCGCCTAACCGCTTGTGGTTTTAATTACGAGTAAAGTGTAATCCACAGAGCAACGTATGTTTTTTATTCCATGTAAGTAACTTTCACATGATAACCTGTGAACTGTGCGTTTTCACAAAACATGTTTTAAAATATTTTATAAAAAAGAATTACGTAGTACTTTCTCATCATGATTACCGTAAGAAACACTTTTTGGGACATATAAAATGTGCATGAAACATTCAGTATTTCTATTTAATACTTAGACAGAGACTATATTTTTCAGAGAAAGAGAATTTGTATTTGTCATTAGCTGATGTATGTGATTATGAATATTGATGAAATACCTATCTCATTGACGTTTTTCTGTAGAAGGAGCTCGTGGCTAAGTAATAACAGCCGCACGGGTCGATCCGTCAGGTTAAGCTACGCTTGGCGGTGTTGGTCAGTGGATGGGTGACCATCTTTACATACCGAGACTCCTCCGTGCCTCGGAAAGCACGTTAAGCCGTTGGTCCCGGCTGTTATTCGTGGATCTTTGACAGTCGTTACGGGTCGTCAGAAGCCCGAAAGTCTGACAGTTTTACCAAGGGGTATTGTATTACCCAGTTACTGGGTTGTGGAGGTCAAATGGCAGTCGCTCCAAGTAAAATACAGATATTTAGCTGCATCCAGTTAGACTGGAAGCCGACCCCAACATAGTTGGGAAAAGGCTGGGCAGATAGTATTGACGTTTTTCTTTAGATAAATCATTTGGTTTACTCTTTCCTCTAAATACAGCATAGACACAAAACACAACACGTGTTTATACAGTGTGTCCCAGAATAATCTGCTCAAACTTAAGGATGTGGTACAAACCATCAAACTGAACAACTTTTTCCCGGGGACCAACATCGTAATCATAGAAAAAAAAACAGTCGTCCCTTACAAAATTTCAATACCTACTTGACCAAATGTATGGGACATATGTACTTGTCCAAATGAATGTATGGGACGACGTTTGTTTTTTTCTGGGATACACTGTATTTACCTCGTTTTTATTATAAACAAATTTCTGTTTCGATTCAAGATCACGACTAACAAGTAATGACTCAATTCCCAGTACAAACTACAAATAATAGGTAGGTTTTTTTTATGAACTGCACTAAATGTTGGAGTAAATCCGGTTCATGGACTGTTTTACGCGATCGTAAACTTATAATTAAAGACACAACCGAGTTCATTACGTCATTATTGTATCATCATGTCTTTGGATTATTTTGTAGACGCTTGATAATTAAGTTGGTAATGTTGTTTATTTTAGACAAATAAATTGAGAGTGAAGGTGGGATTTTGGTGGTCCTTGAAATCCAAAAGGTTGTCATATAATGACAGGAGTGCCTTCGTATCTTCTAATAACCGCAAGCTTTGATTACTGCGTAGTTCTAATAAATATTTTTCATACGACCTGCTCGATGATGTCAAATTATAGGTCTTGCAAACCTCACTGATGTGTATAATGTAAGTCATTACAGCCCTAGGTCTAACCGGGCTATAATACTATACTGAATTTCAATATAACGCTTTTTTTTTTTTTTTTGTGAGGGTGGGAAATAATCAAATAACTTCTCCCGCTCTGGGTGGAGCGGAAGTGCGTGTCAGACTTTTACTGACTAAAACCCACCCGTGTTCCTTCAGTTGCATATGCCAGGCCCGCGGTATCTTCTTCAAACTACCCGCGACCCCAGAGGCTTCAATATAACCCTATGGTCAATAATGTAATTTAAAGACTGAACTAAAAATTCGTATTAAGGCTTATTAGAAAATCTAATCTGATCTCCCTTGTTACGCTCGAGAGCCCTAGGATCCTCCGCTCCTAGGCGCTCAGGACTCAATATAAGGCCCGTAACAGAAAACTCTGCTTTTTGATGAATAATCCACTGTTAAGTCTCTATCTGATCTATATGAATGTTATCATTTTGGAATTCAAAATCAGAAATGGAAGAACTCGAATAAAGGCCTTTTTTCCAATTCTTTATTCATTGCTACTCATATTTGCTTTTTAAAATTCATAAATACACAAATAATTGAGGCATTCATTACAAGGGCAAAACGTTGTCTTCTCAGTTACAAGAACACAAATTCTTAACAAACAGTTCTTGTCTTTAGATTGACATGCAAATTCTTCAACAAATTGTTCTCTCGTAAATGCATGAGCATACAATTAAACCAAGCTTCACGAAACTTTTCCAATTAAGCATCCACAAAAGTTTGACCTGGAAACCCAAATGAGTCGGCGCTATGTACATATTCAAACCTTTCCTAATTTGTTGACTGTACTTTCAGTAGTCAGATTGTATACTGACGGGTCGCTTATTCATTAATTTATCAACACGAACAGATGTATTTACTATGATAACAGTGACTAACAAAATGGAAACAAAATATTGAGAGAAAAACTGTGTACTTACCCAAATAAAACACTGAGTCACATTCGATACAATTTATGAAAAATATTAAACTGAATTTGCTATTGCATTTTTAATTGATTTCTTTATTTTCAGTTATTATACACAGTTACTGGTAACTCGTATTAGGGCAGGACGACATAGTAGGGTTAAAATGCAAGAAATTAAGCCAGCAAATGCTCTATCGAAGTTCAGTAGTTTTTGAGTTAGTTAGATTTTTTAGGGTTTCGTACCTCAAAAGGAAAAAACGGAACCCCTATGATCACTTCGTTATCCGTCAGTCTGTCCCTTTTTCTCAGGAATGCGTGAGGTATCAATTTAAAATTAATATCAAATACGCAGGTCTTAGGGCCTCTTGGAGTTCTAAAGAAATCAAGTTTTAAGTCAAAGCAAAAATAAACATACGGCCATTTATGGTGTTCGTTTCAACCGCGCGGCCATGGCGTTAAAAAAAAAAAAGCTATGCCAACATTTTGTAACAACAATTTGTAAAAGTTGACTTCCAAAACCACAAAATAGAATGCCGAGGGGCAGTACTAACTTGCGAGGGAGCGTGTCACAACCAAAGAATCATGACCATTCTCCATACATTGATTGACCTGTCACTTGATTCGTTTTACAGGTCGTCTCCACCTACAACTGGTGTTGTATAAAAACAATTATTGTTTTTAATAACATAATTACTTATCATCTTTTCTTAGAAAGGGCAGGGAAAAGGGAAAAATACAAATAAGTTTTTGACATAATAACAGCTGTCAGATAAGGTTTGACAGCTGACAGCTGCTACAACCTCAAAAACTATTGTAAGTACGATAATTAAAATCAAAGTGTTCCGCTGAGTTACAAATTACAATCACTCAGAAATAAATCCTCTTCAATGTAATATCATCATCAAATCGGCGCGCGGTCGCAAACAGCAGTTATATTCTCGTAATATCCCGCCGATGCAGAGTTTTAGACTTCACGTGTGATGTTATGCCATTCTACACTGTGTGCAAGTTAGAGCAATTTAGGTACCTAATTGAACATTGAAGTATCAGTCAAAATCTGTCGTCGAAGCGGGCCAGACTCCAGCAGTCGGCTTCATAGACGGTGCTTTTAACCATCGAACTCGTAAGACTGATAGACAGACAAGTGCATAGAGTAAATAATAATACCAGCCTATTAGTGTGCTACTGCTGGGCAAGTGCCTCTTCTCATACAGAGAAGGCACCACGCTTGGTCAAGACGGGTTGGCGATTTTTGACTATTATTGATTATTATATAAATATAAGTGCAGGTTTACTCAAGATGTTTTCCTTCACTGATGACCAAAATTAACTTAGAATGTAAATACCTACGCATTGAAAAAGACACATCGGTACTTGCCCGGGTTTGAACTCACAGCCTAGTGCATGAGAGGCGAGGAGTTAACCTCTGGGCCATCACAACATAAATAGATAACTGAAAAAACTGTCCATACTTACATGTTTTCAGCGAGGACGGAAATTAAATAAAAAACAGGATTTGATTTATTTTTATTTATTCAATGTTGTTTCATACAACAACTTCACCTAAAAATGCTGGAGCCACAATGTTGGTTTCATGCCTGGCCCAACCTAAGTACCACACCAACGTCATAACATGTGCACAACAACCTAGGTACAGTGCGACATCCTACAATGCAGTTGCAGCAATACTCTATAATGCCTTCTTGTCCATTAATACCATTAGCTATCAAAATGTACTGTTTTCTTTCGATATGTCTCGATTTTATTTTATAAGTGAATTTTCCCCACTGTAGGCAGTGGGGAAAATTCACTTACAAAATAACTCGGATATACAATTAGTGTCTAGACAAACTTCTATTCTGTATCCGCCATGGAAAAGTATGTGTTCACCATAATATGAATGTGTTTGACGAATTTGGTAGGTTCCCAAGGCGAATCATATTAATTCACTGAATTCTAGACGGGGGAACTCAATATTAGCATTTTAGTGAGGAATATAAAAATTGTAGTTGGACAAAATGGTAGCCCGCAGTGTATCTGACACAGTATGCATATTCTCATTCTCACACCCATAAAATGCACTTGGGAGCTGTATCTTACTGGTTGGGTTTGAATAGATTGTTGGGAATGAACCTCTGGAGCTGGAACTGATTCAACAGATGGTTCTCTTTCATGCCCCTCATCTGTACTTACAAGAGGCGGGGGAGGTTATATTTCTGGGAAATGAACTGGATCAGCAGACTGTGCCACTTCTTGTTCAATTGCTTCACCATGCAGTCTTGTCACCGTCTAAGCCTCTTCTCTCATCCTGTTGCTGAGTTGAAAGAGCTTGTCTTTTGAATTGCAACCAACAGACATACACAATTAGATTGTGATATCTGTGAACAAAAAACAACATATTTGTTATAAATGCAGTGAAATACCTAACTCCATCGGTTTAGGTAATTATAGGTAAACAAAAAAACCATGTGTCTCTTCAATTTAGCAACTTTATATTTCATTGAACATTGCTAAATTATAGAGTACAATTTGTGTCCTAGCATGATGACTTGAAGTGACAAGTATTATGTTACAAATGTTTTTTTTTTTTTGTTTACATTTATTTAATTACCTAAACCGATGGAGTATAATAACGTCATGGATTACAACGTGATATTTATAGAAAAAATTGCATGCAATTTAAATTGAGTTTGAATATTTAAATACAAACCTGACGAGGTGCTACAGTAGTTCGAATTAAGTTGATCATCCTTATTGTGAGGCTTGATGGGTTTTCTTTACCTCTATGATTGAGCAATGATCGTCCACAAACGGGGCATACATGAGCATGACCATGGCGAGATGAACCAGCAGATGGATCACATTCATTGTTTCCATGAATCTGAGCATTAATAGCCTGCATGGATACATCAAAGCACATTCACAGATGTAATCTTCTTCCGTTATCTGAAAAATAAATCAATTATGAGATTTTAAAGCCTACAATGGAAATAAATATATTTAATTTGTATTTTTACATGTTCTGTTTTAAACAGCTGTCTAAAAGTGTAGAAGGTACTAGTTCTATTTATCATGTAACTTGAAAAAATATACTTTACCACTTCTGAATATCAATCTTTTTTATAAAAAAAACAATCACTTAGGGGCCGCCTCCACGAGCGAGAGAATCGCGGCGATATTCACGCTGTGCCTTCAAATTATCGCCGTGTGGAGATTGATTCATAGAGTTTCTATTGAATTTGGTAGCACGACGAGATTATCGCCGCGATTTTCACACTCGTGGAGGCGGCCCCTGTACTAGAGTCCGTTGACTGGATACTGAATCGTTAGGTACTTGATTGAAGTTGATTGTTATTGTACTTACTATTACTGGAGATATCGAAGTGCTAATTAGCGATGACTCTGCTATCAAGCTGAAGGGCGTAATAACGCATAATGTTGCAGTTTATACAAATCAATCTCGTAGAAGGCTCCATAACGCTTTCCAACAAGAGCGATGACGTCTTGGATCCTGTTCAAAAAGCACTTTCGGTAGGTATCAAAGTCCGTGAAAAATGCAGAAGTTGTAAGTATATCAGAAAATCCAAAAAATCGCACACCTGCAAAACGTCAAAGAATGACACCATAGATAATACACTATAATAACAGCCTGTCATTCACTTAAGGTTGCGTTCTAGAAGTTCGTTTTGCGCGTAAAAATCATATTATTCATAAAAGTAATGTAAAGAAAAAATACCAATTGGTTATTTAAACATTCATTAACCACATGACGAACGAACAAGTTTTTCGTATTCTTTATAACGTATAGTAATAACTCCACATATCCTGAACGCATGCATCTTAATGGAATTTTTGGTGAAAATGGTACCGATATCGCCAATCTATTTGCTTCTCAATTCTCCTCTGTATACCATGACGATTCCCAAGTATTAATCAACACAGCCACAGCAATTAACGACTCTTTATCTTGCAATATACAGTTTACTGCAAGGGAAATATTTGTTAAACTGATTCAGCTTGATGCTAACAAAGGTGCAGGTCCTGATTCAATACACCCCTATTTTTTAAAACGGTGTGCCAATGTACTAGCTACACCTTTAGCCAAGATCTATAACCGCTCTCTTGCCGAAGGAATTTTTCCAGAAGAATGGAAGAAATCTAGAATTGTTCCTGTTTATAAGAAAGGTGACCAGGACAGTATTAAAAACTATAGACCCATTGCTATTCTCCCAACCTTGGGCAAAATTTTTGAATCCCTGATTTATCCTATTATATATCGACATGTTAGTAAATTTATCTCGACTCATCAACACGGTTTTAGAAGTGGTCGTTCTATTGAGACTAATTTATCTTGTTTCATTTCTGATTTATCAAAAGACATTGATGGAGGATATCAAGTTGATGCGATATACACCGATTTTTCCAGTGCTTTCGATAGGGTAAATCATCAACTATTATTACATAAGCTGGAATCTTATGGTATCCACGGTTCCCTTCTTGCCTGGTTTAAATCATATTTGACCGGCAGGAAACAAGTTGTTTCAGTCGGAGGTCATGAGTCTATTATGTATTATGCCGAATCTGGAGTACCACAGGGCTCGCACGTGGGTCCCCTTCTTTTTATTATATTTGTCAACGATCTTGCGTCTCGAATTAGCTGCAACTTTTCTTTTTATGCTGATGATCTCAAAATCTATAAAAGAGTAGAGTCACTGACAGATGCCAGCCTACTCCAACACGATCTTGATCAAATCAGTCTCTGGTGTGAATCTAATGGGATGACCTTAAATGCGGACAAATGTTTTTGCATCCGCTATAGCCGAAAATTACAGCCACTACTTTCCGCTTACAAAATAAACAACATTACCTTGCAGGAGGTTTCTGAAATCCGTGACCTAGGCGTAATTATAGACCAAAAACTAAAATTCACCTCTCATATATCTGAAATTGTAAAAAAATCGGCTCAAATGCTTGGTTTCATCAAAAGAAATACAAAGTCATTTGGGGCCAAAACTAAAATTATACTGTACAATGCTTTGGTGCGTTCTCATTTAGAATTTGCCAGTATAGCATGGAATCCCATGTACGCTGTACATTCGCAGCGTCTCGAGAATATCCAGCGTGCGTTTACTAGGCATATTGCTTACATGTCATCAGGAATATCCCACAGATGTCCATACGAACAACGTTTGGCTTTCTTTCGCATTGAGTCGCTTCGGAACCGTCGTACGGTCCAAGACTTAGTTTTTCTTTATAAAATTGTAAATGGTCAAATAGAATGCGAGCAATTGCTTGAACGTGTCATGTTGTCAGTCCCATTTAACCTTCCTAGACAGCCAATATCTAGACTTTTTGAACCACCTACCTGTAGAAATAACATTGGCAGACATTCACCAACATCTAGAATGTGTATTCAATTCAACGAACTCAACTCAAAACTACCTGATTTGGATGTATTCTTTGGTTCCCTGCCGAAATTCAAAACCCTCTTGCGCAGTCATTTAAATAAACATTTAAGTGACTAACGTCGTACTTAGTAAGCTAATTTTATTTTATTTTAGTTAATATTTTATTTTATTGTAATTAGTAATGTATAATGTATATTTTATATCTTTATTTGTGTAAGTCAGTTTTTTTCGCTGTTTTGTTTTGTTTATAATTTTGTTTTTCCTTTTCATTTTAATTAATAATTTTAATTGATATAATTAACGGTGGTTGCTTTGTATTATGTGAATGTCGTGTACACCTGTAATTGGTATATATATAAGAACCCATACCTATTAATTTTTAGTCTATAATGTACAATGTATATGCTGTTGGCGTACCTATTATAAATAAATAAATAAATAAATAAATAACGAAACGTGTGTAAAACGCGTTCCGATTCCGACGCGTTCCATTTCCAAAAGTCTATTGAGAATGGTAAACGTATGTAGTAATATTATTTTTTTCCTATTATTAATTTAAAATTCCATTATTTGATACGAATTAAGCAAAAAAAATGCAATTTTTTAAGATATTGTATATCACTGGACGCTCTCAGGTCAATAGCTGACATCATTCTTTAGTTCATAAAATTACTCCTATTTTTTAAACGATGTATTCGATCCATGTGTGGCTTAAAAACTACCGAAACTTGTGCACCCCATTTTAAATCTTTAAAATTACTTACTATGCCAGCTATGTACATCTACGAGACTGCTTTGTTTGTTAAAACTAATACACACCTTTTTCAAAAATTATCCGATGTAAAAAAGACTCCAATGCGATCTCAATACATAAATCAATTATGCGATATAAAATGCAGAACCTCGTTGATGAAAAAGAGTTTTTTTGGAATGGCTTCGAAAATTAACAATAAAATACCCGATAATATAAAAAATATGCCCATAGCAAAGTTTAAGAAAGCTCTCTACTCGCTACGAAAAATGTTATTATACTGTTCCAGATTTTATAAATGATAATTTTTAATATTTTTCAGTTTGTTTTTGTTTTTATTTAAGTAGTTTTTAAGCATTTTTAGAAATATAGGTAAACCTAGGACTTTTGTTATACTTTTACAAATTTTGACAAATTCAAATCTAGGTTTTACAAAAAACTTCAGACCTCTGCGATGCTTTTTCAGTGAGATATCGGCGATAATGTGTTTTTCACCGTTTCAACGGCGGCGCGGCTCCTGAAATATAAACCTAGGATTTTTTGTTATATTTTTACAAATTTTGACAAATTCAAATCTAGGTTTTACAAACGACTTCAGACCTCTGCGATGTTTTTTCAGTGAGATATCGGCGATAACGTGTTTTTCACCATTTCAACGGCGTGGCTCCTGAAATATAAACCTAGGATTTTTTGTTAAGTATATTTTTTTATACAAATTTTGAAAAATTCAAATCTAGGTTTTACAAACGACTTCAGACCTCTGCGATGCTTTTTCAGTGAGATATCGGCGATAACGTGTTTTTCACCGTTTCAATGGCGCGGCTCCTGAAATATAAACCTAGGATTTTTGTTGTATTTTTACAAATTTTGACAAATTCAAATCTAGGTTTTACAAAAAACTTCAGACCTCTGCAATGATTTTTCAGTGAGATATCGGTAATAACGTGTTTTCCACCGTTTCAATGGCGCGGCTCCTGAAATATAGGTAAACCTAGGATTTTTGTTATATTTTTACAAATTTTGACAAATTCAAATCTAGGTTTTACAAAAAACTTCAGACCTCTGCGATGCTTTTTCAGTGAGATATCGGCGATAATGTGTTTTTCACCGTTTCAATGGCGCGGCACCTGAAATATAAACCTAGGATTTTTTGTTGTACTTTTACAAGTTTTGACAAATTCAAATCTAGGTTTTACAAAAAACTTCAGACTTCTGCGATGCTTTTTCAGCGAGATATCGGTGATAACGTATTTTTCACCGTTTCGATGGCGCGGCCATGAGGTTCTAGTCTTACAGCTCAAAAAATATAAACCTAGGATTTTTTGTTGCATTTTTGTAAGTTTTGACAAATTCAAATCTGGGTTTTACAAAAAACTCTAACGTCTGCGATGCTTTTTCAGCGAGATATCGGCTATCACGTTTTTTTCACCGTTTCGATGGCGCGGCCACGGGGTTTTAGTCTCACCGATCCTAAAATATTAACCTAGGATTTTTAACCGACTTCTAAAAAAGGAGGAGGTTCTCAATTCGGATGTCTGTATTTTTTTTTTTATGTTTGTTCGCGCATAACTCCGTCGCTTGCCAACCGATTTGAAAAATTATTTTTTTGTTGGAAAGGGTATACTTCCCAAATGGTCCCATTTTTGTCAAAATCCAGTTCTGATGATGGGATCCTGGAGAAATCGAAGGAACTCTTTAAATATTATAGGCACACCTGTAGCGATTTGGGTATTTTTTATAGTAGCTCGTGCATTTGCTCTCGAAAAGCACCACTTGGTGAAGTGGAACTGATGATAAAGACCACAGATGGCTACCGGAACTACTCAATGATAAATATTTCACGTGTTGCGATTCGATTACTTTCATATGGTTGCTAAGCAATTTCCGCTCGTCACACAATGCGTGTGGTGAGTGGTTGTTGAGGAGTTCTCCTGGTTTTTACCAGCAGAACTCCTCAACAATGATCGTTCCGGGAAAAGGAATATTTTGTAACATGTGATGAGCAATTGACATTAGACTATTGTAACTTATACAAATTATAAACAGACCCACTAAAAAGCGAGAAATCAAAACTTTTTAACAAAAAAAAAAACCGACTTCCAAAAATCACTACAAAGTGAAAAATAACTTTGATTTCGGAAGTCGGTGGCAAAAAAAAAAAGAAAGTAAATAAAAAACGAAAGACACCGACTTCCGAAATCAAAGTTATTTTTCACTTTGTAGTGATTTTTGGAAGTCGGTTTTTTTTTCTATATTTTTACAAATTATTTACAAATTGAATCTGTTATTTACCAAAATTTCAGGTCTGTGCAACGCTTAGTTTCTGAGATCTCCGTGGCCGCGCGGTTCTCCGCGTAAACACACACTAAACACGCACGTAACTCACGTAAACACGCACTTGGCCGGTTTTCGTTTTTTTTTATAAAAAATCCAATTGGAAAATGATTTTCGGCGCGACTATACTGGAATTTAAGTTATTATCATAGCTGATGCCGTAGCAGATCTCTGTTAAAAATTAAAAGTTCAAAAATGCCTTTGGCAAAGATCACTAATTAAACATTTTATTTTTCGTAATTTTTGTCGTTACTTCTTAATAAATCTCAAAAACTACTTAATTTCGGTAGAACATTTGGTTGCTTAATTTGTGGCATTTAAACCCTAGTATGACGTCCTGCAAGAAATACGTCAAGTTATCAATGTTCTGGCTTCCTGCCCATAAATAACTTAGGTAGCTATAGCGAAAACAGGATCAAATAAAATCGAATCGTTTGATGATACAAAACAATAGAACAAAACTTTAGACCTTTTTATTTTTAGTGATGTTCGTTACCTACATCACTGAAAAAGAAAAACGAACTGTAAAATATAAAAAGTCACCCGAATGTAAAAAAAAATCGCTCGGTTGAAATCTACAGTGCACTGATCTCGCAGCCTTTTTTTAGCAAAACTTTAGTAATGCTTGAGATTTAACAATTGTTTTGACAAAAAGTGTTTTAATGAAGATGTACTTGTCGGTAGACTGTCATTTATCATTTTAACCCGAAGCCTGATTATGTTTACGGTTATAGTAGGGTGCTTACTAATTGTGTGCGTACACATTCTACATGACATTGTTTTTATTTTGACAATTCCTCAATTTCCACCACGCTATGTTTTGAAACCCGCCGCGTTCTCTCGGTATCCAACACATCGCAATGGATGCTGTTGAACCGTCAACATGAAAGATAATTGTTATTGTTAACTAGCTGACCCGACAGACGTTGTCCTGTCTTAGCTATGAATATTGTAATGTAAACGCGTGAAGTTAAAATAGTCGTTAAGTTTTCTGAAATTTTCCAATTTTCTGCGAAATTTTCTTATTTTTTTCTTTCATAAGAACCTTCTCCTGACAATAATAAACACAACAAAAAAGAATTAGCGAAATTGATCCATCCGTTCACGCGTGATGCGATGACCAAGGGAAATAGGGATTCATTTTTATACATATATATACAACGTGTAACGCTAAATGCGCAAAACCTCTTAATGGGTCATTATACTCATCATTATGAACAACTGTTACTATGGCACCAAACCTGAAATCGCGAAAAAAAATCAGCTGTTCAGTTTATTTATGTTCGCATAATTCGTCAAAATGTACTGAACAGCTGATTTTTTTTTCGCGATTTCATGTTTGGTCCCATAGTAAAAGTTGTTCATAATGATGAGTACAATGACCCCTTAAGAGGTTTTGCGCATTTAACGTTACACGTTGTATATATAGGGTAATTAGTGACCGATACCTAAACACATGATTGTGCTCATGATAACAAACAACGTTTACTATGAGACCAAACCTGAAACCGCGAAAAAAAAATCGCCTGCCCCATACATTCATGTTCGCATAACTCGTCAAAATGTAGGGAGCAGCTGATTTTTTTTTTCGCGATTTCAGGTTTATTCCCATAGTAAAAGTTGTTTGTTATCATGAGCACAATCATGGGTTTAGGTATCGGTCACTAATTACCAGTCACCCTATATATAGATAAGCTGCTCGTTAAAAAGCCTAAAAACGGTTAGTTTTATTAAATTAAGTTATAAATAAGAAAATGGCCTATAAAAACATGTTTCCTTCAAATTCCTACTTCTAGTATGTGAATTTTAAATACCTGCCATTAAAAGCTCGTCAATGTGCCTTATTTAATTAAGAAAGGCAATGTAATAAATTGATGGGAGAAACCAAGTGAGTAGGGTCAGTTAGGGTATGGTATTCTAGGTATGCAAGCTACAAATTCTTCGTGTAAAATGAGAGTCTATTAGCCCTAATTTTGTTCCTTCACTTTGGGCTGTTTTGTTAAGAGGCGCGTTAGCGTTCTTAGCTAAGAAACTCGCTAAGTAGTATTTATATAGTAAGCATTGAGTAAGAACTCTATTGTATGGATAGCGGCCCTTTGTAAGATCATGTGCCGACACTGAATAGTTATTTACATTCAGCATTAAATGTAATTCGTCTACTTAATTCTAAAAAAAATCCCCTGAAGTTCACTAATTACGAAAAAAATTAAAATTTGTCCTTAACATTTACCTACATGAATAATGAACAATTCAGGGTCATAAAGAGCATATCTGCCTTTGTAAAAGGTCAAAGATCTGTTTGTAAACCATGGTTTGGTAGACAGAACTAAGAAAAGACTTTTCATTTCAAAATACGTGGAATTTGGTATAGTAACGGAGTAGCGGGCTTTACACAAGAAAAATTTTGTACACAGTTAGTCGAACCGGCAAAGTTTACTTAGAAACCAACTGTGACGTATATTTGCAAAGTTTCACGTGATATTGTTTGAAATCACTACTCCAATGGATATTGATGGAATCGCCAATGAAATGTTTCCGATAGAGTTTGAAGTAAATTCTTATGCTCAATGTTTATTGAATGTGAATTGAAATCGGATGTTATTGAGTGATCAGTATTAACAAATTCAGAGTTTTCTAGCATTCCATTGATGATGAAATATCATTTATTTTTTTAAACAGGCTGGTTGGAATGATTACCGTAGTTAGAGAAACGGTTTAGGCGCATTAGGGCTAATTCTCATTTTGGCAACCGACTCGCTAATGGACTACTTCTCATTATGGCCACTTCTCATTTTGGTTACTTCTGGTTAGGGCTACACTCACTTGGGCTACTTCTCACTTGGGCTACTTCTCAATAACTCAGAACTCAGAACCAACATTGAAAAGTCTCACCTGGATGTCATTTTATTAGAACTTTTACTAAAAATACAGAAAGAATAATAATACCGAATAATAATAGCAATACAGAAAGGTTTTCTTATAATAAAAGTATTATCACAGATTAATACAGATGGACACTCCGCAGTTTATGTATGAAGCTACAAGGCGCACGCACAAGGACTACTTGCGGAAACCAAACCCTGAACATAGAACGCGGCGGGCCCCGTCCGCTGACCTAATTGTGTCGTAGCAAGAGTCGCTTTTTATTTAAATGATTTCGCGGAGTGTCCCATCTGTATTAATCTGTTGTTAATACCACAGATTGAACATAATTGTTCAATACAATGTGACAGTCTATCTCTAACTATCATCATCACAGACTTCCCATTAGCGGTAAAGGTTTTGATAGATCTTCCTATTTTTGAGTCGATAATTTTGTTAAATTACGAGTAGTTGGGCCCAGTAGGTGCAGGTCACGCCAATCGGGGCATCGGTAGATACTAGGTATACGTTGATATTAAGGGCAGCGACCTCTTGCTGGGGGATCGGCATAGAGTGAGACAAAGATCTCGAAACAGAGAACTAGCATAAAGTGGAAACTGGATTTGATAGGAAGCTGGTCTACCGTCCACGCTATATGTCGGTTAGTGGATGATGGAATCGTATCGTAAAATGCAGAAAGTATTGAACAAAATCGTGATATTATTCAAAGGAAATACTTAGGTACCTAAGTATTGTTTTACTGTGTTAAGGTGTATAGATGCCTCGATGACCTTGCGCATCTGGGCGGAGCTTAACCACCACCCCCGTTCATACGTAAAGCGAGCGCGGTGGCGCGCTACACTAAAACGAATGTCAAAGAATATGCAGGGTCGCAGAGATGCGCACGTAGGGCCTACGATTCCAGAAGGGAATGCAGGGCTGATATTTGTTACGCAACTACTTTAAGTTTTAACGGGACATTATTTTTAGCATGTAGGTATGTGGTTATAGTAAAATTAGAATAGAGCTACTTGAATTAGCACATAGTTCAATTCTCAATTCTCAATTTCTTTATTGCGTACCATAATGTATACAGTTGGTAGGGAAGTTATTATATAGTCACAATTATGGACCCTGTCGGGCACAGCATAGATCAAGTAGGAGAGAGGAGGAAGAAAACTGGGTGCATAATGTGATAAATTGAATTATTAGCAATTAAATATATTTGTAATTATTGAATTAATAGTATTAGGATGTACAGTGGGCTGCGTCAATTGGGTATTAAAATTTTAATACAACTGGGGTACCTAATTGATAAAGCCCATTGTACACACGGCTATATATCAAGCTATCTATACATTTCCAGTATAAGCTGATCTTGCATTATTTCCGTACAATGAGAGGTCAGCTTATACTGGAAATGTACAGCTTGATACGTAGCCGTGTGCAGCCGTTTTGTATAATAATGTATCTAACTTTTTTTTCAAATTTTACCATGATCGGTTCATCAAAACTTTAGAAGTGATGTGTAACTTTTTTTTTTGAAAAAAAAATAAAATTATATTTGTACAAACTGTAGGTACTTACATACAAATTAATGTTTTACAGAAAGAGTGATATTTTCACCAATTTGAGTAATAAAAGTAAAGTAAGAGGCGCAGTGACCCTGCGGTTTTGGTAATATTTTTTTTACATAAATACTCCCTGACAACGCTGGTGTATCGGACATCTTCACATTGCCTCTGACGGGACAGGACTGGTACGATAGCCAACGTGTGGACGCCTCACGAAATTAACCGACTGACGTTGGTACGAGTGTTGGTGGCAACCTGTGGCACCGGTGTTAGGGCCTATTTCACCATGTCCGGATAGCCACTACTCACCGATTAATTCAAAAATGGAACAGAATTTGTATGAAATTATCTGCCAAGTAAGTTAATAGGAACTTAACCGTAGGTGGTGAGACAGGCTTCAACTTTTTTTTACGCGATGCTATTATTCGAATTAATCTTTCTGAATTTAAATTTTGATATTCTAATAAACTGGGTACGGTTCTTTTAAACTGTTTTTACCTCTTTTAAATCTAATCAGCCTTCTTATATAGATCTGCTAATAATTTTACTGCCAAGTGGGCCACGGTTGTGTTTATGTATACTTTGTAAAATTATTTATTACCTAACTACAAGGTCTTGTTTTACCACCTTTCAATGAAAACTCAAGATGGCGGCCGCAAAATTTTCAAATTTTTGAAAACCATGAAAACGATATGCATGACGAAAAATTTTGCGGCTGCCATCTTAGATTTTCATTCCAAACACCCTAGAAAAAAAAACTCATCAGTTTATCAAAAGTTATTAAAATATAGATGATATTGGATTTATTTGAAGTTCACAAAAAGAATCGCAAATATTATATTTGAGTGTTAAATAATATTTTTGGGAGCGAAAAATGGGAATTGTTCCACATAATTCATTTAAGATTTTGTGATGAAAGATACTTATAGTAAATTCAAATTCAAATTCTTTATTTGCTTAAAACATGGTGTTTATAGGTCTTACAATTGAAACAGAAGTACAAACATGTTTAGCTATTGGAACTATAGCATGCAAAATCGAGTCTTAGCTTAAACCGAGTCATAACTTATTTTCAAGGAATGTTTTAAGGGAGTAGAAGTTGTGGGCTTTCAGCCATTCCAACAATTTATTCTTAAACAATATATTATTTTGAGTTTTAAGTTCTCTAGGTATTTTATTATAAATTCTTACACACATAGTTAGACAACTTTTGCTGTATTTGGACAATCTGGGAGTGTCAAAAAAAACTAATCTATTTTGGTCTCTGCGATTTCGAGAGCTTACGTCAGACACTTTTACAAAATATTCTTTATATTTCCATACAAACATGCAAATTTCATATATATATAGAGATGGTAGCGGTAACAAACGAAGTTTTTTGAATATTGGCTCGCAGGACTCATAAATAAAAAGTAGTAATTTCCTGTGGATTGCATTTTTATCTCTACACTGGTGCCGATTCTCTTGTACAAGAGAATCGGCCCCAGTGTAGATACACCAACTAAACTAACTAAACTATATCACTAAACTTACTTTTAGCTATGAGAATCTTAGAACTATTCTGCAAAAAAAAATGTCTAAAAAAACAATTTTGACGCAACTAAAATCGAGTTTGACAATCGCGATTCCGCGTGGTACTTGTTTGCCCTACCCCGAGAATGTTTTGTAGAGCCCGAGGCGCCCAGGGAGGGCAGCTTAAACGTGTTTTATATGGAACGTAGGTTTTTGGTACCTACGTAGGTACCTGGTAGGTAGTTGGGAAAAGGCTAGGCAGATTGATTTTTTACATTGTAACAATTTTAAAATATAAACAAAAAAAAATAATATTTCAGTAGTAAATATGAAATACGAGTACTAGCACTTCCCGTGCGGCTTCGCCCGCGTGTATGTCGGAAAATATTCCACGGGATTATCATTTTGACCTCATTATCATTTTCAGCTACCTCAAAAATCATGAAAATGACACCCATGACGGAGAAATTTGAAAATTGTTGAAGCCGCCATCTTAGATTTTCATTTTGACTCCATTATCATTTTCAGCGCCCCCAAAAACCACGGAAACGACACCCATGACGAAAAATTTAAAAAATTTCTCAGCCGCCATCTTGGATTTTCATTTTGACCTCATTATCGTTTTCAGTGACCTCAAATACCATGGAAATGACACCCATGACGAAAAATTTGAGAATTTTTGCAGCCGCCATCTTGGATTTTCATTTTGACCCCATTATCGTTTTCAATGACCTCAATACCATGAAAATGACACCCATAACGAAAAATTTGAAAATTTTTGCATCCGCCATCTTGGACTCAAAAACCATGAAAATGACACCCATGTCATTAGTATTATTGCCTTTATTTCATTTCATATATCTGTAGGATTGGCCTTGGAAACATCAGAAATAGAACTCAGATATGGCAATACACAAATTAATTAAATTGAACAATCAGTTATCAATTTAGAAAATGTAGAAATATAGAAATGATATAAAATTAATTAAATAACTAATAATGGTAGTGTATTGTTTGTTGTTGCATGTTGTTGTAGTTGTTTGTTGTTTTTTATTACTGTTTGTTATTAATGATAAATAAAAATAATTAAAAACAAAACAACATTTTTTTTTTCTTCAAAATATTTTTTTTTTCGCCTATACTATTCGGCCATCCGCCAAGCTCGTACCGGCCGTTAGGGAACTTCGTTCCAAAAAAAAAAAGTTGTTTTTGCACTTGAAGTCAAGGTGTTGGTTGGGTGTTGGTGTGAATTTTAGTTCTAAACTAACTAACTAACTAATTTTATTCCAAATCTTTTTAATAGCGATTAAAAACAGTACTGTTTATTTTTTTCTTTTTTTGCTTATATCTCGAAAACGGTGTGTCCTATCGCAAAAATAATAAAAATTTTGCCCCCCTTTATAAAACCCATAAACCCCTATGACTGAACATGTAGGTAACAAAAAAAAAAAAAAAAAAGGATTTTTGTTCCCGTGGAATATTTTCTGACATCCACGCGGACAAAGCCGCGCAGGAAGTGCTAGTATTTCATATTTACTACTGAAATATTGTTTTTGTTTATATTTTAAAATTGCTACAATGTAAAAAATCAATCTGCCTAGCCTTTTCCCAACTATGTTGGGGTCGGCTTTCAGTCTAACCGGATGCAGCTGAATATCAGTATTACATGGAGCAACTGCTATCTGACCTCCACAACCCAGTTACTGCGTAATACGATACCCCTTGGTAAGACTGGTTGTCAGACTTTCGGGCTTCTGACGACTCGTAACGACTGTCAAAGATCCACGAATAACAGCCGGGACCAACGGCTTAACGTGCTTTCCGAGGCACGGGGGAATCTCGGTATGTAAAGATGGTCACCCATCCACTGACCAACCCCGGCAAGCGTAGCTTAAGCTGACGGATCGACCCGTGCGGCTGTCATTAGCCACGAGCTCCTCTCTAGAATTGTTACAATGTAAAAAAAGTATTTATAAATGCACATCAAAAATAGTCAACAATAAAGCGCCCACGCGCGCAATCGAATTGGGACCTCTGCAGCGAGCTAATCTATAAACGCACACTACTACAATAAGTTCGTAAATATTATGCCCTAACACATACGTATGAGCATGTCGAACGATAGCCGGTGCGGAGTAGCGAGCGACACAACCCTCCCGTCTCAATGCCAAAGCAAGACTGCCGCCCGCGCCCGCGCAGAGCTCCTCTGAACCTGTATCTCAAAATGGGAACATTTTCTTTGCAAATGTTGATTGATTTACAAAAGCTGTAGACCATTTGTAGCACTTCTAACCATCAATTTTTTAGTGTAAAAATATTTCCAAACACCGAAGCCGTTTAGGAGAAGTAGGGATATTAGCCAAAAAATAGCGTTTTGGTAAATATTTTTTTAAGGCAAAAGTATCAGCCATATGAAAAAATCCTGTAGCTCAAATGTTGTTTATGAATCTATATCAAACATATATTTTTTTCAAATCTTCTAAACAAGCCGTTAATGAGAAGTAGGCTTTATAAAGTGACCGTGTTACGGTACTAAACGGGAGTAAGGCCCTTAAGTATGCATGCAGTCGGTCTTTTTGCTTGAAATCTACATGTTTACTTTAATTAAGAAACAGCTAACTCCTCTTCCAATGAAATCTTCTTTATCTATGGTCGGACTTTTAATAAGCTGCAGTAAAATGACACTTCTACTGTCATTTCGCTATCAAATGGGAACATTTTTTAACAAACCGACAGTTAAGAACAGTAGTGTAATTTAACTGCAGCTAAATGAACACGTCTCACTAAACACTAATGAACTGTCTGCACCTGCTAAACAACTCCGACTTACATAAGCAACGCTAGCAGCGCCCCCTCGAGACTAATGCATGAAACTTAACCAGTTGCCTGTAGAGTAATAACCCAATATGGTCTGCCATGGATGGCAACACAAATCTTGAGCTAAAAGCATTGATGTATAAAATTAGGAAGATATGTTTCAAGCTCCTCGACATGGACCGCACACAATGTGTTTACGCACACAATTTAATGACCTTATTCACAATCGAACTGGCGTTTGTGTAGCACTGTGTAGCACGTTAAGTAAAATTACCGTAATCGTCTAAATAAGCAGCAAAAATGACTTCCTGCGCTTTCAAAATGTGCACAAATAGTTCAAGAACCAAAAACAATTTCCACGGTATTACTTTCACTCCAATTCCTGCCAATAATGTAAATTTGTTGAAAATTATAATAATATTTTAAGTTTGCTTCGCCATGTTTGTGAGAGCGAGATAGATGCAATGTCATTCATAATCGTAAACATTCGGCCAACATTCGGCGGCTAACGCGATTTCGCTTGCACGACAACGCGGGTACGTAAAAGTGACAATTATTGCTATTTCGTTCCCGCTACAGCCCGTGTAATATGTCTCTCTACTTCGGTTGTTGAGTACATGACGCATGACATAGAGAAATGTAGTTGTGTGGGTGTGTTTACATGTAAGTGTTTCGAATCCAATAATGTTTACGTGACGTTAGTTAATGGCCTATCTTCGTATTTTATACATCAATGGCTAAAAGGTTTTATAAAGGTAAGCTAATGTTAAAAATGTTAAAAGTTGCACATTCATGGTAAGTCAAGACGACGTTTTAATAGGTACCCTGGAGAATACTAGTTACACTAAAACCCTGATTCAGAATTGTTAAGTAACACACAAATGAACTGACATTATTCATCATCATCTGCCTAGCCTTTTCCCCAACTATGTTGGGGTCAGCTTCCAGTCAAACGGGATGAAGCGAATACCAATATTTTACATGAAACATAAACATAAAATCAGCCTATAATATTCTCACTGCTGGAATAAAGGCCTCGTCAGTGTGAGAGGCCATAATCCTCCACGCGGGGCCAGTGCGGGTTGGTAGATGTCACATGTCTCCGAATTTTTGGTTCTGGGACATGACGGTTTCCTCAAGATGTTTTCCTTCACCGTTTTGACGACAGTGGTGATGAAATAATTTATACAACCTACGACGTTACCACTGGACCACCACTGCTCTTACATGAAGGGACTGCCTACATATCTAACCTCCACAACTCATTTACTGGGTAATAAGATACCGCTTGGCTGTCAGACTTTCAGGCTTCTGACGACCCGTAACGACTTTCAAAGATCCATGAATGATAGCCGGGGCTAACGGCACGACTTAATGAGATACTCGCATCATTGTCAAATACAAAGAAATATTTTGATTGGCTTCACTATTTCAATCAGCCAATTTCAGCAGTTATCAGAGTTTGACGACCCGTCAGCGTACCTTGATTAGCCTTTCATGAACCCGGTGTAAACAGTATTCATTGACCTTTATATAATTGTACAACAGAATAAATAAAGCTCTGTCAAATGTGAGGTCAATCCCGCAAAGATGCGGAACGAAATTCGCTCCGCCGCGCGCCGGTTGTGTCAACTGACTTATAAGGAGGTGTTCCAACCAACGCGAATAGTCGCGTGCCTTCTTAATGATTAAAACAAAAGACGCGTGCAGTCGCGCCCCGCATACCGCACCCCGCATCCCGCACCCCGCTCAGTATTCAAGTAAGTACAGTAACCGGCCGTAAATATTGCACATGGGATTTACGTACGTTAAATACGTAACTACATATATACGATGTATACAGGGTGACTGGTAATTAGTGACCGATACTTAAACACATGATTGTACTCATGATAACAAACAACTTTTACTATGGGACCAAACCTGAAATCGCGAAAAAAAAAAATCAGCTGTTCCCTATTTTTTTTTTTTTTGTGCATGGGAAATCATCAAATGACTTCTCCCGCTAAACACATGATTGTACTCATAATAACATACAACTTTCCCAAAAAATTTTTTTTTTTAAATTTACTAATCGCATTTATGACCCTAATCATTCCAATAAGATATTGAGTACCTAACAAGAATAATACACGTGGAGCTCGTGGCTAAGTAGTAACGGACGCACGGGTCGATCCATCAGGTTAAGCTACGCTTGCCGGGGTTGGTCCGTGGATGGGTGACCATCTTCACATACCGAGACACCTCCGTGCCTCGGAAAGCACGTTAAGCCGTTGGTCCTGGCTGTAATTGGTGGATCTTTGACAGTCGTTACGGGTCGTCAGAACCCCGAAAGTCTGACAATCAGTCTTACCCAGGGGTATCGAATTACCCAGTTACTGGGTTGTGGAGGTCAGATAGGCAGTCGCTCCATGTAAATAACTGCCAAACCCCAACCCCCACACCCGACCCCAACATAGTTGGGAAATGGCTAGCCAGATTGATTTTAACAAGAATAACATCATCCATAATAATACCACCATCAGCTGTTAGTTAACCCGTCGCATGCCAATTAGCAGAGCAGTGGTGACCCAGTGGTAACGGCCGTGACTTACGAGTTGTAGGTTCGGAGTTTCGGACACTGACAGGCGCTTTACTTTGTGTAAATTATTTCATCACCACTGCTCTCAAAACGGTGAAGGAAAACATCGTGAGGAAACCGGCATGTCCTAGAACCAAAAATTCGAAGACATGTGACATCTACCAACCCGCACTGGGTCCGCGTGTTGGATTACAGCCCACTCCCTCTCACCGAGAGGAGGCCTGTGTCCCAGCAGTGGGAACATTATAGGCTGCCTATGTTACACTAATTAGCAGACACAATAGATTTATTATTGTTATCCGTACAATCGACAAAGTTAATTTAGTTTCCTACTTATTCCTTTTTACAAACAAAACTATCCACTTTTAACATGCATTATCCTTTTTCATTAATTGAGAACAAACGTACTTACCATGCGCACGTTGTCAATTGTTAGTCGCTTGACCCCGTTATTCTATCTCTCCGATATTCTCCGTGTGGCTGCATACCTACGAAATATCTAGGCACCGGGCGCGATCCCGGTAAAAGTAGGCACGCACAACACTGTATCGCTCACACTGCACACACACACACACACACACGTGCTTAATTCTAATACCGGTTAGTAGTAGCAGTTTTAACTAACACTAATAATTAACGAAATGACAAAACACTATCTACGGAATCACACTATTAAGACAACAGTGAATTCTCAGTGAATTCACTCGTATAACAGTAAGTAGGGCGGAGCACCGAACGAGCTTCGACAGCCGCGGAGGAGCCGTTTAGGTACGTAGACTTTCCTTGTCGGCAGCACCAGTATTACTAAGCTAATTACAAACTTTCGGAGTAAACACGCGGCGTGCCTCAAAGAAGTACTCCTTTATGAGGTATGCATCTTGCTTTATTGTTTATTTAAAACTATTTTGAAAACACATCTTTACTGCGAACTAGAATTCTATTACTAGAAGGATTTTAGGAATAACCCAAACGAGCAAACCATTTACAAATTGTAGACAATGGATGTTACTGCGGCGCTCTGCGATAAGCATATTCAATAGGTACGTGACTCATAAAACGCCGCCGCCGGCGATCTCGCCTCTATTGTTTATTTGAAACTGTTTAGAAAACACATCATTACTGCGAACTATTACTAGTAAGTATTCCTAAAGGAATGCACATTTTACAATCCAGCAAACCATTTACAAATTATAGACAATAGATTTTACTGCGAAGCTCGGCGTTAAGCAAATACAATATGTACGTCTTTCATAAAACATCTGCTACTTTCTAAAGGTTATAATTTAAATGGTTGTTTTCGCAAAAATAAAAATAACATAAATATTTTCATGCTAAAGCTTACATAAACTGAGGGTACGGCTAGCGGCTGTCCTTCACAACTATCTAGTAGGTATTTTCGTACCTACTTTACGTGCGTGCGCTACCATTAAATGCATTATTGTTCAAGCTATTCCAAGTTTCCCATCCCACTTTTCTAGGCTAGACTAGCAGTCTGTCTACGATATTTGAGTTTAAATCAGAAGTATTCGGCAAAATTAATTTTATAATGTTGCTAGTCGCGTTGCTACAGGCACAGGTTGCTTTACTACTGTACAGTTAAGGCTCCTACAAAGAAGCACAACGCGCGATGCGACACAAGTACACTGCATGTCGCGCGACTAGCGGTGCCTTTGAACTCCCTTTTAAATCATGCATGCCGCTATAATTGCCCTCTAAGTAAGTAACTAAGTAGCATACGCAATGACGTTATAGCCTCTATCCATACAAAAAAGATTGTGTGAGGTCCGGTGGCAGCCGGTAGCCATTTAGCGCGCGCAAGTAGGTATGTGGAGTGCAATCCATACTAATTTTATAAATGCTAAATTAACTCTGTCTGTCTGTCTGTCTGTCTATTACGCTTTCACGTAAAACGGCTGAACCGATTTTGACGAAATTTTGTACAGAGATAGAACTGACCTTGAAAAAGACATAGGCTAAATTTTATCGCGAAAAAAGGCTTTGGAGGCGCGAAATAACCGATTTCCACGCGGGCGAAGCCGCGGGCAGGAAGCTAGTATCTTTATAGGTACGAGTACAAATAAAACTTGAAATGACTGGCGTGGTTAAAAAATTGGAATCAACTTGGCTATTTACAACGATTACTAAATCAACTACTTACTTAGGTACTAAAGTTTTTTTTAATTAAATGATTAAATGAACTCACATTAATTGTTGCATGTGTCCACCTTGCACTTCAACACATTTAGTGGCACGTTTAGTAATATGAGCCTGCACGCGCTGCAGAATTCTAGTGTCACTTTTCACTATTTCGAAACTTTTTTCAATCCTAGTTCTTAGTTCATCGGGAGTATGTACTGGTCCATCTCGGTAGACTAAGTCTTTTACACGCCCCCACAAAAAAAAGTCTAATGGTGTTAAATCCGGTGACCGCGGAGGCCAAGCAACTGGCCCCTCGCGACCAATCCACCGCTCTCCATAAATAGCACTTAAACGATCGCATACTGAAAAAATGACAAATGAAATGACGCGCCCGACTACTGCAATTACTGTAGTGTACGTATACAGATTTAAGTAATAGGACGCGTCATTTTAGAGTAGACAAGCTCTACAAATACAGAATCGGAATTAGTACTATTGATCGAATACACGCCGATAATATTAGTAATACCTACTTACCTATACTCCATTTACAATAAGATTAGACATTTAAACAAACCTTTTTTACAGTCCTTTCAACCGATTTTCTACTTCTATTCGGAAGGCTTAAGGATGAGATTAAAGGCAAAAAAGTGGTTACAATACCAACTGTTTACTGCAGCTTCCATTATCATGCCTCCAACGCATTAGAAGTCAAAATCGGTTGAACGGACTGTAAAAAAGGTTTCTTTGAATGTCAAATCTTATTGTAAAATAGAGTACACATGAGATAGAACGGGATTACCGGTAAAGCTATTAACAGTTGATAGCGCAAAGGCGCGCGCACCTTGTTTTGTTAGTAGTATACAGTAGTACCCAACTGATATGGCTTCTATGTTAAGGATTTGGTTTCCGCACTTAGTCCTTCATGTGGACCATTGTGCGTACTGATATGGCTTACCGAGGTACCTGCGCAGAAGATGAATTTTCAAAGCGCGGGAAATGCTATTGACCAATCGGCACGCTCCACGCACCGTGCTTCTTTTTCCTGTACCGCTATTGGTCGGCAACTGCCAGCATAATGTTAGTCAGCCGCCATACTTGCGAGTGAGAGAAAACTAACAGCTGCAGTGTATTATGAAGTAATCTAAGGTTGATTGTAAGTTTTAAGCATTCTCGTTAATCTCGGGGCCATACTTTCTTTTCACACGACGATTCACGACTTGACGAGATTCACGACGCGCCTTATTAGTTGGGTACTACTGTACCTTACGTTGCATATTAAAAGTACAGTACTACTAAACACGGCGGTTTTGTACAACTTTTTGTTAACTACCTAGGTACAAACGTACACGGATGCGGGGTGCCTTCGTTAAAAGTGACAGTCACACTAGAGTTCTGCAGCGCGTGCGGGCTCATATCACTAAATATGCCACTAAATGTGCTGTGCAAAGTGGACACATGCAACAATCAATGTGACTTCATTTAAATCATTTATATTACTAAATTATTTAAATAGCCAAGTTAGCGTTAGCGTTGTAAATAGCCAAGTTGATTCCAATTTTTTAACCACACCAGTCATTTCAAACCTACTTGTACCTATACAGATATTGCACTCCACATACCTACTTACGCGCGCTAAATGCCTACCGGCTGCCGAATATTTCTTATTTAAACTCAAATATCGTAGACAGACTGCTAGTCCAAAGCCTAGAAATGTGGAATGGGAATAGCATGAACAATAATGCATTTAGTTGTAGCGCACGCACGTAAAGTAGGTACGACAATACCTACCAGATTTGTTCAAGGTTTAGCATGAACATAATTTGTGTTATTTTTACTTTTGCGAAAACAACCATTTAAATTATAACCTTTAGAAAGTAGCAGATGTTTTATGAAAGACGTAACTATTGTATTTGCTTAACGCCGAGCTTCGCAGTAAAATCTATTGTCTATAATTTGTAAATGGTTTGCTGGATTTTATAAGCGCAGATTATTGACAAAATGTGCATTCCTTTAGGAATACTTACTACAGATAGCGCGTGAGTTGAATGCAGTCGGGGTCTGAGGTAAAGAGCGCCCCGCTATCCGCACGCCCCACCTCACGCGCCTGCAGTGTAGTGCTAATTATAATTGGGTCACAGCACTACCGCATTCCTAAGCTCTGCATTCAACTCGCGCGCTATCTGTAGTAATAGTTCGCAGTAATGATGTCTTTTCTAAACAGTTTCAAATAAACAATAGAGGCGAGATCGCCGGCGGCGGCGTTTTATGAGTCACGTACCTATTGAATATGCTTATCGCAGAGCGCCGCAGTAACATCCATTGTCTACAATTTGTAAATGGTTTGCTCGTTTGGGTTATTCCTAAAATCCTTCTAGTAAAGGTCGATTTACATCAAACGAACAAAGAGCTAGAGCTAGAACAAGAGCATTATTTCGTGGTCTTTTAGTGTAAACGAAAACTCGTATTCAGCGTTTGCATCAAACGAACAAAGAGCTAGAGCTAGAACACAAGAACGCTTTGAAGAGACCGCTCAGGGGCGCGAGCACGTCCGAACACGCAAGAACGCTCTAAGCATCTGTTCGCGCGCTCTAGCGCCGTTTACATCAAGCGAGCGAGTATTCTTAGAATATTCCATAGAATCTTTGCGAACGCACTAAGAACAACGAAAGAATGCTCTACGCCTGTTTACACTAAAAGAATTTGATATAGTGGGGATAGAATGAGCATTCGCTCGTCTGATGTAAATCGACCTTAATAGAATTCTAGTTCGCAGTAAAGATGTGTTTTCAAAATAGTTTTAAATAAACAATAAAGCAAGATGCATACCTCATAAAGAAGTACTTCTTTGAGGCACGCCGCGTGTTTACTACGAAAGTTTGTAATTAGCTTAGTAATACTGGTGCTGCCGACAAGGAAAGACTGCGTACCTAAACGGCTCCTCCGCGGCTGTCGAAGCTCGTTCGGTGCTCCGCCCTACTTACTGTTATACGAGTGAATTCACTGAGAATTCACTGTTGTTTTAATAGTGTGATTCCGTAGATAGTGTTTTGTCATTTCGTTAATTATTAGTGTTAGTTAAAACTGCTACTACTAACCGGTATTAGAATTAAGCACGTGTGTGTGTGTGTGTGTGTGTGTGTGCAGTGTGAGCGATAAAGTGTTGTGCGTGCCTACTTTTACCGGGATCGCGCCCGGTGCCTAGATATTTCATAGGTATGCAGCCACACGGAGAATATCGGAGAGATAGAATAACGGGGTCAAGCGACTAACAATTGACAACGTGCGCATGGTAAGTACGTTTGTTCTCAATTAATGAAAAAAGGATAATGCATGTTAAAAGTGGATAGTTTTGTTTGTAAAAAGGAATAAGTAGGAAACTAAATTAACTTTGTCGATTGTACGGATAACAATAATAAATCTATTGTGTCTGCTAATTAGTGTAACATAGGCAGCCTATAATGTTCCCACTGCTGGGACACAGGCCTCCTCTCGGTGAGAGGGAGTGGGCTGTAATCCAAAACGCGGACCCAGTGCGGGTTGGTAGATGTCACATGTCTTCGAATTTTTGGTTCTAGGACATGCCGGTTTCCTCACGATGTTTTCCTTCACCGTTTTGAGAGCAGTGGTGATGAAATAATTTACACAAAGTAAAGCGCCTGTCAGTGTCCGAAACTCCGAACCTACAACTCGTAAGTCACGGCCGTTACCACTGGGTCACCACTGCTCTGCTAATTGGCATGCGACGGGTTAACTAACAGCTGATGGTGGTATTATTATGGATGATGTTATTCTTGTTAAAATCAATCTGCCTAGCCATTTCCCAACTATGTTGGGGTCGGGTTTGGGGGTTGGGGTTTGGCAGTATTTTACATGGAGCGACTGCCTATCTGACCTCCACAACCCAGTAACTGGGTAATTCGATACCCCTGGGTAAGACTGATTGTCAGACTTTCGGGGTTCTGACGACCCGTAACGACTGTCAAAGATCCACCAATTACAGCCAGGACCAACGGCTTAACGTGCTTTCCGAGGCACGGAGGTGTCTCGGTATGTGAAGATGGTCACCCATCCACGGACCAACCCCGGCAAGCGTAGCTTAACCTGATGGATCGACCCGTGCGTCCGTTACTACTTAGCCACGAGCTCCACGTGTATTATTCTTGTTAGGTACTCAATATCTTATTGGAATGATTAGGGTCATAAATACGATTAGTAAATTTAAAAAAAAAAATTTTGGGAAAGTTGTCTGTTATTATGAGTACAATCATGTGTTTAGCGGGAGAAGTCATTTGATGATTTCCCATGCACAAAAAAAAAAAAAATAGGGAACAGCTGATTTTTTTTTTTCGCGATTTCAGGTTTGGTCCCATAGTAAAAGTTGTTTGTTATCATGAGTACAATCATGTGTTTAAGTATCGGTCACTAATTACCAGTCACCCTATATATGTATGTATGTGTGTATAGTGTATGTGTATGTATGTATATAGTACTATTGTAGTACGTTATTTATGTACTTTTACGTATACCTACTTGTTTCATGTGCTTTTATGGCCGGCAACTGTAAAAATCCATGTGCAATATTTATGGCCGGTAACTGTACAATAAATCATCTGCCTAGCCCCTATGTTGCCTTCTCCCAACTATGTTGCAGTCGGCTTCAATCTAACCGGATGAAGCTGAATACCAGTACTTCACATGGAGTAACTACCTACCTATCTGACCCCCCAACCCAGTAACTGAGTAACAGGATACCCCTTGGTAAGACTGGTTGTCAAACTTTTGGGCTTCTGACTACCCGTACCATCGACTGTCAAAAATCTACGAATGACAGCCGGGATCAACGGCTTTTAAATCGTGGCTTCCGAGGTACGAAGGGGTCTCGAAATGTAATGGATGTTCACCCATCCATGGACCGACCGCGACAAGCGTAACTTAACCTTCGATCGACCCGTGCGGCTGCTGTTATTTAGCCACGAGCCCTTCAAGTAAATACAATATTCTAAATCTTTAAAACACTCAAACTGTAAAATAACGACACGCCCACAGCTCATTATTAATTTATTCATCCCTAATTGAGTATGCTTTGCAAACTCAAAATGAGGTGCTTGAAGTAAATAATACTAAATAAGATGACAGAATTATTTAAAGGTGACACTGAGATTGTCGTCTGCACATATATTCTACTTAATTACTTCTATATCTAATTTATTATTAACCAAAAGCGACAGTAAGACAAGAAAGAAAAAAAAATAGTTTTGTAGTATCACAAATCTTCTGTTGAATTGTATTTGGTTTCGGCAGACTGTTATGACGAAGTGTTTTCATCAAGAGAAAAACAAAGAACTACCTTCGATTGGATTCACCAACTAGATAATAGCAGTTTAACATTGATTTATAAGGACGTTCGTTTTTCTCATCTTCTCATTCAATATTATTTTGATAGACATAACCGTACCATACATACATCACCATATTAGGTCATCATGTCACTCATTTGCTCGGAAAATCAAACGGCGCGCGCTGAATACGACAGCCGCATGTTCGCGCGATGATCGCTTTGGTTAGGTCACGGCCTTAGTCATGAGTTGACCAACGATTTCTGTTGATGTTGACAACACGTTAATGACTTTTAGCCTTTCGTTAATTTCAGATGGACGATGAACGTAGGTATTTAAAAGAGGAATTAATTACCCTATCCCTATTTGAATTTAATTAAAAGTCGATTTAATTGCTTGGGGTGATAAATCCTGAGAGTATTTTATTGGATCCCTTTTTAAATACCGGAGTTAAAATGAACAAGCTGGCCGTTAAACCCTTTATAGGTATCTTACCTTTGATCAATAACCTTCCAGAAAGTTTTAAATCTTTGATGGAACATTTACATCCCGAAAAAATATTTAAAGCTTTCCAATCTATCTATCTCTTTATCTATTATGTATAAATAAAATGAGAAGTCCTGACTGACTGACTGATTGACTGGCTGATTGACTCATCAACGCCCAGCCCAAACAATTGGATCTAGAAAGCTGATATTTTGCACAGAGGTTCCCTTTATAATGTAAACAAGGTTTATGGTAGGATTTTTGGAAATTCCATCCCTAAGGCCTCGTTTACGGAGACGCGGGCCGTCGCGCGTCGCGTACGGCGTAGCGTCTCGTCGCGTCATCACACGCGCAAACACAAACATACCTATGGCAATATACGATGTTGTTCATGAAGTTGCGGGGCGTGCGCCGCCGCGGGCGCCGCCGCGTGTGTCGCTTCGTGTGTCACTTCGTTTTTACCGTGAAATAAGAATTGCAGGAATAGCTGGCCACAACGCTGCGTGCGCCGCC
This sequence comes from Cosmia trapezina, assembly GCA_905163495.3. Classification (NCBI taxonomy): domain Eukaryota; kingdom Metazoa; phylum Arthropoda; class Insecta; order Lepidoptera; family Noctuidae; genus Cosmia; species Cosmia trapezina. Next base: position 30,965,814 of record LR991020.1, on the reverse strand, counting down.
GCGATAATCGTCGCGTGCGACGAGGCGCGGCGAAGCCATCCGCGGGCTCCGCCGGCATTTCAAGTAAACGCGTGTAAAATCGCTTCTCCGTAAACGCTCTGATACAACGCCATATATTTAGGTTTAGTGTGGGCTGTGCCGCCCAACGCGACGCGCGACGCCCCGCGTCTCTGTAAATGAGGCCTAAGGGGGTCAAATAGGGGATGAAAGTTTGTATGAAAAATCTTATTCCTTGATTTAATAGACTTAAACTTGGCACGAATACATAATCTAAGTAAATTATAAAGTAAGTAATTTTCAAATTTTTCCTAAACAAGCCCCTAAGGAGGGGTTGGAGGGTGTCAAAGTTTGTATGGCGTAATTTTAACGCGCGGTCCGATTTACTCGAAACGCAGTATTTATACTTGAGACCAGAAATAAAGAATAACGTGTATCAGGGTTTTTCGAAAATCTACCCCTAAGGGCGTAAAAGGAGCTTATACATTTGGTTAATTAACTTGAAACTTGGAAAATACTTGCATAATAAAGTTTGTTACTAATAGTTTTTCAAAACTACCCTGGAGGGTAGGACAGATGGAGAGGGAAAGGGGTAGTGACGAGGGAAAGGGGGAAGGGGAAGGTGAGAAGGAGAGGGCCGGAAGGGGTGGTGAGGAGGGAGGGGGAGAGGGGGAGAAGGGAGAGGGATAACAAGGTATAGTGAGGGGTGACGGTGTGAAAAGGGGATCGAGGGCGAGAAGGTGGTCTGGAAAGAGGAATGGAGGAGTTGGTGAGGGGCAGGGGGAGGCAGTGAATGGGGAGGTTAACGGGAAAGGGATGCAGTGAGGGCTGAGAGACGGAGGGAAATGAGGAGGGGAGGGTGAGGGGGTAAGAAGGGGTGGTGAGGGGGATGAGTGGGGAGGGTGAGATGGTATGGAGGAGGTAGAGGGTAGGGGGGAAGCGGGTTTAGAGGGGGTAGGGTTAAGAAGGGGGTTAAAGAGAGAGGGAGGGATGAGAGCGAGTTAAAGGGAGAGGGGAGTGAAAGGGGGTTAGAGGGAGAGGGAGAGGGTGAGATGTGGGGTGAGAGGGGCGAGACGAGTGCCTTTACACCTTAACTGATTCATTGAAGTAGCCTGATAGAAATGACCGAAAAATAGAAAGTCGGAACGACACAAAAAACAAGAGTAATAAACTCCAGTCGGAGCTGATACACCCACTTTTTTTTGTTTGTTTGAACGTGCTAATCTTTAAAACTACCGGTCGGACTTTAAAAATCTTTTTACATTCCATAGCCCACTTCATATGGAAGGCTATAGGCATATTTAACACCACTCTAGGACTCGTTACCGGGTTTTGGGAGCACTCAAGCGGTTAGGAAATACTATTTATTTTATACTTTGCCTAGGTATTCTATAAAGAACCGAATGCGCAGCCGGTAATGTGTGCGTGTCGCGGATTCGATTCCCGCACGGAACAAATATTTGTACGACCTACAAGTATTTGTTCCGAGTCTGGGTGTTTTTCTATCTATAATAAATATGTATTTACAAAAAAAAATGTATATAAGTAGTTTATCAGCCATCTCGTAACACAAGCATTAGGTTTTTTGGACTTTTCTCGTAAACGGTAAGTTACATCAAAAAAATAGGTGACACAAAATTGAAGACCATAAAATTGTCTTCAAAAATTGTCTCTATATTTTTTCTCTAAGAATCACCACTTCAGAGATATCGCGATTCTAAAAGTTGAAGGAACTCCTAAACACTATTTTTTGCAATTTCAAAAAAGGTTGTAGTGCAAAATGTGGCTGTAGAAGAATAGGGTTACTGTGTTCTCCAGCGTGTAGGTACTAATTACCAAGGCCAGTCTTGCTCAAATGTCCAATTGAATACAACAGACGAAGATTCATGTGATTTCGATGAAAAGACAGCTGGTTCATCTTCGTTTGAACAATTTATGAACATCCAGCAGAAGAGGAAGAAGAAAAGATATCAAAAAAGACATGACTATTGAAGTCGACTTTAAAGAATATGAATCAGATTGAAATATCAAAAGAAATCAGAACTACAGTTAAAGTCAGTAACTAGTATCAATAATCATAATGCAGTTAAAAGATTATTGTCCCTGAAAATTCCGTTATAACAGTTCGTGGAGTAGGCCTACCGAGGAAACCACTTTAAAAAAAACGCGCCAAAGTACACTTCCTCCAGGTGGTGTGGAAATGTGTGCATATCATGTACAACGTGCTTGCTTCAACTTTTAGAATCGCGATATCTCAGAAGTGGTGATTCTTAGAGAAAAAGTATAGACACAATTTTTGAAGACAATTTTATGATCTTCAATTTGGTGTCACCTATTTTTTTGATATAACTTACCGCTTACGATAAAAATCCAAAAAACCTCAAATTTTGACATTTGACCCCCAATAACTTTTTTAGCACACATGGGATCGATGGGGACTTTTGACACTTTATTTCTAATGGTGTACCTAAGGTCTCCACTAAAATTTAGCTCTGTCAGAATTTTTGTTAATTGAAATGTCTATTTTGACCGGACTAAAGCTGTTGTAAAGACATTGTATTATTGCAGGTGCCTAGCCTGCCGCTAGTAAGTTGCGAATCGCATCTTCTCCGGCGCTACGGGAAGTGCAGCCTTTTCGCCCTTGCGTAATAAATGGTCTATGCTCGCCTTATTGCCGCGGGCGGAGGCTGCTCTCCCCACGCACCTCCGGCTATATAAAACACTCTTGAGATAGGGCCAACAAGTTCAGGTGGGTTGAAGGGGCGTGATGGAGTCGGGGTTGGCTAACTCGGTTCTGTGACAGGTTTCGCACCTAATCTATCCTAACTAAAACGGCTGGTCGGAGACAAAAAGCACCTAACATTGATAAATACACACCAAAATCTGTTTACTTTACACATTGCCGGTGGACCTGCAGGTACTCTATACAATCCCCGGGAATGGTATACATTACCTAGGAAAATTATGTAACGGACATTAATATTCATAATATTTCATACATTGCCTGGACGCCCCAGGTATTCTATACATTGCCTAGGTATTGTATAGAATACCTGTATTATACAGATTGGCGGTAACATATTTACCCGGAAATTAAGTTATTTAGTCTACAGTAAAGTTGCAGTGACATTGAAATTTTCCGGACTTTTTCAAGAAAACAAGGTTTGGTAGGTAACAACAATTATACAGATAATGCTTTCCATGTGCTAGCCAGCTGCATAATCAAATTAACGTGACGACGGACGTCGCGTCCCAACTCACTAAAACAGTTTCATACATTTTCAAAGTTGCAGTTTTCAAGTAAACGTAATAGTATTGTTGACGGTTCTTCTTTGTTTTTCTTTGTTGAAGGAACATTTTCTCAAACGTGAAACTTCAATCCGTTCAACAAGCTTGCTGTTGACACCATTGATTTGTATGACGCCAACAAAGTTTCATAATATTGTTTCACAATATGGAAGCATCAGTTTGCAATTCTGAACGAAATGCGATATCTTAGCAGATAAACAATGGTTAAACTATTACGTAAATGTTCTTTCAAAGAAAAAAACTGCATTATTTTGCTATGCAAACATGACGAGAAATTTCAAGCATTGTATTTTCTTATGTTTTTAAATACAGAAATGAGTTTTGTTAGTAAAAAGAACCGGTGAAGAGCGAGTTGGACTCGCGCACCGAGGGTTCCGTTCCGGTTTCTGACAAAATGTGTTATTTAGAGACATCGTTTTATTTTTCCTGTAATATTTACATAAACTTCTATCACAGAACAATTTCAGATTTTTTTCTTTGCAAACTTCGGAAATAAGGGTGGAGAACGGTATTTTTTTTTACATTTTTCTTCAAGAGTCGAAAACTATGCAGCCTAAAAAAAATAAAAATATTTAAAAATGTGCAAACAGCGCTGTTTCATATGATATCCCACTTTCAATTTTTAAGACCCCCTTTCAGCACCTGTTGTAAAAAAAACATAAATATTTTTATTTCTTTCTTATTTGCAAAATAGTTGGGTAAACGTCATCTAAAACTGCGCCAAATTTCAAGTTGATAGCATTAGTAGTTCTTGAGATATCCAGCTGTGACAGACAGGCAGACAGACAGATAGACTGAGTTGCACCATAAGGGTTCCTTTTTTACCATTTTGGTACGGAACCCTAGAAATGGCAATAACATAATATCACACCTGTATTTCCCAAAGGGTTAGGCTTTTTGGTACACACACATTGCACCAGTTAATAATGTAATAAGGGGCGAGCTTATTCCCATTAACCGGACACAAATCCAGTCTCCGGGCTGTTTACTAAGAAATTCCTTAAGGAAAAACCAAAAAAAAACCGGGAATCGAACTTAGAACCTCATGCTTAGCAGTAGTACTTGCAGTAGACCAACGAGCCAGTTATTCACTTAGCCGTTTAAGTTTTTCACAGACAGAGTTACACCAACACTCAATAGCCATCGTCGCTTGGTCCGTATTACATTTGCACAGCACTGGCTACGTTAGTCACTTAGTCATTTAAGTTTTTCACAGACAGAGTTGAATGTACCAAGGTACTAAGGTAGGTAAGTAAGGTAAGGTAGGAATGTACTAACAGACACAAAAACAGCAATAACCTAATAAAAACGGTTGCTACGATACCTGAGCACCCAAACACCAAACATAACCAATGATAAATAGTTTTGGTGATGGTCAGTTCCTTATTTCAGTGTATTTATTTATATTAAATCAGTCGATATGTAGGTACTACTACATATCGACCGATTTAATATAAATAAATACACCATTTTATATAGGTAGGTAGGTACTGGTAATATAAAACCGGCCAAGTGCGTGTCGGGCCACGCACAATGAAGGGTTCCGTAGTTGGAATGAATTTATCCCAAGAACAAACGTAACGTGTAGTTGAAAAACATGTTATCCCATACATTATAACTGTAAATGTAAGTTTGTACTCACAATATTCAGAGATTTACCATGTTATTTTAAGACCACAGACTTCTTATAGGTTCCCTTTGTCGTGGGGTCCAGTCTCTTCCCAAGTAAAACAAACATTGCTATTAATTAAATTAAATTTTGACAAAAATCAATCAGTGGGGTGTGTTTCATGTGTGGGGTGTGTGTGGTGTGTGTAGTGTGTTGGGTGTATGTGGTGAAAATGGGTGGGGTGGTGAGTGCTTGATGTTTTTTTTTACCCGAGTGCGCCAGAAGGAGGGTTATGTTTTTCGAGAGTATGTATGTATGATGTATGTATAATTGTTTGGCACGCTCTGCGGCCTGAACGGCTCGATGGATTTTAGCTTCAGAGGTGTCGTTAGATTTGTATTTACTGTGAGAGTGACACTGGGAATATCAAAATCTATACTAATATTATAAAGAGGTAAAATTTGTATGTAAGTTTGTAAGTTTGTAAGTTTGTATGTAGGGGGTAATCTCCGGAACTAATGATCCAATTCTAAAAATTTTTTCACTGGTAGAAAGCTACATTATTCCTGAGTGCTATAGGCTATAAATTATATTTATATCATGCATATTAGCCGAGCTATCACAAGTTTTGTCTAACAAGTCGGAAAGAAATACCTCTTTAAACAGATTTTTTTGCATGCGCTGCCTAAACGGTTGTTTATAATTGATAACAATGTATGGCAGTCTGGTCCGTCTTAAATAATCCTACAAAAAAGTCCGCGACACCATATTTCTATCTTTTATATTTTATCTTTTATACATCTTTTATTGTTTTAAAAAAGTATTTTTTAGACATACTTACGTTTGGATGATTATTTAAACAACAAAACATTAATCCTTATCAAAATAAGATATTTTATGATCACAAGGACATCATGGAGATAAGGTTTGGCCTTTACAGTATGGAAATTGGTCATACAGTTTCGGAGATAATATAAAATTACTAAAACGCAAAATAACTTTAATTCATACCGGTTCCTCTTGAGCAAACATGTTTAGAGCGGACGTTTTATCAATTTACCCCCGACATTCCACCGACATTCCACCGACATTCCACCGACATTCTGCACAACGCCATCTATATGGCGTTGTGCAGAATGTCGGTGGAATACAGCGGAAGAGTTTGTTTTTAGGGTTCCGTACCAAAATAGTAAAAAAGGAACCCTTATGGTGCGACTCAGACTGTCTGTCTATCTGTCTGTCTGTCACAGCTGGATATCGCAAGAACTACTAATGCTATCAACTTGAAATTTGGAACAGTTTTAGGTAATATTTACCCAACTATTTTGCAAATAAGAAAGAAATAAAACGATATGTATTTTTTTGCAACATGGGCTGAAAGGGGGTCTTAAAAATTCAAAGTTGGGCTACTATGTCATGTGGGGTATCATATGAAAGAGCTCTGTTTGCGCATTCTCAAACATATTTTTATTTTTTTTTAGGCCGCACAGTGTTCGACTTTTGATGAAAAATGTAAAAAAAATACCGTTCCCCCCCCCCCTATCTCCGAAGTTCGCAAAGAGAAAAATCTGAAATTATTGCAAGTTTATGTAAAGATAACAGGAAAAAAAACGATGTCTCTAAATAGCACACTTTTTCAGAAATCGGAACGGGACCCTCGGTGCGCGAGTCCGACTCGCTCTTGACCGGTTTTTTTTTGCTACTTTGTTTGAACGCGCTATCTCTGGAACTATCCCAGTCGGATTTGAAAAAATCTTTTTGCATTTTATAACCCAGTTCTTGAGGAGGGCTATAGGCTATTTAACATCACGCTAGGGCGCTTAGGAGCCGAGCGCGAAGTAATAGCGCGGGCAGGCGATGCGGAAGGATATAGGATATTTAACATCACGCTAGGGCCCTTAGGAGCCGAGCGCGAAGTAACAGCGCGGGCAGGCGATGGGGAAAGATATAGTATATTTTACATCACGCTAGGGCCCTTAGGAGCCGAGCGCGAAGTAATAGCGCATGCAGGCGATGCGGAAGGATAACAGTCTATTTAACATCACGCTAGGGCCCTTAAGAGCCGAGCGCGAAGTAATAACACGGGCAGGCATTGTGTAGGAAATCTAGGTTCTAACACTTCAATAAAACGAGTTATGGGCTTTTTAAAATATAAAGATTATTATTAACCAATTAAAAGTCACTAGGAAGTTTATACGTCCGTCTTTCTTAAGGCGCTAACGAGAAGTGAAGTAATAATAATGTTGGGTAGTATTTATATAATAAAGAGGTACCTACAGTGTATCGATTATTACAGAATCGACTAAAGATTGATTTTTGTAAATAATTAAATCAATTAAATCAACACGCCCCCTCAAAAATTAATCTACCAATTATACAAACAAAATAAATCAAAGTACCTAATACCTAATTGACCGGAACATATTCACTTCCTAGTGTTTGCTGGGAAATCCACATGGTCCAACATTTGCTGCCAAGGATTAAGGAAAACCCAGAAAACCTTAATCAAACCATTTCATTAAATTATTCTTAATAATAATTAAATTAATCATAAATCATATTATTATGTAGAATCACTGAACATTCAATCAGTATCTTATTCTAAGCCCATTTTACTTCTCATCTCTTGAAAAGTGATAGCGGGTAATGCCTTGGTCAGAACATCTGCCAACTGCTGAACTATTAGAATGTAATTTTATTTTATTACATTTTTCTCAATCTGTTCCTTAGAAAAATGATACTTTATATCTATGTGTTTTGTACGTTTGTGACTGGTTGGATTATTTGCAATGCAGCCATTGTTATCCTCATAGAATATGATAGATTTAATGATATCTATTTTAGTACTAACTGCTAGTGATTTAAGCCCTAAAGCCTCCCATGACAGTTTCATACAATGCCATACAATCTGCCTCAGTTGAAGAGGCAGCAACTGACATTTGTTACTTTGTACTCCAGGTTTGCTTGCAGCTTGAAATACCCAGTTGTACTTTTCCTGTCATTTAAACCACTGCCACCCCAATCTGAAAGCCACATATAATGTTAGTGTAGGCACATCTTTTACCTATAACTTAATTTTAAATCAACAGTACCATTCAAGTACCGAAGCACTCTCTTTAGATACTGCCAGAGTTCTTTACTATTTTGTTAGTATATCTACTCAGTATATTAACGCTTGTAAGTAATTAAATCTGGACGAGTGCATAACATGACATATACATTAAATATTCTATAACGTTTCAACATGGATCATTATATTTTTGTTCAGAGTTTAATGCGTCATAATTAAGTTTATTTTCCATTGGTGTATTGACAGGTTTACAATCGTGCATATTAAATTTATTTAATATCGTTTATATGCACTTTGATTTAATGCTATTTCATAAAATTAAAATTATTTGATCATCATCATTAGTTTCATTCATCGTCATTATAAATTGACTCATTAATTTTTTTTTAATTATTTCGATATCCGCGCATACTATAACTAAATCACCTACTTATATATAAAACGACAAATATTTTTATGTACATCTCCATTGTCTAGCATATATTGACACTTATTCGACAGAAGAATTTTGAAAACCTTCTTCTTTAAGAGATCGTTCTAAAACTTCAAACCAACATTTAGCTGGCTGCATGTTTCAGACCGTAAAGTACTGTATTTAATTTAACACATAATTATCTAGACTAGATATACCCTCAGGGACTTTCATATAAATATCTTCCTTTAATTTGTCATTTAGGAAGGTAGTTTTGACATCCCTAAGACGAACTAGCAAATTAAATTGATTCGCAAAAGTAAGACACATCTGAAACTAGCTATTCATGCTTATACTGGTGCGAAAGTTTCATTAAGTATAGTCCGTGAGGTATTCTTGACTGAAACACTTTGCAACAAGTTGTGCCTTTTTTTTATCGTAAAGGTTTTCCAAACTCATCATGTTTTATAGGAAACATCTATTTACAATAAATTGACAATGTTTTTATTTTCAGGTCTTGGTACTTAAGTCCGTATTATTTAGTTTTAGAGAATTTAGTTTGTCCCTAATTGCACTTTCCCACTGAGATCTGATGGCCAATTCTCGTACCCAAAAACGTTCACAAACTCTTGCCCGCGTCAATCAAATGTCAAAAATGTAGGTAAACGCTATACAATTTTTGACAGATTGAGACTGAGATGAGATTGCAAACGCTGTTAAAAATACGAGAATTGCCGCTCTGTTGTCTCGAGTTTTGATGTCTTCTAATGAATTTGGTATTTTACATAGAATAGACTGAGCACACAAAATGGCGATCATCGTCTTCATTATACAACATAGGTAGACGACTTTTGAACCTATTGCATCATCTAACGTCAGGATTTTATTTGTGTTTTCTTTTGGTGAAGATGGGTTATCAAAAAGTATATCATTTATTTGCTCCGATTCAATTTTATATTATCATGGTTGAATTTGCGAACTTTACTGGGACACTCGTGCTCATCAGATTTAGACCATAGACATATCTGATTTAGAACTGTCAGAGTTATGAGACTTGACCGGCACTGACTTGGATATTACATCATCAGCTTTGCCGTGAGAATTTTCTAAATATTCCCTTCAGACTTGAGGTCTGGCCTGGATTGAAGAAACCCAGTCTCATTAACAATAACATCCTTGACTACTATGTAATTTTTCGCACTCTGGGTTCCAAACTTTAAAGCGTTTGGTTCATAACCCACAAGTATCCCTTTCCATGATTTTTCATTAAACCTGGCCTTACTGCTTTTATTATGAACGTAAACAGTTGAACCAACTACCTTCAAATATTTTTTTATTGGAGGTTTTGTATCATGCCACATTTCGAATGGTGTTTTTGAAAACTTTCAAAGTTTTAATTGGGGTCAAATTAATCAAATAAACAGCAGTTTGTACTGCCTATCGCCCCAAAACACTTTGTCTAATTTAGCACCGCTTAAACGAGCTTTTCCATTAAGTAATGGTTCTGACCATACGTTCAGAAACGCCATTCAACTGTGGTATTCTCGGAATTTTTAAATGTTATGATGTCCCTCTCTCTACACAATAACCTTTCATTTCAATAGAAATTCGCCACCATTATCGCAGCATAAGTTGACTAATTTTAAATTAAGCTTAGCCTCGCTTTTAGCCACGAAATCTTTAAAAACAGCAAACACGTCTGATTTATAGGTGGGTTAAACAGTACGTAACAAAGTACCTAATGCGTATACTCATCAACAAAAAGTACAAAGTAGTTTTTTTTTTATTTGTCGTTAGTTGGGGGTATAAACAGTAACAATAGTCCACAAATATCTGAGTGCACAATAAATAATAGCTGTTTAATGACTTTTTTTTTTTTTTTTTTTTTTTTTTGACCTGATAAGAACGGAAATCGACTTTGTTTCCTATACAGGCCTCAACTCCGTGGGCCTCACACAATTTAACATCCAGGCTCGCATAACAGTTTCAATTTGGCTGGTGTCATCAACCATTTTTTTTTTAATTTCGATGAATTAATTTTTACTAATTATGACCAAAGCCATAATTTGTACATACTGCACACTTGAGAAACACATTGACACTTATTTACAGATGCCATTAAGTCTACAGCAATTAAATTATTTTTCAACATACCTTGCATGATAGTTTTATTAACCTTACGTATTTGGGCTCCTCGCTGGTCGACAATGACTGTCAACCCTGCTCCTTGCATTTTCGTTAAGAACCGCACTGCACCGAACCGCACCGGTGGTACCGCAGCATAGGAGAACACGTTCTCCAAAACTTCTTGAACGCCCATGTTGCTGGTCACATACATCGTTCCCTGAAATAAATTCACCATTTTAAGCAATAGAAATTTTAATGGCGTTTGCAAGACGGTGTGACTAATGAAAAGATCTTCCCTGTTTATAATATGGTCCGATGTTCCAGAAACCAACAGGAAAGTATCTTCCATCATGATCCGCTTGATAGTCTGCCATCATAAAAGCAAAGCCAGAAAAATAGCTCGACGTGGATGGTTCACTGATTCCAACTGCCTGGACCGTCCTTGTCCTCTCCGTATTTTCAGCTGCTGCTGTAATGTTTGAGCTCTTTTGAAGTAGAAGCAGTTGTTTTTCACATGCTTCTTGCGGCCACAGTGATAACACTTCATGAACTGAGACTTATTCTTCTGCTTGTTAACTTCCTAGTTGAAGCTATTATTCCCTTTAGTATTTTGAGAATTATCGAATTTTGTTTTTCGAAATTCCTGTCCATTTGTCCTCTCAACTTGCAAAAATTTTGACACTGGTATCACTGGACTCATTTTTAAACTTGACTTCATGATCCAAAAGCCTTGGTTTAACGAATGCTAGTATTAACTTATCCTCCGATAAAGTTTCGATCGCAGTTATCACGCCATCATAAGTTGAGGGTAGGTTGAGCAATAAATGAGCTACGCGTGGCGTGGCGTGGTGGCGGCGTGTCGTCTTGCCGTACCCTATAATATACTGTAGTCTTTGGTGCCGGCTAACAATTCGATGATGAACACTTTTTGCACCTTTTATCACGTCCATTTCACTTGACAATGCCCGCATTTTTATTTAAATTTTAACCACTTATATTGCAGTAAAAACGTAACCTGGGCCCATAACCTGTAGGAAATCTAGGTTCTAACACTTCAATAAAACGAGTTATGGGCTTTTTAAAATATAAAGATTATTATTAGCCAATTAAAAGTCACTAGGAAGTTTATACGTCCGTCTTTCTTAAGGCGCTAACGAGAAGTGAAGTAATAATAATGTTGGGTAGTATTTATATAATAAGGAGGTACCTACAGTGTATCGATTATTACAGAATCGACTAAAGATTGATTTTTGTAAATAATTAAATCAATTAAATCAACACATTGCGATGCGATGCGTCGGGGTTGGTGGGTGGGGGGTATAAGAAATTTAACGCGGACGAAGTCGCGGGCAGAAGCTAGTAAAAAAATAAAAAAATGGCGGATTTTTGGCGACAATGTCTTAAAAAAAATTTTTTTTTCAAAACCTGTCGAGTGGGGTATCAAAATAAAGTGTTTTAAAAGGTGATTACAAAAATATACACAACTTATATGGTTAAAAGTACCTCGAAGTGACAAATCTTAAAAAACACGTACAATAAAAACGTCGGCGAAATCTTTCACATTTGTAAACTAAAAAGCTTAAAATAAAAAAAGTAATTAAAAAATTAAAATACCCGACAGCGGTAAAAGACTTAAGTTTAAAAAAAAACTGAAAAGCTAAAAACAAGCCCATTTTAAATTAAATAAAAGTTGGAAGCAGGCGGGACCCATTCCATTTTTATATTTTCAAACTCAAATGGACCCCGCCTGCTTCCAACCTTTTATTAAATTTTCCCTAACATCAGGTGGAATGACATTGACAGTTCACTCCACGCACGCTCACTTCACTTAAGTTTTCACGGCGAGATGATTACTGAATAGCTATGCTGTTCAAAGTCCCCTAAGTTGTTTTTATCGTGCTGTAAAAACCATTTATGTATGTACATTATTATCATGTTAACAGTAGGTAACATTGAAATAATAGTCTGTAAATTGCTTTGCTATAACTGAGGTAGAGCTCAGAATCAAAAAGCAATAACAGTGAACTTGACTGGAAAAAGGACGTGATACGTGATATCTCGTCGCTGACAAATTGTCAAACGACTGACATCCTTTTTGTCTCGTCGGAACTTATTTTTGTCATTTAAATATGTGATGTGACATAGCAATTATCTTTTTTACAAACAAAAGTTGTAGGTCCTATACTAGTCACCAGACGGCACTTATTCAGTTTCAAAAAGCTCGCACTAAGGCTACTGAACTTAAAAAACATAGACAATTCGAGCGGCCATTCAAGATTTTGTCCCTTTAGTGTAAAGGAACAAAAGCCCTGATGTAAGGTGGGTTGGTATCAGATGAAAATGAAATGACTAACTGTCTCAAACAATGTATATATTTTTACAATATAAAGTAAATACTAAATTAGGTAACAATAACAGTAACCTAAAAAACCGACTTCCAAAAAAAACACTACAAATTGAAAAATAACTTTAATTTCGGAAGTCGGTGTCTTTGGATCTGTATTTTAGTTTTTTGCCACCGACTTCCGAAATTAAAGTTATTTTTCAATTTGTAGTGTTTTTTTTGGAAGTCGGTTTTTGTTTTTGTAAAAAAGTTTTTATTTTTCACTTTTTAGTGGTTCAGTTTGTAATTTATCTAAGTTACAATAACACAATGTCAGCTGCTCATCACGTTTTACAAAATGTTGCTTTTCCCGATGCAGGGCCGTTAATTGTTGAGGAGTTCTCCTAGTAAGAACCAGGAGAAATGGAGCTCATGGTGAAGTCACCATAACCATTATTTTGACGAGCATAAACCATATTAAAGTAATCGAATCGCAACCTGTTATATACTTAGATATAATTGAGTATTTCCGATGGCCCTCTGTGTTCTTCATCATCAGTTCCAGCTCACCGAATGGTACTTTCCGAGAGCAAATGCACGAGTTACTATAAAAAATACCGAAATCGATATAGTTGTGCCCATAAAATTTGAGGGTTTCCCTCGATTTCCATGGGATCCCATCATCAGATCCTGACTTGATGATCATGGAACCACTTGGGACGTATACCCTTTCGAACAAAAAAAGAAAAATCCAAATCGGTCTAGCCATTTCCGAGTAATCTGGGAACATACAAAAAAAAAAAAAAAAAAAAAAAAAAAAAAGGTTTGAGAACGAATTGAGAACCTACTCCTTTTGGAAGTCGGTTAAAAATATGCCAGCCAGCTTAAATTTCAGTTGGTAAGAACTGGGTACGTGGGGTATTGGAGATACACCGAGTACTGTTCCGTGTAAACATTTAAATTTAATATAAAGGATGAATTCGAATTACAAGGTACAACCTTCCTGATACTATGTGTTATAATTTAATAAATGGGCGCCAGGGACCATGGGTCCCGGAACCTGGGAGCCGACGAAGATGTCCAATAAACTTCTTGATGAACGCAGGTGTCGGACCCGGGGTCCTTAATTTAAATTTAGTAGAAGACTGGTTACCACCTTGAAAACCAGACAGGTAATAAACCGGATTCTTATTTAAACCGAAGGTAAATAAGAAATATAGGAGAAAAAAAAACTGTCCCGCTACGCTAGCCGGTCTCTGACAGCCGCAGTCGTCTCCACTGGAGGCGTTGAGCTGACTCGCGGAACGAGTCTCGCGTCCAGGCCCCAGGCTACTCTAGATCCTGGCGACGAGACGAATCTCTCGAGTGGCCTCTCCTGGAATTGACAATACGGAGACCCAATAAGATACTGAGGAAACTAATCTATGTATTTTCCTTGAGGTCAAGAGTTACCTCTCTTGACCTCAAGGAAAATACGAGTACAAAGATTAGTTTTGGTTTGGAAATCAAAACACCAGCCGGCATGGCCTTTTACAAATATAATCTACTGTGCTACGACTTCTGTTCGGCTATTCCTGCGTGGTGGGACGATAGGAATGAGGATTACCCACGTGGCGTCTTGTATTGTAATTTAATAGCGTGATCAACACTGCGGAATTCTCCATGGAATTTTAATGATCAAACACTGATTCACCATAATTCTTACCTTAGGACAGGAAATACAATTTATTTCATCAGCAACGCGTGCACCTCGGTTAATCTCAAATAGGGAAAAAAACTACAACGCCATGTCACAGATTAAATATCGATTTCGCTGACATGATCTTTCTAGAAAAATAATCTACTAACGCTTTGGGCAAAGTTGATTATTTATTTTTACCAAAACCTGAAAATTATTAAGGATTGGTTTATTTACCAATCAATATATTATGATAAAATTAAATAATATCGATTAAAACTACAGTTGTGAATCGATAACCCAAAGAGGTCGCCTCAATCTGTCAAAAAGTGACGTTATTCTAAATGACAATTAAAATGTCAACACTTGCTACTTAATTCCAAGATTTATTGTAATTTATTTTGTAAACCTATTTAAAAGAGTTTGGAACAGTGATTAATTGTCAGAAAATGTTACTCAAGTGGTGTAGTGACGAAATACCCCGAAAGGAATGAAACATTATATTGGCTGCAGGCAAAAGTCCATTGTATTAACTGCAATGAAATATTTAACTTGGAAACTACATTAAGCTCAGGTAAACGCTATTTTATAAAATTAAGATGCAGCTGTGAAATACCAACCACCTATAGGTTCAAAAAATACAACGTAACAATAGGTGTTGGCCGCTCGAAGTTGTTTGAATTAAGAGCAGTGGTGACCCATTGGTAACGGCCGCAACGATTTGTAGGTCCTAATTTAGCATGTGCTAAGAAATACCTGAATTATAAATAACTAGCACTTCCCGCGCGGCTTCGCCGGCGTGGAAGTCGGAAAATATCCCACGGGAACGTGCTATTGGGAAATCCTTCCTTATTTCTTATCTACATCATAAAGGAAACCTCTGTGCAAAATTTCAGCTTTGTAGGTTCAAGGGTTTGGGCTGGGCGTTGATGAGTCAGTCAGTGAGTTAGTCCGTCAATCAGTCAGTCAGTCAGGACCAAGTCAGGACTTCACTTTTTATTTATATAGATAATACCAGCTTATTACTGTCCCACTGCAGCAAAGGCCTCTTCTGATACAGAAAAGGCACGAGCATTGAGCACCACGCTAGCTCAAGACGGGTTGGCGATTTCTGACTGATATTAACTTTAAGTCCAAGTTTCCTCACGATGTTTTTCCTTTACGGATAGATAAGATAAATATTAGCTCAAAAAGTACATAATTATGAATTGAAGAAGTCACATTTGAACCCACCCCCTCGTGCATGAGGCCTTATAATCACTGGGCCATCACGACACACAGAAATGCATAAGGTGCAACCATAGACTTATAAAAAAAGATGGACTCCGCGCTGCGCATATCGAAAGTGAAGCACAGTAAGTATGCCGGGACCGTTTGTACAAACACGCCTCGCGCACACATTTACATCATAGTATGCCGACCGGCCGCCATTACGTGACACGAGCGACGGCGTCTTTGCAGGTAGTCAAATCACGCACACATAGATCGGTAGGGTGCTTCACTTTCGATATGCGTAGCGCGGAGTCCATCTTTTTTTATAAGTCTATGGGTGCAACTTATTCTCTAACAAAAATAATTTTTCGACCACCTGTTAGGATTTACAAAAAGGTGCACTAATCAGTTAAAATTCAAAGACCCAAAAAATTTTTAGTGTATTTCAACTACCACTACCCATAAAAAAACTTTTTAGCAAAAAAACAAAACCGACTTCCAAAAATCACTACAATGTGAAAAATAACTTTGATTTCGGAAGTCGGTGTCTTTCGTTTTTTATTTACTTTCTTTTTTTTTTGCCACCGACTTCCGAAATCAAAGTTATTTTTCACTTTGTAGTGATTTTTGGAAGTCGGTTTTGTTTTTTTGTTAAAAAGTTTTTATTCATCGCTTTTTAGTGGGTCTGTTTATAATTTGTATAAGTTACAATAGTCTAATGTCAATTGCTCATCACATGTTACAAAATATTGCTTTTCCCGATGCTGGGAGGTTAATTGTTGAGGAGTTCTGCTGGTAAGACCCAGGAGAACTCCACAACAACCACTAACCACACGCATTGTGTGACGAGCGGAAATTGCTTAGCAACCATATTAAAGTAATCGAATCGCAACCCGTGAAATATTTATCATTGAGTAGTTCCGGTAGCCATCTGTGGTTTCCACTTCACCAAGTGGTGCTTTCCGAGAGCAAATACACGAGCTACTATAAAAAATACCCTTTCCAACAAAAAAATATTTTTTCAAATCGGTTGGCAAGCGACGGAGTTATGCGCGAACAAACATAAAAAAAAAAAAAAAAAAATACAAACATCCGAATTGAGAACTTCCTCCTTTTTTAGAAGTCGGTTAAAAATAGATAAATTACTGTAATGTTCATTCCACCATTAAAAACATCGTAAATGAAGTACGGAAAAATAAACCAAAACATTGAAATATGATATTTTTACTTTTTTAGAAGGCCTCTTTTTCTTTGAAGAGTTGTTGGGCAGTTTTCCTGTACCGAAGTGGTTTTGAATGGCCTCGTCGCATCCAGGGCCCTCTAGTGGCTTAAATAGTAAACAACTGACCCGTATTTTATTACAGCACACAAAATAAGCAGTCCACGCTACCAAAACATTTCTGAATAGACTATATCATCTTAAACGAAATACAAGACTAGTATGTTCAGCGTACCGTATACTGGAACATTTTGTGGTACTTAATCGCAGTATTACATAGGTAAGTAAGTATGTATACTCCATTTACAATAAGATTAGACATTCAAACAATCCTTTTTAAGATTCCGTAACCAAAGTGTAACACGGGACCCTATTACTAAGACTCCGCTGTCCGTCCGTCCGTTAATCACCAGGCAAATGATGTCTGTATCTCATGAACCGTGATAGTTAGACAGTTGTAATTTTCACAGATGATGTATTGCTGTTGCCGCTATAACAACAAATACTAAAAAACATAATAAAATAAATATTTAAGGGGCCTCCCATACAACAAACGTGATTTTTTTGCGTTTTTATCGATAACTAGCTTTTGCCCGCGGCTTCGCCCGCGTGGATGTCGGAAAATATCTCATGGGAATGTTCATGTGGAAAACATAGGGCCGTCCGATATAACTGTGCAAACTCAAATCGCTACGATATATCGTTACCGTGTATAGTAAGCATAAAGCTACCAGTCGGCATGATTTTTTCCGACATCTTCAACAGTCGTCGTCATATTTCAGCCAATTTACAAAAAACTATAATGAATTACCCTGAATCACTCCGTTCATTGGAGAAAACCGTATGAAAATCCGTTCGGTACTTTTTGACATTATCGCATTCAAACAAACAGACTTACGCGGCAAAGAAATCTGTCAGAAATCAGTCAGAGAAATTTATTATGCCAGTCACGCTCTAATAACAAATAACTTTTGTCCGAGTGTCCACTCGTTCAAATAATTTCCTCGTAAAAACGCCGAATGAAATAAAGACTAAATGTTACCTCAAGATTCGAACTATGACTACATTTCCAATCCCTTAAATCTCTTAAAAAGAGGTAGGTACACAAACATTTGTCAACCCCTATTGTACCCCCTCAAAAACGCTGTACCATATATTTCTTTATTTCCTACCAAAAGCATAAATTTGAATTTTCATATCCCTAACTTAAGAAATGTTGGGTTTCCCATACAAATTTTCATCCCTTATATCACCCCTTGTACGATTATGTTTTAAGACAAAAAGTAGCTCATGTCGTTTCCCAGAATGCTATCTATAGCCTTGCCAAATTTTGTCGAAATCCGTGCAGTTTTGTAAATTTTAAAATCAACCCCTATTTTACCCCCTTAGGGGATGATTTTTAAAAAACGCTGAACACATATTTCTTAATTTCCTACCAATAGCATAAATTTGTTATCCCTAACTTAAGAAATACTAGGTTTCCCCTACAAACTTTCATCCCCTAAATCACCCCCTGTAGTATTGTTTTTGAAAGTATCCTATGTCCTTTCCCAGGATGCTATATAAAGCCTTGCTAAATTTTATCGACATCCGTGCAGTTTTGTAAATTTTAAAATCAACCCCTATTTTACCCCCTTAGGGGATGATTTTTCAAAAACGTTGAACCGCATATTTCTTTATTTTCTATCAATAGAATAAATTTGTTATCCCTAACTTAAGAAATACTGGGTTTCCCTTACAAACTTTCATCCCCTAAATCACCCCCTGTAGTATTGTGTTTGAAAGTATCCTATGTCCTTTCCCAGGATGCTATATAAAGCCTTGCCAAATTTTGTCGAAATCCGTCAGTTTTGTAAATTTTAAAATCAACCCCTATTTTACCCCCTTAGGGGATGATTTTTCAAAAACGCTGAACCGCATATTTCTTTATTTCCTATCAAAAGCATACATTTTAATTTTCACATACCTAACTTAAGAAACACTGAGTTTTCCATACAAACTTTCATCCCCTATATCACCCCCTGTTGGATTATTTTTTAAGACAAAAAATAGCCTATTTCCCACCCCAGGATGCTATATAAAGCCTTGCCAAATTTTATCGAAATCCGTGCAGTTTTGTAAATTTTAAAATCAACCCCTATTTTACCCCCTTAGGGGATGATTTTTCAAAAACGCTAAACTGCATATTTCTTAATTTCCTACCAATAGCATAAATTTGTTATGCCTAACTTAAGAAATACTGGGTTTCCCTTACAAACTTTCATCCCCCATATCACCCCCTGTAGTATTATTTTTGAAAAAAATAGTATCCTATGTCCTTCCCCAGAATGCTATACAAAGCCTTGCCAAATTTTGTCGAAATCCATGCAATTTTGTAAATTTTAAAATCAACCCCTATTTTACTATATTTTACCCCCCTAGGGGATGATTTTTCAAAAACGCTGAACCGCATATTTCTTTATTTCCTATCAAAAATATAAATTTTAATTTTCACATCCCTAACTTAAGAAATACTGAGTTTCCCATACAAACTTTCATCCCCTATATCACCCCCTGTAGGATTATTTTTGAAAAAAAAAGTAGCCTATGTCCGTCCCCAGGATACCATCTATAGCCTTGCCAAATTTTATCGAAATCCGTTCAGTGGTTTAGGCGTGAAAAGGTAACAGACAGACAGACAGACAGACAGACAGAGTTACTTTCGAATTTATAATATTAGTATGGATGGTACGGAACCCTTCGTGCGCGAGTCCGACGGTTTTTTTACAATCCGTTCAACCGAGATTGACTTCTATTGCGTGTTGGTGGCATGACAAATGGAAGCTGCAGTAAACAGTTGGAATTGTAACCACTTGCCAGCTTACGGAATAGTAGTCGGAATCGGTTGAACAGACTGTAAAAAAGGTTTGTTTAATCATCTAGAACCAAGAATTCGAAGACATGTGACATTATACCAGTCTGCACTAAGCCCGCGTGGTGGATTATAGCCACGCACAGAGAGGAGGCTTGTGTCTCAACAGACCAATATCTTACGCTGATATAATTATAGAGGTATAGTTTCTTGTAAGTTATTGCAATTTGAGCTTTATTTCGTGTCTTAAAAGTGACAGGACCAGACTTCGTAAAAGCGTATGGCCATTGACCATGTACGAATTCAGCAGTATACTAATGTCCACAATTTTGGAAACCCCTGGGGTGAAAGAGACATTTATTGTTAAAGTTTTTTTTTCAAAGTCTCTCCAATTTGCTATGAAAATGATAACAATTCTCCAAATGATGAATATTTAATATTACCTACTACCTTTTGAGGTTGTTTATTCCTTTTGGCAAAAGTTTATTTCTTCTACGCTTTTAAATACTTAAATACTTTGTAACGGTCAACCTTCAGGTCCACGGGGATGTCCAGTAAAAAGTATTTATCTTACTACAATATTTAGTAGTTGTCTCCTTGAAAGTATCCCTACATCAATTTATTGGAAAGTCAAACAAAATGTTGCCCAAATATTCAGAATAAAGACGTTGAATTATATTTCCGAATAAACTTGGCAATTTTGAACCCCAAAAAGCATGTACGGAACTTATTATCAGCGCGGAAATTCACTGGATTATAATGGGTGTTTTTTTTTAGAGGTTTGGTTTTTAAATTGGCAACACTTTTTCTAGTGATTTTCAATTTGACAGTTGACGGTATACTTGTGGTCAGAGGGCTTAGTGCGAGTTTTCATACTTACTCGGTCACGTTAACGTAAACGTCAGTTTGTACTGAAAGTGAATAAGCGCCGCCTGGCCTACAATGGGAAACACAATTATTCCATACGAATTGACATAAGGTAGCGATAACGTAAACGCGATCGAGTGAGTATAAAAACTCGCACTAAGCCCACTGTACGTTAATACGTTTTACCATTTCACAATGGATAGACTTACTTCAGAACAACGCTTGCAAATTGTGCAAATTTATTTTGTAAACCATGGTTCAGTTCGCCAAACTTACCGTGCCCTACGTCCATTTTACGGTCGACATAATCGTCCATCCGAGCAAGTTATTCTCACACCTATGAATTACTTTCTTTGGGGATATGTGAAGTCACACGTCTACGCAGATAAAGCACAGACGTTGGACCACTTGGAAGCCGACATTTGCCGCGTTATGGCCGATATACGGCCCCAGTTGCTCGAAAAAGTGGTCGAAAATTGGACTTCCCGATTACGCTTTATTAGGCACTAATGGCAGAAGAACATCTTTTAAATAAAACCAATACCATGTTAATGAAATTTATTTTTAAGTGTTTTATTTAATTTTTAATTTGTATAGCTCTAAAAACACCCTTTACATTGAATGATATTATAACTCGAATAACCTTACTATCTTTGGTCCGTAAATTAGTTTATCGTTTATTTTAGAGGCTATCATAGTAAAGCATGTATAGAGGCGATCATGGTGAAGCATGTGTAGAGGCGATCATAGTAAAGCATGTATAGAGGCGATCATGGTGAAGCATGTATAGAGGAGATCATAGTAAAGCATGTATAGAGGCGATCATAGCAAAACATGTATAGAGGCAATCTTAGTAAAGCATGTATAGAGGCGATCATGGTGAAGCATGTATACAGGCGATCATGGTAAAGCATGTATAGAAGCGATCATAGTAAAGCATGTAGTTACATGTTTTTCTATAGTGGCCTCTAAAATTACCGGAAAAAGGAAATTAACGGAAAAAATATCATAAGCACACTCTAATAAGATGAAGTTCCGATCGGAGATCCATTTTAAGTATTTTCATATCTTTTTGTAAGGTTTCTGAACCAAAATCCTTTGTGTGTCACTAACTATCCAATCTATTATTTATTTTGTATGCAATGATTTATACTGCGACAAAAAATATATATATTCAGCTGGAACGAATTAACATTGATGCTGCGAAGCTTTGTGTCATTTGTGATCTCATCCGGGAAACTAGAAATACAAAGGAGAAAAGCAATAATTATACTAATGCAGGCAATCTGGTACATGGTATTCTAGTGGATTATTTCAATGCACTCTAGACAGTACATTCAGCAGTGAGTGTCGGTTAAATCAATGTGCAGACTGAAATCTTCAAGAAAGTGTACACGTTGCGCGGTATAAGGGACATCGACGCGCAAACTTTTATCATGAATTCACAAATGATTCAACCATAGCGTAGTTTATCGTTGGTTATTAAAAAAAAAACCGGCCAAGTGCGTGTCGGTTCACGCACAATGAGGGTTCCGTAGTTGAAAAGAATTTATCCCAAAAAACAAACTTAACATTGGATCCCAAAAAAAAAATTATATCATAAAATTACAAATTATCAATTTTTCGGACTTTTTCCTTTACTTGCGCTGGGAGACCTTGCTTCTTGCCAAATTTCATTATTTTAGGTCAACGGGAAGTACCCTATAGGTTTTGATTTACTTGCGACAGTTGCGAATATCAAAATGTGTCGCAAAATGGCCCTATTTTTTTAGGGAGTGATACGTGAGCACGAATGACGTTTTTGCGAAGGTCGCCATTTCGAAAAAAATTGCGAGCAGTACGCCAGTTCGGAAGTCATGGTATCGAAGTCCGATGTTGATTTAACTTGTCTTTCTTTTTTCTTTTTTTTTTTCCCAAACCAAATCAAAATACCATGCTCTCTGTGTCTCGTCTCATTGGGGTCGTGAGTTCGATTCCCAGACAAATTACGAGTGCTATTTCACAAAATGGTGCATTCACCATATGGTATTTTCTGCAAATGCACGAGTTACTATAAAAAAATACCCAAATCGCTATAGGTGTGCCTATAAAATTTGAGGGTTTCCCTCAATTTCCATGGGATCCCCTCATCAGATTCTGACTTGGTGACAGTGGAATCACCTCGAGAGTATACCATTTCAAACAAAAAATGAATTTTGCAAATCCGTCTATATATGACGAGGTTATGCCCGAACATAAAAAAAAAAAAAACATCCGAATTGATAACCTCCTCCGTTTTTTAGAAGTCGGTTAATAAAATGGGTTGCTTTGTTTAATTTTGGAAATACTTTATATTGGACCAACTGCGAATTAGACCAACTGCGAATTGGACCAATCGCGAATTGGACCAATCGCGAATTGGACCAACTGCGATTTGGACATTTTTTTGAACATTGAACTAATCGCGAATTGGACCAATCGCGCCTAAAGGCTGAAAAGCAGTTTGCGATGGTTTAAAATTTTAGGTACTTATCATACTCGTAACACTACATAAAATAACGGCTGTTTGCCACGAAGTGTCAGACAGAGCTACAGTACACCCAGTACATAATCGGGGGCGAGCTGCTACTGAGATATTCCTGATGGAAAAACTCAATAGAACTTGAATAGAATAATTAGAATTGGAATTTTAGATACCAACCTACTATGTAATATTAACAGTGGACACCAACTTACGTTGCCGACAGTACCTTCCTATACAGGTGACTTTGAAAACATGCGACAAAATTTAAAGGGGTGTTCTACCCATCATTATGAACAACTTTTACTATGGGACCTGAAATCGCGAAAAAAAAAATCAGCTGTTCAGTACATTTTGACGAATTATGCGAACATAAATGTACTGAATAGCTGATTTTTTTTTCGCGATTTCAGGTTTGGTCCCATAGTAAAAGTTGTTCATAATGATGGGTAGAACACCCCTTTAAATTTTGTCGCAAGTTTTCAAAGTCACCCTGTATAATTAACAGTGGACACCAACTTGCATTGCCGATAGTACCTACCTATATAAATTTCGTCGGGATCTTGTGCGGAGCGCTATTGAACTTTTACAGTTTGGGTGTGAACAGTAATGATGTATCTTAATTTGCAAATTGCCTTCGTTTTATAACTTTTTTAGTATTCCAAACGCTGATTGAATTGGAAGTTTATTTCCCTGCAGGTGAAAAACAAAGTAATAAAAATGTCCGACTTTGCATATTAATCTAATGCTACTTGATGTCAAGTGGTGTACTAAGATAATAAAGCTTTTTGATTTTTGTATTGACTGAAATATTAATTCAAATATCGGTAATAAATTAGACTCGAGCTCGTAGATTTGTTTTGTGTTAATAGTGAATTATTTATTGGGTACAATTGCGTGACCAGCCACGTGCATTATGATGCACGGAGAACTTAGTGAAATTCAAAAGCAGTTTCCTCCTAAAGTATAAATTGAAAATGAGTCGTGTTATCTGTACTTACTTATTTAAGTTTTGCTATTGCAATAGTTTTGTCTGCGCCTTGTCTACGTTACTTGAACAATAGGGATGATGACTAAAAATTTATTTTTTGTCCGTCATAGAGATTATTAAAAATTATTGGACACGTATTTTTTATTTTTTTACGTAATCAAAAAATTACGGCGATACATTGAGTTAAAATATGGCATGACGTCACGCGTAGCTAGGTTTCATACGTACAAGTGACGTAGCGAGCCCCCACTCCCCAACTTTAATGCGTGATAGCTAAGTATTTTTTTATTATTATGATAAAGCAAAAAATACGTGTCTGATATTTTTTTATTATCTGACTGACGGACTAAATAGAATTTCTTTTTTTTTACCCAGGCATCATCCCTATTATATATCGATAGTTTTAGCGGTTTCTCACAAAGCTTAAGAGGCCGTATACGAAATTTTTCCGATTTCGCTGATTTACGTGATTTTACAAAAGTATTTTTACAATTAAAATACTTTATTTCTATAGGTATGTTTTAATGCATAACATGAAAGATTATTTCAATTATGATCTAATAATATATGAGCTTCTTTTTAGGGTTCCGTACCTCAAAAGGAAAAAACGGAACCCTTATAGGATCACTCGTGTGTCTGTCTGTCTGTCTGTCTGTCCGTCTGTCACAGCCAATTTGCTCCGAATCTAATGGACCGATTAAGTTGAAAATTGGTACACATATGGATTTCTGTGACCCAAACACGTACGGCTAAAGTAAATAAATTAATTTTGAATATCGGGGTCACTTTCATGGGGCAAATAAGAAAATTAAAAAAAAAGTTTTGCAAACTGTACCGTGTGACATATCAAATAAAAGGACTTACTATGAGAGTCTTAAATATATTTTTTTTATAATTTTAAAACAAATAGTTTTAAAGTTATTTAAGAAAATAGACGAAAATTGACCTGACCTTGACATTGAAAAATGGATTATGAATAGAAGATTATTCTTACAGACTTAAGAATTGAATATGCCATCAGCAAAAACCTTGTCTTTTTCAGAATCAATCACACGTTGGTTGGTTGGTTGTTGGTTGTAAAATTTTGCAAAATGTATTAAATTACGTCGAAAATCCGTGACGGGACTTCCGCGGCTGATTCAACAACAACATAATTTGGCAACGTAACTTCGGTCGTAATGGGTCGTCAGTAATTCAAATAGCATTGCAGGCGTAATCACGCCGAACTTCCGTCTCGAATCTTCCGCATAGTGTGTTTAAGCACTAAAAATCTTTCTGTCCCCTTCAAAGAACATCAGAATTTTACGCTCTCCGAACAAAATAACCCTAACCTACCCAACATAGTGATATACGACGTTCAAAATTAAACCCGTTCACTATCCGCATATCAACGTCACTGACATTTGTCGCTTCGACACGTAACCGTAGTACTGTATCGATACTTTACAATTGAGACAGAAACTATACGTTAGATGTGATTGGGTCTGGTAGTTACTGTTTAGTGCTTAGTTCGCACTAAACAGTAACTACCAGCAGTAAAGTCTTGTATTATCTCACAAAGTCTTTACGGGTGTACGCCTGGACGGGTAGTTTATTGAAATGAAGTGATTTTGTTTGTATGACATGTGCATTGTACATGTATGTTGGGGGAAAAGCTGTCGGTTGGTCCCAAGCAATCACACACTAGGATCAACATCAAGATATAAAAATATAAAACACTTTTTTACAGAAAAAGAACAACCGACTTCCAAAAAAAAACTGCAAAGTGAATAATAACTAATTTCGGAAGTCGGTGTCTTTGGATCTGTATTTTAGTTTTTTGCCACCGACTTCCGAAATTAAAGTTATTTTTCACTTCGGAGTTTTTTTTTTGGAAGTCGTGTTGTTCTTATTCTAAAAAAGTTTTTATTCTTCACTTTTTAATGGGTCAGTTTCTACTTAATTTATCTAAGTTACAATAGCATAATAAGGGGTGTAAGGGGAGCACACAACAAGCGGACGCCCCAAATGTCAACCTCACCTGCACGCGGTACACCCTGCCACTGACGAATGAGGCGCTGGCGACCGACTGATGGCGGTATAACCATCCAACAAGCCAACCTAAATTCTCCAGAGCGATGACGGGCAGCAGCGTCATCGTTGCGAAAGGACTGGCTCTGCGGTCACCAACCCGCATGCCCAGCGTGGTGACTATGGGCATATACCTCCCATGAATAAAGTGCCAAAACAACGGCCCCCAGTTGCCGGTGGTCACGGTAACGGCGGGACGGGGTGTGCGAATAATCCCCGGGTTACGGCAGGCTACCAACGACGACTACATCTGGCTACGTACAATGGACGTTCGATGAGGCTGGACCATCACCTTGCCGAACTTGAGGTAGAGTTAGGTCACATTAACTGGCATATACTGGGGTTATCTGAAGTCCGAAGACAGGGGGAGGACACGATAACCCTGGAGTCAGGCCACCTACTCTACTTCCGCGAAGGTGATCAGCTCTCCGAAGGCGGTGTCGGCTTCCTGGTGAACAAGGAACTCATTAGCAGCGTTGTAGAAATCAGTAGTGTGTCGACACGGGTAGCGTACCTTGTACTAAAACTCACTGACAGGTTCTACCTGAAAGTGATACAGGTATATGCACCGACTTCGACATGCTCTGACGAGATAGCTGAGGCCATGTACGAGGATATTGCCAAGGCAATGCACAGTATGACAAAGGCCCACTACAACGTTGTTATGGGGGACTTCAATGCCGAAGTGGGAGTACAAGAACGCGGTGAATCGAAAATCGGACCATTCGGCTTGGGGCGCAGAGATCACAGGGGGCAAATGCTGGTCAACTTTTTACAGTCGCAGGGGCTCTTCTTGATGAATTCATTCTTTGAAAAGAAACCCCAAAGGAAGTGGACCTGGCAGAGCCCCGATAACGTGACTAGGAACGAGATAGATTTCATCTTGACGGATAAGAGGCACATGTTTAGAGATGTCTCCATGATCAGCAGGTTTAACACTGGAAGCGATCACAGGCGGCTTGTCCGAGGCACTCTAAATATCAATTTTCGAGCTGAAATAATCCGTATGATGAGGCCTACTCTCCGACCTACGCAGCTCCAGGCCGCTCTGGGATCTGAAAAGTTCCAACTGGAATTTCAAAATCGATTCGACCTGCTGGAAACCACAGGTACTGTTGACGAGAAAGCCGACGAGGTGGTCAAAGCACTACGCGACGTGTCCCGCAAACTTTTCCCGTCGCAGCGAAAAACTAAGGTGTCCAAACTTTCTTCGGAGACTTTTGGACTTATGAGGGAAAGACGAGAGTTGCCATCCACGCAGCTGTCTTCATCAGATAAGAGGGCCTTAAACCTAAAAATTAGAAAGCTGATGCGACACGACCTTCGGTGCTCCAACACATGCGACATTAAGGTCGCGATTGAGCAAAATCGAGGGTCAAAAGTGTTCGCTCAACAATTAGGGAGGTCCCGTCTGACGAAACTAAGAACTGACTTGTGACTTCAAAGTCCGAGATACTCGAGGAAGTCGAGGATTTCTACGGACACTTATACTCAACGCGGACGGTGAAACCAGAGGAACATAGTGCAGATCGAACCTAGTCGAATTAACGAGCCACTATACGGAGGACATTCCGCATGTTGACTTGTGCGAGATTAGGGCGGCTCCCGAGCAGCTGAAGAACAACAAAGCACCTGGTGATGACGGAATAACGACAGAGCTCCTTAAAGCAGGCGGGCTCCAGTCCTGAGAGAGCTAGCGAGTCTCTTCAACTCCGTCATCCAAGAAGGTACAACACCCGAGGCGTGGAGCAGAGGTGCAGTGGTTCTGTTCTTCAAAAAAGGTGACAAAACCTTCGAGACCCATCTCACTTCTGAGTCACGTCTACAAGCTGTTCTCGAGGGTCATCAAACCGTCTCGCCAGAAGACTTGACGAGTTCCAGCCACCAGAACAAGCCGGTTTTCGAAAAGGCTTCAGTACCGGAGACCACATCTATACTGTTCGGCAAATTGTACAGAAGACCGAGGAGTACAATCAGCCGCTGTGTATGGCATTCGTGAACTATGAGAGAAAGCCTTCGACTCCATCGAAATATGGGCAGTTCTGGCCTCTCTGCAACGATGTCGAATTGACTGGCGCTAAATTGAAGTGTTGAAGTGTCTGTACGACGCTGCCACGATGACTGTCCAGATCCAAGATCAGAAAACCAGCCCCATCCAACTGCTCAGAGGGGTGAGACAGGGGGATGTGATATCCCCGAAACTGTTCACCAATGCGTTGGAGGACGTCTTCAAGACGCTGGACTGGACTGGACTGGGTATCAACATGAACGGCGAGTACATCTCACACCTTCGCTTTGCCGATGACATCGTCATATTAGCAGAGACGCTGGAACAGTTAGGCCAGATGCTGCACAGCCTAAATGGAGCCTCTCGGCGAGTTGGCTTCGGTATGAATTTAGACAAGACGAAAGTCATGTACAATTCAATCGTCTTACCGAGTCTAATCCGCATCGAGGGGTCGCTTCTTGAAGTTGTGAAGGAGTATGTCTACCTAGGGCAAGTCATCCAGCTCGGTAGACATAACTTTGAAAAAAAAGCCGACGGAATCCAATTGGGTTGGGCAGCGTTTGGAAAACTTCGTCAAGTCTTTTCGTCACCTATCCCGCAATGTTTGAAAACCAAGGTTTTCAACCAGTGCGTCCTGCACGTTGCTGAAACGGTGCTGAAACGTGGACACTAACAGTCGGGCTGGTCCACAAATTCAAGGTCGCTCAGCGCGCTATGGAGCGGGCTATGCTCGGAGTTTCTTTGAAGGATAAAATCAGGAATGAAGTTATCCGGAAAAGAACCGGAGTAACCGACATAGCTTACATAATAAGCAAACTGAAGTGGCAGTGGGCTGGCCATGTATGTCAAAGGACCGATGCCGATGGCCTGTGGATCAGACGGGTCCTGGAGTGGAGACCACGTATCGGTAAGCGTATTGTGGGACGCCCCCAGCTAGATGGACCGAAGACCTGAAGAAAGTGGCTGGGACAGACTGGATGCGGAAGGCGGACGACAGGGTGTTGTGGCGCAGACTGGGAGAGGCCTATGTCCAGCAGTGGACTGCGATAGGCTGAGTTGAAAAATAGCATAATGTCTATTGCTCTACATCTTTTACAAAATATTGCTATTCCCGATGCAGGGACATTAATTGTTGAGGAGTTCTCCGAGTAAAAACCAGGAGAACTGGAGCGGATGGTGAAGTCACCATCAGCTCCATTTCCGATGGCCATATGTGGTCTTCATCATCAGTTCTACTTCTCCAAACACCGACTTCCAAAATTAAAGTTATTTTTCACTTTTCAGTGGATCGGTTTCTAATTTATCTAAGTTACAATAGCCCAATGTCAACTGCTCATCACCTTTTACAAATTATTGCTTTTCCCGATGCTTGGACGTTAATTGTTGAGGAGTTCTCCTAGTAAGAACCAGGAGAACTGGAGCTCCATGGTGAAGTCATCATCACCATTATGCATTTTGACGAGCATAAATTAATTAGCAACCATATTAAAGTAATCGAATCGCAACCCGTGAAATACTTAAGTATAATTGAGTAGTTCCGATGGCCATCTGTGGTCTTCATCATCAGTTCCACTTCACTAAATGGTGCATTCTGAGAGCAAATTCACGAGTTACTATAAAAAATACCCCAATCGCTCCAGGTGTGCCTATAAAATTTGAGGGTTTCCCTCGATTTCCATGGGATCGTCAGATTCTGAATTGGTGATAATGGAACCATGGTAATGGAACCTAGTGGTAATTATGGCAATAAGTATTTGGAACAGTGGAACAGTCGCGCCGATTGTCGAAGTAAGTACACGTCGACCAAAAAAACATACTCCATACCCCATTTATATCTGTAATTTTTATGGTGTGCATAATAAAGTGTATTCTATCTATCTATCTATCTATCTACCCCTACTTGCATAGGGATTTAGATTTTATCATTAGCATATAAGCATAATCAGTCTATAATGTTCCCACTGCTGGGACGCAGGCCTCCATCTCATCGAGAGGGAGTGGGCTGTAATCTACCACCCGGGCCCTGTGCGGGTTGGTAGATGCCACATGTCTTCGAGTTTTTGGTTTTAGGACATGCCGGTTTCCTCACGATGCTTTCCTTCACCGTTTTGAAAGCAGTGGTGATGAAAAATGTACACAAAGTAAAGCGCCTGTCTTGGTATCCACCCACCGCCTTCGTTGCCTGCCGTTTTATCAGTAATTAACGAGTAATCGAGTAATTTACAATACAACCATTGAACGTAAACTATTTCATAAACAGGTACTTGGACCTTACGTAAAGGGGAAGGCAACTGTCAAAATGGCGCTGTGGTAGTAGTTCCCTACAGAAGCTAATAATACGAGTTGTTTTATTTTATTTTTACCAAAATGACGCGTTGTAGTGTTCCGAAATTGGAGTTCACTATTTTCCGAGAAACCGTTACTTGATTATAAATATTAAAATAACCGAAAATCACAAAATAGAGAAATAAAACCAAATTTATTACTGGTTTGGACGTGTGCTCGAACTTTTAATTAGATGCAGTAGTAAAATTATACTTCTTATCTGTCATTTCGTTAAAAAATATTCACATTTTACAACGAAATGACAGTAGAATAAATTACAGTAGAAGTGTAATTTTACTGCAGATAATTATAAGTCCGACCTTAGCTATGATCACGCCAGCTACAGTTAGCTTTGCCCGACCTTGCCATTGGAATATTATGGTACTAATTGAAAGCCAAAGCTAATTGGAATGCATTGGCATTCCAATTAGCTTTGGCTTATTATTAAATAAGTCCATAATCAGCCTATACAACTAAAATTGACTCAGCCCTTTGACATTTTTAATAATAGAAAATTAAATTCAAAATATTGAACTCAAATTACTGAACTCAAAGCTAAATAAAATATAAATACGCCTCTGCTATTGAAATTACTATAAATCAAATCATTCAAATTCTAAATTAGGTATTTATTATTTTGTAAGTGGGAATAATTCTAAAAAGTCATTTAAATCAATTGATATTCAAAAGATTTTCATGATTTTTTCTAATAGCACATGGAGTAATTTGTTTATGGTATTTTAAATTTCTAGAGGTTGTAATTATGGACTAAATTAAAATAAGTTAACTCAAATACATGATGTATATAGCTTTGGGTTTTTTCTAAATAACCGTGACCGCTGCCGAACCCAAGTGAGTTTTTACTTACGACTGCAGGCTATTATTTTAACCGACTTAAAAAAAGACAAGGTTCTCAATTCGTTTGTTTTCGTGATTTGCCTAGCGAGCGTTTTCCGAATTATGTCGGGGTCAGCTTTCAGTCTAACCGGATGCAACTGAATACCAGCATTTTACTATTAGTAGTACTTTTTCAATTCGTAGTTTTACTAATCCAAAACTGTTATACTAGTAGATAAATAAGATTGTAGCTCATTTTTTTCACATCAACTATGACAAATTAAAGTAAGAGTGACTTAGTCGAATTAGTATAGATATCTAAAGACAATTTTCAAGAGATTCAATTATTGAGACGTTTCTAAGTACCTATGTACAAACCGAAGTTGTTTATTAACAACGAATCTTTTATTATTTCCTTTATTTATTATTTTCACGTAAACGAGGACTTAAAAAGATTAACAATCATATTATTTTTTTGTACAGTCGGGAACAATCGGGTATACTCATTGTTAGTTTATTTCGGCAGTCGGAAAATTAAACAACGAACACTACTTTCAAGTGCAGATATTTTATTCTGACTTTATTAAATTAATAAAGAATAAACGTTTTGGGGTATTGAAATTAGTGTATATGTTATCGGCAATCTGTATAATACAGGTATTCTATACAATACCTAGGCAATGCACAGAATACCTGGGGCGTCCAGGCAATGTATGAAATATTATGAATATTAATGTCGGTTACATACTTTGCCTAGGTAATGTATACAATTCCCAGGGATTGTATAGAGTACCTGCTGGTCCACCGGCAATGTGTAAAGTAAATAGATTTTGGTCTGTATTTATCAATGTTAGGTGCTTTTGTCTCCAATCAGCCGTTTTGGTTAGGATAGAATAGGTGCAAAACTGTCACAGAACCGAGTTAGCCAACCCCAACTCCACGTGGTACTTGATTGCCCTATCTCAATCAAGAGTGTTTTTAGAGCCGGAGGTGCGTAGGGAGAGCAGGCTCCGTCTGCAGCAATAAGGCAAGCATAGGTGCTAGCGGCGGGCTAGGCACCTGCAATAATACAATGTCTTTACAACGGCTTGTTTTGTTCGGAGTTGATAAAGTTCGTCATCTGTTTTGACAGAAACAGAAACAGATGACGAACTTTGGTCATTTTGGTCATTTTGGTGAGCATTTATTTTTTTTGGTAGTCATTATAATATAATGCTCACCAAAATGACCCTAACCCTAGACGGTCGACGTCATGGGCACCCCGAGGTTTGGTTGGTTAGGTTCCTTTAAACCCTGCAGACAGAAATTGGAGCCCCGCGAAGCAGGTCTCCAACGACCTGCTGTCAGTTTTCTAAAGATATAGTTTCACTATAAAATGGTTTTAATTTTGGTGAGCATTTATCCATTTTGGTGAGCATTTATACATTTTGGTGAGCATTTATCCATTCTGATAGGTATTTCGAAGTTTTTGTTAGTAAAACAGGTACTTTTCAGGTAGGCGTTTAAACACAAGCCTTTTTGTAAGACTACAGCTACTCTAATAGCGAGCACATAGTATGTTACACACATTGCCGGCTGCGCATTCAGTACTGTATAGAATACCTAGGCAAAGTATAAAATAAATAATATTTCATACATTACCTAAACGTTTTAGGTATTCTATACATTGCCTAGGTATTGTATAGAATACCGGTTTATACAGATTGCCGGTAACATATACGCATAAATATCGTTAACTATTTAATTCTATTATCATTATTATATAATTTATGAAGCTTGCTTTGTTTTATGTAAATGTCGTGTACCAACACCTTTAATTGGTACCTATATGCATAATAACGCATACCTGTTAACTTTTAGTATTTAATGTACAATGTATAAGCTGTTAGCTTATTTTAAGTAAATAATAAATAAATATTCTAGTTTTAAAATTGTATGAATAATTACAACATAAATGAACTGAAATAAAGGTCACGGTCAAAAGCCATATCTTTTGATGATTCTTATTCCAACAATAAAACAGCATCCAGATAATTTTAAATTTCACAAATAAAAAATACATGAAAAAAATTCGTTTAAATTTTTTCATACAAAACGGCAATTTCATAGGTAAAGACCTATTATATTGCAAAGATTCCTTAGACCACATTTAAAAAAAAAACCTTCGATTTTGATATATTATTCTCCACATCTTTTACCGAAGATAAGTAAGTTTCTTTTCAACACCTTATTTCAAATGATCCTGAGAAATGGCAACTGCAGTCGATTAGGGTCAAGAACATTGTTATTTATTGAACCATAGAACTGGCAAATTGCTTAGTTTATAATAAAAAATAACGTACCTGCCGCCGTCAGGTGAGAAACCCTTGGTTTAATTAAATTCAACTATATTTTACGTTCACAGTTTGTTTTATTTTTAGCTGACTAATACCTATCTTTTGTGTATTTCAGAATGGAAGACTAGTCTCGAAGGACCATTTCAATCTATTACCATTTAAAGATAATTGACATTTAAAGATATTGGTCCCTTATTTCATAAAATACTGTCTGTCCAAATAAATTTCTTGTATATTTCACCCTCAAACACATACAATATTTTAAAATTATAAATACCATACATACATACATAAACTCACGCCCTCTTCCCATTGCGGTAGGCAGAAACTATACTACTTTTGCCTCGATTACGTTCATACATACACGCACGCCGCGCCGGTTGCGACTACAACGCATCTGAGCTTTCTGAAGAACAACATTAATAAAATTATACCATTTTCTTACCAATTATTCAAGAGTTGACATGATTGGTAATTACACTATCTCAACAGTTTTGTGCTCACAGTAGATACGTCAATTTATTCGGAACAAACGGGTTCGTAAACAAAACGGGCGTAGTTATGCGTCGTAACGGTTGCCTATTTTTTGGCGCGATTGTACTAAGTCGGTTATTGGCATTTAAGTGTTAACAGGCGGAAGGGCAATAAGGGCAAATAAAGGAAGAAATACAGATAAGGAGGATAATAGTCGTATATTTGGATATTTACTCAGCTGTTTATTTACACTGACACTGAGACCTCATGTATGTTTGAAGGGAAAATAATAATATTCACGAAGGCTGGCTTTTTCTTTGATCAAAGAATTGAAAAAATAAGAAATGATGATCACGTGTAACTTTTGGGCAGTTGCTTGTCAATTCGGCTCTTGATAGCGATATTATTAGGTGGCGTTCTTTGTTTAGGTAGGTACCTATTCAATTTTATCTGACGACTATACTATTCGCTACATTCGCAAAACTCACTAAGAGGATTTGAATAAAATTATCCCTTTTAAGCCCGTTTCAAATTCAGATTACAATCATCTCCGAATAATTTAAGTAACAATCTACAATCTAATGTCGTATCTAACTATCTAACACATACGACCTCTAATTAGTGAAAAGTTAGCCAAGATTAAAGTCGTGACAGTTTAATTGATAAATATAATTGCTTTTTGACAGCATAAGATCCCTACTTAATTGGTGCTAAGCCATCTATTATTTGCATTCGGGAATTCTATAAAAGAGATAGTCATTCGAAAATATTGGAAATAACTAGCATTAAAGCATTTCCATTTCAGCGTGTTAATACCACTTGCGTAAAAGTTGAAGCGGTAAATGGGTTGCAGTAAAATAGCAAACACAACAGCTTACGAAGAAAGAAATGTAATGTCCAAAAAAGTTTACAGGATTCACAGATAGAAGAATAGAAGGCGAAATACTGAGCACAGAAAGAAAGTGATAGATACAGTTAATATTTTAGCACTAGGTATAAGAGTTCTAAAGCACTGAATAACAGATGGGTTGACTAGTTAGACTATGTACGAGTAGGTATCCTGAATTGCTAACGAGCGAGAGCGACATGCGCTTGCGACCAGTATGGATTCTCGACTGCGGCGCGTGCCGCATTAATGAAAGATGTAGGTAGGCAAGGCGCGGCGCGCGCGCTCGCTCAGGTTCGCATTCCACAGAACAATAGAAATATATCTAATAACAAAATTATCTGTTTGTGCTGTTGTCTTAATTTTTAATTTGTACATACTACTTAAGTTTTTTAGTTATATATATTAGATTTAAGTGTATTTTGTAAATGGTTATTTAAAAGTATAAATATAATGTAAATACTAATTATTTTGTTTGTTTGTTTGTTAATAACTTTGTTTATATAATACTGTATTTACTAACTTTACCTTTTAATTTAAACAAAATAACAATGATGAGAAAGTAGCTTCGCTACACCACCCCCCTCCAGAGACCGTCCTACGGGCGATAATAGTCTGGGAACCTCACTCTGCGGCCCGAACGAGTTCTTCTGACCGTGCTATCTCCGGCGTCAGGTAAGTCATCATGACTTGTATTCTGAGTCGAAGTGTGAGTGGAATGAGGTGAGTGTGTGATTGGGGTGTGTGTGTGAGTAGTAGTATGAGGTAGTGGGGGTTGAGTTGGGTGTGTTGTGGTGTCTGGATCACGCAGTATGTAGGCAGGTTTTATTCTGTCGATCGATACGGTGACCATCTTACCTTTCACCATTAGCTTAAATGCTTTGTCTCCCCGTTGTATGACCTCATAAGGTCCTGTATAGGCAGGCTTCAACGATCCGGCCACAGTGTCATCGCGAAGGAAGACGTGTGTTGATGTGGCCAAATCCTTAAAAACGAAAGGTGACCGACGTCCACTATGACGTGACGCTGGAGTAGGTTGCAAATTATTTGCGAAGCTCCGTAGGCGCGCGATGTAACTGGTGACGTCAGGGTCTCCTGGGTCTTCTGGGCTGAGAAGGTCTCCTGGTAAACGTAGTGATTCGCCATACACCAGTTCGGCTGGCGTTGACTTAAGGTCCTCTTTGAAGGTACTACGTACACCTAATAGAACAAGGGGAAGGGACTCAACCCAGCTGCTGTCAGCGTGACAGGTTATAGCGGCTTTGAGCTGGCGATGAAACCTCTCCACGAGCCCATTAGAGGCTGGATGATAGGCCGTCGTCCTTTTATGCTGAAAGCCAGCCATTTTCGATAAGTGGCCAAATAAGGCCGATTCAAATTGGCCCCCACGGTCTGTAACTACGTTTGTGGGACAACCAAAACGGGATATCCACCCGCTTAGGAGGGCTTTTGCTACCGTCTCGGCTGTAATATCCTGTAAGGGTATTGCCTCAGGCCATCGAGTAAAACGATCGACTGCTGTGAGGCAATACCGGTATCCCTGGGATAGTGGTAGGGGTCCGACGAGGTCTATATGTAGGTCCCTGAACCTAGCGCGTGGTAGCTTGTACGTGCCCAGCGGTGCTGATACATGTCTATGTACTTTTGCCCGTTGGCATGCTAAACACGAACGCGCCCATTCCCTACAGTCCTTCCTGATCCCAGGCCATACATAGCGGTCGGTGATCAGTCGGATACTGGCGTTGGCACCGGGATGGCTGAGAGAGTGTAGGCTCTCAAAAACCTGTCGGCGTAACTCCTTTGTCACATATGGTCGAGGCGTAGTACCACTTACATCGGAAAACAGCTCTGTATGTGTGCCTGGTAGTTTCACCTTCTCCAAGTGTAGGGAGTTATTGCCATTCAGCAGTTGTTTCAGTTCAGGGTCGGTGTTTTGTGCGGTAGCTAGCTTTTGCAGATCGAGAGGTAAAACAATCTCATCGATACGAGATAAAGTATCAGCTACCACATTATCCTTCCCTGAAATATGCCGAATGTCAGTACAGAACTGTGAAATGTAGTCCAGGTAGCGAAATTGCCTTGGAGAGCAGTTCTCCTTCCTGGAATGAAATGCGAATGTAAGTGGCTTGTGATCGGTATATATCACAAAGTCACGTGCCTCGATCATATGACGAAAGTGTTTGACCGCCTCATAGATCGCCAAGAGTTCGCGATCATATGGGGAATATTTGGTTTGCGAGGGACTCAGCTTCCGGGAGAAAAACGCTAGAGGTTGCCATGTATTGTCCTTTAACTGCTGGAGCACGCCACCCATAGCTACGTCTGAAGCGTCGGTAACCAAAGCAAGTTTTGCTTCGCAGTCTGGGTGAGCTAGCATAGCAGCCTGAGACAGACCTCGTTTGCACGCCTCGAAGGCTTCCTGTTCTCGTGGCGTGAAATTTACGGGATGGGAACCCTTCACGGAACCTGTTAAAAGAAGGTTCAACGGCGTTTGGTGTGTGGCAGCGTCGGGAATAAACCTGCGGTAAAAATTAATCATTCCGAGGAACCTACGCAACTCTCTTACAGTTTTCGGGACGGGGAAATTGTTGATTGCCACTACTTTGTCTGGCAGGGGCTTGGTGCCATTCACCGAAATGCTGTATCCCAGGAATGTTACCTCCGAGGCTCCAAACACGCACTTTGCCGTATTGATGACCATGCCATACTCCGTCAACCTGTTGAAAATTTGGTGTAGGTGGTCTATGTGGGACGCCTGGTCTTTTGAGAAGACCAAAATGTCATCGACGTATGGGTACGCAAAATCTAGGCCGCGCAGCATCTCATCAACGAAACGTTGAAACGTCTGTCCGGCATTACGAAGTCCAAACGTCATGAATGGAAATTCGTATAAGCCGAACGGCGTTGTGATCGCGGTCTTCTCGATGTCACTGGGATTAACACGAATTTGGTTGTACGCCTTCACCAGGTCTAATGTCGAGAAGACGGAGCAGCCTGCAAGGTTGTGGGAAAAGTCCTGGATATGGCGTATGGGGTACCTGTCTGGGACCGTCCTGGCGTTAAGCATCCGGTAGTCTCCACACGGACGCCAGCTGTTGTCCCGCTTAAGCGCGAGGTGAAGCGGTGAGGCCCATGGTGATTCTGATGGCCGACACGTACCAATCTGTAACATGGCCTCAAATTCAGCTTTAGCAACCTTCAACCTATCCGGCGCTAACCTGCGTGGTGTGCTATGTACTGGTGGTCCAGGTGTAGTACGTATGTGGTGTGTTATGTTATGTTTTGGTGTACGGTGCATACCTGAGGGTCGAGTGATGTCAGGGTATCTTGCTAGTATAGCATGGTACACAGAATCATTTTTGTCACTCGATGTTACCTTCACCGAAGAAACACCGTCAGAAAAACCCGCGAGCGAAGCCGTGGTGGTGAGCATAGTATTACTGTCTAATAAACATTTGTTACGTACATCTACAATTAAATTATAATATGCTAAAAAATCTACACCTATTATGGCCCGCGTTACGTCTGCTATAATAAATCGCCAAGCGAAGTCGCGGCGCAAGTTTATATTAATAACTAAATGAGCATAACCGTAGGTATTTATAACAGAACCATTAGCGGCATACAATTTATAGTTCGTTTGGCTTTGTTTACCTTTCATTAATGTCCGAGGAAACACACATATATCACTGCCTGTATCTATTAAAAATTGCACTTTTGTCCGCTGGTCGGTTATAAACAAGCGACCGGGATTTGGGCAGGCGTCGGTCGCCATCACGGACTGCCCTATTCTTTTCCCTTCGGCTTATAATCGCACGGCTTTATACACCTACTTGCCCTCTCGGCGAACTTTGCGTGGTACCAACACAAAGGGTATTTCCGGTAGTTTGACTGGGAACGGCTGGAACGGGAACTACTGCGATCATGACTTCCTGACCTGGATCTCCGTGACTTCGACCGTGACATCCTGTCTAACTTGGTCGTCAGCTTCTGCACCTGGCGTGTGAGTTCCGCTACTTGACAGCTTAACTCTACTCTCTGTCGTGGACGCGGTCAGCCAGCTCTGCGACCTCGTCCAGAGTAGCCCTCGACTGTGAGGCCACAATGGTCTGGATATTAGTTGGCAGGCGGCTGGACCACATGGTGCGCAGAAAGTCCTCCGGGACATCGGGACCTGCTAGGTGCTGGATATGACGCAAGAATTGGGAGGGCTTCCGATCGCCCAGCTCCTCACGCGTGACCAGCTGCAGGATCTTCTTCTCCTTGGACGCCGAGAGTCGCCTTATGAGCTCGGTCTTCAGTCGCTCATATTTGTTGGGTGCTGGAGGACCAGCTATGATGTCCTCCACCTCCGATGCGTACATGGGATCCAGTTGCCCCATAGCATGATGAAATTTGGTGGAGTCTGCAGTTATATTTGCCAGGAAAAATTGACTCTCCAACTGGTAGAACCACAAGGCCGGTTTCTCTGGGTAAAATGGTGGTACTCTTATACCCACTCGTTGAACTTCATGCGATGTGCTAGGTGGCACGTTGTCGCCGCCATCTTGTGTGTCTTTCGGATCAGACATTTTTGTGTTCGTCGTGGGTCACCAATGAAGCGGTAAATGGGTTGCAGTAAAATAGCAAACACAACAGCTTACGAAGAAAGAAATGTAATGTCCAAAAAAGTTTACAGGATTCACAGATAGAAGAATAGAAGGCGAAATACTGAGCACAGAAAGAAAGTGATAGATACAGTTAATATTTTAGCACTAGGTATAAGAGTTCTAAAGCACTGAATAACAGATGGGTTGACTAGTTAGACTATGTACGAGTAGGTATCCTGAATTGCTAACGAGCGAGAGCGACATGCGCTTGCGACCAGTATGGATTCTCGACTGCGGCGCGTGCCGCGTTAATGAAAGATGTAGGTAGGCAAGGCGCGGCGCGCGCGCTCGCTCAGGTTCGCATTCCACAGAACAATAGAAATATATCTAATAACAAAATTATCTGTTTGTGCTGTTGTCTTAATTTTTAATTTGTACATACTACTTAAGTTTTTTAGTTATATATATTAGATTTAAGTGTATTTTGTAAATGGTTATTTAAAAGTATAAATATAATGTAAATAGTAATTATTTTGTTTGTTTGTTTGTTAATAACTTTGTTTATATAATACTGTATTTACTAACTTTACCTTTTAATTTAAACAAAATAACAATGATGAGAAAGTAGCTTCGCTACAAAGTTACTCGTGTTATATTTTTGCGCAACGTTCACACCACATAATTTGTTGTGACATGCATAATATATATTTATATATATAAGGTATGTATATATATATTATCTATATATAGTCTCATATATCTTTAAGGTACTGAGGGGAAAGATTCACAATCCAGGCGTGTTGCAGCAACTATGCATGTGTGTTCCGGACAGGTACGTGTGGCGGAGGCGGCGGCCGTGGCTGCTGGTGGTGCCGCGCGGCCGCACTAAGCTGGTGCATAAGGCACCGTTTACTCGCGCACTCCGTATCCTCAACCGTATAGCGGAAGACTTAGATTTATTTTGTTGTACTCTGGGTGGGTTCATAGTGAGAGCTCTCTATGAAATAAGTTATGGTCCTATTGTAACATAGATAATTATTGTGTATGTAGATTGTAGTAGCAAGAAGTACCTAGAAATGTATTCGTTTGTAACCAACCATGTAGCGGTAGTTTAAAAATAATAGTTGTCTACATTATCGCATTAGGTGTTAAACCTGTAAAGATAATTGTATGGTGGGAAATAAATAAATAATAATAATAATATCGTATAGAGATCAGATAGGCAGTCGCTCTGTGTAAATTACTGGTATTCAGCTGCATCCGGTTAGATTGATTGGCAGATTGATTGAATATCTTATTCAGTTCTATACATTACATCCCTCAGACCTTAGCGGCATTCGAGTAGCAAGAAGCATGCTCGAACCACATCCAATATCAATTTAGCTTTTCACTTAAAATTCAATGACACATAGTTTGTCTCTTGTATGCTAGCATGTTTGCACGGGACATGCTTAAGGCGTCAAATTATAGAACATACAGCCTTCTTTATGTTCAGGACAACGTTTTGCTCACCTATGGTGCTTGCATAATTTATTTGAATGTGAAACGATTTATGGGAATTATTATGAATTTTATTATCATCGAACTCAAATGGAGTTGGGCAGGACACCTGGCAAGACGCAGTGATGACAGATGGAGTAAGGCTGTGACAGAGTGACGGGCAAGGACTGGAAGACGAGATGTCGGTCGTCCGGCATCCATCGCGAGCAAAACCTGGATGATGCTGGCACGGGAACGTGGGGATTGGCACAAGAAAAAAGAGGCATATGCCCAGCAGTGGGTGAAGTCGGGCTGTTAGTGATGATGATGATGATGAAACGATTTAGGATGCGCTCGAAATAGCACTGCATTATACTGTTTAGATTTGATTCCTAACCAGTTATTATAATGATTTACACGAAAAAGTAATGAATGCGATTTCTGCTTGAATTAAGCACAAAAAATAATTTATATGATTTGGATCTCAAAAAGAGACGAAAACAAAGCAGTATCATGGAAAATTATGTCACGTCATGGCCGCGACAAAATCGTTTGACTCTCTTTCGTTGGAGACAATTTTTTTTTGAGCAACAAACAGTAGGTATCTACAATTTGCCGTTTGATAATTTTCTTGGGTTTGGACTTGAATAATTTTGTGAAAAAAAAAATTAGATGCATATTCTCAACTATGACACAATACTTACTTAATTTAACAGCATGGTTTCGATAATACTATGTTCGTTACACCTTAAAATATTTATCAAAAATTTTGGTAAAAATTGTTTTATAATCTTGCGTAAGAGAAGCTCGTGGCTAAGTAATAACAGCCGCACGGGTCGATCCATCAGGTACGCTACGCTTGCTGGGGTTGGTGCGTAGATGGGTGACCATCTTTACATAGCGAGACTCCTCCGTGCCGCAGAAAGCACGTTAAGCCGTTGGTCCCGGCTGTCATTCGTGGATCTTTGACAGTGGTTACGGGTCGTCAGAAGCCAGAAAGTCTGACAAATAGTCTTTCCAAGGGGTATCGTATACGCAGTTACTGGGTTGTGGAGGTCTGATAGGCAGTCGCTCGATGTAACATACTGGTATTCAGCTGCATCCGGTTAGACTGGAAGCCGACCCCAACATATTTGGGTAAAGGCTAGGCTGATTGATTGAATCTTGCGTAAGTGTAAGGTATTTATGGTCGTGAAGTACATAAATGTAGCTAGGTACTAGGTAGGTTTCTATCAAAAGGTTTTAACGGTTTAACGGTTTTGTATGGTATGCATAATAAAGAGTATATTCTATCCATTATATTTATCTATATTTTATTTGGTGTGGGGCATCTATCGTTAAAGATGGCGTCACCAATGTCTCATATCAAACTCATGACTTAGAAAATCTCCATAGGCGTCAGGCGAACACATTTACATAACAATTGCATGTCTATATACGTAATAGTCGTGTCGTGGCTTTTAATATCACTTGATCGCCGTATCAAAGGTCAGAGGTTGTTGGGACTTGGGACAGAATATTTATAATGTAATGTGCATTATACGAGTTCATTTACATAATTATCTGCATTATTTATTATGAGAGAGAAATGGTATAAAGAGGCTATGCTTAGAATATTTCCAGTTGGATTTCCAACCAACGAAAAAAAAAAATAAAAAGAAAAGTTAAACTATAAAAAAAAACAAAGGGTCAGGGTCCCCTTATCGGCACAGAATGTATATTATAAGAATAGTTCGTACTGACTGGGTACCCAAACAGTTTATCTTTGACAAAAAATACAAGATCCAGCTTCACGAGGATCGCCCATGCGAGGGATTGTGCCCCGCAGAGCTCCGCATCTTCACGGATGGATCTAAAACAGGTAGTGGCACAGGTGCTGGAATCTTCTCGGAGGACTTCAACATGCACATAGCTACACCATTGGGGGTCCATAACACAGTGTTCCAGGCCGAGTGCATGTGCATTTCTCTGGCCGCTTCGGCCATCACGGCCATGGAAGTTAAGGACCACTCGATCCGCATACTCTCAGATAGCATGGCTGTTCTGCAAGCGCTAAGTAGTCACACAGTGGACTCTTGTCTAATATACGAGTGCCACCAGCGTCTCATCCAGGTGGGTGGACTCAATAATATAACCATTCAATGGATCACGGGACACAGCGGCTCGTTAGGCAACGACGCAGCCGACGAACTTGCCAGAAGAGGGTTGAGCATGGCACCAGTGGGACCAGAACCCATAGTGCCGCTCCCCTTCGGGTACTTGCGCGCTCTGGTAAGGAAGCGTACCAGGGACCAGCATCACAAACTTTGGGCAGACCAACGTGAGTGTAGGCAGGCTAAGGCAGCACTCCCTACAATTGATGGCAGTCTCACGAAACAGGTTCTCTGACTGACTAAACAACAGCTGCGTACAGTTACAGCTGCTATAACTGGTCATGGGTCATTTAATAAACACCTCTTTGTCATAGGAGTCACAGACAGTCCGCTGTGCAGGGCCTACATGGACGACGACGAGACAGCAGCTCATTTGCTTCTAAACTGCCCGGTGGTCGCCGCATTAAGGGCAAAGTACTTCGGTAATCCAGGTACCCTCCGGGAGGTTATCAGTAATATTAAGGCGCTGCTGGCCTTCTTTGAGGAGCTGGAGTGGATCGAATAACCTATTTTCCCACCCATACGCAAAATACGCGCAATGTCGTGGAGTTGCGGATACCAGCTCGTATTACCTAGTTCGTACTGCGATAACGATTTTAGCCGGTCAGGGCTGAGCGTGTAGCCAACAACAGATGTATTAATATCACTAATCATTTGAATTCACACATACACACTTATGTATGTCACTCACGCCTGCTTCCCATGGGGGTAGACAGAAACTACAGAACGCCACCTGCTACGATCCTTACATACTCGCCTCGTTTACGTTTATTCACGCTCGCCGGTTGCGACTGCTGTGCACCTGACTTTTCTGAAGAATCAAATCAAATC
The DNA here is from genome assembly GCA_905163495.3 of Cosmia trapezina. Lineage (NCBI taxonomy): Eukaryota > Metazoa > Arthropoda > Insecta > Lepidoptera > Noctuidae > Cosmia > Cosmia trapezina. Next base: position 30,921,661 of record LR991020.1, on the reverse strand, counting down.
AAATCAAATCAAATGACATTTATTCTCTCTTCACAAAGCAGACTTACTGTAAAAGTGTACAAAAAAAAAAATGTGTCAGCTGTATTCTACCTTTGTGAGAGACTGGTGCCCGATATAGGTTTTTGGGAAAAAACCCGTGTTACAGGTCACCAGGCCCCCTGCCACGGCTAGAATTAGCTTTACAGAAATGCCGTGCAAGAGTCTATGTTAAACAATATGCATAACAAAAATAAAAAACTAAATAAGAATTAAACAATTTGTTTAACACAAATAAAATAAAAAGAAATACCTAACTATAATATCACCAATAAGGCCACTATATGTGCTCCTAGGGCGTCCCCTCCCGGCGTTTCCATGCACATCTGCCTTCTTGCCTTGTTGTGTTGTCTACCTTGTGTTGTCGTCGTATTTGAATTCAGTTCAAAATATTTGATTGCACTCGAAAACAATAGAAAGTTAGAACAAAGATTTTCGTCAATTACGTTTGCTGCATCTGGTTAGACTGGAAGCTGACCTTGACATAGTTGGGAAAATACTAGGCAGATTGATTGACGTTACCAAAGTCGATTGAAATGTGGCCGCCTATTTGCTTAAACCTCTTGTAATGAAAATAAAGCTTATGATGCAATCGATGTACACATAATATCGTAAAGCTTATGATGCAATCGATGTACACATAATATCGTAAAGCTTATGATGCAATCGATGTACACATAATATCGTAAAGCTTATGATGCAATCGATGTACACATAATATCGTAAAACAATTTGAAAAGAGTAACGGTGGATTTTCTTGCCCATTCTTCTCCTTAAGAAACTACCATTTGGAAGGGGCGACTAGAATCAATCTTTTTTTTTTTTTTTGTTAAGTTTACATTCAAAAGTGCCTTTCATATCCTATTAAAATTAAATAAATTATTTGACTTTGACTTTGATGGCTTCAAGAACTGCGTCTAATTGTTTGCGGCTCCCGCATACGAGTTCCATTGACCGCACTATCCTTCGATCTCATTAAACCAACTCATTAGCCACAGTCGGATAGCCGTGCTTCTCTGTACCGCAGCTCTGATGCCCAAAGCTTACGTCCAAAATCGAATTGCATTCCTAACTAAAACCCGCATTAGCATCTGGCATTCCCAAAAGGATCCCGGAAATACTTCAGACAATATTGTTACGTATGAACGCTAGAAAAACGATGAAAATTGCTGCAAACATTTTCTCTTATTATAGGAAACAATACACAGGGTCAGATTAAATTAGCTGACTAAACTTCACAGGCGTGATATCGGTATTGAAACAACATAAGTAATATAAAAAAATTATATTAATCTTCATTTCCAGTTTTATAATTTTAAATACGACTTGGTATAACATGATAGGTACCTACATAATATTGTCAAATAAATCCTACCAAAAACATTTTCATGGAAAATGTTGCCAAGACGAGACTATAATGGCTCGCACTGTCAAAAAGTTATCAGAAAGCCAATTCTCGTACCTAAAAACGTTCAAATTCAAGTCGCAATCTCATATGTTAATCTTCATTTCCAGTTTCATAATTTTAGGTACCACTTGGTATAACATGATACCTACATAATATTGTCAAATAAATCCCAACAAAAACATTTTTATGTAAAATGTTGCCAAAACGAGACTATAATGGCTCGCACTGTCAAAAAGTTATCAGAAAGCCAATTCTCGTTCCTAAAAACGTTCAAATTCAAGTCGCAATCGCATATAATAGGTCTTTACCTATGAAATTGCCGTTTTGTATGAAAAAATTTAAACGAATTTTTTTCATGTATTTTTTATTTGTATTAATCGAAGTAATCACCCATGCAATCAATGCATCTTTGCCAACGCAGTGGCAGTTTATTGATGCCCTTCTTAAAGAAATCAGCTGGTCGGGAGGCAACAAATTCTTCAAAGGCATTTTGTACTGCCTCTCGGGTATTGAATTTTTTTCCCGCCGAGAAGTTATCCAAATTCTGGAAAAAGTAGTAGTCTGTAGGCGCAAGGTCTGGTGAGTAGGGCGGATGACGGAGAGCTTCCAACCCCAGTTCTTGCAACTTGGAGACCGTCTGCTGTGCAGTATGAGGTCGCGCGTTGTCGTGCAGGAGCAGCGGAGACGAGCGATTGACCAATGCTGGTTGGAGATGTGCCAGCTTCTCCATCATTGTGTTCAGTTCTTCACAGTACACATCTGCAGTAATGCTCACCCCGTTTGGTAAGAAGCTGTGATGAATCACACCGGCGCTAGACCACCAAACAGTGACCATCACTTTTCTAGGGGTAAGTTTTCGTTTAGGGCATTGTTTAGGTGCTGAACCAGGATCCAACCAACTTGCTGAGCGCTTGCGGTTATCAAACAGAATCCATTTTTCATCGCAGGTAACAATGCGGTTCAAAATTCCTTCATTTGTGTGTCTGTTGAGCAGTGCAAGGCACGTCTCGACGCGTAGTTCGCGCTGGCGATCATTGAGTTCGTGGGGCACCCATTTGTCAAGCTTTTTTACCTTGCCAATTTGACGCAAATGGACCAATATTGTTTTGACGCTAACGTCGAAAGCTGCTGCTAATTCAGCCGTAGATTGTGTATCATCAGCTTCCACAATCGTAATTGTCGACCAAAGTCTTCGGACGACCGCGAGGTTCATTTTTCAGGTCGAAATTTCCAGAACGGAAGCGAGCAAACCAATAACAGGTGGTGCGTTGGTTTGTAGTGTTAGCTCCGTAAACGTCGTTGATGTTGCGTGCCGCTTGTGCCGCGTTGCTGCCACGACGGTACTCGTATTCCATAATTACTCAAATTTTTAACGTATCCATGATGACGAAAAAGATTGAAATACGATGAAAATGTAACACTAATCAATAAACAAATGACTACTTTTGGAAAAAAAAAACAAATTTTTAAAATAAAATTAATTTGAAATTAGAATTCTTAGCCAAACAAAAATTATTTTGATTTGAAATGGCCAGTACTGCAGAACGGCAATTTCATAGGTAAAGACCTAATATTAATCTTCATTAGCAGTTTTATAATTTTAGGTACGACTTGGTATAACATGATAGGTACCTACATAATATTGTCAAATAAATCCCACACAAAAACCATTTTCATATAAAATGAAGAAGAGACTATAATGGTTCGCACTGTCAATCAAAAATTCAATTCTCGTACCTAAAAACGTTCAAATTCAAGTCGCAATCTCATGCCAGCGACAATCAAATGTCAAAAATGTAGATAGACGCTATACAATTTTTGACAGATTGAAACTGAGATGAGATTGCGAACGTTGTTAAAATACGGGAATCACCCCTCTGATCTTATGTAGAGCCAAGCTTCTAAATCTACACGCCCTTCCTTTAAGACCTAACTTCACAAACTCTACACCTTAGTCAAAATATGAGGCTAATACAGAGTTACAAACCTCTTACTCCCAAGCTAAGATTAAACTTGTATTATGGGTGTCAGGGCTCTCAAGTTAACACCAGATAAACATATAAAAGTTCGTATTTTCACAGTGTAGTACTGTAGACAGAACTCCACTACTAGCGGCCGTTGAGTTCTAATATCAGCTAGTTGTACCAAAATTATGAGTTTAGAAAATCGTTTTGTGTCTTTTTATCTACATTAGATACAGATACTAATCACGTGTGTTTCGCCAGCTAATTTAATTTCACCCTTTATTAGGTTAGCTTGTAATTATTGCTAACACGCTTTGAACAAGCGTGGTGAGGCTCGGGCCTCATCTGCATGAGAAGAGGGATTTGCCCTGCAGCGTGACAATAAAAGCCTGCTATTATTAAGGTTAGGTTAGAAAAGAATTACGTTTATAAAGTTGTAGGAACGTCATGATTGAACATTAGTTAGCTATACGAAGTTGAATTTACTGTCGTGTTGACTGCCCCAGCTGTAAACCAGATGCTCTCTATGTTAAGAGCCTATAACCTCAAATGGCTTAGCATGATCCTCCGTGTCGAAAAAACTGCAGCATTAATTTTAAAATAAATATATGGTAAATTTGAGGATTAATGTTAAGTACTCGTACTATGTTGGACGAAAACACGATTCCATAAAGTTTTCTTGATAGAAAAACATCCAAAGTTACCTCCAAATCGAACAATAAGCCGCTGGTATTCAAAAAATACTTTAAATTAGATCATGAAACATTGCATACTAACTGAACTAACTATAAAGCAGGTCTTATGTTTTTTTTTAATTACCATTATTTTCCCCGTGAAAAGCAATTACCTAAACTACCGGCGTCCAGCACCGCACTCAGTCCCGCTCTCACTCAGTCCGCGAGCAGCATCGTGCGAGAAAGATAAAAAGCTGAGGTAGTATGGGCTCTTAAAAGGTTTGGTTTCCGCATTTAGTCCTTTAAATGGACCATTGTGCGGTGGCCATGGCGACCGTCGGTGGTTATTTCCTGTAAACTCGATACCCGGAAGCACAATTCAATTAAACGGTATCTGTCCGGTCTGCCCTAGATTATTAATTTCCGACTTCATTCGAAACTCATTACTGTTACAGGTAACGTAACACAACATCCTTAATGAACGTGTCACATCAGTGTATTGAACATTGTCGCCCTATTTCAATCGTATATAATTACTCAGGAGCTACGAGCTCCTGAGTAATTATGTTATACGATTACGCTAAGTAATAATAGTCGCACGGGTCGATCCATCACGCTCAGCTACGCTTGCCGGGGTTGGTCCGTGGATGGGTGACCATCTTAACATACCGAGAATCCATCCGTGCTTCGGAAAGCACGTTAAGCCGTTAGTCCCGGCTGTCATTCGTGGATCTTTGACTGTCGTTACGGGTCGTAAGAAGCCCGAAAGTCTGACAACCAGTCTTAGCAAGGGGTATGGTATTATCCAGTTACTGGGTTGTGGAGGTCAGATAGGCAGTCACTGCATGTAAAATACTGCAGCTTCAGCTGCATCCGGTTAGACTGGAAGCCGACCCTAACATAGTTGGGAAAAGGCTAGGCAGATTGAAGGGCTTGTAGGATGTTGCCAACACTTTGCCGGGTGCCATTCATTAATTTGGCCTTCTACAAATGATTTAGTGTATCACAAATGACGTCATAGACCGTCAATGATCGTAACGTTATTGCGGCGCGTCCATTGAGACTGGACGTAAGTGGGCGTCAAATAGTTTACGATGCCTCATCCGGTTTTATTTCGGTGAGCACGGTCCATGAGCGTGGAAAGTGTTGTCGAGGGGTGAGGAAACATTCGATGCTGTCGAGCGTGTAATGATTAATGCAGAATATGTCTTCATAGTTAATGTTATTAATTATTCTCCAACCCGCACGCGTGGAGGATAACAGCCTAAACCCTCTTACAGAGAGGAGGCCTATATCCTGGCAGTGGCAACTTTATAGGCTATTTATGCTTTTATTTAATTTAACAGTTATTCTGGATTGCTTAATTATTAAAGTTTGTGGATAGTTCACACAGTAACAAAGAATCCAGGCAGTCCTAAGCTAGGTACAGACTCTACTAAAGCTAGACATCTATCTATCTATTTATCTATATATAGAACTCGATGTGTATGTATGTAACATACATACATACACATCGAGTGTGGACTCCAAAACGGCTGGAGTAATTTTGACGAAATTTTCAGGCAATCTTCAGCCAAGCAAGCCCAGCGGGTGATCCTGTGAAGTTTGGTAGCGATCGGATCATTCGGATCAACAGATTTTTTTTGGCTTTTTGGTAATTTTGTGTCATATTTTTTTTAGCAGTAACCTAACAAAAAGTACTAATAAGCTTGCATGAATTCAAGTTAGTATTTCAATGATCCGTCACAAGTCATCTGGCTATAGATAATTAGTGCTACTCGTGCGAAGCAGGGGCGAGTCGCCGTTCTCTTATAAATCTGTAAAGTTTGACATTTATTGATCAGTTTCCCACAAAATAAATAAATTGCTTCTTTCAGTGCAAAAGAAGTTGATGTTTATTTTGTTCTTTATTAATCATTTTTGGAAATAAGAAATTATGCTTTATAGGTAATGTATACGCCTACGACAAAACAACATTATCAAAACAATATCCAATGAAAATAAAACTGTAACTTTACAAACAGATATTCAGATATACCCACTTCTAGACTTATGCAACAAACGCAAACAAAGCCGGTAAGACAGCACGCGATAAACAACAACATGTATTTTCGAGCGCGTTCAGACAAGCGGAGTTATTTGTTTCTGTTTGTCGAGTAAACACTGACCGAGTGAGCTCGTGCCTTTAGGGCTGCCGGCGACTTACGTGACATGCATAAAAGCAAAACTGCTTTAGGTTCAGTAGCATGCCTGCTGTGATGTGTTCTATTGAACAATTAGGAACCTAGGACAATACATAGACAAAAAGATGCAATGATGGGGTTGTTCGAAAGAGATATCGTGGCCCTCGCATAGGCACCTGAAGGAACACGGGTGGGTTTTAGTCAGTAAAAGTCTGACACGCCCTCCCGCTCCACCCGCGGAAGGGCGGCGGAAGAAGTCATTTGATGATTTCCCATCCACAAAAAAAAAAGGACCATAAGTAACTTAAGTTAGTTTATAAGTATAAGTCAGTCAGTCAGTTACATAAGTCCTTTGATTTAAATTTATTAAAATAATCACAAAAAACCTTTAGAAACGCGACGTTGCCAGCCCGCGCGTGATTAACGCTCTAACTAACAAACTAAATAGAATAACAAAGAAACACTACACTAACCGCTATGCTCACGAGTCGCGGTAACGTACTCTTGAAAAGCTTTTAGTTTTCTGAAACAAAAAGTACTTATGTCTCGCTCTTGGAGTGTCTTCAGTACGACAATTGGTTTTGGCGTTAAGATGTATAATGAAGATGAACAAATAGACCCATTTTTAAAAGCTTTTATTTAACTTGCAATGTATGTATGTATCTATGTTCGCGTGGAATCTTGCTACTCAATTTTGAAGCAGATATCTTCAACCGATTGAGCTGAAATTTAGTATACACGTTTAGTTTGGATGACAATACACGATAAGCTATGTGACGTCATTCTAAATCCAATATGGCGGACCATCCAAGATGCGGAATAGTTATTTTAATGCATTTCTACAATATGGGTATCAAATGAAAGGGCTTGTTGAGAGTAACTTGGATTTTGAATGACTACGCATTATTTTTAGAGTTACTCTCAACAAGCCCTTTCATTCGATACCCATATTGTAGAAGTGCATAAAAAATAACTATTCCACCATCTTGGATGTTCCGCCATATTGGATTTAGAATGACGTCACATTATTTTTCGAGTTACCTACTCTCAACAAGCCCTTTCATTTGATACCCATATTGTAGAAATGCATTAAAATAACTTAAACAACACACAATAAATTAAAGTCTGAAATTTTATCAAATAAGAACAATACTAGACAGCTATGGCAAATTCTTAATCGAATAACAGGTAGAATAAAGACTTCCATTGATGATGCTATTCAGAATTCATTTAATAAAACTAATTTAACTTCTAAAGATATTGCTAATAATTTTGCACGCACTTTTGATAAAAGCGTGAAGCTAATTATTCCGAAATGCTCAAAACCACTGTTAAATAAAACAGAATACACAACTCCAGCTAACGTTACTATGCGTATAAAGCCTGCGGAACCTAGCTCAGTGAAAAAAATCATTACGTCTTTGAATAATAATAAAGCCCCAGGAATAGATGGAATTAGAGCCTTAGACATCAAATTGTTGTGTACGACAATCACTTCAGTGATTTCAAACTTAATTAATCTATGTATACAAACATGCAAGTATCCATCTCCACTTAAAACAGGCATTGTCAGACCGATTCACAAAAAAGGAAGCAGGCTGGATTACAACAACTATAGACCTATTACTATATTGCCTACTATTGATAAGATTATAGAAAAATACATTTGTAAACAAATACACGAATTCTATGAAAAAAACAAAATACTAACAGACAAACAATATGGCTTTCAACCAAAAAAGAATACCACACAGCTGCTATCAACGTTCACAGATAGTATTCATAAACATTTAAATGAGAAAAAGCACGTGCTAGTAGTATTTATTGACTACAGCAAGGCATTTGATACGCTCAGACATGACCGGCTACTAGAGTGTCTTCATGACAGTGGAATTAGAGGCAAGCTACTTGAATGGTGTGGAAACTGTCTTGATGACAGAAAATACATGGTCAAAGTTAGTGACGCAACTAGTGATCCTGTCATCGTAACGGAAGGGACGGCGCAAGGCTCGGTACTTGGGCCATTGCACTACCTCACCTATGTCAATAGCCTTGTTAGTGTGATAAAAATGTGCGAAATTTATCAATTCGCTGACGACACCTGCCTTGTAGCCGTTGGACAGAGTGTTAGCGATGCCCAAAAGAAATTACAAGAGGACTTTGATTTACTAACTAAATGGTCCCATGACGCTGGTTTAGTATTAAATGCTAATAAGACCACATTAATGTACATCAGTTCCAGTCAAAATAGAAGCTCTTCCTTGCCTAAACTGACAGCTCACTGCCATGAGTGTTTGCATGACAACTGCCCCAATAAAGTAGCCAAGCCTTGCAGCTGTGACTCCATAGATCTAGTTGATAGCCAGACATATCTAGGACTTACCATTGATAGCCGACTTAATTGGAAGGAGCACATTAACGGCGTGTGTGATAAATTGAGATGTATATTAGCTAAATTCTCCATTATAAAATGCAAAATTCCATATCAGACACTGTTGATGCTTTACAAAGCCCTGGCCGAATCAACAATATCCTATGGTCTGTCTAGCTATGGTAGGACCTATAAGACTCACCTTGACCAAATTTACGCACTTCAACTACGTATATTAAAAGCAATCGTCCCAAATAACATTAAAAAGCTGTACAAAGATGACTACCGTAAATTATTTGAATTCTGTAAAATAATACCTATCCATGAAAAAATTAAATTTACATTATTAAAAGAAGAATTTTTTAATGAAAATCTTAGAAAAACAAAAATCATAAATAACAATGAAATTAATACTCGTAGTGTCATCAATGCTAAGTTATTACTTCCAAAGTACAGTAATTTACACGGTAAGAGATCGTTACAGTATATAATACCTTACCTTATAAATCAACTACCTATATCATTGAGGGACGAAATAACTTATAAAAACATAAAGTACAAACTAAAGCAACATTTCTTACAAAATATTAATATCTAATACAATAAGTGAATGAAAATAAATGTTATATTTAAACATACATATTTAATTTTAAAAAAAACTTAATACTTAACAATAAATCTTAGCAGAAAAAAAATATGGCAAAATTTATTATTACTAAAAACATTTAAAGTACTTTTAGGAACAACCTGTATCTGTCGTAGTCACATTCCTCCATCACTTTTTGTTTAAAGACGGTCAGATCGGTCACCGATGTGCGCTCGTTTGTTAGAATAGATAATTATTCTACATAGTACCCTCATTTTTGTTTTTATTTTTATTATTGTTTCATTCAACTATGAATGGTTGTTTTTTGATATAAGTAATAGTATCTAAATTATGTAGTCGATGATTTTGGTGCACGGTAAAACTCTAATGAGTTTATGTTTGCACCAACTTAAATATCTTTATAATGTAAATGTAGTGATATAGAAACTCATTGGAGTTTCTATGGTTTAAAAGTAAAGCTGTTAATTTGATCTTGTCATAATTCTGTCAATACGACTGTAATATTTTCTTTGTATTTTGCTGATTAAAACCATTTATTCTAAAGGTTTTATCTTATTTATCAATTTAATCAGCAAAATGTTTTAAATAAAATGGAGAGATTCTTACGTCCAGAAAAACTAGATATTGATCCGTCGGACAGCTCCGCCTCGAAGGTTTGGGAACACTGGAAGAGGACATTTGATAGTTTTTTGACATTTTACGAAAAAGATACGGAAGATAAGAAAACTATCCTAGACTTACTTATAAATCATGTATCCGCTAGAATTTATTCGTATATCAGTGAGTGCACCACTTATGAAATAGCTATTACCACACTCAACAACATTTTTATCAAACCGAAAAATATAATTTACGCTAGACATATTTTGGCAACAAGAAAACAACAAAGTGAAGAAAACATCGACGAATATATTCAGGTACTAAAATTAATGGCAAAAGACTGCAAATTTGAAAAAGTGGATGCAGAAACGAATAAACAAGATAGTATAAGAGATGCATTTATTTCTGGCATCAAGTCTAACAAAATAAGACAAAGATTACTTGAAAATCTGTCATTAACACTTGACCAAGCCTACAATCAGGCGTTGTCGTTAGAAATGGCCGAATTGAGTTCACAAAACTATAATACTTCAAATTTAAGTGCTGTTCAAAGTTTAAAAGAAGACACGGAACCTATAGCAACAGCGTTTACTAAGCGAAAGTGTTTCTTTTGTGGAGGGCGTGTGCATCCTAGAAAGGATTGTCCAGCTGTCGATGCCACCTGCCAGATTTGTGACAAGAAGGGACACCATGCTAACGTATGTCGAAGCAAGAAACTTACTGTTGCGGTTCTTAATAATAACAGTTCTGCATGTATTGTAGCAGCATCACCGGATTCTCTTAAGAAAGCAACTGTAACAGCTTACATCCAGGGAATTCGTGCCCAAGCATTAATTGATACGGGCAGTTCTATCAGCTTTATGAATGAAGCCTTCTTCAAATTGTGTCGATTAAAGAAGAGAACTTGTAACCAAACGATTTCAATGGCTTCAACTACACTGACATCTCAAGTAGAGGGACAAACCTGCGTCTCGGCTAAAATTGGAGACCATAATTATGAAGGTCTGAATTTACTTATTGTAAAGAACCTGTGCGCTGATCTTATTATTGGTCATGACATACTAGAGAAGCATTCTTCACTTGAGTTCTCTTTTGGAGGATCCAAAGATCCAATTAAGGTATGCAGTGTTGCAGCGGCATCTGTACCTACTGTGCCTTTGTTTTCGAATGTTTCTCCCGAATGCAAGCCTGTCGCCATAAAATCTCGAAGATACAGTGAGGATGATAAAAAGTTTATTGGAGATGAAATAAGAAAACTTTTGGCTGAGGGAATTATTGAAGAAAGTATGTCACCCTGGAGAGCTCAAGTCCTCATTTCACAAAATAATAATCACAAGAAACGCCTCGTTATTGATTATTCTAGAACAATAAACAGATATACACATTTAGATGCATACCCACTTCCAAACATAGAAGAAATGGTGTCACAGATATCAAAATATCGTGTGTTTAGCGCTATAGACTTAAAAAGCGCATATCACCAAGTTCCGCTACTGCCAAAGGAGCGTCACTATACTGCTTTTGAAGCACTTGGAAATCTTTACCAATTTCGGCGTATTCCATTTGGTGTCACAAACGGAGTTTCAAGTTTCCAAAGAACAATAGACTGGGTTATTCGCACAGAAGAGCTTAAAGGAACGTATGCATATCTAGATGACATTACGGTATGTGGTATAAATCAGGAGGAACATGATAAAAATCTTAAAAGATTTTTTACAGCAGCTCAAAAATATGGCCTAACTCTCAATAAAGAAAAGAGTAAGTTTTCTCAATATTCTATTAATATTCTGGGATACAATGTAGAGAATCACGTTATTAAGCCAGATGAGGAACGCTTAAGGCCACTATTGAGTTTGCCACCACCATGCGATGTACCATCTCTGAGAAGAACAATAGGAATGTTTGCACATTATAGCAAATGGATCCCAAATTTCTCAGAAAGAGTTCATGCTCTCGCTCATACACAATTGTTTCCATTGAAAAATGAATTAGTTCAAAGTTTCGAAAGTCTAAAATCTGATATTGCAAAATCAGCTGTTCATGCTATCGATCACAATGCACCATTCACAGTGGAAACAGATGCATCGAACCATTCCATCGCAGCAACTTTGTCACAATGTAATCGACCGGTTGCATTTTTTAGCAGAATGCTAAATAATAGTGAACTTAACCACTCAGCTATAGAAAAAGAAGCTTACGCTATAGTGGAATCGCTAAGGAAATGGCGTCATTTTCTCATTGGCAAATCATTTCGTCTCATTACTGACCAACGTTCTGTCTCTTTCATGTTTGATAATAAACTGACGAGCAAAATAAAGAATGAGAAAATACAGCGTTGGCGCTTGGACTTAGCACCTTTCAAGTATGACATAGTGTACCGTCCCGGAAAGCAGAATGATGTGGCTGACGCACTTTCGCGAGTTTGTGCTTCGGTACCGGTACGAACTGAGAAACTAATTTCATTGCATGAAGCTTTGTGTCACCCAGGAATAATGCGCATGAATCACTGGATAAAGTCTAAAAATTTGCCTTATTCTACTGAAGAAATTAGGAATATGACTAATTCCTGTCGGATATGTTCCGAAATAAAACCGAAATTCTACAGATCTGACTTACCGGATCCAATCTTAATAAAAGCAACTTCACCTATGGAAAGATTAAGCATTGACTTTAAAGGTCCTGTACCATCTAATACAAGAAATAAATATATATTGACTGTAATCGATGAATATTCACGTTTCCCGTTTGCGTTCCCGTGCGCTGATATGAGTTCAACAACGGTTATAAAACATTTGAATGAGATATTTATGCTATTTGGTATGCCATCTTACCTTCATTCAGATCGAGGAACTTCGTTCGTATCGGCAGAAGTAAAGAATTTCTTGAATTCACGAGGCATTGCTTCAAGTAGAACCACTCCGTACAATCCAAGAGGAAATGGCCAAGTAGAACGTTTTAATGGAACTCTATGGAAATCAATACAATTGGCTCTACGTTCACGCAATCTACCAATAGAAAATTGGGAACAAGTTCTTCCTCAAGCTTTACATTCGATAAGGTCTTTGCTATGTACAGCAACTCATTGTACGCCACATGAACGTATGTTTACGCATACTAGACGATCATCGAATGGAGTCTCTATACCTACTTGGTTGACAGAATCAGAACATGTGTTAATGCGAAAATTTAACCGTAATAATAAATATCAACCAGTCGTTGAGGAGGTGACGTTACTTCATGTAAATCCGGATTATTCCTATGTGCGTCTTGCCGATGGTCGAGAATCAACTATCTCTAATCGACACTTAGCACCATTAGGACAAGATAGTGAGATAATCCAGGAAACACCTGAAGTACTTAATGAGACCCAAGATTCAGTCGAAACTAGTGAAGACGACTTCTACGATTCTCGAAGTATAAACGAAGAACAGGAACAGCAACAGTTGACAGATCACCCAACAGTCGAAGCCGAAAACACGGCTACTGAAAATCCAGCTACTGTTCAACGAAGATCCATTAGAAATCGAAGGCTTCCAGACCGCTTCGGAGACTACGTCCTAAACTGAATCGTTCTGTTTTAAGCCTGGAAGAATGTAGTGATATAGAAACTCATTGGAGTTTCTATGGTTTAAAAGTAAAGCTGTTAATTTGATCTTGTCATAATTCTGTCAATACGACTGTAATATTTTCTTTGTATTTTGCTGATTAAAACCATTTATTCTAAAGGTTTTATCTTATTTATCAGTATACTACTGATTAATTATAAATAAATAAATAAATAACTATTCCGCATCTTGGATGGTCCGCCATATTGGATTTAGAATGACGTCACATAGCTTATCGTGTATTGTCATCCAAACTAAACGTGTATACTAAATTTCAGATCAAACGGTTGAAGATATCTGCTTCAAAATTGAGTAGTAAGATTCCACGCGAACATAGATACATTGCAAGTTAAATAAAAGCTTTTAAAAAAATACCGCCCCCCCCCCCTTCCCCTTATCTCCGAACTTTGCAAAGAGAAAAATCTGAAATTATTCTATGTGATAGAAGTTTTTGTAAAGATTACAGGAAAAATAAAACGATGTCTCTAAATAGCACACTTTTTCAGAAATCGGAATGGACCCTCGGTGCACGAGTCCGACTCGCTCTTGACCGGTTTTTTTTTATGTATGTAAGATATTTTGTTGACAAACAAGCAGGCCTAATGGGACCTGGATACCTGACATGGCCTATGATCAGACCAGGAGATACCGTCCTAGAGACAAACCAGGAGAGTTAGGAGGAGTAGGAGTGTGTGTGTGGTGTGTGTGGTGTGTGTGGTGTAGGAGTGTGGGGGGGGGTTGTCAAGAGGGTTAGGTTGTTTACCTCGTAAAAAAGTAATATCGCGATAAGACCCGTTTTCGTTGTTGTTATAAAACCAGGACGTACCGTACTAGAGACAAATCAGGAGATACCGTCCTAGAGACAAACCAGGAGATACCATCCCTAGAGATAAGCCAGGACATACCTTACTAAAGACAAACCAGGAGATACCATCCCTAAAGACAAGCTGGGACATACCTTACTAGAGACAAACCAGGAAATACCAACCTAGAGACAATATAGGTGATACCGTTCTAGAGATAAACCAGGACATACCGTACTAGAGACAAATCAGGAGATACCATCCTAGAGATAAACCAGGAGATACCATCCTAGAGATCAACCAGGAGTTACCATCCTAAATCAAATCAAATAAAAAAAAAAAAATTAAAAAAAAGAAAATTAAAAGTAAAAATAAATCAAAATAAATGTTTGATTTGATTTGATCCTAGATACAAAACAGGAGATACCGTACTAGAGACAAGCCAGGAGATACCGTACTAGAGATAAACCAGGACATACCGTACTAGAGACAAACCAGGGGATACCATCCTAGAGACAAACCAGAAGATACCGTCGTAGAGCCAAACCAAGAGATACTGTCCTAGACACAAACCAAGATATACGGTACTAGAGACAAACCAGGAGATACCTTCCTAGAGGCAAACCAAGAGATACCGTCCTAGAAACAAAGCTGCAATGTCTCACGTGCCTGTAATTTATCTTTTCTACTTTATGGACTGGGGGTATAATAAAAGGCACTATCAGGTGGTAATGAAGAGGGTTGCGCAATCACTCAGGGAAACCTTTTAGGATTAGGTACTGAAGCTCTTTGATCTTGTGGCCGAGATAGTAGTCGACTAAATTCTTGGTTATTAGGCTGTTGCTTTGAAACGTCGCTAAAGGTAGAAGTAGTAAGAAGAAATGAAGCTGTCTCGTCTTATTTGATTGTGACAGACCTCATGTTACGATAAACAATCCATTTTTTGGAACATAATGTGCAACTCCTTATCGCACATTATACCCTGCACACTAGGCGTGAAGCATAAAGTGTAACATTTGACCGTCACGACACTTTTGTTACGTAACAAAAAAGTTACACATTTCTAGGAGCTACAGTCTTACTCGCCAGGTGTGCAAAAACGAAAAAATTTCGTTGCATCCGGTTGTCCCACGACCCCTCTTCACCTTTTTTTTTATTTGTGGCTATTCTCGCAGGTCAGCCTAGGAAGTTGTCGGCTGCATATCCAGCATATCCAGACTATCCTGTGGCGCCTGATATAATAAAGCCTCCAGCCAAAGCATACAACTTTTCTTAGAAACTACCAATCCATCTACAAAGCTTGGTAAGCATAAACAATTGGATAGCCTATACATAATACAACAGCCCATAACATTGTTTTTTACTTAATATTATTTTATTTCCAAAAAACTTCTACTATTTTTTGCATTGGTATTAGCCACACAACGAAAACCTCTCTGGGTTTTATCTGTGTGCTGGCATAGAATACATAATAGAAGTGCCGGCGAGCTTTAGCGACTTGCTAGTGGCTTTCTCATGGATATTAATTTCATAATATACACACACACACACATACACACACACCCACATACACACATATATACTGTTGAGTAAATTATTTAAATCCTCTTCTACAAAGAAAATAAACTTAGAGTAAACATTTCTTGTTATATATAAACTTATTAAAAGCATTTTCTAATAAGAATATTATAATCTTAGTAAAAGCGACTGAATTAGTTTTTAATAGACTGAGTAATTAGTTTTGTTGTTGTTTTTGACACTCGAGTTTTGAGTCTTTGGTAATTAATAAATTAGATAAGTTGATAATACTCTGCTTTGTTGCAAACTTTTATAAATACTTAGTTACTTAAGTAAAAAACGTGTTTTGAACATAAATTAAATTCTGGAATAAAGAATCTTCGCATTACTTATAATTAATAAAATCTCCATAAGTGACGATACTTTAGTATAGTCAAACAAACTCAAACTCAAAGCATTTATTTAAATTTAACCAATTACCTACAGGCACTTTTGAATTGTCAAAGAGTCGGTCAGTTAGTCAGAAAGTTGAAGCTAGTTGCCTATTCTAAAACGTAGATCTCTAAGGAGAAGAAAGGGAAAGAAATTCCACGGACACTCTTTTAAATCAATATAAGTAGATCTAAACTTACAGCCTACCTAATATTTTATCATGGCATGAATTGTTTTCAGACAGTTCATTTTGACACGAGAGGAAATAGAAAAACTTTTTACAAAAAAAAAAAAAAACAACCGACTCCCAAAAAACACTACAAAGTGAAAAATAACTTTAATTTCGGAAGTCGGTGTCTTTGGTTTTTTATTTACTTTCGTTTTGTTTTGCTACCGACTTCCTGTAAGTGCCGTCTGCCGGTGAACTCTCGTTCTTATGTTCTATAAAACTATTGTAGTTAGTCTCAAGTTGGTGCCCTAAATGCTACAGTTTTTACATTAGTTTTAGTTTAAATTCTTATACACTTTGTGTAGAAAAATAGCAAAAAAAATCTTGAAAGTTGGAAAGATTTTGTTTTTTGTAAGTAGAAAAAGAAATTGGGGGCCGTTCATTAATTATGTGGGGCGTTAGTGGTAGGAGGGGGAGGGGTCGAGCCGAATCTCGCCCAATCTCAAGTGGGGAGAGGGGGGTCTCGACACGTATTTTTTTTCGCAAGAAATGTAAAATTGCGAGAATACTGGGTAATTACATATAAAAAATACTTAAATATTATAAAAAATAACTAAGCAAATTATGTTTATCTAAATAAATCCAAGGCAATCAAGCACAGATTAACGTATTTACCTTAAAAATACGCATGATAAATCTCATGTGAAATTAAGGGGAGAGGGAGGAGGTCGAGCCAAATCTCACGACATCTCATCAAGGGGGGTGGTCAATAATCGTCAAAATTGCCTCACATAATTAATGAACGCACCCTAACTTCTTCACAGCCACTGACGTTCATAGACGTCATGGTAATGAC
This sequence comes from Cosmia trapezina, assembly GCA_905163495.3. NCBI lineage: Eukaryota > Metazoa > Arthropoda > Insecta > Lepidoptera > Noctuidae > Cosmia > Cosmia trapezina. The sequence continues at coordinate 30,904,435 of LR991020.1, read as the reverse complement.
GTTATGCTTGTTATAACTGAAAATGTATTATTTACGTATAGTTTTCATTAAAAGGTTCATTTGTGTTGTAGTTCAAAGGCTTAGATCGAATTGTATGTATCGACGCCTTAGAGTGAAAACCTCGTAAGTGTAAAAGAAGTAACTTTTCAGGAGGAAAAAAAACTGCGCGATGCGATGTGAACTTACTGTAAAAAGTACTGTACTTTTTGTAAAAAGTTTTTATTTTTCACTTTTTAGTGGTGCCTATCTACCCCACACAAATCTGAATACCACTCTGCAAAATAAATTAGAGCATCATCCACATAGACTAAATGGAAAAAATACGTTAAGTCGTGTCAGAAGTTTGGTAGGCGTAGTTTTAGTTGACGGAGATAACGAGGCTACAAAATCTGCCTTCTGACAATCAAGGCCACACATAACATGCAACTCAAGTAGCGCAATTTGAAGCGGCATATAGTTACCACTAAATCATTCATAGCCAGAGTACACCTCATGACAATTCCAATAAGCCCAAACACGCCTAGTATACATTGTTTTTTACTGAGTTCCGATGCCTACCTTACGGCTTCTTCATCAGATCGGTTCGATGGTACCATTTTCATCAGAACCATTTATTTAAAGCTTCGTCATAGTCGCTTAACTATTTTAATCTTATCGGAAGAAAAGAAAGAAAGAAAGAAAAAGTATTTATTGTGACTCGCACAGAACTAAAACTAAAACACAAAATAAAAGCTATCGCTATCCGTGAAATACTTATCATCGTTGAGGAGTTTCCGTGGCCATCTGTGGTCTTCTTCATCAGTTCCACTTCACTAGACGATACTTTCTGAATGCAAACGCTTGATTTGTTGATGAAAATACCATAATCGCTATATGTATGCCTATAATATTTGAGGAGTTCCCTCGATTCCTCATGGATCCCATCATCAGAACTGAGTTTTGATAAAAATGGGACCAATCTGGAAGTATACCCTTTCAAATAAAAAAAGAATTTTCTGAATCGGTTCATAAATGACGGAGTACTGAGGTAACAAACATACAAAAAAAAAAAAAACATACAACCGAATTGAGAACCTCCGCCTTTTTGGAAGTCGGTTAAAAAATAACCACATCGACCGGCATCGGTAACAGGGTCTAAACTCAAGGGCTCCGAGAGAGGCATTTCCCAACAACAAGGCGGAAATAAGATACTCTCAGCATCAAGTACTTGATTCAATTACCTAAACGAGAGGCTCTTTGATATTAGTTTAAAACAACATACATATAAATCATCACTCCTGAAATCCCAGAAGAGTTCATAACTAACTAACTTTAACTTTTGCCATCAACTGGGCACAGATTTGCTACTGAGAACTTCCTGATGGAAAAACCCAATAACACTTACCCGCCCTAGGGCCGTACTATGACGTGACAAATCATCATGGATCCATTGAGAAAAAAAAAAGTAATTAAAAAAACTAAAAAACCCGACTGCGGTAAAAGACTTAAGTAAGTTAAAAAAAAAACTGAAAAGCTAAAAACAAGACCATTTTAAATTAAATAAAAGTTGGAAGCAGGCGGGACCCATTTGAGTTTGAAAATATAAAAATGGAATGGGTCCCTCCCGCCTGCTTCCAACTTTTATTTAATTTAAAATGGTCTTGTTTTTAGCTTTTTAGTTTTTTTTTAACTTACTCATGTCTTTTACCGCAGTCGAGTTTTTTAGTTTTTTTAATTACTTATTTTATTTCCAGCTTTTTAGTTTACAAATGTGAAAGATTTCGCAGACGTTTTTATTGTACGTGTTTTTTACGATTTGTCACTTCGAGGTACTTTTAAATATATAAGTTGTATTATATTTTTGTAATCACCTTTTAAAACCCTTTATTTTGATATCCCACTCCATGGTAGGTATTTGAAGAAAAAAAAATTTAGAGCTCAACAATATGGCACATTCCCAAATCCGATATTCGGTGTTCCTCAAGGGACTATTGTTGCCCCTCTGTTCTTTCTCATCTATATAAATGACATGCCTTCGGTAACAACTCATGACATTACACTGTTTGCTGATGATAGCACCGTTTTATTTGCTAATGATAATTCAACTGATTTAGAATCTGACATTAACCAAACAATATTATTGATTATAGACTGGCTTAGAGTGAATAATTTAATGATTAATATTGATAAAACTAAAATAATGAATTTTAAAATACGAACCCGACGTACAGGTGCTTTAAAAATTCATTACCTAGATAGTGACATTGAGGAAACAGAAGTAACGAAATTTCTAGGACTACATATTGACCACAAACTTAACTGGAAATTTCATATTGAGCACGTTTGCAAAAAGCTGGGACAATTTTCATATGCATTATATAGATTAGGGAAAATAGCAAAACAGAGTACTTTGCTAGCAGCTTACCATGGTTACGTTGGCTCTATTCTCCGATATGGTGTAATATTTTGGGGCAACAGTACGGAAAAAGAGCGTGCTTTCATTGCTCGAAAACGCTGCAACAGGGCTATATTCAACTTATGTGAAACTGACTCCTGTAAGCCATTTTTTAAAAACAATAAATTATTAACACTACCATGCATCTATATACTTGAGGCAGCAGTATTTGTTAAAAACAATATCCACATGTTCAATTACTACACGCGTATACGGCGTAAGGATAAACTACGCACACCAGCCAGTAAAACGCACCTAATGCATGAGAGCATCTTTTGTTCAGCTTCTCGCATCTTTAATAATATACCGGGGCCTATCAGAACAATTATGAAAAATGAGAATTTTAAAAGGACTCTCCATGATCTGCTAGTAAACAAAAGTTATTACTCTGCAAAAGAATTTCTGTCCGACAAATCTTTACTAAACTATAGTCCCACCCAGTCGTGATGTGTTCAATGACCATAATGTATTATGCACTATAATATATTTTTATTTTATATTATGATTTTGTAATTTCTTATTTTGGTTTGTTGTGATTAATTTTAGTTTTTGAATTTTATGTGTATAATTTGACATCCTACCTATTTTAATTTGTTATCCTTTTTAATTTTTTTTTTTAACCTTATATATGCAATTAATCTTATTTTCTATATAATAATTTGAATTTGACATCTCCATTAATGTGTTCCCTTTTGGTTTTTTTTTATAATTTTTGCAGTTATTGTGCTAAATTAAATATATATATATATAATTTGTAACAATGTTAATATATTAGCTTGTTTAAATGTAATTATTATTATTGTATGCTCTACGGGCGGGACATAGCTGATCAAAATTTTCAAATATTTAAGAACTGTACTATACATACCTACATATGATCCACAATAATTGATTGATTGCTTGATTGATTGATTGACATTTTACTTGGTTTTTGTTTTTAATGTCGCCAGTGACACTCGCGCTACCAATATAAATCTAACGACGTATAATTTATCCAAATCCGTTTATTCGTTTAGGAGTTACGAGGGGACAAAGAAACGGACATACATACATACAAATACATACATGCATAAATACTTACATACAGGTCAAATACATAACCCCCCTTTTGGGCTTCGCCGCAGTCGGATAATAAAAAGGATGTTGATATAGGTCGTATATAGCTCCGTCTCTGTCTCACACTGGTACCGTTCAACTTCGGCCCTGCTTTATGAGCTCATAGTGGGACCCCTGGGAATCGAACCCAGGACCTCATGCCATTAGATCAATGGCTAGAAAACTATCAGGAGGAGCTCGTGGCTAAGTAATAACAGCTGCACGCGTTGATCAACCAGGTTAAGCTACACTTGCCGCGGTTGGTCCGTGGATGGATGACCATCTTTACATACCGAGACTCCTCCGTGCCTCGGAAAGCACGTTAACCCGTTGGTCCCGGCTGTCATTCATGGATCTTTAACAGTCGTTGAAGGTCGTCAGAAGACCGAAAGTCTGACAACCAGTCTTACCAAGGGGTATCATATTACCCAGTTACTGGGTTGTGGAGGTCAGATAAGCAGTCGCTCCATGTAAAATACTGGTATTCTGCTGTATCCGGTTAGACTGGAAGCCGACCCCAACATAGTTGGGACAAGGCTAGGCAGATTTGTTTTGGCTAGAAAACTATCAGCACAATGACTGAAGATTCCATTCTGCACTTTATTAATGGCTGGCAACTTTTACAAAGTAGATAACCGCGTGGTTAACATTGTACACGTGTTCAGAGATCTATGTGAACCAAAGAAGTAGTAGGTACTATCGACAAAACGGACGCCTTTTTTTTTTGGATAGGAAATCACCGAATGATGTCTCCCGCTCTGGTCGGAGCAGGAGGGCGTATCAGACTTTTACTGACAACAATCCACCCGTATTCCTTCAGTTGCCTGTGCCAGGGCCACGGTATCTCTTTCGAACAACCCGCGACCCCGTTTACGTTGCTTTTTGTACCTATACACTGATCCACCCTGCCCCTATGGTCCTTTGTTTGCACTTGCAGCCTGCAAGCTAAATTATTTCGAAATTGAAAAGGCCTGCCGTACCGTTTGTAGATAGTACATAGATTACCGTGTTCCGACTATCCTAGCTACTTACCGCTAATGAGGGTATCAAGTTCCGATATAATCATGACCTAATTATTAGCAGCTGATAATTAGCGAAATTACTCTTTTGTTGTTGAGAAGACTTTTGCATCTAAATTCTATTGAAATTCGTTGCATAATCCAAAATATTTGATAGTGTAGTTACTGGAAGACACGAGACGTAAAGAACAACTCCACAGCTTGTGGAGTTGTTCTTTACGTCTCGTGTCTTCGAGTCTAAACAAAAGTAACTCATACAAGCATGGTTTGAACGTCCATTTGTGCGAAAATTGTAGAAAACACCTTTGATTGCGTCACGGATTCAATTTACTCGTTTTTCATAATTATTTGATAGCAATTGTTTCAAACGAGGTCAATTGTAACGCTCCTTATCAAAAAGTCCTAAAAACAAAATGGTTCTAGTAGCAAAACGATCTATAATCAAAAGGACACTTTAGCAAAATGTCCTATTATCAAATCGTCCTACGTGTAAATGGGGATTGAAATATAGTTACAGACAAGGCTATATGAACTTCTTAATTTACAGTATAATTGAACTGTTTGATACTGTATTTGTATGGCATTATGAGTAGCCTAAGTCACCCAGGGACAAAGTTTCGAAGTCTCATAGGTACCCTTCATTATCGAGTGCAGCATAAAGTATAATTATAAATTAAACGAACTTACCTAAGTGAAGTTCCATTTTAATTGTACGAACTGCATAGTCTCGAAATGATAAAGAAGACTTGTAGTAGTCGCATCCGCTAGCCTTATGTCACGATTTTTTAGAGCTCAAATACTCAGTACCCCAACTCTAGAAAAAAAACTTTTACGGGCACAACACTATATCCGTCATTTAGTTCAGAGAATCAGCTGGTACATATATGTATACCTACTAACTTTCATTATTTTACGACAAAGATTCCTTGTTTACAGGGTAGAAATTATTTTTAAATAAGTTTGGGGGGGTTGGGATATAGGTATCATTTCGAGACTATGCAGTTCGTACAATTAAAATGGAACTTCACTTAGGTAAGTTCGTTTAATTTATAATTGTACTTCACTGCATAGTCTCTTCATGATAAAGAAGACTTGTAGATGTTTAGAGAGTCGTAAAATAATTATAGCATGCATAAAAAAAAAAATATTTTTATCACGTAAGTACTTATGTTTAGTTTAAATAAAGTTGAACATTCGAACTTAAAACAATAGATAAATTTTCACCAGTAACAACCTCCCTATTATAAAACTGAGCAAAAATTGTCGAAGAACTGCTCCAACCAGCTGTTCTTCTAATGGTATCGATGCTGACACCCAGACGCTTAGCCGCCGAGCTGGCTGTGTGTCTTGTACTGTGTGCTGAAAATATCGACACGTCTATTCCGCTCCTTTCCAAAGTAGTCTTGATCCAGCGGCTAAGCGTCTGAGGCGTCATTGCTTTGTGCGGTTTTTTATATGCAATAAAGAGGTTGTCGCAGTCTCTTAAACATGATGTACCTACGTTCTAAATAATTAAGTAAGGCACTGGCAGGGCAAATTTTTGCACTGCTTGTAAAAAATGGTAACATCAGACTTGGCTGTAGACTGCCTGGCATCGACGTTTTAATAAAATCTGGTATTTTAATACATACTTTTTCAGGTAAAACTTGAATGTTTGCTATCTTAATAAGGGAAAAAATGTTTGGACTCATTGGGCCGTTACAATTGCTAAAAGGGTAATGAATTTTTTAGAAATATATTCTAGAGATAGGTTATTTTCGCCTCTCTGAGTTAAATAACTGAGAACAATTGTTGGATACCAAGTAATATCATACTTGGGATAAGGTGGACGAAGCCTAAATACGCCTTTCAAGAAACGGGAGATCCTATTGTCATTGCATATTTTTGAACCAATAATAAGGGATAAAGCTGACCTGCAACAGTTTATACTGCTATAAACTGCACCATCACCATATAATTTTGATAAAAATGCCAAAATATGTGGTGCTGATGTTTGTTGGTAATCTAAATTAAATTTAAGACAGTATTCATACCACTGCTTCAAGTAAGTACTTGTACTGTTTGAAAGTATGTATTATTAGATAAGGAGGCCACCATGACAGTCATTGGGGCCGCAGACACGCCGCGTCTTGCAAGCGCTTCCCTGACAAGCGCGCGGCAACCAGGATAACGCGTTGACGAAATTGGAGATTGCTGGAATAAGATTTAAGCAAGTTATTACAGGGGCCAAAGTGCATATGTTTAGAAACGGCAAGTCTGTGAAATACCGGGTACCAAGTCTGTGTTGGCCAGTCTGGTACTACCACTATACCCTCCGATTGTTCAGAGATTATCTTTTGCAGGACTTTTGTTATCAAGACAAAAAGCGGAAAAGCATAAAAGAAATATGGCTTCCATGATAAAGTAAAAGCCTCAAGTTTAAAAGCGTCAGGACCATTTTTCCATGCCACATACAAATCACACTTAGCATTAGCCCAAGTAGCAAATAAGTCTGTTTCTGGGACACCATATGTTCTTAAAATAGACTTATAATTATCAATCAAAATACTGTGTAGATTTTCTAAAAGATACAAACAAATAAAGTTGTCTATTTTCACATCATTGCCATATTTGCCTAGCAACAGAACATAAATGTGGGTATTGTATGCCTCCCATGCAGTTTATGTATGAAATAGCTGTAGTGTTGTCCACACGCAGTACAATTTCATAGTTTCAAGGTTGTTAGTAAAAGCTTTAAGAGCAAGGAAGCTGCCGTTAATTCTAAGTGGTTGATGTGCTGTTGTCATTCCACAACCCTGCAGCTTTTTCGTTATCGCATGAGGCTCCCCAGCCAGTGAGCGAAGAATCTGAAAATATTTCAATAGTATAATTACTACATTTTATCTTGCTGACATCTGTGTCAATGTGTGAAAACCACCACTTAAAGTCAGGTATTAATTATTTTTTTTTTTTTTTTTTTTTTTTTTTTTTTGATAAAGGCATTACTTTTTCAAAATTATTGTTAAACTTGTTTAAATAAATAAATTTTTGTCTTTTCATTGCCTTAGTGTACAAAATCTATAATCTATAGCAGGACATGCCGCTACAAGTAATCCAGTCAGATGTGCAAGTTCTCTTATTTTACAAAATATTAAGGATAAAATTTTTTGAATTTCTTGTTTTATAACATGTCTCTTTTTAGTAGGCAAAGAAATAGTGTATTCTTTGGAATTTAATTCAAAACCTAAAAATGTAACACACATACTAGGTTATTTTTAAAGAACTTTTTTCTTTATTTATTATAAATCCCAGATCAGATAAAGTTGTCATGGTTTTTTGTACATTAATACAACAATAAGCATATAACCGATATGAAACCCATTGATCTTAGATGTTGTACAATGGTTTTTAAAATCTTTGTGAACACATAAGGCGCAGTATTAAGTCCAAATGGGAGAACCTGAAACATAATATGTTTTATAATATATAATTTTTGTTTCCAAAGAAAACATTAAGTATTTTTGTCACTATTGTGAATGCGTACTAAAAAATAAGCATCTTTGAGGTCAATGGTGCTCATATAGCAATTTCGAGTAAGTAAGTAGTTTAGTAACTGTATGGTTATCTTCTAGTTTAAAATGTTCTGTGAAAAATGAACTTATTTAGTTCTTTTAGGTTAAAGATAAATCTAGTTTCACCATTAGGTTTAGGTATTGTAAAAATTTTAGAAAGGAATTATCCTTCACATGGTTCACAACAAGTTATGGTGCCACTGTTCAATAACAGTTTTACAGATTTGTCTATTTCTAGACTATCTTTGAAAGAAAAGGATTTATTTACTTGTTGTGATGGTGTACAACTGAAAGGGATTTTATAGCCAGTTATCCAGCTTAAAATTCTAGGGTCAGAAGTTATAGTCATCCATTGATGTTTAAAATATTTCAATCTACCACAGTGTGTCTGGCTAACCTCATTTAGTTGCAATTGTTTATTCTCATGGGAATCTTGTTTGGATAAGCTTTCTGGAAAGCTGATTGTGCCGCTGGTATTGGCTTTTTTGTAAGACTGGTAGAAACAATGTGGCCCGGGCTGGTATACACGGCCCCGAGGCTGGTGTGTTGCCGGGCCCTTGAAGTTTAAATGCTTCTGTTGTTGTAGGTTTGTTGGCTTTTTGGTTTTGTTCATAGTAATTTCTTGAGCAGATTCTTTAATTGCCTTTGAAGTTTTCCAGCAAAACCTCCAAAAAGCCAAGTGTCAGTTTCTGCGTCTTTGATTGCCTCCCTAGTAGTTTGATCCAACCTTGCAATATGAAATACTTTCTTGTTGTGGTCTCCTGATGTTGGTGGTCACACAACAGATGAGCAGCATCCACAACTACATTGATTATAGGAGCATTTTCTTTGTTTTTGCATAGTTTTCCAAAAACTGTAGCAAGTGCAGTTAATGCGCGACCAATGATCTTGTTTGGCTACAATAGCTTTCTCTTTACTGCCTCTTCTACTATGGCAGCTTGTGCCTCTTGTTCAATTTTGAGGGCCCCAAGAGTTTTGCAATTTTCTGGTGGTGGATATATTTCATTTCATTTCTTTGTCTAGGCCATTTTTAATGATCAGCCCATCTTGTGGCCAATTCCTTATGGATTGGTGGTTCAAAATTGCTATCTTGGGGGCATCCCCGAGAAGATTTAAGATGTCATCATCTAAAGGCTCTTCTGTAAGAAGGATGAAAGGAAGGGCCATGTCAATACATGGAAACAAACGAAATACCTATTTCTACTAAATAGTAGAAAATAGTATAGAGGGTGAATACCCATCTTGATACGATTGAATAAGGCTAAATAGCCCATCAAATAGTAGAAAATAGTATAGAGGGTGAATACCCATCTTGATAATATGATTGAATAAGGCTAAATAGCCCGTCAAATAGTAGAAAATAGTATAGAGGGTGAATACCCATCTTGATACCATTGAATAAGGCTAAATAGCCCGTCATATACTTAGTGCGGTTCTTTGAGTGGTAGAATGCCTCAATAGGCCTCTGACAAACACGTGGTTTATGTATAAGTTTTAGGTAGGTACACTGTGTTTTATAACCTATAATGGAGGGAAAAAACACTACAAAATATGAGCATTTACCTTCTTGGTCCTTATTTTTGCCATCCTGAACAGGATCTGGGTATTGTATGAGCACAGATTAAGTGTGTATGAGTGACGCTGACGGCTATGGCATCCGTGACAGCGTGCGCGAACGGCGCCGCTTCATATTTTGCATTAAGTCACTGTACTTCTTCAGTTTTCTTTCAATTTGTTCCTCACTGCACTCACGTACGTTTACGGATGGTTTTAAGAAAATAACTCTGCTAAATTACTAATAATTACAAGGGAATAATTTTTTGTGCTGTGACTCAGGCTGCACGAAAAACGATAATGGCGGATATAGTGTTGTGCCCGTAAAAGTTTTTTTTCTAGAGTTGGGGTACTGAGTATTTGAGCTCTAAAAAATCGTGACATAAGGCTAGCGGATGCGACTACTACAAGTCTTCTTTATCATGAAGAGACTATGCAGTGAAGTACAATAAGAAGTAGTGGGTACATCACCGACCGTGCCCGTAGGTATTTATTTCATGAAGCTGTATCACTTAAAAAGTTTATTCTGCAGTGCTATAAGTAGGTTAAAAATGAAAGAATAATATTTATGTTGCAAGTGACTAATAACCTCGCGTCTTTGCGAGAAAAACACAAAGACATTATTCGATAATTGAATATTCGACTGTAGAATCTTTTTACGTTTTTTTTAAAGTTTATTAGATAACTCATTTAACGTAAACACACATTAATTTACTTGTCACATTTTTTATAAAGTTTACATAGCTCTTCCTGTAAAATTGCATTTTTCGACATAGCACGTTTTTCTCGCAAAGCTGCAACATTGTCTCACGCTGAGGTTACATACAGTATGAACATGGCACAGACTATTATTAATGTAGCGTGTAGCGTTAAGGGCAACGTTTGCATCCTATTTTCTAGCCTGGCAGCATTATTTATAAGTAAGTTACTTAATTCATTTATAAATGAATTACATAGAGTATCAAATGCTGGTCCTGCTGCTGGTTTCTGGAATATTCTATTTTTACCTGGAAAATTGTGAACCGTAAATGTGTTTTTTTTTCTGAAATATTTTTTTATTTTTTTTATTTATTAAATAGAACATAATTTTATTGGCTGTACACAAATTTAGACGGTAAGGTATCGAGACATAAAATGTCTCGACACCTTACCGGCAAAAATTTGTGTCATCATACGAGGTCTCGAAACGTTAAACATTTATCTATTACCTAATAATAATGTCCATGCTGCCGTTTGTTTGGAACTTATTAATTTCTACACAGAACTTTTGGGGTCTAAGCAAAAAAATACACAAAGCCACAAGATACAAGCGACCGCGACGCTTAGTTTGTGGCTCACCGAACATACTTTATTTATTTTATTTTTTTTACTTTATATCGCATACTTAATTGTATTCATACTTTTTGATGAATAAACGTTATTATTATTATGTAGAACTGTATGCATGTGCATCCAAGGACAACCCCCTTACCTATTACCTACCTCGCTAAACTTCACGTCATCGTCCTAATTTAAGTAATACCTACAGATTAAAACAGTTCTAATTTTCTTCTTTATTTTTATCTGCAAGCATAAAACGGCTCTTCATGTAAGTGAACAACAGTTATTATCAGTTTTTCAGTCCGGTCCCGTAAATGTACAGATTTTCTATACCTAACTGAAAATTGTTTACAACTCTATTCCATAAATAGAATTGAAATAACTTCTCTGACATTTAAACCTTTTATTGTAATGGCATCTATTCGCTAGCAGACGCAGGTGTAAGTAACATTTTAAAAGGTTTTGTTAGTCCCCAATTTAGGAGCTATTTATATTATTGGGAATAGTCGATCTTTTTTCCGAATAAATGGAGGATATCGTTTCAATCTGATTTTAATAATTATGTATTTTTACAGCATGAAATATGAAAAACTGTAAATTAAGTGTTTGTGTACCTATCCATTGATATTTTCTGATTTTCGTGTTGTGGTGTAAAATCTTATACCATCTAAGTAACAATTAAATATGGGCAAAAATATCAGCCAAAGTAACGGGCCATTTGATAGAGAAAGATAGAAAATACAATCACTGCTTTTCATATTATCTAAAACCTATAAACACAACAAAGCTCCGTTTACATGGTGCAAGTTTCTGGAACGTTCAAGAGCAATAATCGCATGACATAATGTATATGCACTGTGACGACCATTTCTTTTCTTTTTTTTGCATTTTGTGTGAGAGTATTTCTGGGTGGTCTCGCTTTCGCTCGCTTATTTCTGGGTGATATCATTGTTGGTTTGTTTTAGAGACTTGACATGTGACGGTATGCCATCCTTGTTTTTTTTTCTTCCCTACACTTTGTGCAAGTAAGACCAGTATTGATACAGCACATACAATGTTATTGCCATTCAAGAATTGCATGCAAGTGTTTACACTCATTCAATAAAATGGCATACAATAATGGAATGCAAGTTTTGTCAACCGAAATCGCATGCGACTAACAATAAAATTGCAAGGCGATTATTGCATGCCAGTTTTGCCTCGTCTAAACACAGAGTTGCACGTCCTTGTACAATTTATTCAAGTACATAAGAAGTGTATTTGCTTTAAGTTTTTTACACTCTTTCAAACAAAAAGAATTTTGCAAATCCGTCTTGACGAAGTTATGCCCGAACATACATAAAAAAAAATAGAAACATCCAAATTTAAAACCTCCTCCTTCTTTCAGAAGTCGGTTAAAAATATATACAGGGTGTTTGTTTTAAGGTGTCCAGTCAGTGCGAGCTGAAAGCAGAGTACCAAATTATTTATCGATTTAACCACCATGTATGTTTTACGATTTTTTGTAGTTTTCGAGTTATTTTGGATCCCTCATTTCATATAAATGGTAGTGGTTAAGGATAGGTATAATATTTATGTCATTTTATCCACTGAGCTCTGCTTAAGCGTAGAGGAATAGTAAATATCAGGATTGACAAAAATGCAACGATATTAATAAATTATAAAATAAATGAAAATCACAAGATTTCAGATACACCACTTTCAACGATGAATTTCAGCAAATAATGCACTAGTTAGTACAATACATTCTTGTTCAAAGTTGACCCCAGAAAAAAGATATATTTCAAAAGCCATCAATCATCTCGTTGAATCAGGAAAAATATCGAAAAAAACTGTAACTCGAAAACGAATACTACAAAAAATCGTAAAACATACATGGGAGTTAAATCGATAGGTATTATGGTGCTCTGCACTCGAGTTGAGAGGTTAAAAATTACTATACCATAATAGGTAACAAGTCATATTCTCTGACTAAACAGATAAATAAAATTGTCATTGCAGTCGGGGGACCTCTTAGATTAAAAAGTGTTCCACTGAATGGTCCCCCGACTGCAATGACAATTTTATTTATATCTGTTTAGTCACAGAATATGACTTGTTTTTTTTATTTTTTAGTTCGTTTTTTGCAGGGCAGTCGTGTTTTTAATTTTTTTTAATTATTTATTTTTATTTATACATTTTAGTGACAATGTGGACATTCGCAGTCTTACTAAAGCCTGATTAAATGCTCAGTCTGACAAATTCTAATAGAATGTAGCACAATTTTTGTTTGGCCGGCACTTTCATATTTGGACCAAAAATGTAAACGTGGTTGCTGTTCAAGGCCTTCTTCAATTTGATACCCATATTGTAAAAATTGAAGATTTATTTTTTTTCACATTTCAAAATGGGGCCATTATGGCGCCAATATGGCGGATTTAAAAAAAAAATGTAGCCTATGTTACTCGGGATGATGAAAGGATTCTAACGATATCCCATACATCCAAATCGGTTCAGGGATTTAAAAGTTATGGGGGAATAAAGAAGGTCACATACATACATACATATAAATATACAACAACCCTGAATACAATACACTCCTTTTTGGGCAGTCCTGTAAAAAGAATTTAAAATAAAAATGAAGCAATGACAGATATAATAATTATGTGATAGACACAAACATTTGTATTTTTTATATCTGCCTCGTTGTCTAGTGGTTGCAAGCGCATGGGGTCGATTCCCAGGTCGGGCAAAGTGTTATTAGGATTTTCCGTCAGAAATTTCTGAGTAGTAGCCCGGAGTCTAGAGTCGTGCCCGGTAGTTGGCAATATGCTCACCTTCTATTATAGGGGACCTAAACATAACTGGCGAAACTTTGCACACCTACTCCTCTGCCTGACCCTTTGGGGATTACGGGCGGCATGTTATGTTGTGTATTTTTTACGTGTTCAAGGACAGGTGTAAGATCGTTTGTTTATAATAGACTAGTAGTTAGATACATTTTATTATTCACAAAACCAAAACACCGTAAGTGTGCCTAAAAATCTAATACATAAAACACAACTAACTTATCTACCTATATCTAGTTGTTTTGAACCGTTTCCGTTGTCGTCACAATAATCTATGTCATAACATTAGATGCCGCTAAATTACATGGGACGCTTTATTAGTTTTCATGAGGATTACCGGGTATGACCGCTATCTACGGTAGATTGTTATGGTGCTCATAACAACATAAGGTTTTAGTCTATTAAATAAGCTTGTGTCGGAAAACTATCCCACTTGATGTTAAGCGACAGGAACTTAACTTTTTGAATAATTAAAGCTCCATTTACACGGCGCCAGTTTATTGCCTGTGGCATACCATAAAATTGAAAGGCAAATATCTGGCACCGTCTAAACAACACGTACAATATTTTTGCACGATACGGGCAACTTTGAAAACTGGTATAAGCATGTTCAATAAAATCGCACAGCACATACAATAATTGCTCGTACAATAAAATCGCATTCAATTCTGGCATGATCTGACATTTGTGCTGTCATTGAAATATGAGTGCGGTAAGTGAGGGTCTGGTAATTGTTGTTGCTATTTTGAGGCAAGAAATCAAATCAAGAACAACTTGAAAAATATCTTGAGAAGCGTTCAATAAAATTTAATGAAATATCATGTCTAGGCAAAACTTGCATGCAATAATCGCCTGTCAATTTTATTGCCTGGTGTAAGTCGCATGCGATTTTATTGAATGGCAAAACTTGCATTCAATTATTGTACATGCCATTTTATGGAATCGCACGCGTGTAAACACTTCATGCAGTTCTTGAATGTCAAAAAACTTGAACGTGCTCTATGGCATGCAATTATTGCTCTTGAACGTTCCAGAAACTTGCCCCGTGTAAATGGCGCTTAATTCCCAGATTAAAGCTATGTTACGACTGCTGTCACTGTGTAGTGTGTATGGAAACAATAATTATGATATATTGAAAACTTGGAAATTACAAAGTCTGATTTGAATGTTTGTCGGATGAAATTATGATAAGCGAAGTCCGTAATAGCGAGACGACGCGCGACGACAGCTGTCGTCGTCCCGCCATTACGGACTTCGCTTATCCTACACGGACTCATGGGTTGTGGAGGTCAGATAGGCGGTCGCTCCATGTAAAGTACTAGTTTTCAGCTGCATCCGGTTACACTGGAAGCCGACCTCAACATAGTTGAGAAAAGGCTAGACATATAATAATATATACATACCTACCTATATTTCTAATCCTACCTACATTCTCGCTAACGATTCGATGAAAGTTTCAGTAGGCTTACGGGGCGAAAAATCGATCTAGCTAGGAAAATTTGTTTTCTCTATTCCGAATTATTTGCAGAAAAAGTTGAAATTGACACGAAAACGGCACCTGGCCAATAAGAATAATAAGGGAAAGCCTTCTCCCGCTAAGGTCACGTTGAAGAATAAGTAGCTACAATAATATCACTTCACGTGTTCTTTAAGTGACATTATTGTACTCATTCTTACACTTAAAAAGAAATATTATCACTATCGCAAGGTTGTCGACAGCAGTGTCGGGCGAAAGGTAGGTACGTTGTTACTTTTGCTGTTATCGATTCTCAAACAAGCTCTACGAGCCAACCGATGGAAAGAGTCCTGTAAACCTCTCGTGCAGAACGCAATTAGGGTTAGTACTGTATTAGCTGTTCTCGGACAAACGTTTTTATAAGGTTTTCTAATCTATGACCTGCGTTGGTCTGACAAAGTGAAGCAATACCAAGACACTGAGATGTCCAACGCATTATAACAAGCCAAAGCTCGTCACAAATTGATCAAGATCGGCAGAATTTATGGGCAAACGACACAAGGAAGAGGAGCTCTTCCATGCACAAACTTTTACACAAGGTGTCCTAGTTTTATGACCTCAACTAAAAATAGGTCGCCTCCACAGAGGATGCTCCTAATCTCTTCGTGATAGCCGTTAGAAGAGATAAAAGGATTATTATTATCAGATTAATGGACAACCTCCTTTTTGGAATGTCCAGTAGTTGATAGCAATAGGCTCAGTTGATTGATTGAGCAGCATGTTTTGCCTCGATTCTAGTTCAGGTGGCCTGAATTTCACAGAAAGTAATGACGAAAGTTTTGTGTTAACACGAAGATCTGTTTTCAATATAATAATCAAATGCATCCCATGAACATCGTAGGAAATGGTAAATTATCATATGGACACCGAACGCCTACTTATAACTTTGTAAAAACCGGTAAATATAATTTAGAACATAGAAAATAATAGAAGAAAAACTTAAAAGGTCAGTTACACTGCATACGAGCCTCCGAATGAAATAATTATGCGTCAACGAATTGAAATGTTAGCAGGCAGATTGATTGTTATTATAAATATCAGAACCTAGAAAACGCGCTAATGTTTCAATCAATGTGCCTCCTACTTTCTTTTAGTCACGTCATTCACTGATCCGGAACGTGGAGATCCGGCAGAGAATCAAAGTGGTTGACATGCGAGCTGAATTGGCGATGGGCCGGCCATATTAGCCGTACAACCGATGATTGGGGTAATCTCCGTGTTCTTGAGTGGAGACCGCGAATTGGCAATTTTTGCAGGGTGGCAGTGGTAGCAGCTGAATGACAGTTGTCCAGAATTGAGTTGAGTGACGTGCGGCTGGAGAGGCCTATATCCAGCAGTGGACTGCTATACGCTGATGATGATGATTCACGGATAGGAAAGGAATTGCTAATGCTTGCCACGGACGGACGCAACCGCCACATTTGATAAAATGCTGAATATCGTCATTTGGTATACAGGGTGTTTCTTTTAAGGTGTCAAACCAGTTCGAGCTGATAGCAGACTACCTTACCTATCGATTTAACCCCCATGTATTTATATATTTTTAGTATTTTTCGAGTTACTTTGGATCCCTCATTTTATATCAATGATAGTGGTTAAAAATAGTAGCAGGTATAAAATTTATATTTTTATTAATAACTAAGCTCTGCATACACGTAGCGGAATAGTAAATATCAGGATTGACAAACATATGCAAAGAAAATATTAATTATAAAATATGAAAATCACAAGATTTCAGATACACCACTTTCAACGACCGATTTCAGCAAATAATGCCCTTTCTTGTACAAAGTTGATCAAAAAAAAAAAAAAAATTTTAAAACCATCGTCTCATTAAATCAGGAAAAATCTCGAAAAAAATTATAACTCGGAAACTAAAAAAAGTCATAGAACATACATGGGGATTAAATCGATAGATTATGGTACTCTGCTATCAGCTCGCACTTGCTTGACACCTAAAAAGGAACACCTTGTATAACAGTCACGACTTTCTTCAAAAACTTCGGGAGAACAATGTTTTTTAGTACTGAAAATCAATAATGTTTGTGTCAACGACAAAATTAATTAATTAAAATATCAATCTAGTTTACCCATTATTTCCAAATAAAGGTTAACATAAAACAAACAAACGTTTAAATAATATTACGATTGACAACAGATAAATAAAGTCACAATCAAATATTTGTACAATTGTTTAAACAATCAGCAATAATAACAGCAGATTTATTGTCTATACTGAATAGTTACCTCAAACATTTCAAGTAGGTAAACATCATGGACCTAATATACTATATAAACAGGACTGAGCTCTCCAAAAATCGTATCATACAAAAATTAACCTTAGGTATTGTACTTTAGGTTTACTTTTGATAGGATATCTTAGCCGAGGCAAAACGAGCCGAGAGAGAGAGCCCGACTTGAGTAATTTGTCCCTTTTGCTCAATTGCCAACAGATAAAAAGGATAAAGATGGTAGAAAAATTTCATCAACTACAAGTAGGTAAAATAAGTTACGTATATTTTTTTTAGCATTTAGATTAGTTTTAAATAATTTTATTTATAGGTTTACAATCTGTATATCATCTATACTAATATTATAAAGAGGTAAAATTTGTATGTAAGTTTGTATGTAGGGGGTAATCTCCGGAACTAATGATCCAATTCTAAAAATTTTTTCACTGGTAGAAAGCTACATTATTCCTGAGTGCTATAGGCTATAAATTATATTTATATAATGCATATTAGCCGAGCTATCACAAGTTTTGTCTAACAAGTCGGAAAGAAATACCTCTTTAAACACACTTTTTTGCATGCGCTGCCTAAACGGTTGTTTATAATTGAGAACAATGTATGGCAGTCTGGTCCGTCTTAAATAATTCTACAAAAAAGTCCGCGACACCATATTTCTATCTTTTATATTTTATCTTTTATACATCTTTTATTGTTTTAAAAAAGTATTTTTTAGACATACTTACGTTTGGATGATTATTTAAACAACAAAACATTAATCCTTATCAAAATAATATATTTTATGATCACAAGGACATCATGGAGATAAGATTTGGCCTTTACAGTATGGCAATTGGTCATACAGTTTCGGAGATAATATAAAATTACTAAAATGCAAAATAACTTTAATTCATACCGGTTCCTCTTGAGCAAACATGTTTAGAGCGGACGTTTTATCAATTTACCCATAGATGGCGTTGTGCAAAATGTCGGTGGAATACAGCGGAAGAGTTTGTTTTTAGGGTTCCGTACCAAAATGGTAAAAAAGGAACCCTTATGGTGTGACTCAGTCTGTCTGTCTGTCTGTCTGTCTGTCACAGCTGGATATCTCAAGAACTACTAATTCTATCAACTCGAAATTTGGAACAGTTTTAGATAATATTTACCCAACTATTTTGCAAATAAGAAAGAAATAAAACGATATGTATTTTTTTTGCAACATGGGCTGAAAGGGGGTCTTAAAAATTCAAAGTTGGGCTACTAGGTCATGTGGTATATCATATGAAAGAGCGCTGTTTGGGCATTCTCAAACATATTTTTATTTTTTTAGGCCGCACAGTGTTCGACTTTTGATGAAAAATGTAAAAAAAAATATACCGTTCCCCCCCCTTATCTCCGAAGTTTGCAAAGAGAAAAATCTGAAATTATTCTATGTGATGCAAGTTTATGTAAAGATTACAGGAAAAATAAAACGATGTCTCTAAATAGCACACTTTTTCAGAAATCGGAACGGAACCCTCGGTGCGCGAGTCCGACTCGCTCTTGACCGGTTTTTTTTGTTAGTTTGAACGCGCTATCTCTGGAACTACCGCAGTCGGATTTCAAAAAGTCTTTTTGCATTTTATAACCCGGTTCTTGAGGAGGGCTATAGGCTATTTAACATCACGCTAGGGCCCTTAGGAGCCGAGCGCGAAGTAATAGCGCGGGCAGGCGATGGGGAAGGATATAGTATATTTAACATCACGCTAGGGCCCTTAGGAGCCGAGCGCGAAGTAATAGCGCAGGCAGGCGATGCGGAAGGATATAGTCTATTTAACATCAGGCTAGGGCCCTTAGGAGCCGAGCGCGAAGTAATAGCACGGGCAGGCATTGCGATGCGATGCGTCGGGGTTGGTGGGTGGGGGGTACAAGAAATTTAACGCGGACGAAGTCGCGGGCAGAAACTAGTAGTCAATAATTTTATAAGTAAGCTCCATGAGTAAAATAATCAAAATAATATAATTTTGATTATTGTTTGGTAGCTATCATATAATTACTCTGGTTACACTGAAATCTGACATCAATGGTTTCATGGCGGTTTTTTTCAATTTAGATAGCGAAAATGGTGACAAAGTGTTGCATCAAGAAATGTAAAAGTGAATGTTATGCTGGTTGTGGCATTTAATTTCACAGGTAAGGAACTTTTATGGAATAACAAAGATTTAAATAAATCTCGATAAAACCTAAAAAAAACCTAAAATTGTTACTAAACAATAACAATTTTGAGTCTAAGTAGTGTAACCATGCTCTAGACGTTTTGTAGACAGAAGACAGCGTCTTCTGTCTACAAAAGCTATAAGTAGTGTATTTCTGATTAAAACTATTAATATTAGGCGCATAATAAATACAATTTGTACTTATGTATCGCATGATTGAAATAGCATTATTTTTAAGTTGTTTACAGCTTTCCATCCAAAGAAGAAATTCAACAAATATGGTTGGATGTAATTCCAGAATCATTTTAGTTCCCTTTGCTTCAATTACATACTTACCCAAACCAGCTCTGTAGAGTAAACGAAAAAAGAGCAAGAAAGTACTATGGTCCCAGAACGAGATTCTACATGCCTACTTCATCATAAGTCACGTATACAGTGATCAAATTTGATGATTCGCCACAAGACGAGTCTCACCAATATTGTAGTCCTTCCTTCTTGCCTCAAACCATGGGTAGGTACACGATTCAACACCGACATAGAACACAATAATGTTCAGTTTCATAAAGGAGCTTTCGAAAAAGGTCTATTTCTTTATATTATTTCATTACAATATGTTTGTAATACAAACAATAATTTGAAATCACTTATGGTCAACCAGACGCAAATTATCTCTGTATAAACGAATTTTCCTGTTTGTCATAAAAATGTTTGGTCACCCTATTAGAAGGAGATAAAACGCCTCAATGTGACATATCTCTCTCTGCTCGTGTTTTTGGTATGAGAGCTCAGTCCAG
Organism: Cosmia trapezina; assembly: GCA_905163495.3. Lineage (NCBI taxonomy): Eukaryota > Metazoa > Arthropoda > Insecta > Lepidoptera > Noctuidae > Cosmia > Cosmia trapezina. The sequence continues at coordinate 30,883,901 of LR991020.1, read as the reverse complement.
TTTGTATATTAGGTCCATGGTAAACATAGCATTGTTGGAATTTAATTTGCAAATTTATTAATAAACGCAAATCTGCAAACAAACTTCGGTTTGCTGACTTACAATTAGGAATTGTCTAGCGTACGTAGGTTAGGTACTAGCTAGAATGCTGTCTAGTTGGAGGAACCAGGAATACTGAACTGTGAGATCGAGTGATTCCCTTTACGTCGATTCCCGGTATATCGATTATTACAGATGTCTGAATAGGGTTAGGCTCGAGCTCTCGTATAAAAATAACTTGTCGGACACTGCCTTTTGCGGCACTGCCACTGTGCACGCTTTTTTCATAAAGTTTTTCTTGTCATCGTCATCAAGTTTATATTTTTACCCTAAAAACAGGAAGCATTCCCTTTTGAGCACCTATTTTCTGAGCACCGATTTTTAGAGCACCCAAGGTATTCCCATTTGAGCACCAATCAATATTTTTATGTGGTGCTCAAAGGCGACCAATATTCAACTTTATTCCCGTTTGAGCACCTACGGTCCAGTAGCTTCTAGTGACGGGGTGTATAATAATAAAACATATCGATGCAAATATTCTGAAAATCAAGATCTGCCTCCTAAGGTCCATGACCTTGACCTCAGGGTCAGAGTCATTGACCTTGACCTCAAGCTCAAAATTCCAAAAGTCAAGATCTGCCTCCTAAGGTCACTGATTTAGGGGATACTTCGTTGGATGTGTAAAATGAAACTCGAATGACGATACGAATAAGTGCATTTATTTTGGTCTATCTATATTGATTTGTATTACATATTATTTAGCGGTGTACGGCGCATGTAGCACTATTATAATTGACCAATCAGAGTTCGACGCACGCGATTCGCCACTGTCTTGTTCCTCGGTGTGGCGCGCTGCACGAAATCTATAAATATACCCCGCGGCTGCGCGCGCGCTCAGTCGTTAAACTTATCCCGCGCCGGCCAGTTGTCTCTCGCCAATGATTGCGTCAGTACGGTCTCCGCGACGCCGCAGTAGCCGTACCTACGCGCCATGTGCGCGGCCCTCAGTCAGTGCCCGGCCGCGCGCCGTCGCGGTCAGACGTGTTGATGCGCTATGTATGAGGTCACTACATTATTCCCCCACCAGCGAAGCGTACAGGAGGTTTTGATACTCTGCCTGCTCTTGTTATATAAGCGTAAGTATGTGTTGTTTCTTGCTCCGGACTCAGATAATAGGCAGGCTTCAGTCTGTCGATTGATATGTTCGAGCTTTTTCTCTCCATTTGCACTTCAAAATATTTGTCGTAGCGGGCAGTGACTCGATAAGGACCGTTATAAGTTGGTGTTAACGGCTTGCGGACTGCATCGTTGCGTACGTATACGTGCGTACATGTATGCAGGTCACCGTGAATGAATATCGCGCGATTTGTGTTGTTACTATCACGCTGTACTTGTGCCTTCTTCAGTGCTTCACTTAGGTGGCTCATAAAGTACGATGGATTGTGATGCGATGTCACAGCTTCGTTATAGAACTCTCCTGGCAATCTTAGCGTTTGTCCGTACAATAACTCGGCTGCACTAGCCCCTATGTCTTCTTTAAAAACCGCGCGTAGGCCTAATAGTACAGTAGGCAACTCGTGCGCCCAGTTGGCCGTGTTAAGTTTTGCGGCGAGTGACGTCTTTAGTGATCGGTGCCACCGTTCTATCAAGCCGTTGGACTGAGGATGGTATGCTGTAGTCCGTATGCGTTCGATACCCATGCGGTGCATTAACTTGTTGAACAGTTCGGACTCGAATTGCCGGCCTTGGTCTGTTGTTATTGTTGCCGGACAACCGTATCTTGAGATCCAGACTTCGTAAAACGCGTTGGCTACCTTTTCCGCTGTTATTTCTTCGATTGCTCGTGCTTCTGGCCACTTTGTCGCTCTGTCAATCATTGTAAGCAAGTAACGACAGCTGTTCGATATTGGTAGTGGTCCGACGATATCGATATGCACATGAGCTAGTCGATCAACGTTTTGAAAGCTTGCAATTGGTGATGTCGTGTGCCGCTGAATTTTTACACGCTGACATTGGTCGCAAACTCTCGACCACTCTGTGACGTCTTTCTTCATCGACGGCCAGAAAAATCGTGTCGTGACTAGTCGTCTCGTTGCTCTCACGCCGGGGTGGTTCAAGTCGTGTATTGCTTGATAAGCATGTTTTCTGTATTCCTCGGGTAAGAACGGACGAGCGACCCCTGTTGACATCTCACAGTGGATTAATTTTGTCGTTCCTTGTAACTTGATTCGTTTGAATTCGTAACGATCGTTTTTTGTCAACAGTTTGAGCTCTGCGTCTGTAGTCTGTGCTTTCGCTAACTCGTCGTAGTCGATCGGCGATGGGCATGAGATTGATTCCACTCTCGATAACGCGTCGGCGACGATGTTATCTTTGCCTGCTATATGCTTGATACCGTTGACGAATTGACCGATGTACTCCAAGTAGCGAGTGCGGCGTGGCGTTTCGTTCTTACTCGTTGCCTTCAGTGCATTCACAAGCGGTTTGTGGTCGGTGAAGATGGTGACGTCACGGCCTTCAAAGATCCGGCGAAAGTGACGAACAGCCATATATATTGACAGTAGCTCTCTGTCGTAAGTGGAGTATTTACTTTGCGCGTCGTTGAGCTTCTTTGAGAAAAACCCGAGTGGTTTCCATTTCCCTGCGATTTGCTGTTGAAGTACAGCTCCCACACAGGTGTCCGACGCGTCGGTCATCAAAGCGAACGGTAGGCTTGATGATGGGTGTGATAGTAATGTGGTGTTGCTGATGTCTTCTTTGCATTTCTCAAATGCACTCCTTGCAGTGTCACTCCATTGAATTTGTGTTTTGTCGTTCTTTTTTGAGTCACGTAGATAAGCGTTGAGTTCCTTTTGATGTTCGGCAGCGTGCGGAATGTTTTCGCGATAAAAATTCATCATTCCTAAAAAACGACGAAGTTGTTGAATCGTCTGTGGTAATGGGTATGACGTAATGGCCTTGATTTTATCTTGTGTTGGCTTAATTCCTTCTGTGGAAATGGTGTAGCCTAAGAAATCGAGTGTTGTTTGGCCGAACGTACATTTTGCGACGTTGAGCTGTAACCCGTTGTCGTTGAGTCTCTTAAACACCTCTTCTAAGTCTTTTCTATGCTCTTCTTTATTTTCCGAAGCTACTAAAATGTCATCCACGAAGGGAAAAACAGGTAGTCCTCGGAGTACACTGTCGATGTGACGTTGGAACGTTTGACCACTGCTGCGTAGACCAAAGCACATTCTTTCAAATTCGAATAGGCCGAATGGAGTGATGACTGCTGTTTTCATAATATCTTCTTCTCGATTTCTTACTTGATAATATGCTTTCCTAAGGTCGATTATGGAGAAGATTTTTTTCCCTAGTAAATTGTAGGTGAAGTCGTGTAGCCTGGGTATGGGGTACCGGTCCGGTACTGTCACGGCGTTGAGACGACGATAATCTCCGCAGGCTCGGTACGTGCCGTCTTTCTTCAGTACTAAGTGTAGCGGACTCGCCCATGGACTGTTAGAAGGCCTGCAGATTCCTTGTTCCATCATTGCTTCAAATTCTTCCTTCGCCACCTTGTACTTGTGCGGCGATAGTGGTCTTGCCTTTGAATAGATGGGCGGTCCCGTTGTCTCGATCTGGTGTTCCACTTCGCTGTGACAGAGCTTCAAGGATGGTCGAGTGATATCAGGGTATTTTGCGAGTAGGTCGTGGAATGGTTGCTGGCTATTCACTGTGTTAACGCTGTGGTCCGATGACGTTGTGACGTAACCCACGACGGACAGATTGGTTTGCTTATCTACGAGTTTTTTCCCGTGAATGTCCACTGTTAGCTGATGTTTGTGTAGGAAATCAGCGCCAATTATGGGTCGTTTTACTTCAGCAACCACAAAACTCCATCTGTACGGTCGTCGTAGTCCAATGTTCAGTACCATCGATTGTTCACCATAAGAGGGTATTGACGAACCGTTGGCGGCGTACAAGTAATTACTTGGGTTTTGTTTCCGTTTCTCCGTTCCTCGTACTGGTAATACTGACACGTTCGCACCAGTGTCGATTAGAAAATGTAGACCCGTTGTTAATTCCTTGATAAATAGACGGCGGTTCGTTAGTTCGTTGACTTCGGCTCCCGTCGTAGCTGAAGTCTTTTCTAGTTTTCCTGAGTCGATTTTGTTCTATCATAATTGCACGGTCTTAGACATTTGTATGCGTCCTTTCCGAACTTTCGGTGATAAAAACATATATCCGTAGCTCGCTTTGATGATCTTGACCGTGACCGTGCGCCGCGTCGATAATTTTGTGAACGACGGTAGTTGCCTCGCGCTCGATCCATTCTTAACTCGGCGACTTCTTTAGTGAGTGATTCGATCATATTCATTATTTTCGTTTCTGATGAAGACGAAGTGGATGAGCTTGCAGTATTTGCGCCTTGAACGCTGGAACCAATAGATGATATTTCCTTGGTTTGTTCATCCATTTTATCTGCCATCGCTGCTAGTGTGTCCAATTTTGATTCCTCGCTCACTGACAGAACCGCTCGTGTCGCTGATGGCAAGTGGTTCATCCACAACATACGTAGCGTTTGGTCGGGAATCATGCTTCGGCTCAGATCTCGCATCCGCCGTAGTAGTTGCGACGGACGTTGATCGCCCAGCTCGACTTCATTGAGCAGCTTTTGTAACTGTTTGTTCTCAGACTCCTCGTAGACTGACAACAGTCTATTCTTGAGTTCCTCGTACCTTCCTGTATTAGGCGGCGACATAATGATATCCCCTACTTGTTCCACGTCTACCTTCTCAAGTTGAGAAACAGCGAGACCGAATTTGTTCTCGTCGCTTAGCTTCTGGCTGGCAATCATGATCTCAAAATGCGCGAACCAAAGTCTGGGTTTGTCACGCCAGAACAGAGGTAGGCGCGACTTCAAGGAAATGGCTTCCACATCTTCGCTGTCGATTACTAGTTTGTGTTCTCCGTTCGGCATGTTCTCCTATGTCGTTGACGATCACGTCGGGGTCACCAATTTAGGGGATACTTCGTTGGATGTGTAAAATGAAACTCGAATGACGATACGAATAAGTGCATTTATTTTGGTCTATCTATATTGATTTGTATTACATATTATTTAGCGGTGTACGGCGCATGTAGCACTATTATAATTGACCAATCAGAGTTCGACGCACGCGATTCGCCACTGTCTTGTTCCTCGGTGTGGCGCGCTGCACGAAATCTATAAATATACCCCGCGGCTGCGCGCGCGCTCAGTCGTTAAACTTATCCCGCGCCGGCCAGTTGTCTCTCGCCAATGATTGCGTCAGTACGGTCTCCGCGACGCCGCAGTAGCCGTACCTACGCGCCATGTGCGCGGCCCTCAGTCAGTGCCCGGCCGCGCGCCGTCGCGGTCAGACGTGTTGATGCGCTATGTATGAGGTCACTACACTGACCTTGACTTCAAGGTCAAAATTTCGAAAGTGAAGATCTGCCTCCTAAGGACACTGACCTTGAACTCAGGGTCATTGACCTTGATCTCAACGTTAACATTCTGAAAGTCAAGATCAGCGATTCTTAGGAGCAGTAAAAGGTCAATATTCATGGTTGGTGGCCTTGAAGTCAAGGTCAGTGACCTTAGGAGGCAGATCTTGACTTTACCAGAATATGTTTTATTATACACCCCATCACTAGAAGCTACTGGACCGTAGGTGCTCAAACGGGAATAAAGTTGAATATTTTTTATTGGTCGCCTTTGAGCACCACGTTAAAATATTGATTGGTGCTCTAATGGGAATACCTTGGGTGCTCTAAAAATCGGTGCTCAGAAAATAGGTTCTCAAACGGGAATGCTTCAAAATCAGCAGGTTACAAACAGCTAGTAGCCGTATCAAAATGGTAAAAAGGGAACCCTTATGGTGTGACTCAGTATATCTGTCTGTCTGTCTGTCACAGCTGGATATCTCGAGAACTACTAATGTTATCAACTTGAAATTTCGAACAGTTTTAGATGACGTTTGCACAACTATTTTGCAAATAAGAAAGAAATAAAAATGTAAGTATATATTTTTTTGCAATAGGGACTGAAAGGGGGTCTTAAAAATTTTAAGTAGGGCTACTGGTATCATATGAAAGAGCGCTGTTTGCACATTTTCAAAGTTGTTTTTTTTTGGCTGCATAGTTTCCGACTTTTGATAAAAAATGTAAAATAAATATTCAATAATAACTTTTACTAAACCCAATAACAAGATTTCCTAACAGTAATAAATATTGTACTTTCATAAAAACGGTCACTATAGATATAAATCAAATACACAAACATCCAGAGAGCGATATCTTAGCTATATCAAATAACAGAGAGCCTTACTCGGAAATAGAACTCATATGCCCTTACGTCATTCTGGTCGTTATTAAGTTCTTTACAAGTTTTTTTATTTGTTATGTCTGATAAAAAATATTGATGTTACCTATGCAGTTTTATAACTTTTTGTTACTACACGCGTATAGGACAAATTGCGCACAGTAGCTAGCAAGACCCATCTAATGCATGAAAGTGTCTTTTGTACAGCTTCACCCATTTTTAATAATATTCTGGGACCTATTAGAATCATTTCGGAAATCTACTACTCTTTAAAATCTAAAATCCTATCAGACAAATCATTGCTCCAATACAGTTCCCCTCAGTCATGATGCGTTCAGTAGCTCACTGATATGTACGAACCTAATTCGTTCGTTTAAGATTTGTATTATGTGCCTACATTGATCCACAAATATTGATTGATTGTTTTAGTGAACACCTAGGTAAGGTCAAAAATTAATGCTGATTTTTTTAATGATGCAGAAGATGGGATGGGTCGATCAAGAAATTTCACGCGAACGAAGTTGCGGGCAGAAGCTAATAGAAATCACGAAAAAAAGTGGCCAAAGTCAAAGTCAAAACGTTTATTGCGAACTAAGTGTACAATGTTAGTGTTATGTTATGTTACTACTTATGACTTAAAGCAGCCTTTTACAAGCATTCTATTTATTCCCTATTCCCTACATTTGCTTGAGTTACGCGAATATAAATGTATGAAGCAGCTGACTTTTTTTTCGCGATATCATTGTGTATTCTATTGTAAAATTTGTTCATATTGATGAGTAGGTAGGTGCAATGATTCCTTTACAGGTTTTTAATTGTTTAAATATTACACCTTTTATAGGTTGGTGAATCTACTCAAAATGTTATTCTTGAACCAAAAAAAAACTTTTTTTAAACCTCGCGGAACAGCTCCTATTCTAGCTAGTAGATTAATAGTTACGTTTAAGATATGCTATGTTATTTAAAGGCTCTTTAAAAAAATTTGTATCTTTTAAAATATTTTAACATTTCATAAAGATGGTGAAAATCAACCAACATCTAAATTTACTAAACATTATTTGGTAAAATAATACTCATAATGCCTAAACAGTTTTACAAAATAATCCTTATTTAGACTTTAGTTCTATCATTATCTTCAGGACTTAATTTAGTTGTTGATCTCCAGTCCATCTCCTGCAATGTTGCTGACAATGATGTTGCCAGCAATGACGAATTCTAGAAATTTCCACGCCTAGAAACATGTAAGGCAGGTAGCAAAAGAAAAATGCAGTACGCGGTACTAGTTCTACGAATACTTCCTCATGAAGACATAAAACCACTTTACCATGCATGGAATAGTTGAGGTACAGTTAAAAATACAATGACGATCAAGATGACAAATCATGGAGAATCAAATTCAACTACTTACTACTCGAAATACAGTGGCGTCCGAAGCGTGCTGGCTGACCGAGGAGCGGGTCAGCGGGGGAAAGCGTCGCTTAAACGTCTAATGACATTTCGAGCGCGGTTCTTTTTACCAAAATTTTATAAGTCGACACTGTTGCCGCTAATGACGAAATTTTTTTGAACATTGTTTGACACAGATTTCGACTACTTTCAATTAAGTTATTGGGTTGACTTTAGTATCCGGTCGCACGAAAATGGTGGTGACAGTGGTTGAAGGTCGTTGGGGTTAGGTCCCTGATTGTAACGATATCACTCTTATTAAAAGATATTGCAAATAAATTTATACTAATTGTTTATAACCTCAAATTACATAAATAGTGTAACGAAACGTTAAAATGGGCGATTGACAACCAAATCTGTACCAGTAGTCTGTGGTGCAAAATGTCGTGTAAAATTGATAAAACGGAACGTAAAAAAGAACTGTATCTTAGTAGAAATTGTGTACAGTAGGAAGTTAGTGTTACCCCACTTTATGATTAAAATAGGTCGAATATGTTCCAAAACCGAATCGGGGCACCCCGACTCCACGTATTCTTTTGGCTGGCACACTAGAGTGTATTTAAAAATCCGGAGGCGCGGAAGGAGAGCAGCCCCCGCCCGCTGTAACAAAGGCTCACCTCCGCAGCTTCGGCTTACTGGTCGCCTCTGGCGACCAGCCTCAGCCGCTGCGGCTCGCACGGGTGCCTGTTCTTTGTTACGCAAGGGCGAAGTGGTTGCACTTCCCGCAGCGCCGGAGACGTGCAGAAGCAACTTTGTGTTGACAAAAGTGTTTTTAGGTTAGGTTACAATAATTTGTTTTTCTCGGGAATGGTGCGTTCTCTTTTCATGGGAGTGGTACCTGGGGGGAGGGCACACCCCCTCTCCCCTCCCCCTCCACCCACCATCCTCATTTTCGTGAGACCGAATACTAAAGTTTTACCAAGTTATTTATTATGTTTTTAATGAAAGACATAATTTATTGTTTTGTATACAATATTTATTTACACAATCCAACAAATCCTTGATGGCGATTTTTTTATACCAAGAAATACCGATAAACATGCCAATGGGACATTCCAAAAAATATGATTTTTGATAGTATTTTTTTGTTTTATATTTTTTTATGAGTTTCATGCTCAAAATGAGCTCGATTGCTTTTTCTTTATTTATTTAGAATGTAGAATCAAGATATATTTGGTTCCGAAATTCTTTAAAATTGAAGAGTAATAAGGTAAGACATAAATTGTGGGTCTCTAAAATATTTGCCCAGGTACTTACGTAAAAAATCAAAGTTGATGACAATAAAATATGGTATCTATTGAACCTTACCTGCGAAATTTTCGTTATTTTTTGTAGTTATTCATCAATACTAACAAAATGTTTTAGTTCATTTTCATTTGTCAGAATATTGTTACAGAGTTGTAACATATATGTAAAAGTTCATAATTATTCTGCCTCTTTCAACGAAACGATTTTATTTGTGTAAACCAAGCTTGTTAATATTGATATTTTAATTAATTCCAAATTCTCTGCAAAGGGCACAATAACACCAGTCTTATCAGTCTACACTAGATAAAATAATAACAATAGGGATAGCACTAAGAAACAAATTATTTAAATATTTGGAAATGTCTTGTTTAATTTTACCTCTACCTCTGTCTCATTTCGCATCACCTAAGTATTTTTTTCCAAACGAATACCATCTCCAAAATAACATAAAAAGTAGATACCAATAAAACCCACTCACCTCCTCATATACTGGAACTTGATCACAATGAAGATGAGCAGCGTATTCGCAGACAGCGAAACCGTCAACACCACGGCATACAACACTATTATCACCACATCAGGTCTATAGAACACATCCAGGTCCAATTGGGGCACACCCCACACATCTGTGTCATTCCACCCCACTTCGAAAGTCGTGTTGAAGTTCTTCATACTTATGGGTGTATGTAAACAGTCTCAAGTATTAGCGATGGGAGACGGTGCCGTGTTCTTTAGGATCTGAAATAAAAAAAATGGTTATTTTGTATGTAGGAAATTATTTTGTGGTCGTTTCGGGATTTACCTTAGTAGTCTTAGTACATGCCCCTTGCAGCTGCGCAAGCTGCAGTGTAAGTTTACGCTTTGGCTGTGTAAAATTAGTAATACATAAGTACGCTCTACGCTTTTAGAAAATTCCTTTAAGGCTGCTCCTCCCTAAAATACGGCGAAACTAAGTAACTTTGTAACCATCTTTTACAGTAACTATAGCATCTTTCTGATAGATTACTGTGTATTTTTTCCTATCAGAAAGATGCTATATCTTTCTGATAGGAAAAAATACACAGTAATCTACAATAATAAGAAGTGATTTCATGTGTCCTGAAATCTATTTTAGTTTGTAGAACTAAGGAAAAAAAACCTAAATCCAGGTCTATTTCGGTCTATTTTTCGAGTTGTTACCATATTACTCCTACAGTTTTCATTAAAAGTGTTCATAAAGGGAATTGTGTATACATACTTGGCCATTTTTAAACACGATGCTATACAAAAAAATAATTTACCAATAATTAAATCCTATTTTAGTAAATATCTGATGCAAATAACTTTGTATCAATCAGCACAGCAAAAAAACTTTTTTTTTTAGTATCTGATTTGATGCTACACATGAACCGGCATTGGATTTGGTTTATATGCGTGTGGTGTGAGGGCCACTTTATTGAAACTCTTTGAAAATATGCTTAGGATTTAGTGAACATTCCCAAACAATTGTGAAAGTTGGAATCAGATTTTGTGAAAGTCAACTTTGCGAGATATGGACTGTAAAGTGGGGCCCTCAGTTCTCACATAGAGGATTGAGGGCCCGCCTGTACCTGACAAACTATGGACACTACAGATAAAGTCTTTATGCCAAAATCTAAGCTTATACCAAACAAAATTTGTGAAAACAAGATATTATCGCAAAACACTGTCCTACTTGGTATATCTTCGTTCAAAATGGGCCCTCAATCCTCACACACGTAAAAGTTTATCACGCAAATACAATGAAACCATTAACTTATAGCTATTGTTTGTAATCCTATAAGATACTAAATAAATTGTGAAAATTTGTGAAAGCAAGAGCAGGTCACCATTTCTTGTTGTTTGAAAGTTATGACCTTGACAAAATCCGGGCCCTCAATCCTCCATTTATTTTGTTTTCCGTTTGAATACGCTTATCGTATGAAAGATTAGACAAATACAAAATAGTCTCTTTTTGTGAAAAAAAATGTGCAACAAATTGATGTTATTTGTTACTAATAAGAATAACGATTAAACTAAAAATCTTAATAGATACCGAAATCAACTATTTTTGAAAAGTGTAGCAGGGTAGGGTGACAATACTTTCATTTTAATACCTGGATTGGTACAAACGGCATAATCAGATGGCCTGCGAGATCGCCAGATCTCACCCCATTAGATTTTTTTTTGTGGGAATATGTAAAAAATCAAATTTACATGAAATCTTATGCGAATGACAACGAGTTGAGAGTTGAAGTTCAGAATACGATTTATAATATTCACCACAACACTTTATTAAAGGTTACTAGAAATGAATTCGTTAAAAGAATAAATTTGTGTATCCAAGAGAATGGAGCCCATTTCGAGCAACTAATTAGTTAGTTTACCATTTTTTGTAAAAAATTAAATTAATTTAAGATTTCCTGGTTTTCCTTTCATTTAATTTATCATGTTTGTTAGAGAGATTTCATCCTTATAATTGACCCTAACGATCGATGCAATAAAAGTACAGGGTATAATTGTTTCAGATTTTAGCCGGTTCGATTCCCGGTTGTGGGAGAAGAGAAATTTCGAAAATCTTTGAATGCAGTTTGCTTTCTATTCAAAAATAAAGGAATGTTTTGAGTAAAATTTTCTATCTGCATTATTAAGAGTACTTCCTTCCAGGTGTCATTACAAAATTCCACCCTGTATATTATAATACACATAGTTGTATGGGTAATTATCTTGGAGTAGTGAATGTTGATATTTAATTTTATTTAAGGATTATTATGTTCCAAACAGTTTGGTTGTCAGTTCCACAGAGTTTTGGAGTTCAACCTCATTAGTTTGTCTATGCGACTACTACAAAGAAAAAGTACAGTGATGTTCTTTTTATTATATATGTCATGTCAATTGATTGAGAAAACTACGAAAATAGTTACTAGAATTCTCTGTCTACGAAAATATTATAACAAATATAAGTGCTCGTGGCTAAGTAATAACAGCCGCACGGGTCGATCCGTCAGGTTAAGTTACGCTTGCCGGGGTTGGTCTGTGGATGGGTGACCATCTTTACATATCGAGATTCCTCCGTGCCTCGGAAAGCACGTTAAGCCGTTGGTCCCGGCAGTTATTCGTGGATCTTTTACGGTCGTTACGGGTCGTCAGAAGCCCGAAAGTCTGACAACCAGTCTTACCAAGGGGTATCGTATTACCCAGTTACTGGGTTGTGGAGGTCAGACAGGCAGTCGCTCCATGTAAAATACTGGTATTCAGCTGCATCCGGTTAGACTGGAAGCCGACCCCAATATAGTTGGGAAAAGGCTAGGCAGATTGATTGATAAGTACATGTAAGTACATGTAAGTTTGTTTTGATATATACTCATCTACCTATATGTTAGTGTAAAACCGCGAACTGCGGTAAATATTAGGATTTACGGGTAAATCCTATTATTTACCAAATCTCACCAGTAAAACCCCGAATTATTCTAAAACTATCTTTAATTTCGGACTTTTACCGGTATTCAGTCGGTAAACCCTAAATTTTACCGCAGACACCGGTAAGGCCCTGCACGCACTCCCGTGCCGTGTGGGAGTGGCGCGAGGAGGCAAAACGCCGGGGCGTAACTCCGCTGCCGCGAGAAATTACGGCACAGCGGACAGAGCTCCGGCGGGATCATGGCGACATGGAGAGTGCAACTGTCGCAACCCAGCGCTGGGCACGCCACAATTGCGACGATAAGTCCCCTCTTTGAGGAGTGGTTAGAGAGGCGCCACGGCGTCCTCACCTTCCGCCTGGCGCTGGTCCTCACCGGACACGGTTGTTTCGGGAGGTTCCTGTTTCGCATAAGGCGGGAGGAAACGCTCGGTTGTCACCATCGATCGCCTGGAGGACACGGTGAAGCATACACCCGGAGGTCTGCCCGGCTTAAATCTATTCATTTCGGTAATTAACTTGAAACTTGGCACAAAAACTTGCTTAAGTATGTAATAAAGTTTGTCAATAGTCTTTCATAACTACCCCGGAGGGAATTATGGAGGGGGGATGCGGGAAGGGAAGGGGGAAGTGGTGAAAGGGGGAGGGAGATGTTACTGGTAAGTGCATGCGGTAAGGGGTTGACAGGGGAGAGGGAGGATGTGAGAGTGGGGCAGTTGCCCACCAGAGACAACACCCATCTGGTCGGAGGGTCCTCCCTTTTCAATAAAGGATGAGTGAACTTTACACCCTGTTTCTCATGACTCTATACACACAATACGTATGGACGGTAAAGATTTTGATTTTAAAGTGAAAGCTATACCTGCTCTAAGAGATACACTGATCAATTAATAGTTGACACTTTTTTAATTCACACAGCCGAATGACGTCATAAAATGGCGGCTACTATTTCATGGTTTGAGAAAACATTAAAAAAACCTGAAAACTTGGAATTTAATTTTAAAATTTATATTGTTATTGAACTAAAACTAATATTTTCCGACTGCTTTTTGCCTAATCTATCTAAATAATATATTTTAAGATTTTTTCTCATATAGAGTACCGTATTGTGGTCACCCTATTTCCTAATTCAGGGAACAAAAATAAAACTCGATTTTTATTTACAATAAAGGGTCTTTTAATTGTTTTCTAGTATCGAATTTGTTGCACAATTTTTTTCACAAAAAGAGACTATTTTGTATTTGTCTAATCTTTCATACGATAAGCGTATTCAAACGGAAAACAAAATAAATGGAGGATTGAGGGCCCGGATTTTGTCAAGGTCATAACTTTCAAACAACAAGAAATGGTGACCTGCTCTTGCTTTCACAAATTTTCACAATTTATTTAGTATCTTATAGGATTACAAACAATAGCTATAAGTTAATGGTTTCATTGTATTTGCGTGATAAACTTTTACGTGTGTGAGGATTGAGGGCCCATTTTGAACGAAGATATACCAAGTAGGACAGTGTTTTGCGATAATATCTTGTTTTCACAAATTTTGTTTGGAATAAGCTTAGATTTTGGCATAAAGACTTTATCTGTAGTGTCCATAGTTTGTCAGGTACAGGCGGGCCCTCAATCCTCTATGTGAGAACTGAGGGCCCCACTTTACAGTCCATATCTCGCAAAGTTGACTTTCACAAAATCTGATTCCAACTTTCACAATTGTTTGGGAATGTTCACTAAATCCTAAGCATATTTTCAAAGAGTTTCAATAAAGTGGCCCTCACACCACACGCATATTTTGGTTTCAGTGTTGTCAAACCAAAACTCCATAAAACAACAAATTCAAATCGATTTGAAATACAGTGCAATCTCTCCACTGTATTTAACATAGTTTTCATTAAATAACATAATTAAGATGCCAATAAATTATATAAATTATATAAATGATTTAGGACATAAAAAATTATAAACTGTCGTTTTATACATTATATCGCTGCAGTACCTACTTATAACATTTTAACCGATTTCAAATGAATCGATATATAATTGTTTTTTTTATATGGCAACACGATGCTTAAAAAATGTTGTGTCAATTTGTCAAAATGACAGTTATCATTCCACAGACTACTTAGGGATACTATTATCATTCGCTTTGGTTTCTTTGCATAGTGAGTGTTGTTTTTGTGAGTTTTATAGCGACTAGGTACTTTGGTTTTTTTTTAAATGGATTCCGATTCTTCCCTTGACGAGTAGATCGAGCTTAGCTGTTCGTTCTAGTGATGCTGAAAGATATTTGTATGAAACAACTATCAACGTGCCTTTGTATACCAGAGCATCAGGCACTCAAAGATACTGTTTTTATCCTGATTGTTACTCAACCCAAAGGCTAGCTGTCCCTAAATGGCTAGGGGTGAAGTTATTTGTAGATTATAAATTCTATGTGCCGCAGAACTGTAGGATTTGCTCATTACATTTATACAGTAATAATTGGGAAGTTCTAGCTGATATCCAGTCACCCATTCGTAGTTTTAATGGATAAGAAATCCAAGATTTTGCAACATTTGTAAATCAGCGGCAGTTAATCCTGGATTTTTAAAATATAGAAACTATTTCAGATGAACTTCTTCATTATTGAGTTGGGTTGAGCAGAGAGCAATTTGGACAACTCTATGTAGAATTGCCAGAAATGCAAAATATTCGCCAAAATAAATTAGCGCTTGCTGCTTATCTAATTAAATTGCGAAAGGATGGATAGTGATCAAAGGATCTCAACATTATTGAAGTTAATGGGTCAAATCTGATTATTAAATTAATATTATTAAAAAAAAACAAGTTTTATTTCATACATAACCTGTTTCAATTAAATGTTAAAAACATATCTAAATATACATCTTGATACAAAACTAGGTTTATATCCTCATTCTTACTGATATAAGCTATTTAAATCAATCACATATTATTAGCTGAACTGTTTGTTTATGAGTGGCCAAAGTCCTATAGAAATTGGACAATCTTAACAAAATAATAAGGAATGATTTCTTGTCATTACTTTTTTAGTTTAATCAACAGATTTTTTGTAAATCGATAATTTCTTCATATTTTGCAAGCGTTGTGTCATCGCGCTTCTCTTTCTTTTCTATGCAGTCCGATAATGACCGCGCTTTTTGCGACGAACAAGCCTTAATTTTTTTGTCAAAACTTTTACTGTGCATCAATGACGTTTTATATTAACTTTTGGCTGCGTCAGGCTGCGTCAGCGAACGGTACTTGCGTTGTTGCTGAATTTTGGGCCAAACAAATTTAAAAAACTGTTTATATAAGTATACTTTTATTTTCGAGTTATCTTTGCAATCGACTACCTAAGAAGATTTACTTTTAATATAAAAGATAATATATTTCAAACTTCAAACCTTAAATGTTTTGCTTGGAGAAAATGGTCATGCACAAATGATGTGTAACGCCTGCACGTTGTAAAACGATTAGGCAATTGCAAAAACCAACGATTATTATTTAGGCAAAAACCTATTGTTAAAATGTAGGTAGTTACTGTGAATTTTTGTCTGACCATGCAAGGCAAGCTGTCAAGTTTTGGTTCTTCTAGTTTACTATACATAGGTACCAACGCGGACATTTCCGGTGAACCACTTTTCGACCTTATTACTATGACGATAAGGTTCAAAAGTGTATCACCATAGATGTCCGCGATGTTACATGTGAATTTAAGATGAAGCACTGCACAGACTGCACTCTTAAAAACAGACGTAATTGGTAATCAATCTTAGTTGTTTATCGGTTTCTCAAACAGTGTTGAACGCTGAGTTAAAAATAAACATGATGATCCTATTTCGAAAGGCACATGAGAATTTCAACCATCCCTAGGAACAGTATTATCTTAAGAAATGATTTTCAGTACCTATATACGGACAAACATCTGAACAATCTTTATCGGACTAAATTTTTGGCACTAGATTCGTGCAAACGCGCCAAAAGTTCTCAACATATGAATATTTATTTATACTGAAATAATTTAGACTTTGTGAAATTGATCGAACTCAGTGGAATTCTGCTATTGTTATAGGAAAACTCGTTATATGCACGGGACGTAAAAGTTTTAGTTCTCTGTTATGAAATGCAGCAATAAAATTCGCCAAGCTATCTTACTGCTAAATTCATACAAATTCTAGTCAGAAGCAGCAGTCAAAACGATCCAAACTGACCCTGAAACTCACGCTTCTACATTGCGGTAAGAGATAGTAATGAAGTAACATAAGAATGTAACAGTGTCATCACAAACATTTATCACAGACACAAAAATCCAGACATTACGATGCATCATAAAAATAACATAAATATCGAAAATAAAAAACGTCAAGATCATTACGCAACTGATGCAGAACGATCGAACTGCTTTTAAATTCACACAATAATCTCAGCGAGTTATTTATACGCGGAAATAAATAGTCTGTTTAAAAATACATGAAATATCATCGCGGAGTTACCACAAGCTTGTCTACTGTCTACGTGAACATTATGCAGTCTACAAATAATGTAGGTAACAAATAATGTAGGTAACAAATAATGTAGGTAACAAATAATGTAGGTAACAAATAATGTAGGTAACAAATAATGTAGGTAACAAATAATGTAGGTAACAAATAATGTAGGTAACAAATAATGTAGGTAACAAATAGCACTAAGCTGCGACTAGCTTCCTCGTGGGACACGACGACGCGACGGTGGAGAACAAAATAATGACCCTTATTTTATAAAATAACTTACAAAATTGTGTATTAGTCCCTTCCCTATCACCTTTTCTTTCTATATTTAGACCAGCAGCTAAGACCTTACATAGTTCCCTTTTTTAGGGTTCCGTACCTCAAAAGGAAAAAACGGAACCCTTATAGGATCACTTGTTTGTCCGTCTGTCTGTCAGTCTGTCAAGGAACGCGTGAAGGTATCAAGTTGAAATTAATATCACGTACGCAGGTCTGTGGCGCCTTGGAGTCTTAAAAAACTCAAGCTTCTAAGTCAATGCATTAAAAACATACAGCCATTTATGCGACATATTTTGATACCCGCAAGTAAATCAAAACCTATAGGGTACTTCCCGTTGTTCTAGAATCATGAAATTAGGCATGAAGCAACGTCTCCCAGTACAAGTAAAGGAAAAGGTCCGAAAATTGTGAATTTGTAATTTTATGACATAAAAGTTTTTTATTTGGTATCCAATGTTTAATTTATTTTTGGGATTAATTCTTTTCAACTACGGAACCCTTCATTGTGCGTGGTCCAACACGCACTTGGCCGGTTTTTTTCATATAAAGGAGCTTTACTTCATTGAACATAACGGGCTTTGCATCACGTCTTTGCTGTTTATTCTCAAATCCTTTACTTAACTTTTACCTTTACTTTTTCACTTTGATCTGGAATTTATTTTTGACTTGGTGGAATTTTGCCATGAAATTAATGACAAAGAAATTGAAATGTTTGGCTTACAGTTCGAATATATTTTTGGAATCATGTTGCAGAACTTGAATACCAAATACTTACTGTAATTTCGAACTCTCTGTCACTGGTGAAACAAAATATAGGTATGTAGGGGAAGGTGGGGGGACACCGGATAGTTAAGATAAAGACACAATAAATAAATCACTATGTTGTTTATTGCGATAATCCATATTAAAAATGTTTGAGCATACCTTAGGCATAACTTTGGCATAAAAAAGTTTGAGATCATTCTCAATAACTTTAAACAAGAACAATTTTAATCAAAAATTATAAATCCGAATTCACCCCATACCTATGGGTCAAACTGGATAGGCATTTTATGTTAAAAAGGGGTGAACAATAAAACAATAGTTATACAACTGACGTATAATAAGGGGTATTAAAACACGAAAGTGGGTTTATCACACGAGGCGAAGCCGAGTGTGATAATAGTATCACATGAGCGTTTTAATACCTAATTATGTACAGTTGCATACAAGACTTTATCTCCGTCTACGTTATCAATCCTCTATAAAAGGTTCTGAAACAGTTTTTTGCAATACTAATACTCGTATCGAACATGGCGGCCGGCGTCATAGTATACGACGTGAATTCGAATAAGTTATTTTTTTAAATTACGGCGCTGCTGTTGTAGTGAAACGCGCGGGCATTACAATGTTCTTTTTTTGAAAACGAGTTGCATTATGAAATTCAGTAGAACATTAAAGCACCCGTTTGGATGCTATTATGGTTACCATGGTTACTATGACACTGGCTGTTTTAATGTTGGCAATAAGCTAACTGTTTCAGAAACTTTTATAGAGAATTTATAGCATGGGTGAAAATAAAATATTTAAATTATTTGTAGTTTTTGCTGATAAAAAATCATAATTCTTGCTCAGAACAAACAATGCAACTTTCGTGATCCCATTTCATTTCGTGATGACAAGTGCATAGTTAAAATTTATCTGTGGAATTAGTTTGTCTGTACTTTTCAACACAAACCAAACACTTCGAATCCTCTTGATTGTTTTTTTTTATTCGTCATTTTACGTTTATCGCCTTTAAATGTTATTCTAATAACTGATGGCGTAGCCTTTTCAGCCAGCTCATTTTTATACGGCAATTCTGTTAACATTGCGGTTTTTCCACGATGCGTTGATGGCTGCAAGTTCTTTTTGAAGTCAGGAATCGGCATGATATCTTTCGATTATACAGTTAAGTTCATGGCATGTTCACCCTCGCACTCTGTTAAAAGTAATTAAAAAGAGGAATTATACAAACGCTCACAATACCTACTTATCAATCGGGGTCAAACCGGATAGTCGAAATCACCCCGTCCGGTTGTACCCCACGGGTACCATGTTTGAAATTTTAACAATTATCAGGTTATGTTTACACTCATAGCAACAGCAAATACCGTTTTAGAAGGTTCAATATGTATTACTTCTTAAAAGATACAACTGTTTATGATAGCACATAGGTAAACTTTATGATAATACTTTAAAAAAATCAAAATATTAAAAAACTTACCTTTGTTTTCAATTTTCGTTTATAGACGCACTTGCTGAAATGCTGCCATCGCAGTAATTTGCAACCGCACTGAGTATACGTTCGCGCGTATTTCTCAACTAGCTAGAACGAGACAGCTATACGTGGAATAATTAAATAGCAACTATCTGGTTTCACCCCCTGTGCGGTTTCCCCCCTCTTTCCCATAGATGACAAGTGATGCCACGAGCCCTAAGTGAGACGTTAATGCTATCTCTAGGTTACAGAAGTGATCTTAAGAGTGAACGCACACTAAGGTGAACGCAAAGTTGTCAGCGCCCGCCGCGCCGAACGAAACAAAATTTCTAGTAATTCTTCGGCGCGGAAGAGTACGAGGTTTCATAAGATTTCATACAAATCATTCTAAAATTCGATTCTTTCGGCTCCTTCGCTTCCTTCGGCTCTAATAAGAGTGCGTTTACCTTTATCAGAGCTGAACGAAGAGAAGCAGCCGAAAGAATCGAATTTTAGAATTCATTATCATCATCATCCACAGTCTGACTTCACCCACTGCAGAGTATTAGGTCTCTCTTTTGTTGTGCCAAGCCCCACGCTCCTGTACCAGCCTCATCCAGGTTTTGCCCGCGATTTTAGAATTACTTGTATGAAATCCCATGAAATCTCGCACATTTATCCGCGCCAAATCGGATGAAACGGCGGAAGAATTACTGGGAACTTCGTATCGTTCGGCGCGGTCGATTCTTTCATTGCGAACAAGTGTGCGTTTACCTTAAGTGGAAACACTAACCGTTCACAAACCTAATTGATTTCATACACTAATGGCTTTAGTGAGAGGAGCTTCATGTTAAGTATCGCCTAAAACATTGCGGGCACTTTAGGTCCCGTTCCATAATCATTTGCAGGTGCAGGGCAAGTCAACGTGCTTACTATGAGATCTTATAGCAGGGAAGAAGTTGAACGTTTCCAGGGAGAGAGAGAGACGGTGCTATAGATCGTATATAGCTCCGTCTCTCTCTCACTGGAAACGTTCAACTTCTACCCTGCTATAAGAGCTCATAGTAAAACGATCTCTAGGATAATTAATTTAGAAAATTAATAAAAGTGTTTTATTCATGTTAAATTAGTGCATTGTAGTGGTACCTAGTTTTTAAGTAGTATATACCTATTATCCAGTACAGTTATTACAGTGTTTTTTGTCGCGAGACCTTCGCACAAAAAGCATATTAAACCGGCTGTCAACTCAACCAACTCAACGGCAACGGATAACCGACTTCAAAAAGGAGGAGGTTCTCAATTCGTCGGAACCTTTTTTTTTTTTTATATATTTTTTTTTTATGTATGTTCCCCGATTACTCGAAAATGGCTGGACCGATTTGGATTTTTCTTTTTTTGTTCGAAAGGGTATACTTCCCAAGTGGTCCCATGATCATCAAGTCAGGATCTGATGATGAGATCCCATGGAAATCGAGGGAAACCCTCAAATTTTATGGGCACTCTTATATCGATTTCGGTATTTTTTATAGTAACTCGTGCATTTGCTCTCGGAAAGTACCATTTGGTGAACTGGAACTGATGATGAAGACCACAGATGGCCATCGGAAATGCTCAATTATATCTAAGTATATCACAGGTTGCGATTCGATTACTTTAATATGGTTTATGCTCGTCATAATGCATAATGGTGATGGTGACTTCACCATGAGCTCCAGTTCTCCTGGTTTTTACTAGGAGAACTCCTCAACAATTAACGTCCCTGCATCGGGAAAAGCAATATTTTGTAAAACGTGATGAGCAGTTGACAATGGGTATTGTAACTTAGATAAATTACAAACTGACCCACTAAAAAATGAAAAATAAAAACTTTTTTACAAAAAACAAAACCGACTTCCAAAAAAAACACTACAAAGTGAAAAATAACTTTAATTTCGGAAGTCGGGGGCAAAAACCTAAAATACAGATCCAAAGACACCGACTTCCGAAATTAAAGTTATTTTTCACTTTGTAGTGTTTTTTTTGGAAGTCGGTTTTGTTTTTTGTAAAAAAGTTTTTAAAATTGTCGAACGAACAGAGTCATGCATAGAGCCAAACATCGCTACGAATATTTTCGCGATCATTCTAGCGAACGCTCGTTAAAAATTTATACTTCACGAAGATGTAGACCTGACTTGAAAATTGCTCGGCTCGGCAAAAAGCTCGAAGCACTGTCGTTTCGTTAAAATGCTCGCTAGAACGCTCGCAAGAATGCTCGCTAAAACACTCCTGCTAAAACGCTTGCTAAAACGCTCCATTTTAACATTGGCAAGAAGCTCATTACAAGTGAATGTCCAAGTCTATCAGCGGCTTTATATTTAAAGACCACAATACATCACAAAATACTGCTCAGGGGGGGCTAAAACGGCCACTTTGGCAGAATCTTATTAGGATAATATTGAGAATCATATTTGAAATCGTAAAACGGTCACAAACTGACAATTCATCATTTATCTGCGTACAATTCATAGCACGCAATTCATCTGTTTGACAGTTGATTCGTAAAATGGTCCACAAATTATGAATTGCTTTATTGAAGTTTAATGTCAAATACGTCAAATAGCACAATCATAATTAATTGCTGGGAATTCAGGAAATGAATCGCTTTTAGAGGAATTACGTAATGTGGTGGTTTTAGGCCCAAAGGTATTTGAGCTACGTCCATCACACACTGGCACAGTTTATGTCTCCTTTTATGTGACAGTTAATAGATGCACCGCACATGGTACAAAATCGCATGACATGAGAGTTTGTAAGACATTGAGAAATACTACTTAGTGTGAGGTGTGAGGTATGGTAACCATATTAGTATAGGTGAAAACATAAATGTACTATTAGTTATAACCTTATTTTTCTCTGCCAAGTTGAATTAGAACTTCACTGAACAATAATATTTGTATAATCTACCGATAGTTGATGCGAGTTTAAATGTGTGTAAAAGTGATGTAGGATTGATGTTTACAAATTGATTTAAATACTTTTATACCGTCATCGATTATAGATGAAGATGTGTCAAGGTTGTGAGCGCAAAGTAAAAGCATAAAAAACATACTGCGATATAGTAAGTAGGCACCCCAACATAAACAAAAAATAAAAAATAATAATAATAATAAAAATATAACCTGTACTACTTACTACCGATGACCGCAGGAAGGTATGGCAAAGCAAGGAGCTTCACGGACGCTTCTATCGGGCTCTTCATGAGCCCGGTGTAGATTTCTTAGCGTCCGTATCCTGGCTACGTTTCAGTGACCTTTTCGGGGAAACTGAAGGTTTCGTTTGTGCAATTATGGACGAAGTTATCTTGACGAATAACTACCGGAGATATATTATGAAGGACGGGACGGTTGACGTATGTCGGGCATGCCACCGTCCGGGTGAGTCCATCAGACATATTATATCGGGTTGTTCTCGTCTGGCTAACGGCGAGTACTTGCACAGACATAACCAAGTGGCCAGGATTATTCACCAGCAACTTGCTTTGAAATATAAGCTTGTGGACTCTGAGGTACCGTATTACAAGTATGTGCCCGACCCAGTTCTCGAAAATGACCATGTCACGTTGTACTGGGATCGATCTATCATTACTGACAGGACTATTGTAGCCAATAAGCCTGATATAGTGGTGATAGATCGATTAGCGCGCCGCGCAATGATTGTTGATGTTACCATTCCACATGACGGGAACCTCGTGAAAGCTGAGAAAGAGAAACAAATAAAATATCTCGACTTAGCTCACGAGGTTGTTGACATGTGGAATGTGGACTCGGCTGTCATTGTGCCGATAGTAGTAACGGCCAACGGCCTGATAGCCGATAGCCTCGACCAACATCTTTCGAGGCTCTCGTTAGGCGGTTGGATCAAGGGCCAGATTCAGAAGGCAGTACTCCTCGATACGGCTCGTATTGTGAGGAGGTTCCTATCTCTGCAGCCCTAACCACCGGTAGCTTGGACCCTGCTCCCGACACCGGCGGACCACTATTTTTTATATTTTTAAATGTTTTTTATTTATTTTTTAAGAAATATTTAAAAATGTATTTTATATGGAAAAAATATAAATAAACGAAATAAAAATATAATAATAATAATAATATGATGAAATTGTTCCTGATACATGTTACTACTAATGGGAATTCTCGTCTAAAGTAGCTGTAATTTAGAACATATTGTGCGGTGGACGTAAAAATATAATGTTCACAGTAACTCTTAGAATGTGGAGCTAACTATACCACTTTATAGTGTCCAACTAGTAATGAGTTCACTGCTATTGTTCAACCAGGTTTAATTTCATGAACTCTTAAAGGATTTCAGAAGAGTTGAATAGAAAATTCGTTGGCTCGATTGGGCTTGTGATTCAGAGGGATGAATCGCATGTGACTAAAAAAGTGAAGAGGGAGAGGAAGGCCAAAGAAAAGATGGGTGGACTGTGTGAGGAATGATTTAAAAGAAAAGAAAGAGAAGATAGCGTGTAGGTTGTTAGGAGAGAATGAAAGAAGAAAACGTGTTGCGAGGACCCTAAGTAACATGGGATAAGGGCAGGAAGATGATGAACTCTTGAAGGATTTCTTTTAATAAAAGCTCGTCTTGGCTTTCAAGCAAATGAAAAACTGTATTTAGAATACTATCGCAAGTAGATCAAGGATTTGCCAATGACAACAATGTTAGAATAGTACATTTTGATACAAGTGGAGAACGTTTGTTATTGCATTCGAGGCGGAATTAAGACCCGAGCCGTAGCCGAGGTTGTTTTTGAGCCGATAACTGCAATAACAAATGTCCACGAGTATCAAACGACGTTTTTCAATACACTTTTGAAGAAATATAATAAAATGAGGGAAAATATTTTTGTCATGAATTATTAGGAAATTATGATTTAAATTTTCTTTTTTTTCGCGCTTTGCTTTCGCCAGTTTGAAGGAGAAGCAAAGGTATAAAGCCGATAAACAGTCTAATATGAAAAATAGAACACAAATAAATGTTAATTTGTTCATAAACGTTTTTTTTTATTGTAATAATCATAGTTTTTGATGATATTATATTTATAAATATTATTTAAATATTCAAAAAATATTAACGCCGTAAAGACGCATACCTCTTTGCCGAGATTAAAAAAAAACATTCACCTCCGAATAGAGAGTTGTGAATAGAGGCATTGAACGAATTTGGACTAAGTATAGGTATAAGTTATCTGTGGCAATTTTTACTCCCGCACACGTTTAATCGTAGTGCGATATGAACCAGTTTTCGAGGAAGTGTATTGAAAAAATATTTTTTGACAATTTGTATGGCTTTGGGTCAACAAGATGCTTCAATCTGCCTAGCCAACTATGTTGGGGTCGGCTTCCAGTCTAACCGGATGCAGCTGTATATCAGTATTTTACACGGAGCGACTGCCTATCTGACTTCCACAACCCAGTAACTGGTGGTACCCCTTGGTAAGACTGGTTGTCAGACTTTCGGGCTTCTGACGACCCGTAACGACTGTCAAAGATCCACGAATGACAGCCGGGCCGGGTCCAACGGCTTAACGTTCCCAGGCACGGAAGAGTCTCGGTATGTAAAGATGATCACCCATCCACGGACCAACCTCGACAAGCGTAGCTTAACCTGATAGATCGACTCGTGCAGCTGTTATTACTTAGCCACGAGCTCCTCAACAAGATGCTTATACTATGAAAATCTGAAGAAGTGAAGACGTCATGGCTGAATTTGGTATGTAGATAGCTTATACCCTCACTGAGAAAAAAATATTGTTGGGGGGACAAAAAAACTTTGTTAGTAGGGAGCCCACCATAGAGCATAGCCAGTAAGACAACGTTTTTATTGTTACGCAGTAAGTTGTCTGCACAACAACGTTTTCAATAACAACATGCTTTGATACTACAACAATTTAACATTGTCAGTGGAACTAATGACATTAACTGTTACTTTGTTGTAGTAATATTATATGTTGTTAATTTAACAACTTTATTTTGCCAAATTATTATCTATTTTGCCTTTGTTACCACTAAAAAAGCTTTGCTACCATATCAAAGTTGTTTCAATCTCGTTTTGCTCCTGCAGCAAAGTAGCTTTGTCATAGTGTTAACTGTCACTTTGTTGCTCTAACAAAGTCTGTCTTTGCTACCCTAACAAAATAGTTTGTCTCTATCAAATTTTTGTAACTTAGGTATAGTCTAGCGATAATTAAGGAGCATGTGACTCTTGAAAATTAACTTATTTTACTAAATGGAATCAAATCTGATTTTGTTAAAAAAAAACGGCTGTTTCATTAATTTGGTAGATATGTAGTCAGTCTTTTTGAAATAGCTGTTATTTTTTCACATTGCAGATTTGGTTACATAAAAATTTGTTCAGTTTCAAGAGTCACATGCTCCTTAATTATCGCTAGACTATACCTAAGCAACAACAATTTGAGAGACACTAACTATCTTTTGATATGGTACCAAAATGAGAGTAGTGTAATTTAAAAAAAAACAACAATTTTTAAACATTTAATAGGTACCTTATAAACATTTCTCACAAATAAATGGAGTATAGATACTTAATATGGTGTACATAGATTCTTAAAAGTAAAAATACATTGCTTTAACAAAAAAACAAAAATAGTCAAAAAATTAAAAATATTATATAATCCTACTTTACCGTGGGGTATTTTGTAATGGAGGAGGTCTGCGGTACCCCGTATCGTGAAGCTGACTAAGCTCCACGATACGGGGCTCGTGCGGCTGTTAAGTTTTATAAAATAACTTATAATTAACAAATTAAGTTATTGAAAATTCGCTTCAAATAACAGTATTCCAATCAATTAAATCAGCTGTGTTATAGTCAAATCTAGTGTTTTAGTCAGCAGAATATCAACATAAAAGAAAAAGGAATATAAAAATAACAATCCAAGTACGCCGAAAAATATAAATCAACATTCACTAAATATCTATCAAAGTTAGAATACAACGATTAAAACTTGCGCACTTCCTGCGCGGGGTACATGGCCAGCACGCGGCGCAGCTTGTGCTTGCTGAAGCCAGCGTGGTAGCACACCTCGTCCTCGCGCACGCCCTGCACCACCGCCTCCGACACGCACGTCCTCGAAGAACTACGTGAGCTTCTGGAGCGGGCGGCCGAAGTTTTGCGTGACGTAGGCGCGCAGCGCGTCCGGGTCGCGCGCCCGGCACCCACCCCGCAGCGCCTCCAGTAGCACGCGCAGCGCCGATAGCAAGACGGGCGTGCAGCCGGTGGTAGTTCTCCATGTGCAGCACGGCGCGCGGCAAGCGCGGGTGCTCGGCGTACATGGTACGTACGACGTACATGGCGCCGGCCAGCGCCACGTATCCAGTGGTCCAGATTCGCGCAGCGCCCGCTCGACACAAAGATGCGCTCGCAAGGGGCGCTCAGCGCCTCCAGCTCCAGGAATTTAGAACACAACGATTCGCGCGCAAAATGACCACGACAGTGGGGAGAGAATTACGAACTTTTGCATCACAACTTAGCGTTTCACAAGTACTCTGTGCCACTGACCACAACACAACCATGCAACAAACAATCAAAATTGTTGGCTTCCCGCGTGGTTTTTAAATAATACACTGTTGGCGATAACTAGTCCACTCCATCACACTACAATATTCCAAAAAATTCCGCACGAGACGCCCGCGACAGCGACGCAACAAAAGAAATGGCTGACCACCGCCGGCGGCCGCGCAGTGCAGTGCCCACTCCCTTTCCCCACCACGTTCCCCGCGCGCGTTCCGTGTTAGTACATTTAATGTAATGTTGCCATCTTGACAACTTTTTATTGCTAAATAATTGCGTTGTTCACTTGACAAAAGGTATTTGAACACTATACCTATAGTTAATTTGTTAAGAAAACAGCGTTTTATACTAAAATTTTATACTTTAATACATCTAAAATGTTCCATTGTCACCGTAGCTAATTTTTTTTAAATTTTGATGAGGAGACAAAGTTAAAATTGTTCCTAGATCAATAAACGTCGAACAATAAAAAAGTTGCTAATGCGAACAAGTTCCTTTTGTGATGGTGGCAATACGTTTAGTTACTGCAACAAGAAATTTCCAACAAAGTTTTTATTGTGACTTTGTTGGCTGTTTTTTTTCTGGATTAACACATATATAGGCTACTTTTATCCCGGTTTACTCGGGTGAAACCGCGGGGCGCAGCTAGTTGTATTTAAATCCTGCCCTTATATCACGATCCTGCCAGGATTCGAACCTGGAATCTTGACCTGGACACTTGTCTTCTGGTAGTACCTAAGTCAGGTCAAAACTTAACTGGAGATGCGTTGTACATATCCTACAAATCTAATTGAACAGACAGCTGTGCTGCTGGGGAGTCGGTTGCGCCGCTTCCTAGCTAAAGCACTAGGAAGTGGTGAAGGGCGGGACGTTTTGGGGGGCTGTCTTATGTAATTTTGACGTTCGAAAAGTGCTGATTTTCAGCCTAGTTTGATTAAATGACTTTTGATTTTGATTTCAGACATAATGTTTATTGTACGAGCTATGAGTATCGCTGTAGGTATATTCGAAGTTTATTGAGATCACAATACACAGCATGGAACTGACGATGTAATGTTTGACTTTACATCAACACTGTACTTTGATGGTAAGTTCTCGCACATCCGCGAGGAAATAGTAAATTTAGTAAGTAATCAATCAATTATCATTTAGTGGAAATCAATCCCAGGTTATTCGTCAAGAACTTTATAGGTTGTTCGTAAAAATCGATAGATTTTTATGTTTATCTACTTATTGCCAACATTAAAACAGCCAGTGTCATAGTAACCATGGTAACCATAATAGCATCCAAACGGGTGTTTTAATGTTGTACTGAATTTCATAATGCAACTCGTTTTCAAAAAAAGAACATTGTAATGCACGCGCGTTTCAATACAACAGCGCCGTAATTAAAAAAAAGAACTTATTCGAATTCACGTCGTATAATAAGACGCCGGCTATGTTCGATACGAGTATTAGTATTGCAAAAAACTGTTTCAGAACCTTTTATAGAGGACATGGATGTAGATAAAGTCTTGTTTGCAACTGTACATAATTAGGTATTAAAACACTCATGTGATACTATTATCTCACTCGGCTAAACCCACATTCGTGTTTTAAAACCCTTTATTATACGTCAGTTGCATAAATAACTATAATAAGATGATGGTGGGTATGTGGTGTTGATGATGATATTACTTGGGTTATAATTGTGCATATTTATTTATACTCAGATTTATTTCGCTACCACCGGATATGTACCAGTTCTTATCAGACATTTCTATTTCATTTTACTAATTAATCTGGCAGATATAGCACCCTCTGTACGTATGAGTATATATTATATTACATCATCAGCTTGATGCTAAGTATAAAATATTTATAATCTTTAACGCTTTGAGCATTCTCGTACAGACTAGTGGTAATTAAATTTCTCCACACACATCAACATAATCCAATGAAATTGAATTAAGATCCCTTTGAAAGTAGTTCAAACTACCTTTTAATCATAGCAGCGAATTTTTATATACTGTAATTAAAAATGTGTAATCTTTTTCATCCCTATTTTGATATTATATCTGTAAATTCTACATTGCCAGAAACGAGAAGATTGTTAAAATTAATATTGTTGCAATTTCATCAGTTTCGATATTAACTCCAAAAGTTCCGAAAATAATGTCCATATTTGTCACAATAACAACAAATTATTACAGTGTAGCTGCTATAGGTGAATGAAATGGCACTCGAAGTTATTAAAGTGTGTTAGCAATGTTGTAAAAAGCCATTGTCATTACACACCACAAGAACCCATTTTCTAGGTCAATATACCAAAGCAAAGAAACAAAACATCAGTCGCTGCGACTAGATAGGAATAAACCAAGTGTTAAAAATATATAGACCGTTTGGATTTTGTATTGAGGTACGAGTATGTGGCTTCTATACAATCACTATGTTACAGACATAACATTCGGTAAATTGCCCAGAGATAGTTTAGTTTACTTGAAATACTTCATTAATAAGGTTGAGCGCTTGAATACATTTACCGTAGGGTACTTTGAACATTACACCCTACAGTGTTATAAGCGGGTTTACTTTTGTTAAGGACACCAGGTCACCATCTGATTTTTTAGCAGATGTAATTGTAGCATCAGCTGCTTTATTACATTCTGTTCTAGTGATATATTTATCTACAGAAGTAGGAATAAAAACTTTGTCTACGGTATTCTCTTAATTGGGTTTAAACAATTATTGCTTCTGTTTTAAATTCTGATGAAGGATGTAGATTTACCGATTGATTTAAATATACTTAGAAAGTGCACAAACAGACTTAGGTAACTTAGATAACTCAAGATTTACTAAAAAAAAAAAAAACAATGTATTATTTTTAGTAACTAGGTACACATTTTTGATTTAATAAGATATTAACACCTTTGGAAAACTACAACCTCACAAATAAATTACATAAATTCACAATGAACTACGGCAAGTACCTCAGAACTTATACGTTTAACCTCTGTCTAGTGATGACTATGAACCACCTGCTCATAATTAGCTCGCTTAAGACTAAGTGATGAAAGACTGATGCCCCTAAACCTATATTTAGTTTGATTTATAATTACTGGTAGAAGGATAGGATCCACATCCAATTTTAGAGTTCAAAAAATTCTAACAAAAGGAATTGATCTCCCATCTGAAGTTGAAATTGTGGCGCAAATCCCCCAGATGTCGCGCCGTAAACAGGTTCCCCTAACTGGCCAACAGATGTCACAATGCCATAGCGTCACATTTCTGAATCGCGGTGTTGAGATTTGCCGTCACCCGTTTTAGCGTGAAAGCGTAACAAACAAACATACAAAAAATGAAATTAATTCTGTTTATAATGTGGCGGCATCTACATCGCCGCATACGAACTACGCATCACACTGACGTCACGCAAAATCCTGCATCGCGCAATCAGAGTTTACCGCGCGACTAGCATATATACAACGTCCCGACATTAATCGTGGGGCACTTGCCCACCAGACACGACACCCATCTGGTCGGAGGATCCTCCCTTTTCTATGGAGGATGAGTGAACTTTACATCATGTTCCTTATGCCTCTAACTGGAGGCCCCGACAAGATGGGTGTCGTGTATTTACATTTTTTAAAATACTAACTCATGACAATCTTACTGCACTAAATGCCGCATTCGTTTTGAAAATTCCCACAACTCGAGCAGGTCGGGAGCAAGCGAAGAATGTGTAAATCGGGTGACAATACGACCCGATGAGCCAAAAATCCATATTGGGATCGGGACCAGAAATTCGTGACAGGAATAGCCGAGATATTTATAGAAACCTAACTTCAAGTAGGAATTGATTTCAACAGAACGTTCATATAGAAGTAAAAATTCCTTGGAGCCTTGTGACAGGACTTTACTTTCTGTGTCTTCCCTTGTAAAAATTTGTACACAGGGCATAACTTTCCGATCCTTGGTAGTAGTCATCAGACAGTAAACACTAAAGGAGTCTAAGGTCCGTATTACAGAAGGAAACTCAAGCACTGATCCTTGTTTAAATCTAGTTCAAAACTAGTTTCAACCAATCAAATGGCTTGAATCTAGTTTTAAATATTGCTTGAGTATTGAGTGACGTTCTGTAATATGGACCTAATACTCCTTTTTGGCAACAAACTATATTATTAACTATATTAACTATATTATTATTGCTTTTAGCGATAAGACCGCCCATTGTGTCACCCTATGTAAAATTTCAACATTTATATCCGTAATTTTTATGGTGTGCATAATAAAGAGTATTCTATCTATCTATCTATCTATCTATATTATTTTAATGTTAAAATCCTTTTTAAAATTTCTTCCCGATTCACCCCTGCATTCCTATTCACCTCGTTTTATGTGGTAATCGGCTAGGAAACACCGATCTCATCTAGTTTAAATTGACGTCACATTGATACTATGATGACGTTTAATTTCCAAAAACATCATTTTCAGTAATCGTTAAAGGACTGACATAACAATCGAAGCATCTTTTTTGAACTATCTAAAGACCAAGAACATGTTTATCAACACAAATATACTTACAACTATTTTTATCCATGAAAAACATTTTATATCCTAAGTATACATAGTATAAATATAATAAATATCTTCAATATGTACCATCTGTTTCAAAGATGAAAGAAAAAATGTATGTAATAAATCTTTAATATACGGTAGATCAAAATGTTACGAGCACTTTTTGTCAGCGTTTAGTGAATTCTGTAGATTTGTAGAACTATAAAATATAGACATGCTGAGCACTGTTTGGATGGGCTTAAGACAATACCTCCTACGTGGACGTACCACCGGGTGTAACCCGTGAGTATGGTGTACCCGTGTAACTGTGAGATGATGAATAATAATAATAAATAAATATACTTGGACATTTCACACAACGCCATCTAGTCCCAAGCTAAGCAACCTAATGCTTGTGTTATGGTAACGAGATGGCCGATAAACTACTTATATACATTTTTTTTTTTTTTTTTGTAAATACATACATATTATAGATAGAAAAAAGAAAAAAATTAAAAATGAATGAAAGATAAATAAGTAATAATTTTCCGTTTCTTTTTTGTTGATTGCATGTATACCTCTACTTTGTTTGTTATTAATTTCTCGTGTGTTGTTATATTGTTTTATTTTTATTTGTAATTGTGTTTTGAAAATTTTGCTGTACAACGCCTTAGATTTATGTAAATCTGTTATGTTGTATACGTATATCTTAAATAAATAAATAAATAAAAACCCTTTCAGAAGCTTCGAGAAGGGTTACACCCTTCTCGAAGCTATCATCGCATTCTGCACATCAAACTAAGTAGCTTTGTGCAACAATAATTGGTGTGGAAACGACTTTTATTATTGGTGCGAAAATTCGCTTTTTTCAGTTGTGCTCAACGTAACGCCCGCACGGGTGCATCCAACGTAATGACGGATTCGCGTCAATGCATCACTGCAACCATTTCCCATGACTGCCAATTTTTTAAAGTCAAAAACAAAAAAAAAGTCAATGTCGGAGATATTGAAGTTCTAGAAACCGAAACTCACTTGTTCTTCCTGTTATTATGATTTTTTTTGTACTGGACAATAACTGGGAACCTTCTGGTTACGGAGACATTGAAGGTTAAAGTTCTACCTTTTTTTTTACAAAAACAAGTTATTACACGTACATTTAAAACTTTTTTTTTACAAAAACAAGTTATTACACGTACATTTAAAACTTTTTTTTTACAAAAACAAGTTATTACACGTACATTTAAAACTTTTTTTTTACAAAAACAAGTTATTACACGTACATTTAAAACTTTTTTTTTACAAAAACAAGTTATTACACGTACATTTAAAACTTTTTTTTTACAAAAACAAGTTTTAAATGTTATAAGTTATAACTTGTTTTTGTAAAAAAAAAAAGTTAGTACTTTATCCTTCAATGTCTCCGTAACCAGAAGGTTCCCAGTTATTGTTCAGTACAAAAAAAAACATAATAACAGGAAGAATAAGTGAGTTTCGGTTTCGTGAGAAAAGAAAGGAGAGACATTAAAAAATTGAACATCATAGGAAACGGTTGCAGTGACGCATTGACGCGAACCCGGAAGATTTCCGCTACCAAAAATCACTCAACGCGCCTAAATAAAATTTTCCTTAAAAATTCTTTTTTACAAAGAAAAAAAACAACCGACTTCCAAAAAAAAAACTTCAAAGTGAAAATTAAAGGAAGGCGGCAACATTGTTGTATTTATAAATATACAGGGTGGAATTTTGTAATGCCACCTGAAGGGAAAGTACTCTTAATACTGTAGATAGAAAATTTTACTCAAAGAAAACATTCCTTTATTTTTGAATAGAAAGAAAACTGCATTCAAAGATTTTCAAAAATTCGCTTGAAATTTATTAAAAATTTAAATTTAAGATTTCATGGTTTTCCTATCATTTAATTTATCAAGTTTGTTAGAGAGATTTCATCGTTATAATTGATCCTAACGATCAATGCAACTATAGTACGGGGTGTAATTTTTACAGATTTTAGTGGTTCACTATCCATTGGCATAAAAATATTTGACATAATGTTACATAGCATAAACTTGTTTAGCCTAATAATAATTACGCATAACAATATTTACGTATACAATATTACGCATAAATTTTAATAACATAATATTTGAATCATAATAATGTATAGGCATAACAATACACAGCATAAATATATTTCCGCATAATAATACTAAAACATAATTACTAATGGCATAACAAACACGCATAAAAATTTACTCCTAAAGTATTACACTAATACATACTCTTATACAATATTTCTCAAATATAAACTTAAGCAACATGTTAATTTATTTATTTATTTAGTTCAGACACAGAGATCCATATTTATGTTAGTAGGTATACTTAGACAACTATGTTAGTAACCAACGATAGTACTATGACAAACATACAAAAGGCCACAAACACTTAAACAAAAATATTGAAGTAGGGGTCCTGTACTTATCTAAAATCAAATTGTAAAAACTAAATTAAAAATTATTAAAAATTAATTCAATGTTATTATAAATTAAATAAATCAATAAAATTACATAATTAAATAAATAAATTAAAATTGTAAACTAAATTTAAAAAATATTAAAGTTCATTCCAATTAATGTCAATCTTAAAAATGAAATATTATTAAAAATTAAATAAACAAATATTACAAATTGGAATGGAAATTAAATTTAAATTACTAACTTAACAAAGGACCTCCAGAGCGGGGATGAGACCCTGTCAGCTAAAGTGTTCAGGATTTTGTTGCGGCCGCCACGCAACCTGCAGATCAGGGACACCGTCTTCTTGCGAATGATGGCATGAAAGCCATCAGTGCGAAACAGCGCAAACATCCCCGATGCACTACAGAAACGTGGCAGCCCCAACATCATCCTGAAGATATTATTATACTGGATGCGCAGGGCATCCAGCGATCTTTTGGTGTGCCGAACCCACAGACTTCCCGTATAAAAGCTCTGACAATATGCCTTAAATAGCGTAATCTTGACTTGTTCAGAGCAACGGGAGAATCTGCGGACCAGCATGTTACCTCTGACCGCTAGTGCCCTACGCTCCCTCTCAATGTCTACATCGTCCTCAAGGCCGTCGGTAAGGAAATGTCCCAGGTATTTAAATTTCGTAACACGATTTACGCTCATGCCATTTAGGGTAACGCTGTGAGAAAGATTGGGACACCCACCGGCGGCCCTAAAGACCATGTATTCAGACTTCTGTACATTGTATACCAGGCCATGTACCTCTGCATAGGCCTCACATACTTTTAACAGCTCTCCAAGACCCCCCACCGTCGGGCTCAGCAGCACCATGTCGTCCGCATAGCTTATGTTGTTGATACGAACGCCATCTATCGAGCAACCGACGCGCTTGCTACTGAGCTCGACGATGAGGTCGTTTACATACAGGTTGAAGAGCTTGGGAGAAGTCAGCCCTCCCTGCCTCACCCCACTCTCCAACCTATACGCTTCAGAGAGTGTATTATCCCACCTTACAAAATTGGTTTGGTTTCCATACCAATACTTCAGCATGTTGAGCACAGCCACCGGTATACCCCTGTCCCTCAACTTTTTCCAAAGCACGTCATACGACACGAGGTCAAAAGCTTTGGAGAGGTCAAGGAAACAGGCATATACCGGCGTCCTACGGTCAGTATAGTACCGGACGGTATGCTTGAGACCAACGATTGCGCTTTCAGTGGACAGCCCGGGCTGAAATCCGAACTGAGCGTCGTGTAGATTGATATAATTATCCAAGCTGGAATCAAGCAAACCGTCCAGCACCTTAGCAATCACAGTGGCTAGAGATATGGGGCGATAGTTCCCCTTATCCGAGATGTCACCAGTCCTGTTCTTCACAATAGGCACTACGATGGTTTTAATTAAATCTTGTGGTAAATAGGAGTGATTCATGCACATTGTGAAGAACATGGCTAGGACTCTCGGCAGGTGAACCCCAGCGTGCCGCAAGTGCTCAACACTAAGCCCATCATGACCTGGGGACTTACCACCAGTCATTTTCCTTAAAACGATGCTTACCTGCCTAGCTGTGAAACATACAAACGACTCATCCCCCTCATATCCGGCCTCTGAAATAGTAGACAACGCTGAAGGTCCCAGCGGGGAGCGCACCTTAAAATGCTCTCTGAACATATTTGCAACATGTACCGGTTCGCTTTTCCCATCCACACTCACCGGGAGGCCAGGCCTAATATCATACTTTCCAGTAGCCTTCCAGAATTTGGCGAAATCTTTTGCCGACCTGTGTTCAGCTAAAATGTCCATTCTAAGTTGGTCCTGATTGTTTTGGCACCACTTCAAATGACGTTTAAAAATTTTACGTGACTCAAGCATTTCGTCACAAATGATGCCAGCAGAAGGCCGCTTGCATGCTACCCACAATTTGAACTTAGACCTGGCCGACCGATGAGCCTCACGAACATGTTTATTCCAGCCACATAAGTGCCTGCTCTTATTTTGTTTACTGCCACGCTTCCCACTGGACCCAACAGCGGCGTCACTTAGGATTCGCACAACATTCTCATACAATTTGTCCAGCATAATTTTGTGGTCTTCCAAGCTGCAAGACCCATGACTACATTCCGTGAAATCACTAGGAAAATCAACGTCGTGAAGTCCATTGTTACATAATTTATGATACATATTGACTTGAGATTTATCTCTCACACCCCAAATAACTGAGCTACACCTCAAGTCACTTGTCACCAGTTTAGGCCTTACAACACTAATATCACATTTAATAAGTAAAGGTAAGTGATCAGATATGAAAACATCCTCTATAACTTGAACCTCGAGTATAGTTTGCCAGGCCGACAATGACACCACACAATGGTCCAGCCATCGCCTGCACCCATGGGCCTCGCTAACAAAGGTATAAGTGTTATCCTGTGAACCCAATTTTTCTAAGTCTGCACAAGTCCAAGATTGATCCGAGCAAAAATTAATCAGTTCGTTATAAAATAATTCATGAGGGTGAGCATTA
Organism: Cosmia trapezina; assembly: GCA_905163495.3. Taxonomy (NCBI): domain Eukaryota; kingdom Metazoa; phylum Arthropoda; class Insecta; order Lepidoptera; family Noctuidae; genus Cosmia; species Cosmia trapezina. Next base: position 30,847,314 of record LR991020.1, on the reverse strand, counting down.
AAATCACCTAAAATAAATAAATTCTCAACGTCCTCACTAGCTGCTATTGCACTTATCTCACCCAGGACCTCAGCCATAATTGGTAAGTTGTCTGGCGAGTCAGTCGGCATGTACACAGAGAAAACAATAATTGTGCGACCGTCAACAACAGCCCGTATACCTATTAATCGGCTGCTGGTACAATTCACCACAGTAACCCTTTCAAATATACCTTTTCTCCATAGTATGGCTACCCCCCCATAAGGTCTTCCCTTCAGCAAACCCACAGACGTATCTACAGCGGACTTACCTGCATACTCAAAATTGCTAGAAATAGTTCCCAACAGTGGTATGTCATGGGGCAGCAACCACGTCTCCTGGAGTGCTACTAAATCAGACATTTTACAGATGTCCCTTATACTGTCTATAGATCGCTTGGCCGACTTACAATTAAAGCTAATCAAATTAAAGTATTTATTACCAGTTAAATCCATAGTGATAATTATAATTAACTTGCATCATACTTAGATTTAGTTTTGTACATAAAATGCACAAAACGTCTAAACGTTATTCCATTAGGCCAAAAATTATCATCTAAAAATAACTCTAAACTACACTTAGAAACATACACTTTGTAAGCGTTGTACTTCTTAGGCTGCTTCATATTTATTATTTTTAGGGATACGGTAACGTTTGTTCTGTCCTTAATATAACCAATAATGTCACTTTCAGTTGTTTCTTTACTAACGTTTGAAATGAATAGCGGAACTTTTACATCGGCCGCTCTAAATTTACCGTCGGGCGCTGTAGAAGCACAGCCTCTCTGCCCAATAAGCTTATAATAACGTTTAGACGTTTTGTTTCTCACTACTTGCCATTCTGAGTCACTGTCCGTCCCTATTTGTTTACACTTCTCACTAACACACGATACACCACCATCACGAGTGTTTATTTGCTGAGCAGACAAGTTAGGCTTCATTGTCTCTTTAAAACACGACGATCTAGTATCGCCATTAATAGCAGACCGCTCCATTGCGTCATCGCAGGCAGGCTGCCTCAATACCTCAGGCGATCGCAAGACCACGGTACTTGCCGGGGTCTCCACGCGTCCTCCCCGCTGCTCCATCTCGCTTACTCCTGCACTGACGCTGTATCTAATGCTCGCCTGGCACTCGCTCTCATTCACACCTTTCGAAACATTATTCGTAGGCGCCACCGCGTGCCCAGGCGCATCCGTCGCCTTCTTTTGCATGCAAGCGAAAGAGATAGCATGATCATCGCTTCCTTTCGGCTGCGCTTTCGGTGACGAGTGCCTCGTATGTGAAGGCCGTCCGTTAACCTTTGAATCAGCTGATTTTATAGGTACATATTGCGGCACATAATTAAGACCTATAGGCCCACTATCACACTCAAAGCTGTTACGTAAACAAGCACCTCGCTTACGGTTTATATTTGCATTTGATGCAAAATCATCGATAAGTGATGCGTGCTTCATATGGTCAATCTCTTGTTTGAGTAGATTAAACTCATCTGACGACACTACTCTCTCTTCCAAAGCACACAGTTGAGTTTTAAGGTACAGGATATCCTTCAAAAGCCGAGTCACATCGACATGGTCAAAAGTGACTGGCGGCAGTTTATGCAGATCCTTTGCTACGAACACGGGGAAAACCTCAGGATTAGCACTCTTCATGAAGCAAATAATGTCATCAAGGTCTCTTGACATTTTCTTTTTACCCAACTTTCGACGAGTGGGCATCTTTTTTGCATTAGGCACCGATTCAACGAGCAATGCTTTTGCCTTCACAATTTCTTCATCAGAAAAAGAGGTAGTACACAGCTGATGTATACTTTCCTCATCCATAAAATCCATAACATTCCTTAAGAACGCCAAAACTTCGTTAATTACGACATTACAATTTGCACACTTCACGATATTTGAAGCCATTTTTTGGTATAACACATGAGTCACCGTGTAACGATATTTACGCGACCGCGCTCAAGGACGCAGCGCGCGAGACTGAGACTGTTAATCACGAACCAAATGCACTTAGAGAAAAGGTAAGTTTATTGCATTTCTTATATTTATGAACATACTGGCGGCTTAGGAATGGCCCAAGGGCCCTAAGAGGTCACAGGATTTTTCATAACGATCATGGATACGGTTAGATTTACTTCGATGGGTTGTAGAGTAGTCCCTTAATGTGAACGACGTCGGTCTGCCTGCTCTGAGTGGTTGGAACTTCGAGTTATAGCGCTTACAAGAGGCGTCATTGTTGCGAAAAAAAAACGATCAGAGAAATGGTCAGTTTTGGTACACATTGAAAGTATGGCGTCTCCGCAGATGAAACAAGTTGGTCTGCCGGCTCTGAGTGGTTGCATTTCAGAGCTATGATGCGCGCAACATTGTTGTGAAAAAAAAAACGATAAGAGAAATGGCCAGTTTTAGGACCCATTCGAAGTATGGTGTCTCCACAAGTGAAACGAGTCAGTCTGCCGGCTCTCAGTGGTTGTATTTCAGAGCAATCGTTGTATATGCAAGACGCTTATTTGTGGAGAAAGCCTAAAAAATACATCGAAAAAGGGGACAATAGGCGAATTTTTCAAGTGCACGCCGGCCGGTGTCGTACCCCCACCCTACACCTGCGCCGAGAACCACCCGCTGTGCGACCGTCCCCCCTGTAAAGGAATAGGGAAAAAGCTAGAGGTGTCAATAGGTGTTAATAAGAGAAATGGTCAGTTTTAGTACCTATTCGAAGTATGGTGTCTCCACAGGTGAAACGAGTTGGTCTGCCGGCTCTTAGTCGTTGTATTTCAGAGCATTGTTATACGAAGCGCTTAGTTATAGCAAGATTCAACTTAACGGTAATCAATGAAATAAAGAATGAAATCGAACAAATCCAATTTTTAACAATTCAACTTATTACTTTGGGTAAATCACAGATTAATAATTTTGTAGAATATAGCTAATGAAACAACTCAAAAAATATAGAATGTTAGAAATAAGTAAATATTTAACTCTAAGTCTTAGCTATAATCTACAAAATTATTAATCTGTGATTTACCCACAGTTATAAAATGAATTATTAAATATTGGATTTGTTCGATTACATTCTTTATTTTATTGATTACCGTTAAGTTGAATTTTTCTATAACTAAGCGCTTTGCGTATAACAATGCTCTGAAATACAACGACTAAGAGCCTGCAGACCAACTCGTTTCACCTGTGGAGACACCATACTTTGAATAGGAACTAAAACTGACCATTTCTCTTATTGACACCTCTTGAAACCTCTAGCTTTTTCCCTATTCCTTTACAGGGGGGCCGGTCGCGCAGCGGGTGTTGCTCGGCGCAGGTGGGGGTACGACACCGGTCGGCGTGCACTTGAAAAATTCGCCTATTGTCCCCTTTTTCGATGTATTTTTTAGGCTTTCTCCACAAATAAGCGTTTTGCATACACAACGATTGCTCTGAAATACAACCACTGAGAGCCGGCAGACCAACTCGTTTCACCTGTGGAGACACCATACTTCCAATGGGTACTAAAACTGACCATTTCTCATATCGTTTTTTTTTTCCAACAATGTTGCGCGCATCATAGCTCTGAAATGGAACCACTCAGAGCCAGCAGACCAACTTTTTTCATCTGCGGAGACGCTAAACTTTCAATGTGTACCAAAACTGACCATTTCTCTGATCGTTTTTTTTTCGCCACAAAGACGCCTCTTGTAAGCGTTATAACTCGAAGTTGCAACCACTCAGAGCAGGCAGACCGACGTCATTTGCATTAGGGGACTACTCTACAATCCATCGAAGTAAATCTAACCGTATCCATGATCGTTATGAAAAATCCTGTCACCTCTCGGTCTATATTGATACACTACATTACACAAATAATGGATATTCGTTATGTACTTTACTACTTTTTAATTTACAACATAACACTAACAAACATAACAAAATAACTCAAATAACACATTTTTTTCACACATGACAATGCATGACAGTTACTGCATAATATAATAAATAATAAAACTCCTGCATGACAATTCAACATAAATTCGTAAAAACAACTAACATATGTTTCCATTATTCCTAACATTCTTTAGGGCCATAACACTATTATGCTAACAGACATTACGCGAAAAACATTATGCGAAATACAAATTATACCAAAACAGATTAGGCTACAAGATAATTATGCCAACAAAAACTGTATGCCACAACCAATTATGCCAAAGTTGCATTATACCAAAAACAATTATACCAAAATACTTATGCCAAAGCATAATAGGAAAAAAAACATTATGCGAAAAAAAGGGGTCACGATTTTAGTCGATTCGATTCCCTGGTGTGGCAAGCGAATTTTCAAAAATTTTTGAATGCAATTTTCTTTCTATTCAAAAATAAAGGAATGTTTTCTTTGAGTAAAATTTTCTATCTACAGTTCTTTCACTTCAGGTGGCATTACAAAATTCCACCCTGTATCAGGCTGTGTTGGCCCATTGCAGCGCAAAGTTTATAAACAAACGTCAAGTTCTTCTAATTAATGGCTAGTTTACACAGTGCGAGCTAGAATGCGAGTCGGTCTACCGAGTATCTGCAGTGCATCTGCCACACGCAGAATTTACTTAATTTATCAGACGAGTTTCAAGTTTTTGTACTAATTACGTTATTGTGTTGATTGCAGAAAGTCGAAAAGAGCTGCAGCGTTATAAGTTTTGCGTAGTAAAATTAATAATAAGTTTATTTATTTCGTAATAAACAGGTTTTACAGATACATTTTAGAGGCCTTCTTTTAAATTGTACATGCAAATATGCATGAAGTACGTTGAAAGACAAATGAAACAACGACTGACCCGGCAGACTATAACCTGTTCATTCATACAAAAATCGCATAGAAAAATAACTTACAATTTTTCAATTTTCCGGGACATTGAAAAAAATGTTCCGGGACATTTCACCCGAGGGTCGGGCGGAGGGCGGGTCACGACTGGATAAAAACCTTATTCCGGACATTTAAAAAAATCACCAAATCGGTCCAGCCGTTCTCAAATAATGTGAACTGCATTAATTTTTATTTTCGTAAAGATTAATGCGTCAATACTTTCATCTACTCAGTAGGTAAAAAAAAGCATTGACTACTTAGCCTTAGTGCAGAATGTAGAAAAGCAAATAGTGTACAGTATTTTTTGTACACACGGCTACACATCAAGCCAATTCCAATTCCAGTTTACCCTAACCTCTCATTGTAAGAGGAAATCCTATACAATGCGAGATCAGCTTATACTGGAAATGTATAGCTTGATCTGTAGCCATGAGCACGCTTGCTGTATGCTGCTCTAGTGCGCCGTGCCTGCCTGCTAAGCATGGACCATACTGGGAACGAAGCTAAGTTCGTTTAACCCCGTTCATGTAGCTACCGTGAGCATTACATGTCGTACCGTATGTAATGTACCGTGAGAGTATGTAAATACTTCGGTACACACCGCGAACTATGAACCGAATTATGAAAAGACGCGGTAGCTTAACGAACTTAGCTTCGTTCCCAGTGTGGCCTGCACTTTACACAGTGCAATTTAAAGTGTGCGTCTATCTGACAGGCCCCAACGAGATTCATCAACGGGTGATAGCTTTTCATAAAGACATTATTTTGTACCTAAAGAAAATAAATAAGATTTATTTTGTACCTCGACAGTTTTTGATTAAATGACGTTTTTATGAAGTGTCTTGCTAGCGAGCCCTTTATGGTTATTTTTATTGTTATTATACTTTCAGATCGCACAATAGTGTTAGGAGCTTGATACTATTATGTACCTTACAAATCCAAAATCTCGACTTTCTGTGAGCTACACTTCAGAAGATATTCGTTATTTAAACAAGCGTCCAGCCAGCGGGCCCCTTTTTAAATACTACTATTTTATATCATACAATAGTGATAGGAGCTTGATACTATTATGTACCTTACAAATTCAAAATTTTGACTTTCTGTGAGCTATACTTCAGAAGATATTCGTTATTTAAACAAGCGTCCAGCCAGCGGGCCCCTTTTTAAATACAACTATTTTATATCATACAATAGTGTTAGGAGCTTAATACTATTATGTACCTTACAAATCCAAAATTTCGACTTTCTCGAGCTATACTTCAGAAGATATTCGTTAATTAAACGATCGTCTAGCTAGCAAACCCCTTTTCAAACATTATACCTACGTTCATAATCCAATAGGGCTATAACACCAAAACTGGGATTAAGAAAAAGTGTAAGAGAGTTAAGTACGCTGTACGACGCTAATGATGACGATGTAAATTAAAAGAGAAAATGTAATAGTAATTATAATCTTTAATCTGTTTAAATTGCTAGGAACAAAAGATGTCTAAACATGTCGACAATCATTTTAAATAATTTTAAAATTTCAGACAACGCGTACCAAATGTCAATTTAGAACTTAGAAATTTAAAGAACATCAAAAACCTTATACAACATACCTATACTATTAAACGAGTAATATTTGTACTCACGTTCACGAAAACAGCTCTAACGATTTCGATGAAACTTGCAATATAGGGGTTTAGGGGTGCAAAAAATTTATCTAGCTAGGTCTCATACTTGGGAAAAAAAATTATAATTCGTTTTCTCTATTTTCACCCGAGCAGAGCCCGGTCGAACAGATACTGTAACATAATAATAACTGACGAGCTAAAGCAAATAAAAAATCACAATTAATTAACGAATATCTTCTAAAGTATAGCTCGCAGAATGTCGAAATTTTGGATTTGTAAGGTACATAATCGTATCAAGCTCCTCTATCACTATTGTATGATATAAAATAGTTGTATTTAAAAAGGGGCCCGCTGGCTGGACGCTTGTTTAAATAACGAATATCTTCTGAAGTATAGCTCACAGAAAGTCGAGATTTTAGATTTGTAAGGTACATAATAGTATCAAGCTCCTAACACTATTGTATGATATAAAATAGTAGTATTTAAAAAGGGGCCCGCTGGCTGGACGCTTGTTTAAATAACGAATATCTTCTGAAGTGTAGCTCACAGAAAGTCAAGATTTTAGATTTGTAAGGTACATAATAGTATCAAGCTTCTAACACTATTGTGCGATCTGAAAGTATAATAACAATAAAAATAACCATAAAGGGCCCGCTAGCAAGACACTTCATAAAAACGTCATTTAATCAAAAACTGTCGAGGTACAAAATATATCTTATTTATTTTCTTTAGGTACAAAATAATGTCTTTGTGACAAACTATCACCTGTTGATGAATCTCGTTGGGGCCTGTCAGATAGACGCACACCAATTTAAAATTACCAGTGGCATACCATAAGTTGAAAGAACAATAAAAATTTAGTGCACTTTAAACAGTGTTTAGGCGATGCAAGTTATTGTTGATTCAATTTGAAACTTGCATCGTGTGAAAGGGGCGTTATGAAGTCCTAAATCTGCATAGAAACAATAATAATTCATCCGTACAAAATCAGTTTTTAACAGCTTGCCTGACGTCAGACAATCGGAATATATCGCAGTATTATACATATAATTGTATAAAACGGTAGCATATGGAAAAGTAATTAAACATCGTACGGCTATTAAACAGATTTAAAAGAAAGTGTAATATCTCTTACAGCTGTTACATAATCGTTTTATAAGACCAAGGCTGAGTTTACACAGCTTAAAAATCATGTTGATGCAAAAGGTTATAGGAATTGAATTTTACTGATATATAGTATTTTTGTTTTTGTTAAAAGTTTTCTTTCTGGAGCTCATGGGTGCTCGTGGCTAGGTAATGCTAGCCGCACGAGTCGATCCATCAGGTTAAGCTACTCTTGCCGGGGTTGGTCCGTGGATGGGTGACCATATTCACATACCGAGACTCCTCCGTGCCTCGGAAAGTGCGTTAAGCCGTTGATCCCGGCTGTCATTCGTGTTTCTTTGACAGTCGTTACGGGTCGTCAGAAGCCCGAAACTCGAGGGGTACGACCATAGATATTAACAAAGAAGATGTGCCCAGTATGTTAAAATGTATCGGAACCCTGTCTCCGCTTTGTCCCTTTTTCACTTTCATGTAAAATACTTGTACTTACATATGGAAAGTGATTCGATGATTTACGTGGCTTCGGTTTTTACAAGAAACCACTGAACAACACGGCATTCTTATAAATTGTCACGGTCACAATCGAAAGCGCACTAGTTCGCAGAGACGGAAATTGTACTATGAACGACTCATACTGAGCATGTCGCGCGGACACAGATTCACCCCCTTGCCACTTCTCCTGTTTTTAGGGTTCCGTACCTCAAAAGGAAAAAACGGAACCCTTATAGGATCACTTGTTTGTCCGTCTGTCTGTCTGTCAGTCTGTCAAGACCGTTTTTCTCAGGAACGCGTGAAGGTATCCAGCTGAAATTAATATCAAATACGTAGGTCTATGGTCCCTTAGAGTTCTAAAAAGATCAAACTTCTGAAGTCAGCCCAATAAAAAAAACCAGTCAAGAGCGAGTCGGACTCGCGCACCGAGGGTTCCGTTCCGATTTCTGAAAAACTGTGCTATTTAAAGACATCATTTTATTTTTCCTGTAATCTTTACATAAACTTCTATCACATAGAATAATTTCAAATTTTTCGCTTTGCAAACTTCGGAGATAAGGGGGGGGGGGGGGGTATTTTTTTTACATTTTTCATCAAAAGTCGAAAACTATGCAGGCTAAAAAAAAGAAAAAATATGTTTGAGAATGTGCAAACAGCGCTCTTTCATATGATACCCTACATGCCCTAATAGACCCACTTTCAATTTTTAAGACCCCCTTTCAGTCCTTGTTGCAAAAAAAAATATAAATATTTTTATTTCTTTGTTATTTGCAAAATAGTTGTGTAAACGTCATCTAAAACTATTCCAAAATTCAAGTTGATAGCATCAGTAGTTCTTGAGATATCCAGCTGTGACATACAGACAGACAGACAAACAGACTGAGTCACACCATTTAAGGGTTCCTTTTTTACCATTTTGGTACGGAACCCTAAAAAACGGCCATTTATGCGACATTTTTTAATACTCGCAAGTAAATCAAAACCTATATAGGGTACTTCCCGCCGTCCTAGAATCATGAAATTTGGCGAGAAGCAAGGTCTCAGAACACAAATATAGGAAAAAGTCCGAAAATGGTTAATTTGTAATTCTATCACATAAAAAAAAATATTTTCAAAGTGGTCAGTGTGTCAAGACCCTTTTTCTGAGCAACGCATAGAGGTATCAAGTTGAAATTAATATCAAATACGTACGTCTATGGTCTCTTAAAGTCCTAAAAAACTCAAGCTTCTAAGTCAACGCAATAAAAAAAACCGGCCATTTTGCGACACATTTTGATACTCGCAACTGTCGCAAGTAAATCAAAACCTATAGGGTACTTCCCATTGCCCTAGAATAATGAAATTTGGCAAGACGCAAAGTCTCCCAGCACAAGTAAAGGAAAAAGTCCGAAAATTGTGAATTTGTAATTTTATGACATAATTTTTATTTTTTGATATCCAATGTTAAGTTTGTTTTTGGGATAAATCTTTTCAACTACGGAACCCTTCATTGTGCGTGGTCCGACATGCACTTGGCCGGTTTTTATATTTCTATGTTACCTAGTTACTGGGTTGCGGATAGGAGGTCAGATACGCAGTCGCTTCATGTGAAATACTGATATTCAGCTGCATCCGGTTAGACTGGAAGCCGACCAAAACATAGTTGGGAAAAGGTAGGTAGCTAGGTAGATTGATTGTAGAAAGTAGCTACGTGGGAAGGATGACGGGCTGGTCAGCGTTAAGTTGTGTGTTCGAGCCTCGGTTGTTGTAATTATGACTGTGACCAAATTAATGCATAAACAAGTGGTTTTTGGCTTATTATGAATTTAGGTACTTTTCAGTAGAAAACTTTTTGGGTTGAAATAATTTTAATTTGAAAAATGTATAATCCCAAAGCAAACATTTTCTTAATATAATGATTTAGATATCTTAAATAATATAAATGGATGTAATAAATACCTTTTATGTGAAAACACCGTATCGTTCGTTTAAAAAAATAAACTTATCACACTTCGAAACTAGCTTTATTTTGTCATTTATATTACGAGCCAAAGTTTTTTTTTTTTATTTGTAGTTTATTTATTCACCTTAACAAAAACACTCTGAATCACTCCGATTTACCAATTAAAAAACTATTCCATCAATTTCTCAAATAGTGTTTTTTTTTTAACTATTTGAAACTCCAAAAAAACACAACTTCCTCTTTCAACAAAGCACAGATTTTTTTATTTCCCAATCTATTTTACAAATTTTGTATCGCCGTGAAACTTCGATGACGTCACCTCACCGCGATGCGTCGTCACGGACGCTCTGCTATCGCGCGACTGAAAGCTAAAAGCTGTAACCGAAACTTGTTTACATGACTTTACGATCATATTTATGTATTTTAAATGTATTTCTGTATTCATTGTGAATTTTGTGAATGTTTTCTGCAAATATTTGTTAAATGGGATGGTGTTTACTTCCTTTTTTATGTTTCTTTTTATTTTAGGGGTGGTGATCATTTCTGTGTTTCGTAAATTGTTTCTTAGGGAGGTTGTTTTTTTATAATTTTACTTTTTGACTGCCTTTTATATTGATAAATATTTTTTTATATCTCCGAGTACAGCCTGTATTGCAGCCTGACGGCGCGCCGTCAGGTTGACTGATGACCTGGTGGAGGTTGCGGTAACCAGGATATTTAATTATTTAATATAAAACGACCAAGGCCATTTACATTAGTTAAAGACAAATACATAATATCATTACTTGTCCTGACTGACTGATTCATCGACGCAGTCAAATATTGCACACGGTTTCCTTTTATAATGTAGGGTGTAAAAAAAGGGGATTTCGTTCGTTGGCACAAATACTTATTTATCTTAGTAAATTATAAAATTTGTCGTTTTTGTTTTTTTAAACTACCCCTAAAGGGGGATTGTGGGGTGTCAAAGTTTGTAACGCACGGTCCAATTAACTCGAAACTCAATATTTATGCCTAGGACTGAAAATCACACTAATATGGCTGTACACACGGCTGTACCGATTTGGATGAAATTTGGTATGTAGATAGCTTATACCTTGGATTAACACATAGGCTACTATTTAAACTGCTTTACGCGGGTGAAACTGCGGGGTTCAGCTAGTAAAGGATTACGTGTAGGAATCAGGGTTTCTTGAAATGAATAAAATATGGAGTAGAGTTTTTATTTTTGGATTGGGTTTTAAAAAATTTAGGAGAAAGTACGAAATCCACGCGGACGAAGTCACGGGGGACCTACCTACTAGTAAAGTATACAACTACTGGACAGCCATACGTAGTCACGGGGGACCTACCTACTAGTAAAGTATACAACTACTGGACAGCCATACGTAGTCACGGGGGACCTACCTACTAGTAAAGTATACAACTACTGGACAGCCATACGTAGTCACGGGGGACCTACCTACTAGTAAAGTATACAACTACTGGACAGCCATACGTAGTCACGGGGGACCTACCTACTAGTAAAGTATACAACTACTGGACAGCCATACGTAGTCACGGGGGACCTACCTACTAGTAAAGTATACAACTACTGGACAGCCATACGTAGTCACGGGGGACCTACCTACTAGTAAAGTATACAACTACTGGACAGCCATACGTAGTCACGGGGGACCTACCTACTAGTAAAGTATACAACTACTGGACAGCCATACGTAGTCACGGGGGACCTACCTACTAGTAAAGTATACAACTACTGGACAGCCATACGTAGTCACGGGGGACCTACCTACTAGTAAAGTATACAACTACTGGACAGCCATACGTAGTCACGGGGGACCTACCTACTAGTAAAGTATACAACTACTGGACAGCCATACGTAGTCACGGGGGACCTACCTACTAGTAAAGTATACAACTACTGGACAGCCATACGTAGTCACGGGGGACCTACCTACTAGTAAAGTATACAACTACTGGACAGCCATACGTAGTCACGGGGGACCTACCTACTAGTAAAGTATACAACTACTGGACAGCCATACGTAGACACGGGGGACCTACCTACTAGTAAAGTATACAACTACTGGACAGCCATACGTAGTCACGGGGGACCTACCTACTAGTAAAGTATACAACTACTGGACAGCCATACGCTCATCCCACGCTACTCCTTATGGGAAGCACCAGGCCGCAGTGCAGCAGCGGCTGGCTTCCAACGGAATGGTAAATTAATAATAACTTATGAATACTTATTTTGTTGCCCTTATTGTATTATAGTCTCAATATTCAGCCAGGGTAATTAATTGTTTATCAAATTATCACACTGCGTCAATTTGCCGTGTCATCATCAACTGAAAAAAGAAATCATCAACAAAATCATTCAACTGTCAAAGAATGACAATTGTGATTTGAATATACGGACATGATTTGAATCTACGGACAATTTAAGTTGGTGGTCAAGTCAAATTGGCAAGCAATTAATGTCCCTAACTTTACATTAGTGATACACAAAAAGTATGATTACCAACAAATTCTGCGAGAGTACCATACCTATCGATTTAACCACCATGCATCTTCTACGATTTTTTGTAATTTTTTGGGTTATTTTGGATATCTCATTTCATATCAATGTTAGGTTAAGGATAATAGTAGGTATACAATTTATTATCAACTGAGCTCTGTTAAAATTTAGTAAATATCAGGATTGACAAAAATATGAAAATCACAAGATTTCAGATTCACCGTATTCAACGACCAATTTCAGCAAATAATGCCCTATTTAGTAAATTATTTTTCAAAGTTGACCGAAAAAAGATATTTTTTTTTAAAGCCATCGTTTCGTTGAATCAGCAGCTCGTGGCTAAGTAACAACAGCCGCACGGGTCGATCCGTCAAGTTAAGCTACGCTTGCCGGGGTTGGTCAGTGGATGGGTGACCATCTTTACATACCGAGATTCCTCCGTGCCTCGGAAAGCACGTTAAGCCGTTGGTCCCGGCTGTTATTCGTGGATCTTTCACAGTCGTTACGGGTCGTCAGAAGCCCGAAAGTCTGACAACCAGTCTTACCAAGGGATATCGTATTACCCAGTATCTGGGTTGTGGAGGTCAGATAGGCAGTCGCTCCACGTAAAATACTGGTATTCAGCTGCATCCGGTTAGACTGGAAGCTGACCCCAACATAGTTGGGAAAAGGCTAGGCAGATAGATAGTTTCGTTGAATCAGGAAAAATATCGAAAAAAAATATAACTCCAAAACTACAAAACATCGTAGAACATACATGTAGAACATAAATGCGGGTTAAATCGATAGGTATGGTACTCTTCTATCAGCTCACACTGGCTTGACACCTTAAAAGAAACATCCTGTATATTAATTTAATCATCAATATCTGCTTAAATATTTTAATCAACATTCTAATCACGGCAGGTGCAGGAGTAGTAAATTCAAGAATTCAGTAAGTATCCATCTGCTCTACCGGCTCTACGTACCTAACATATATTATTATTAGTACACATATATTACAAGTATTAGATGGTACAGTCAGGAATACTAATTATCTAATATTAATTTTACTTATTGACAAGACCCCAATAATAAGTAATTCTCAGAATGCAATAGAGAAATACTCCAGCGCAAGGTTCACATAACCACAATAGAATTTTCAATACGATGATATTTAATGGAAATGTAGGTAAGCTTTTACGGGTATTGAACAGAACAGGAATATTTTAGTAGGCCCACACTTTGGCCTATGATTAGATATATAAAATATTCTATAGTCACTTCGGTACTTAGTAAAACAGTTTCGAACTGCTCCAGAATTATGTTTTCTTTTGAAAACAAGCCGTGTGGCTGACGGGATTTCACATCGGCAAAAAATAACGAACTTCTATAAGTATATACTTTTATTTCATATTTAACCCCTTTCAGGGGCGAATTTTCAAACACTCTTACTCAGTGCTCACCTTTATATTTAAAGGAACTCTTCTACAAAATTTCATGCTTCTAAATCCAGCGGTTTTGGAAATTAGGATTTGAAATAAGTTAAAATAAAGTATTATCCTACTATACAGGGTGTAAGGGACAGCCCTTCGCAAACTAACAGGGTGCATTCAGCTCCTCATTTTGAATCATATTCCACCGGAAATTTTCTCAGAAAAATTTTCATTTTTTTAATATTTTTTTCAGATACATTTTCTTTATTTCAATGTAAAATTACATTGTGTGTTCGCAGCACTCCATTTATGTAAAAAAACAACAAAAAAACAAAACTGAAAACAAAAAAACCAGCAATGGATGTAGAAATCATGCTTCGTTGCATCGAAACGACGATCTTCGACGCGCGAAATCAGCTGTTCACTTTCTGTCTAGCTACAGAGTTCATTGAACTCACCGCATACCTATTACCTACCCCTCCCAACCAGTAATAGACGCTCCAGTTTGTGCACAAAAACACAAACAAATCATGTTTATTGGATTCACTTAACGTTCCTGAAAAAATTTCATGTACCGGTCATCTTAGTATGACATACTGAATTCACCCTATCAGTTTGCGGAGGGCTGTCCCTTACACCCTGTATAATATTATAAATGTGAATGTTTGGATGTTTGTTACTCAATCACACAAAAACGGCTGAACGGATTTGGATGAAATTTGGTATATATATAGTTTATAACCTGGATTAAGACATAGGATACTTTTCATCCCGGTAGAAGGTTCCCGTGGGATAATTTCCGACATACACGCGGGTGAAGCCGTTGGCAAAAGCTAGTTTAAATATATGCCAGCTTTTTGAAAAGAGGCCACTGAATCTTACTTAGTTTAATGGCTGTAGACGTTTCCTTCAGAAATGTCGTATTTTCAATCTTAGATTGAATTGTATGGAGTAGATTTTCTTTTTAATAATTTGTTTGTTCATGCGTTACCCATATCGATGATATTCGCTCTTTTGTGTAACATCAATGGAGGGTAACTACTCAATGATAAATATTTCACGGGTTGCGATTCGATTACTTTAATATGGTTGCTAAGCAATTTCCGCTCGTCACACAATGCGTGTGGTGAGTGGTTGTTGAGGAGTTCTCCTGGTTCTTACCAGCAGAACTCCTCAACAATTAACGTCCCAGCATCGGGAAAAGCAATATTTTGTAACATGTGATGAGCAATTGACATTAGACTATTGTAACTTATACAAATTATAAACAGACCCACTAAAAAGCGAGAAATAAAAACTTTTTAGCAAAAAAAAAACCGACTTCCATAAATCACTACAAAGTGAAAAATAACTTTGATTTCGGAAGTCGGTGGCAAAAAAAAAGAAAGTAAATAAAAACAAAAGACTTCCGAAATCAAAGTTATTTTTCACTTTGTAGTGATTTTTGGAAGTCGATTTTTTTTTTTTGTTAAAAAGTTTTTTATTCTCAATGTCTTGTGCTTATAAATAAATAGTAATCGAGAAATAAACACAGGTATCCTAAACCAAGACATCGTATGGTGTCTTGGTTTAGGTTAGGTTTAGGTGTAACAAATGAAACACTGTGCAGTGGCGCACCGCAGCACAATCCCCCCCCCCCCCTGCGCAACCCCTACCACAGCACGCATAACTTGTTTATTAGATGTCACACATCGTTTTGTATAGTGTCGTAATAGTTATTTATGCAACTGACGTATAATAAGGGGTATTAATACACGAATGTGGGTAATACGGTGCTAGTAATAATACATTTTTCTTTTAGTTTGAGACTATGAGTATCAGAATCATTATTCTCCTGTTTTTGGCTAGATTTTTCAAAACAAAACTTTTTCACAAAAAAAAACCGACTTCCAAAAATCACTACAAAGTAATAAAATTACTTTGATTTCGGAAGTCGGTGTCTTTCGTTTTTTATTTACTTTCTTTTTTTTGCCACCGACTTCCGAAATCAAAGTTATTTTTCACTTTGTAGTGATTTTTGGAAGTCGGTTTTTTTTTTTGTTAAAAAGTTTTTATTTCTCGCTTTTTAGTGGGTCTGTTTATAATTTGTATAAGTTACAATAGTCTAATGTCAATTGCTCATCACATGTTACAAAATATTGCTTTTCCCGATGCTGGGACATTAATTGTTGAGGAGTTCTGCTGGTAAGAACCAGGAGAACTCCTCAACAACCACTCACCACACGCATTGTGTGACGAGCGGAAATTGCTTAGCAACCATATTAAAGTAATCGAATCGCAACCCGTGAAATATTTATCATTGAGTAGTTCCGGTAGCCATCTGTGGTCTTCATCATCAGTTCCACTTCACCAAGTGGTGCTTTCCGAGAGTAAATGCACGAGTTACTATAAAAAATACCCAAATCGCTATAGGTGTGGCTATAATATTTGAACAGTTCCTTCGATTTCTCCAGGATCCCATCATCAGAACTGGATTTTGACAAAAATGGGACCATTTGGGAAGTATACCCTTTCCAACAAAAAAATAACTTTTCAAATCGGTTGGCAAGCGACGGAGTTATGCGCGAACAAACATAAAAAAAAAACAAACATCCGAATTGAGAACCTCCTCTTTTTTTTGAAGTCGGTTAAAAAGGATGAAATTTTAAAACAAAATTAGTGATGTCTGTCGACTGTATTTTAGTTTTCTGGAGATTTCTGTGGTGAAAAACAATACAATTTCATTGTTTATACAGAAAGTTTATAGAGGAAACTGTAGATAAACATATTAAAAAAAAATGCTTGATTTTTTGCCAGATTGACAGATAGATAAATAACCAATAATTAAAATCCTTAATCTGTTGGTAGGTACTGCTATCACCAACCTGTGTCACAATCAAATCTGCCTAGCCTTTTCCCAACTATGTTGGGGTCGGCTTCCAGTCTAACCGGATGCAACTGAATACCAGTATTTTACATGGAGTGACTGCCTATCTGACCTCCACAACCCTGCAGTAACTGGGTAATACGATACCTCTTAGTAAGACTGGTTGTCAGACTTTCGGGCTTCTGATGACCCGTAACGATTGTCAAAGATCCACCAATCACAGCCGGGACCAACGGCTTAACTTGCTTTCCGAGGCACGGAGGAGTCTCGGTACGTAAAGATGATCACCCATCCACTGACCAACCCCGGCAAGCGTAGGTTAACCTGATAGATCGACCCGTGCGGCTGTTATTACTTAGCCACGAGCTGTGTCCTGTGTCACAATCAAGGTATTTATTAAGTTTTTTGTCACTCTTATTCACCATTAGATCTAAAGTTTAAATGTAACTAAACCTGCAGTGTTATTGGCAATCCAGATTTCAAATCATCCGGTAAATTGTCTCGGAAAGCGCATCACTATCTGTCGTACTGTCGTAAATCGAGATCTGAGCGAGGAATAAGTACCAGAATAAGAAGTCTAGGAGTCATTTTTCAACGTACGCGAGCCAATTTACTGATGAGATGCTTATTTAAATATTCATATTCCAACACCATCTTTTGGGAGTTTGGCTGTTTTTTTTATTGCTTACAGGGCGTGTTGTGGGCCTCGATCACACCACTAAGCTTTCCATTACGAAAGCGATGGATGAGGTCTATAATGGAACGAGCGTGCCCAGAAGATGCCTGTAGAACGTCACCTTTAGAAAAAGATGCATGCAATCAATAATTTTTGTCACTTCTCTATTTATACCTAACACATAATATCAAATAAGAACGTGCAATGTGATGTTAGGATGTCGAACATTAATAATTTGCTTTTAGATGTAGTTTAAAGCTATCGCAAGGTTTTGGTCGGGTTAGTGCCTTAACGGTACCCGTAACCAGAGTTCTACATGAATATGTACACCCTTAGCTGAGAAGAAGAAGTGCTGCAACAAACTCCCCATCACCACAAAATGTAGGTACTTACTTAATAATGAGATCATAAGTCATAGTTATTAGGACGGTGAGCTAAACCAAATTAATATTATGTGACGTTTATTATGAGTCTATCAACGCCTTGATATAGTGCTAATGAGGTCTCGTACATGAGAACTGACGGTCACAGAACTGTTACGTTGGGAGTAAAATTATTGCTCGTAAATTTGTATGAAATAATTACGAGCCATTCATAATTTTAAAACTACAGTCAAGTAAGGCAGGTGATTTATTCCCGGTATCCTTAACTCCACAAACTAACCGGGTGCATTCAGCTCCTTATTTTGAATCATATTCTACCGGATTTTTTTTTCTATTTTGAAAAAAAAATGTAATGTAATTTTAAAACACTATCGAAAACGGGTCTTATCGCGATATTCGTTTTAACGAGGTAAACAGGTACCTACTTGTTTCCCGACGTTTCGACCGCCTTGCAGCGATCGTGGTCACGGGAGGACTGATGACAGCTCAGCGACGTCTTCGTAAAGTGCGGGTATGTGCATCTACCCTCACTTGGTCTTCACAATTTTTATAAATGTCACTGTCGGTACTTCTACACACAACACTAAGGACGTCTACACACTGGCGGACCTCGTCGGATGACCGGGCGTTACGAAGACGTCGCTGAGCTGTCATCAGTCCTCCCGTGACCACGATCGCTGCAAGGCGGTCGAAACGTCGGGAAACAAGTA
This sequence comes from Cosmia trapezina, assembly GCA_905163495.3. Classification (NCBI taxonomy): domain Eukaryota; kingdom Metazoa; phylum Arthropoda; class Insecta; order Lepidoptera; family Noctuidae; genus Cosmia; species Cosmia trapezina. The sequence goes on along the minus strand of LR991020.1, from coordinate 30,828,715 downwards.
GGTACCTGTTTACCTCGTTAAAACGAATATCGCGATAAGACCCGTTTTTGATAGTGTTTTATAATGTGTACAAATCGCGAAAGTTTAAAAAGTTTAAATGTAATTTTACATTTAAATAAAGGAATATTAACTACTATTCCTTTATTTCAATATAAAATGATTCATTCTCTGTACGATACGTGCCACGAAAGATGAGACTTGACTGCGCTTCCCGCGCTCTTTCCGCCGCCCGGATGACGCCCGGTCCCGTCCCGCACTCAAACCTCATACCGCTAGAGAGATCTAAAAACGTCCACTGCGCAAGTCAAACCACGTGGTGTGTCATCTTTTGTGGCGCGTATTGTACGGAGTACTCCATTTATGTTAATATTATGGCAAAAAAAACCGGCAATGGATGTTGAAATACTCTAATTAACGACGCGTGAAATCAGCTGTTCACTTTCTGCCTACCTACAGAGTTCATCAAACTCACTGCATTACTATTACCTACCCCTCTCAACCAGTAACAGCGCATACGTGCTAGCGCCACAGGTCCTTGGTTCGACTCCGTTGACATTAAAATTCCAATCGATCACCTTCGGAACATACAATGTGGACGAAATATTCATTTTACTTCTGAGAAATATCTAAGTACGTAAGTTAACTTTTGTGATCTTCGACTTACGACATGACTATATAATGACACAAAATTGAAAAGCCATGTCCGTGTAATACGCTGAGAGATAGATCGAGTGTTATTTATTGTAGACATTACATTAACTTTATTTTTTCCACACCTTGCTTTACACAATTTACCATTTACAAAATAAAATAAACGACAAGGTTCCATAAATTCCATGATTAACCTTGTATGAAGATCCATTATCATTATAACATTTACGTGAATGGCTGTAAAATAATGTTTTTTTTTTATTTTCCTACCTACAAAAAAATATTTAGCGACATATAAAGTCACTTACGCAATGTCCAATCACAAAATTGGCGTTATTCCTCCAAATTAAATATTCACGTACAAACCATTTCACCAATTGGCAGCTCATGGCCTTACCTTCAAAGAAATCTTAGAAAACGTGTAGATATTTGCTTTCCTTATTTTTGTAAAATTCGCGAAATGAAACAAAGTTAAAGCTGATTAGAATATTGTGTTTAAGTTCATAGCCAAGATGGCGGCGTCTGAATGAGAATGAGGGCTACGGTTTTTGTGCTCACCAGTTGGCGCCACTGTCGAGTAAGGTCCTGAAGTATAGTTGTCAAAGTTTGTTACTATGGATAGACAAAGTTTACATTTAAATCATATTTGATGCCTTAAACCCCTACCGTAAAAATATCGAGTCGCGCAGTCCCGTTTTGTTCGGAAAAGGAAGACATAGAATACGTTTCCGCTTTTAAAGCACTGGCATTCAAGGACCCGTAACTCATATTTGCCATAATTAATCGCAGGTATTGCAAAATATTCACAACATTATTCTAATTAGAAATAAACCCGCGTAGCCCACCCACAAACAATAACATTTTGACATTTCGGATACTTCACGCTACACTAGCGCCTCTAGCAGTCGATAGACGCGCTCTGCATAGCAAAATGGGCGATGCTAAGTTTTTTTTTTAATTTTTTTTATATTTTATCAAAGTTTTGTTCGTGCTGACGTCACATGCCACTGAATAGCTTGTGATCTTTGCCACGATCAATACTTATTTAAAACTAAAATGATAAGTGTCAAACTGTCAAATTTGACCGATAATTTGTTTAATGATTTTTATATTTACTTCCGTTCGTTAAATACTAATACGATTATTTATTATTTTGGATTATGAATCGATCAGACCACTTGTGCCCCATACCGTCATGTATGCACACCACAACAAATAGCCGACACAAATTGTTTGTGTTAGTAAAAGAAACCTAAAAAGGAGATGGTGCGATGAAGTAAATTTTGAATACAAGCCTGGGAGGCGTCGCGTCTGTTTTGTTGTGAAGATCATTTCTAACTGTTTATGCCTCGAATAACCAACAAAAGAAGATAAGCAAACAAAAATTGTGGCAAGTTAAAGGGCGCACATATATAATGAGTAATAAGGAGGGTTCGAGAGAAGTATGGAAAAAAGGAGTGTACGACTAAACACCGACAGACACTACGCCGACAGACTGAACACCGACAAGACTTTACTTCGACGGGACTCTTCACCGACAGGACTCTTCGCTGACAAGGCTCATTAGCGACGCAACTTATCTCCGATAGTCAGATACTTACTTTGGAAATCGATTATGCTTTTCTTGTAATTATACAGTTCATGTCGACAGCGATGCGGAGGAATTTTTCGACACCATATTTTAGTTTTTTAATAGTTTTAGTTAGGATATAATTTTGTTATTTATAGGTTATGTTTATATTACATTGAAATAAACCTAACCTAAACCAATGATATATTACCTTTAGATGCGTTACCCGGGCTCAAAAATGGTAAATTAAATGAAGGGTAATTGCCCGGCGTGATATCAGTCACGCACGCGCGCCAGTGAACATGCAGCAGCTAGTGACGTAATTAAATAATTATATTCATCTCTTTCTTACAACAGGTATCGGCATGCGTCTTTCCTTTTCTTTGCGGCCAGTATATACTGGTATGTTGGTACATCATGGCTTACGCTGTTTTTGAAAGCACTGATGTTCGTGTATGACGCGTCTATCTATAATACGTCATTGACCTAAACAGACAAAAATATGGATATATTATATTCATAAAAAATAAAGATCTTACATTGGCTAACTCAACAAGAAATCAAAGCACGGTACGCTCAACGAAAGAAAGTAACGAAAATCAATAATTCAAACATTGAATGGGGAAATAGGCTTGAGCCTTGAGACGTATTTTATCGTCACTGGTATCCCTGGTATCAATATCAGTAGTAACTGTATAATCTATGTTAGTAATATCTACCATCTACCCATATCACAGACTAAGTAGTACTAGTCTGTGTGCCTAAAACGGCCAATGCAATTCCTCTAAAAGCAATTCATTTCCTGAATTCCCAGCAATTTATTATGATTGCGCTATTTGACATTAAACTTCAATAAAGCAATTCATAATTTGTGGACCATTTTACGAATCTCTATACAATACTGTCAAACAGATGAAATACGTGCTATGAATTGTACGCAGATAAATTATGAATTATCAGTTTGTGACCATTTTACGATTTCAAATATGATTCATAAATACCTATTATCCTATTATGATTCTGCCAAAGTGGCCGTTTTAGCCCCCAGGGGGTATGTCACTGTGACAAGTTTTCACAAATACCTGAATAAATCTGCTCAAAGATCTTTTGGCGCTTGGCCAAAATCGTAACTAACGCCACTATATTGTTTTTTCAATATATTTCACAAAACAAGAAATGTTAAACCAACAACGCCCCACTGTTAACATTCAAGCGTCAAAAGACCCTTGAAAGTAAAATTCAAATCGTATATTTCAAGTAAGCACTTAGAAGGCACTTTTGAACGTCAAAAATTAACTAGAAAATAGAATTGATTGTAGTTGCCCCTTCCAAAAGGTAATTTCGTGTGGATAAGAATGGGCAAGAAACTCCACCGTAGTAAAGCTTTTGGTCATATTGTAACAACCGTCATGAAAATTTATAATTTTCACCAGTATTTGACAGTAAGGTCTCAAAAATACTTTGTACTTATTTGGAGAGCTTATTGTGTGACCGTTCAACGCTATCTTAGGAAACCAAAGCTTTGCTGCCTGAGACGGTGACCACAATAGTGACTTTCATATACTGGGTGTAATTTTAATCACCGTTATCCTCTTAAGGGGTCATTGTACTCATGATTATAAACAACTTTTACTATGGCACCAAACCTGAAATTGCGAAAAAAAAATCAGCTGTTCAGTACATTTTGACGAATTAAGGCTCTTACAGACAGAGGCGATATCGCGTCGCGACGCGATATTTTTCTACGGATATAATATCGAAATATCGCGTCGCGACCGCGATATCGCCTCTGTCTGTAAGAGCCTTTATGCGAACATAAATGTACTGAACAGCTGATTTTTTTTTCGCGATTTCAGGTTTTGGCCCCATAGTAAAAGTTGTTTATAATGATGAGTATTACAATGACCCCTTATGTAGTACAATGAACGGTGATTAAAATTACAACCTGTATAATTTTAATGGACGGAAGTGTTCATAATTTTAAATTAATAAGAAAAGGTTTGCAACTGTTAGTGTTTTGGATCATGCTATTCACAAAGACACTTTTTTTTTGCTTTTTGGCCAATTCCCTATCCGTAGAACTACTCTAAAATATTAGGCCGTACCGCAGTGTGGTGAACGAACGGTGGAAGTTTTATTATGGAAGTTGTTTAACGAAGTTGTGTTGTGTTTTGAAAAGTCCAGATACCAAATTGACTATATTTTCCCTAGTATTTTGTCACAGAAATTTTATAATTACAGACACTGCGACAAGTATCATTACTTTTCTAGTATATCCCTCTAGTTTGAAAAATTGACGTTAAGTAAACTTGACGTTTACACTGACACTTGACATGTACAAAACAACTTAATAATTTTATTACAAGAGGCACTGAAAGGTTCCGATTCAGCAAACCTTGACGTCATTTAGAGGTCAAATAAAGGACAAGTGGTTTTTAGTGTTTTTGTGAAAATAAACACGATCTTGAAATTTTAAGACCTATAAGGTTTAGAAACCTAAAATCTCGAAATGGTTTTAGAATCGGCATAGGTTAACTTTTATTTAGCATAGCCAATTGTTTCAGTAAAGATTTTCAGTTTTCCCCTGAATTAAAAATGTAAACAAAACTCTTCCACAAAAGTGCGTTTCCCCTTAATCTGCATTCTATTTTAAATTACATGATACAGATTAAGGGGAAACGCACTTTTGTGAAAGAGTTTTGTTTCCATTTTTAATTCAAGGGAAAACTGTAAATCTTTACTGAAACAATTTTGCCACGCAAAGCGCGTCAAGCCAATGAAACTTACGGCAGCTGGGAGAATATTTAAAGATTTATCAAGCAGCTGAAGGGTTGACAAAAGATTACCTATATCTGATGATATCGAACTCGCGATAATGTTTAAAATAACTTGGAACTGGAAAAATGGAGACATAATACCTATGAATATAAAGAAAAATGCTTGTAAATTGTTTTGACTAAATATTATGCCGCATTTTGCCTTCTGGAAAATCATCATTCATGTTGTAAGGTTTTCTATTTAATATTATCCTTAACCGATTAAGATCTCATTCCGTTTAGCATAAATTAACTTAGAAAAAGACAGCTTGAAGCTTTTTTCCTCGCCTGTACCCCCATCACTAGGACTGCAAACATATCACGGTGAGTTTATGGTGATGAAGCCGACGATTGTTTCCAAAGCAATACCTTTTATTGACAATGTAGTAAAATATTTACGAGGTAGTACGTGCCTTCATTGAAATATATTATGTAATCACGGTGAGATTGATATTAAAGGTCAATCTGGAAGACGTAAAACCTACGTCAAAAATAAATTAAAATAATGTATATTTTTTAATTTATTATATTTATTCGGAAAAATATTTAGAATAGAATAGAATATTTATTCATAAGTTCACATTAAAATAAATTACATAGAAGTTACATCATTACAAAGTACATTTTATAATTTTCACCTTAGTATGTATTTTCATATTAGTATGAAAATCTTAATGCTAATGCTACTGAGAAACTATTATGGGATGTTATAGGATTATGTGAAATAAGAAGAAACGAAGAAAGTATAGAAGAATACCCTGATTTCATATTTTACAATAGGAGGGCAACAAAAGGAAGGTGTGGAGTAGGGTTTATTATAAAAAAACACCTAAAAAAGAACATAGTTGGTTTTAACTGCTATTCAGATAGAATTGCGACCCTTGAGCTAAACATGTCTGGTAATAACTTGTGGTCTATAGTACAAGTCTATGCACCCACCGAATTGTGTGATGAAGATGAGTTGAGCGAGTTCTACGAAACCTTAGAAACCGCTATAGAGAGCTTAAACGCAAGAAACCTCATTATAATGGGTGATTTCAATGCCCAGATTGGGACAGCTCAACAAGGTGAGGAAACTGTATTCGGTAGATACTCGCACGGCAAAAGGTCAAAACACGGGCAGAAGCTGATAGAGTTTGCTTTAGAAAAGAACCTTAAATTCGTAAACAGTATGTTTAAAGCAAAAGAAAACAAAAAGTGGACATGGGTATCACCGAATGGAGAGTACCATAACGAAATAGATTTCATCTTAACAAACAAAGGTACAGATATATTTGCTTTCGACACGATAAAAAACCTTAACTTTAACACTGACCACCGAATGATAAGGTGCAAAATAAAAATGAAAAACACTAAAAGAAGAAGCTATACCAAATCTATAAACGTACATTGTACAAGAAACTTGCCGATATTAACAAGAGAAGCTGGGATGCATTGGGAAAATAAATTTGTTGACTTGATCAAAACATCTTCACAAGTTCAAACCCAGTATGATAACTTCCAAAAAGGTATGAACCATTTATTAACACAAATACCATGCGAAAAGAACAAACAAAAATACCCCATAAGTGCTCACACACGACAACTTCTAGAAGATAGAAAACAACTGTACAAAGAAAAAAGAACAAAGGAAATAAAAAGGAAAATCACTCAAACAAGTAAAGAAATAAACAAACAAATCTCTAATAACAGAAAGAAACACAGGCAAGATGTTTTTGAGGAATACTTGTTGAAAAAGGGAGCCATTAAAAAGGCAAACAAAGATCTTCAAACTACAACAAAATGGGCAACAAATATGGTGGACAAGAAAGGGAAGATTATTTCGAAGCGATCAGATATATTAACAGAAGCAACTAACTTTTACCAGAATCTTTACTCGTCACAGGAAAAGTCCAGTTTAACGCAGCACGTAGGAGGCAAAGTCTATGTAGACGAACCACTGCCCGAAATACTAAAGTCAGAGATTGGTTTTTCTATAGAAACTCAGAAAAAAGACAAATCACCCGGAGAAGATAAGATAACAAATGAAATATTGAAGTCTCTATCAGAGCCATTACAACGCCCACTGGAAATCATGTTCAATAACATTCTACAAAAAAGGGAAACTCCAAAGCAATGGTCTGAATCGTCGATAACTCTTCTTCACAAAAAAGGAGATAGATGGGACCTCAGTAACTATAGACCAATTAGCCTTATGTCAAACCTGTATAAAATTTTCTCAAAAATACTATTAAATAGACTTACAATGACACTAGATGAAAATCAACCGCGTGAACAAGCTGGATTCCGTAAACACTACTCAACAACTGACCACATCCAAGTGGTAACACAAATAGTGGAGAAAGTCAAAGAATATGGCAAGACTCTGTATTTAGGTTTCATCGACTATTCCAAGGCATTCGATTCTTTGGAACATAGTGCAATATGGAAGACACTAGTGGAACAAGGAATAGACATAAAATATGTACAGCTACTCCATAGCATTTATTCCAAAAATTCCGCAAAAATAAAATTGGAATTGGAAGGACCACCTTTTCCCATAAGAAAAGGCGTCAGACAGGGTGACCCGTTGTCACCAAAAATATTTTCGTCGGTTCTAGAGACAATATTTAGAAACCTAGACTGGGAAAAAAAAGGCGTGAAAATTGACGGTGAATATCTAAGTCATTTACGATTCGCAGACGACATTGTTGTGTTTTCAGGAGAATCCGCACAATTAGAGAACATGTTGCAGGAGCTTACGAAAGAAAGTAAAAAGGTAGGATTGACTATGAATGCTGCAAAAACCAAAATTTTAACAAACGGGTCAGAAGTAACAATAATTATAGATGGACAGGAAATAGAATATGTTAACGAATACGTCTATTTGGGACAATCTATTTCATTTGAAGACCAAACAGAAAATGAAATTAATAGGAGAATAGCAATTTCATGGAAAAAATACTGGAGTTTTAAAGAAATCATGAAGAACACCAAGATAAACATAAATTTGAAAAGCAAGTTATATGAGATAGCGATCCTTCCATGCCTTACATATGGATGCCAGACATGGTCCCTACGGGTAACAGAAGAACACAAACTCGGAGTTATGCAGAGGAAAATGGAGAGAAGCATGTTGGGTATTAAATTGTCCGACAGAATTACTAATGAGGAAATTAGGAGGAAAACTAAAATAACTGACGTAGTAGAGAGAATAAGAAGTCTGAAGTGGAAATGGGCTGGGCATATCTGTAGAATGGAAAACGAAAGATGGGCAAAGAAAATCATTGAGTGGGTACCTAGAGACGGGAAAAGAAAACGAGGAAGGCCGCGAAAGCGCTGGGAAGATATATTTAAGGAAAGATGTGGACCAGACTGGAGGAGACAAGCCAGAGATAGGGAAAAATGGAGAAAGTTGGGGGAGGCCTACGCCGCAGAGGCGACTTCCATAAATTCATAATTTCACGTGCATGCCAACATTAATAATAATTTTTAATTCTTATATGTATATTTTAACCTGTATTTGATTTGAAACATTAATAATAAACAATAATTAGAATGATAATGAAATGTGTAATATACAGTAACAATGTGTTATGATAAAATAATTACTATGCTTAAATTGTTATATGTATTTATGGTAGAATAAAAGGCTTTTTATTTATTATTTATATATTATTTATTTATGAAAATCTTAAGCTATGTTAAAAATCTAGCGTATAACTTATATTTATTGGTTAAAGGTCTAATTAATACAATAGCGACCTGCCTCATGTAGGTTTATTAAAACCTGTGTTTCAGGACATCATTTAACAACGCTGAGTGCTTTAGTGGACAATATGTTACTGTACATAGAGCTAGCATTTATACATGATAATTATATTTTTAAATAAAAATTGACTTAACATTATTAAACTTATTGCATTACTTCTAGCAATTTTTCAGTGTCTGAGTAATTAAATGTCGCTAAGTATTCACTCAACATTTCACTACATTTTTTACAATTTACACTATATACAGGGTGGAATCTTTCAGCGGCGCAGTAAGGGGAAGTACCGTATCCGTTGCAGCTACGCGAAAATGGTCTTAGGAGACTATCCATAATTTTTTATGAAATTTTGATCCCCATTCACAGATTAAAAAAAAAAAAATTACAGTTAGCAAGAAAATAGCCATTTTACACAAAAACATTTTTTGATGCCAATCGATCCTGTTTCTAATACTGATCAAAAACTTCTATGGGACTAACCATCGTTGAAGTACTCAAAAAGTCAGAAATTGCAAAAAACTTTTCCCTTACATTTTGTAAAGAATTTGTTTGTGTAGGTAACTGAAATACAAAAAATAAAAGACAAATGATCACGTAGAATTTTACACATATAAAAAATAACTTGATGATGTTATTCTTATTTAAAATCTTGCTGTTTCTTGCCCTACCTACGATATCAAGTGCTCGAAGTGACCGCCATTTTGACGAATACATAAATTGATTCGTTTCTGTACCGACCTAGTGGCTGCTGACAATTTATTTGTATGAATTCCATACAAAATTGTGGTTAGTGAGTCTTTAAGTTCTTGAACACTATCGTATTGCTTTTTGTAAACCTCAGTTTTCAGGTAGCCCCACAAAAAGAAATCTAGAGGCGTCAGATCTGGACTACGACTACTTCGAAATTTGAATTGTTTTTAAACTTATCTTTTTATTCAGTCAACAAAAAGATCTCAACCGTCACTAAAAAAGCTTTTGCGTAAAATTTTCATACAAAATGTACGGTAAAAGTTTTTTGCAATTTGTGACTTTTTGAGTACTCCAACGATGGTTAGTCCCATAGAAGTTTTTGATCAGTATTAGAAACAGGATCCATTGGCATCAAAATTTTTTTTTTGTGTAAATTGGCTATTTTCTTGCTAACTCTAAATTTTTTTGAAAAACTGTGAATGGGGATCAAAATTCCATAAAAAAATATGGATAGTTTCCTAAGACCATTTTCGTGTAGCTGCAACGGATAAGGTACTTCCCTTTACTGCCCCGCTGAAAGATTCCACCCTGTATACTAAGAGACTTATTGATTTTATTATATAAAAACGGCCCTAAAAATACATAAAATCTATTTATAAAAGTATGTCTAGTTTGAGGCTTTATGCAAACCAAGTCTTTTCTTTTCTTATCTATAGGTATTGGGATATAAGGAAGTTTGCTATGTTGGTGTAGTACTGTATTCAATATAAATAGTTGACGCACAGTTAAAACTTTACACGCAGTGTAAAGCTCGTGTGTGGGAAACCTAAATGGGCGAAAGGTGGCTTAAGAATAGCTCTCTGTGCACGTTCTAATAGCAATAGGATTGATTTAGCAGCCCCACCCCATGAAGTTATACAATAAGTCAGAATGGAATGACACAAAGCTAAATAAACCTGTTTAATTAATTTGTAGTCTGATACATATCGTAAATTCTTAAAAATGTATATTAATTTACGCGAATGCGTAAATTAATATATACATTTTTAAACACATTGATTTGTTGTGCACTAGAATTAGTGCATAACAAATCAATGTGTTTACGGAAATTCAGATTTTTGTCAATCGTTACACCAAGATATTTCATATGATCGGTTTTTCATAAAGTAGGACAATTGCATGCATTGTCAGCAGAAGTGCCGCACTTATGCGCATAAATGTTTATGTTAGTAGTTGGCAGGTTAGTATTACTAATAGTAAATAAAATGTGTTTGGTTTTCTCTGCATTTAGTGTAAGGAGATTATCATGTAGCCAATCAGACATTATATTAAACCCGTTTTGGGCTTGTTTATACACCTCATGTCGAGATTTGTCTGAAAACAATAGAACTGTGTCATCTGCATATGACAATATGACCCCATTTTGGAGTGTCAAGCTGCACAGGTCATTCATATATACTAGGAGTAAAGTAGGACACAAAATACTAATACCTTGTGATATTCCGTAATTACTATTTCGGAGCTCAGAACTGACGTACTGACCAATTTTGACACATTGTTTGCGGTCACTAAGATAATCAGAAATGAATGAAAGCGTTGTTCCTCTTATTCCGAGTGTTTCAAGCTTGTGCAATAGTAAAGGACAAGAAATTGTGTCAAAGGCCTTGGCGAAGTCTAGGAAGATCCCAATGGTGTGCATACCCTTATCTCAATTAGTTGCAATATAATCCGTCATTTGATGCACTGCTTGATTAGTTGATTTTTTGGGCCTAAAGCCAAATTGTCTTCTGAGAGTAATTTGTTATCTTCTAGGTATTTTATTAATCTAATATTATTGATTTTTTCTAGGATCTTGGTGAGCCCTGTTAAAACAGAAATGGGTCTGTAGTTATTAACACATTTTTTATCACCAGATTTATATACAGGAGTAACCACTGCTTTTTTAAGCGACTTAGGGAATATACCATTAGTTAAGCATAACTGAAAAATATGAGCTAGCGGCGGAGCAAGTAGGTATTTGAAATGTTTAAGCATTTTGTTTGATATATCGTCCCATCCAACAGCGCAAACGTCCTTTAATCCAGAAATAATTGTTAGTACTTCGTCAACATCCGTGTGTAGTAAGCCAAAGGATTTGAGTGTGGGGAGTGCTTTAGGTTGGTTTTGACGGAAAAAACTTCTAGACATAAGGGTTTTTCTGCTAAAGTTTTGCCTACATTAGAAAAATATAAATTATAAATTAATTTTATTTTATGTGAAATTGGGATAGTTTTTTTTTGTAAAGCCGGGTATTTTATCACGAATATAATATTCGATATATGAGGGTGGACATTGTGAAGCGCTATTAACATCATAAATGGTACCTACAAATTAATGATAGTCACTATTCATAAAATTCTCGCTTTGATCAGAGTAGACCACAAAACGCGTGCGTCCGACTTCGTACCGCTTTGCAAATGCGGTCTTCCGCATAGCGGTCGCGCAGGTGTGACAAAAGCTTAAAAGTTTCGCGTTGTAGACGCTCCCGGTTCGCGTCCCGCGTCCCGTTACTTGACGCGCAGGTTTGGCCGTAGTATTTACTCTCTTATGAAAAAATGTTTCGCCGCTTAATATTCCACATTCATACATAAATGATTACTAGGATAATATATGAAAAGTTAAAAATCTTTTTATAATTCCCAACGCCACAAGCACTCTATATATATTTGTTATATATTTGTTCATAATGCATCAAACATACAGGGTGTAAGGGACAGCCCTCCGCGAACTACCAGGGTGCATTCAGCTCCTCATTTTGAATTATATTCCACCGGAAAATTTATCAGGAAAATTTTAATTTTTAAATATTTTTTTCAGTTATATTTTCTTTATTTCAATGTAAAATTACATTGTGTGTTCACAGCACTCCATTTATGTGAAAAACAGCAAAAAAAAAACCAGCAATGGATGTTGAAATAGGTTCTCTAACGAACGACGCGTGAAATTACAGCTGTTCACTTTTTGTCTAGCTACAGAGTTAATTGAACTCACCGCATACCTATTACCTACACCTCCCGACCAGTAATAGACGCTCCGATTTGTGCACAAAAACACCAACAAATCAGGTTCATTGGACTCCCATAACGTTCCTGAAATAAGTTCATCTACCGGTCATCTTAGTATGCTATACTGAATTCACCCGATGGGGTGAAATAAGAAAATAATCATGTGAAATGTACCATACACTTTTACCATAATTATTTCACATACAGGGTGTAAGGGACAGCCCTCCGCAGACTGATGAGTCAGCGGAGGGCTCCCCTTATTATTATCTCATTTTTCTTCAAAAAAATTTCTGTCACTAGTTTCTAGAGAAGATGACAAATAGGAATGTCTTTATATAAAATAATTAAAGAAATACTTCCCCTAAAAGTAATGTAATTGTAAAATTAACACATCAGAATCAGCACAAAAGAAAATCTCCATAATCAGCTTATAATGTTCCCAATTAATACAGGGACGAAGGCCTTCTGTCTGTGAGAGGGAGTGGGCCATAATCTGTTTTTTCTGTTCCGTGGCCATAATCCACCACGCGGGTCCATTGCGGGTTTGCGGATGTCACCTAACTTCAAATTTTGGTTGTAGGACATACCAGTTGTCTCTCTATGTTTTCCTTCACCGTTTTGAGAGATCCAGCTCCAGCTTATAAAGAAGAACTCACTTATAAAATGTACAAATTATTCTAAAACCTCGCGAAAATTGCTAAAAACCCTTTCTATTTGTTTAAAAACCATCTCAACATTGCTTCAAAAAATTCCTCTTCGCATTCCAACTTTATAAAACAAACAATTTAGACTCTTTCGTGCCTAATAGGACCAAATTAAATTTTAATAAATACTCTCACAGACAAACACAGCTTCTTACAGATTTACGATTAGGTAACTCTTAATGCATGTTTACGTAATAAATTCATTGGTTTTTACTGTAATGTAAACATTAGTTAGTTTTAGTTTTATGTGTAACTACTTTAGTTTGTAGTTAAATTACGTTTCTGACGAGTCGAAACTTCTCATAAACTTGCTGGTTGTACGAGTAGATGCAGTTATCCATGATTTCTGCTGTTTCACAATTTATATCCGTCCGGGGTTTCATTTGTAGTCCGGGTTTAAGGCTGATGACACATCTATCGAAAATACGCGGCTGAAATTAACTAAGCTATTAATTTGTTTGTTAAAACTTTAAGAAGATTCTGTTTAGTTTCTTTAGAAGACAACATTTTTTTTTTTTTTTGAAAATAAATATTATGTTGATTTATAATAATTAAAACTATTTTTTGTTTTACTGAGTAACTTTAAAAAAAGTGTTGATATTTCCGGACTAGAAGTGTCAAAAACCCCGGATTTGGAGCTTACAGCTCCAAATTCCGGGGTTATCAGATTTTAGAGATGGCAACCCTAAAAATACCTGAACTTACAAATAATTTTGCAGGCTTATATAGGTAAGTAGAAGCGATTTTTTTCCATAATATAATATGATAGGGTTGGTATCAGAATGACTGGATCGCAAATTGACCACGTCGCTCTTAGTCCAAATCTCAAAATGTCTAAATCTCAAAATACCTAAGTCGCAAAATGACTACATCGCAAAAAGTCCGAGCAGTTGTGTAGGCACCTACCTACATTAATCTCTTTGGTTCTTAATGTGACTTTTTTTCTTACTTTCCCTAGACCCCAAAACTCAAAATTCACTCTTTACACCAAACTTGAACCAAATCGGTCCATTTTGATGCTTGAACAAACAGACAAACCTACAAACAGACAAAACTGTTAAAATCACCTATTTTAGGTAATGTAATTATGTATTACACTTACTTTTTTTTTAAAAATAAAGGCCTTATGGCTAAGTAACAGCCGCACTGGTCAATCGATCAGGTTAAGCTACGCTTGCCGCGGTTGGTCCGTGGATGGGTGACCATCTTTACATACCAACACCCCTCCGTGCCTCGGAGAGCATATAAAGCCGTTGGTCCTGGCTGTCATTCGTGGATCCTTGACAGTCGTTACGGGTCGTCAGAAGCCCGAAAGTCTGACAACCAGTCATACCAAAGGGTATCGTGCTACGCAGTAACTGGGTTCTGAAGGTTAGATAGGCAGTCGCTCCATGTAGAATACTGGTACATTGGTCAGCTGCATTCGGTTAGACTGGAAGCCGACCCCAACATAGCTGGGAAAAGGCTAGGCAGATGATGATGATGAATGATGATGTATCCAGTCATTCTGATATAAGCCCTGTATAGGTGCCTACACAACTGTTTGGACTTTTTGCGATGTAGTCATTTTGCGACTTAGGTATTTTGAGATTCAGACATTTTGAGATTTGGACTAAGAGCGACGTGGTCAACATGCGATTCAGTCATTCTGATACCAACCCATGTTTTGCACGACCTAAGGCCACCAAATCATCGATAGTTGTACCATACCCTGTTTTCAAACCAATTGACAAATTGCGATCACCAGTTCGTCTTCTGAGGTAGTTATTTACTTTAACAGTAATTGAGAAAGAAACACTAAAATAAAAAAACCGGTCAAGAGTGAGTCGGACTCGCGCACCGAGGTTTCCGTACCATCATTTATATTTAATTTTTGTTGATGATTTCTGAAAAAGGGTGCTATTTCAAACTTCTATCGTATAGAATAATTTCTGATTTTTCTCTATGCAAACTTCGGAGATAAGGGGGGGAACGGTAATTTTATTTTACATTTTTCATCATAAGTCGAAAACTATACGGCTAAAAAAAGGGAATATTTTTTTTGCGAATGTGCAAACAGCGCCCTTTCGTATGATACCCCACATGCCTTAGTAGCACCACTTCGAATTTTTAAGATCCCTTTCAGTCCCTGTT
Organism: Cosmia trapezina; assembly: GCA_905163495.3. NCBI lineage: Eukaryota > Metazoa > Arthropoda > Insecta > Lepidoptera > Noctuidae > Cosmia > Cosmia trapezina. The sequence goes on along the minus strand of LR991020.1, from coordinate 30,813,359 downwards.
GCAAAAAAACATACATATTTTTATTTCTTTCTTATTTGCAAACGTCATCTAAAACTGTTCCAAATTTCAAGTTGATAGCATTATCCTTGATAGCATTATTATTCTTGAGATGTCCAGCTCTGACAGACAGACAGACAGACTGAGTCACACCATAAGGGTTCCTTTTTTACCATTTTGGTACGGAACCCTTCAAAGTGGACTTTATTGATTGCAATTTGCATACAATGCAAAAGAAAAAATGCTCTCATTTTTCTGCATTTTTCACATTCAATGTCAATCGCTGTTTGAACTTACACTTTCATTCAATGATGTCACTTTTAATGAGCAAAAAAAGCAAGAATATTCTGTAACGGAAGTGCTTCGACGTTGCTAGAGAAAACTTGTGTTGACACTGCAAAAAGAAACTGTTTTCTGTTTAAAATGTTTCTATTAAAATGAAATCATAGTTGACAATTTAAAACCCTAAAACCTTTTAAGTGAACATCTAGATAGCTACATAACAGCGTTGTGCATTCTACATTATCATAAAGATATCGATTGCTAACTTTCGTCAACACAGGACAAGTCGCGATACATATCTGAATAGGTATTGCACAAAATTTGACGGGTACATTCTAAACTAATGTCTGTATCAGCATATTGCTTTGGTAAGGTCACGAGTGTCAACGCGAGCTTCAAGAGTATCGACGAGTGTGTCACGAGTGTTGAAGCGAGTGTCATGAGTGTCAAGAGTAACGCACGAGTATGGCACGAGTGTCAAGAGTGTCGACGAGTGTTTCACGAGTGTCGACGCGAGTGCCAAACGAGAGTCAAACGAGTGTCAGTAGAGTCTCAAAAGTATCGACGAATGTCGCACGAGTGACAACGGGAGTGTCATGAGTGTTAAGGGTATCGACGAGTGTGTCACAAATGTCGACGCGAGTGTTAAGAATATCGACGAATGTTAAACGATAGTGTCAACGTGAGTGTCACACGAGAGTATCACGAGTGTCAGAAGAGTGTCGAGAGTACCGACCAGTGTGTCACGAGTTTCGACAAAGGTAAAAGGAAGTTATAGGTAAAGGTAATGCCTATCGATTCGAATTTCAATCTTATTTGGTTTTGTAGTCACTGTAAAACATTATAGAGGTTTTTAAAGCTGTCCTTAGTAAAAATCACTTCTAAGCCCCTGAAAATTGTTTTCAATGTGACCGTGATTATAATTATTAAAAATGTTTTTTGTAGAATAAATACATAATAATCATGCTCTTACTTATCATTCCGTACGTGATACTAATATAATAGTTCCTGAGACAACGGCTTTAAGAGCGCTATTTCATTTTAACCGTGATTTTTTCACACATTAAAATTTCACACTTAAAACAAAAAATAATAATTATATGACTCAAAATAAACGTAGTTACAACTGCTAAATTGCTACATAATGCGATGCGTCGGCGTCTAAAACTAAGACCGCGTGTCCCGAGATTTACGCTGATTTTAGCACTGAAAATATTATTCTACTTTTAAATAGACTATTTTTTTTTTCAAACAAATTAAAATAACGTAAAATACCCAATTTTCGACAGAGCACCAATGATCGACATCAAAAAAGTTAACTACAAAAAATAAGAGTACATTTACATTTCCGAACGCATTTGAAGCATAAAACATAGACTTAGATTGTCTATCTGTCATTGCGGATGACGTTTCCTACATTCGGCCATTTTGAACAAAATGGCGTAGTTGTACAAATCAAATCAAATCAAAATCATTTATTTGCATAAAATGTGGTGGTACAAAAGATGTTACATAAAGAAAGTGCAAAGACACATTCCGCCATGCAGTTTTGACATGCAAATATTTAATGGATGTTAATGTTAGATAACATACAATAAAATTATATAAAAATAAATACCAGATGTTAGGTAATAAATTTGAGTTATAACGTTATGAATCTATGAACGAAAATAACAATATAATGAAGGCAATTGGTACCAATTTGAATTAAAATTACACACTACATATTTATAAATAGTAAGCTATGTACCTAGCTAGCGACAAGGTAAATACCAAAGTAACTTAAAAATAAGTAACTAAAAGTGACTTCAAATAACTAAGTGACTACAATGCATTCCTGAAGTGACTGACATGTTTTTTTGTCGAGAAATTCGCCGATTGAACAAAAACTATGCGATATCAACCATTTTTTCAAAACCACGCAGAATTTTTTATAAGGTAGTTCTGTTATCCAGTTAGGTAGTGAGTTATACAGGGTGAAATTGAATAGATGCGACAAAATTTAAGGGTGTGTTCTACGCATCAATATGAACAACTTTTACTATGGGACCAAACCTGAAATCGCGAAAAAAAATCAGCTGTTCAGTACATTTAATGTTCGCGTAATTCGTCAAAATGTACTGAACAGCTGATTTTTTTTTCGCGATTTCAGGTTTGGTTCCATAGTAAAAGTTGTTCATATTGATGCGTAGAACACCCCCTTAAATGTTGTCGCATCTATTCAATTTCACCTGTATATCAGTGGCGCCATATACACACAACTGCGCCTGAATAGTTTTATCCTGGGTACAGGGATTTTCAATAAATACTGTGTGACCTTTCGTTTGTTAAAATTGTTTTTCGCTTCAAAGAGTACGTATCGACCGGTAGCAGATCTCTATTGGAAATCCAGTTTTATTAGCAAAATCACTAAGGAGGTGAGTACAATATATTGCCCATAACTTTTATTTGCTTTGTTTCACCGAGAGTGCAAGTTATTTATTAAGTTAGGACTCAACAACACCTAAAAATAACCTATCAAATACTGAGAAATCAGATATGATGGCAGCCATTAACAAACTGAAATCATCAGGAGCTATCTCAGAGTGCAATGTGACCAAAGATCAATTTATATCTAAAATATTTCTTGAAGCCTAACGGCGATAATAACGCTTTATATTAAAAAAACCCATAAACAAACTGATCAAAAGTGAACATTTTAAAATGGAGGATTATCGAACAGCATGCAAAATTAGCTCACTACTTTTAGTCATTTCTTTGCAATGCTATGATTATGCTTTAATGTGAAAACATGCTTGTCGATCATTGGTTTTTTTTTTCTTCGCATGTTCCAATCATCGACAAAATAATGTCGAAACGTTTTTTTTATTAATTTGTGCAGCTTAATTTATCATTTACCTAAGTTTTTTCAGCACTTTAAAAATACACTACTTGCATTTAAATATTCAAACTGTTTCCAATGATCGACAGCCGTGTCGATGATTGGGTATGCCATATGTTCCAGTAATAATAATAATAATAAATATCCTTGGACATTTCACACAACTCCATCTAGTCCCAAGCTAAGCAACCTAATGCTTGTCTTATGGTAACGAGATGGCTGATAAACTACTTATATACATTTTTTTTTGTAAATACATACATATAGATAGAAAAACACCCAGTAATCGATATGTAGCTTTTATTTTGTAGGAATGGCACCTAAAAAAAAATACACACCTTTTCAAATAGCACAGGCGATAGCAGCAGTCAGAAAAGGTGAAAAAATTGAGACTGCAGCAAAAAATTTTGGTGTACCGAGGATCACCTTACATGACAAAATCCATACTAATATTATAAATTCGAAAGTAACTCTGTCTGTCTGTCCGTCTGTCTGTCTGTCTGTCTGTCTGTCTGTCTGTCTGTCTGTCTGTCTGTCTGTTACCTTTTCACGCCTAAACCACTGAACGGATTTCGATAAAATTTGGCAAGGCTATAGATGGTATCCTGGGGACGGACATAGGCTATTTTTTTTTCAAAAATAATCCTAGGGGGGGGTGATATAGGGGATGAAAGTTTGTATGAGAAACTCAGTATTTCTTAAGTTAGGGATGTGAAAATTAAAATGTATGCTTTTGATAAGAAATAAAGAAATATGCGGTTCAGCCTTTTTGAAAAATCATCCCATAAGGGGGTAAAATAGGGGTTGATTTTAAAATTTACAAAACTGCATGGATTTCGACAAAATTTGGCAAGGCTTTATATAGCATCCTGGAGATGGACACAGAATACTATTTTTTTTTAAATAATAGTACAGGGGGTGATATAGGGGATGAAAGTTTGTAAGGGAAACCCAGTATTTCTTAAGTTAGGGATAACAAATTTATGCTATTGGTAGGAAATTAAGAAATATGCGGTTCAGCGTTTTTGAAAAATCATCCCCTAAGGAGGTAAAATACGGGTTGATTTTAAAATTTCCAAAACTGCACGGATTTCGATAAAATTTGGCAATGCTTTATATAGCATCCTGGGGAAGGACATAGGCTACTTTTTGTCTTAAAAAATAATCCTGCAGGGGGTGATATGGGGATGAAAGTTTGTATGGGGAAACCCAGAACCACTGAACGGATTGCGATAAAATTTGGCAAGGCTATAGAAGGTATCCTGGGGAAGGACATAGGCAACTTTTTGTCTTAAAAAATAATCCTACAGGGGGTGATATAGGGGATGAAAGTTTGTATGGGAAACCCAGAACCACTGAACGGATTTCGATAAAATTTGGCAAGGCTATAGATGGTATTCTGTGGACGGAAATAGACTACTTTTTTTTTCAAAAATAATCCTACAGGGGGTGATATAGAGGATGAAAGTTTGTATGGGAAACTCAGTATTTCTTAAGTTAGGGATGTGAAAATTAAAATGTATGCTTTTGATAGGAAATAAAGAAATATGCGGTTCAGCGTTTTTGAAAAATCATCCTCTAGGGGGGTAAAATAGGGGTTGATTTTAAAATTTACAAAACTGCACGGATTTTTTATATAGCATCCTGGGAAAGGACATAGCATACTATTTTTTTCAAAAATGATACTACGGGGGGTGATATAGGGGATGAAAGTTTGTAAGGGAAACCCAGTATTTCTTAGGTTAGGGATAGCAAATTTATGCTATTGGTAGGAAATTAAGAAATATGCGGTTCAGCGTTTTTTAAAAATCATCCCCTATGTGGGTAAAATAGGCGTTTATTTTAAAATTTACAAAACTGCACGGATTTCGATAAAATTTGGCAAGGCTATAGATAGCATCCTGGAAAAGGACATACTTTTTGTCCATTGTCCAAAAACATAATCCTACAAGGGGTGATTTAAGGGATCAAAGTTTGTATGGGAAACCCAGCATTTCTTAAGTTATGGATATGCCCTATGTTTTCCACATGAACGTTCCCATGGGATATTTTCCGACATCCACGCGGGCGAAGCCGCGGGCAAAAGCTAGTAGAAAATATTCGCGGAAACATGTTTGAAATTAGCACAAAGACATTTTCAGTCGGCAACACGTTTTAGTGGCCGGCAAAAATAGATAAAATCTGGTACCGATACTCTGATATCATCAAAATAAAAGGGGTTTCTACACAATAGCCGAAATGAAAAAATATCTGCCTTTCGAAACATCATAAATTTACGTTTCGAAAGGGAAAGGGGTTAGGGGGGGGAGGGGACTTTTTTCATTTCTTGAGAAAACTTTTTTTTGTTTTTTTTTTCAACTTATGTTAGTAAGTAGGTAGTTCTAAACAATATTTCAGGACAGTAATTATATAATAATACTTAGTTTAAATGAGTCTGTGATAAAAAAGTAGCTTAGTTTTGCGCGCCATTGAAAAGATCTCACTTAGTAACCTAACAAGTCTGATTAAAAGTTGCAATTACTTATTTATGAAAAAGTTAAACTGTTAATACCAACTAACTAATATTAAGAAGTAGGTATTAGGTTTCACTTGTCAATGTTAAAACTTTTAACGAGTTTATGTTTCAGTTGTTTTTTATTATGTGTTATGTTAATTAAAATGAATAAAAGACTGATTAGAACTATTTTTAATTTTTATTCATCTTAATACTTGAATATTTCACGGCTAGGAAAATTAAGCTTACCTACTGGTAATTTTTTGGTTGTGTGAATAAATTGATAATTGAAATGTCGATTACTGGGTGTCGATAAATGGAATTCTGCAGTCGATTACTTGGCAAAAAAGAGCATTAATCTATTTTGATATTTTTCTTTATTTATTAACATGACACTTATTTTTACTTTAAAATATCATACAAAAAACTGTCAAATTTTATCCAATGCATCAAAGTACCATAAAATATCATATAGGAACCAAATAATAAAAAAATGCTTGTGTGCGTACGTTAAAGTGTCGATAATTGGTGGTTTTAAAATAGTAACCTTAGTTATTAAATACTTTATGTTTGAATTTGGATTATAATTATATTCATAGATAAAAAATATAATTTCGGACGAAAAATTTATCAGTAACTCTCTGGTTTATGGAATTATTTTTGGTGTATTACTGTATGAAACATAATAAATTGATTAAGCATTCTAAAGTAGAAGGTACAGTTGTACCTGGGAATTTTTTATAAATTATTAAATTATTATATCTTTGATGTAACAAAGCATCAAAACATGTGCAAGAGTTAAGTTTTATGAAACATCCTTTGCAGAGTCAAGGTTTTTACTGATTTCTGTAAACAAATCGAAATATTTATTTAGAACACTCCCAAGAGTAATAATCAAGCTCCCTTGGACATATTTTAAATATAGGTAAACGCTGTACAATTTTTGACAGATTGAGACTGAGATGAGATTGCGAACGTTGATAAAAATACGGGAATTGCCCCTCAGGGCTGTTGGCATTGTAAAGGAAAGGATAGAGATTTCATATCGAAAAGATTTTTATTAATGTTATTGGATAGCAAACAAACTGACAGCCCACCTGATGAATGATGATGGATGGTACAAAATGGTCACCGCCGCCTGTAATGTACACCTGCATTACCAAGGGCTTATTTAATAAAACTGTCAGGCGACCAGTGACAGGTGACAATCTGACCATTGGTCAATTTTACAACTTCTGCTTTATTAATAGCACCTGTCCAGTACCATGGGTTCCTATCACGTGTTGTTCACAACGCTGCTTTCTTCGTATGTTCACCTACCTCATTAAAAAATTTCTCCCTCAAAAATTAAATCAAAACGACAAGTACCATTGTCGTAGCTCGTCAGAGGTGAGAGGTTGTTAACATTACCCTTAGGTAGCACAGGTTTATCCATATCTAATTCCGATACAGTTTCAATGAAATACAAACCATGAGATCTATTATTGTACGCGTCTCTCAACAAATCTTCGAACAAAGCTCAAATAAATCTAAAAGATATATCAAAGAATGCAGTGTTTCGTTATTTTATATGTCTTCAAATAAATAGCTATTATTGTCTGTTTATTTTCGTTATTTGTCTATGAGCTGTAGGCTCAATTTACTCACTTTGATCTTTGTTTTGGTCCTAAGGTCGGCCGAAGGATTTTTATTTTTATATTAGGTTGCTTATTCCTTTTATTCGGCGTACAGTTTAACTTTGTGCTTATTTTACAGTAGCATTCACGGAGCGCTACCTTTTGAATAATATAATAACCGGCAAAACCTATTTTAGTTTTTAGACTGATTTTCGGGCTTTCGTGCTTCTGACAATAAGTAGGCAAGGACAAAATATCGTCAACTTAAAGTGGCTTTATAAAAACGAAATGTATTTATGGCATACTAGCACTTCCCGCGCGGCTTCGCCCGCGTGGATTTCGGAAAGTATCCCACGGGAACGTACTACCGGGAATTCCTTCCTTATTCCTTTTCTACATTATAAAGGGAACCTCTGTGTAAAATTTCAGTTTTCTAGGTCCAAGGGTATGGGCTGGGCTTCGATGAGTCAGTCAATCAGTCAGTCAGGACTTCTCTTTTATTTATATAGATATGTATATTATATGTCGCAGGTTTTTCATAAAATTAGGTGTTTGATGAAAAACCGGAAGATGACACATTTTAAAGTGAATTGCATCATAAACCTGTAACAATCCAGATTTTTAATCAAAAACCTGAACTAGTTTGGGTTTACGATCAATCTGATATACATTTCCGTTGACAGCGCCTTAGGGACTTCGCCCGCTTTTGGAGGCCAAGTTTTTGCCCGCTCGAAAAATCTAAAGTGTGCTGCAAGACAAATCGATGCATGCAAAAAAAAAATGTTTTATGCAACTCTAGATGTCACAAGTCAACAAACTGTCATAATAAATAAAATATACTAGCAGATTTATAAAAAAGCAAGCACGTGGTTAACGTTTCTTTATTACATTTTTTTTTTTTAATTTTGACCCAGTTTAGTCGTATTTAATAGTTACGAAATTTCATTTTCGCGGCTTATCTAAATCAGATTAATATAGGTACCTACGTGAAATTGAAACATTTCCTTTCATAATTGTATTGCAGGAGGAAAATATTGATTGGATCATGGATGTAAAATTTTGATAAATAAATAATTATTTTCTTTCTACTAAGTTGCAAATGATGATAGATTGTTTTATTTATTTCATTTAAATTGATTTATTTGCCATAAAACAAAGCAAACCCGTGATTTTGACAAGAACTTTATCATAAACCCAAACTAGTTCAGGTTTTTGATCAAAAATCTGGATTGTTACAGGTTTATGATGAAATTGAGTTTAATATTTGTCATCTTCCGGTTTTTCATCAAAAACCTGCGTTTTTGATAAAAAACCTAATTTTATGAAAAACCTGCGACATATAGAACCCATTCGAGGAATAAACGTGTTTAGTTCTTAATCCCGTAGACCAATTCCAATACCTACATTCTGAATAATTTTGGTAACTTTAAACAATTGACAATCAATTTTAATACACCATTGTTATTTCTCAGCTTAGAAACAGAACGAAATAAAATAATTGTGTTAAGTTTCCAGTTCAGTGGATCCAATCAAAGCTTAATGAATTCTGTCGAGGGCCAACAATTATTTCCCACTGTTATTTAATAAACTACATTAGGTAGTGAACCACGTACCCAGGGTAGTTACATATTTACCGATCCGCACCCTAATTGCGTAACACATTATCGATCGGAGTTTGAATAATTTTGAAACAAATTGCTAATCCATTGCTTCTTAAGTTCGAAAAATTTGTCTGCCCGACAACGTAAATAATGCAATGAATGTTGTTGAACTGTCAAAATGAAACCAACTCCGATTGATAATGTGTTACGCAATTAGGGTGCTGGACGAATCATTTCCAAGAAAATCAACAATCAAAAGTGATTATTTGGGTAGTCTTGGGAAGACAAAATAATAGTTTCGTTGTCGCACCGGATTGATGTACTTATTTCTATTTTCATGGAGTCGCATTCCCATTTCATTGCCCAAAATAAAATGATTCATGCTTTAGCACCAGAATTCGAAACATATTAGGTAGGCAAACAAAACATATCTTCTTGTTTACGTTAGAAGTTAGAACACAATGCTTCGGCTAAATTTAGGTTTTTTTTTTTGTTTTGTTAGCCTACATGGTGTCCCACAGCTGGGCAAAGGCCTCCCCTTTTTCCTTCCAAACCTGCCTGTCTTGTGCGATCTCTGGCCAGCTCACAGGATTAGCTAGTATTTTTTTAGGCTCAATAATATGCCACGTTTCGGCAAACTTCGCAAAATATAGATAGGCAAAGTGCGCCGTATAATATGAAAAGTGTTATTTTGTCTCTCGTGGTTTTTGGAAAATATTCTCAAATAACTGGAAAAAGAAGGTATTTTTCATGTATTTTTTTGCTCAGATTAATAAAAAAATATTTACAATTCGAAACTTTTTTGTGCTTTTTGTAATTTTACAAAGTGAAAGGTTTTCGGTACTTCTCTCATTGTTGTTCTAGTTTTAATATCTTTGTGAAAAAAGTAATTGTTGATTACCACCATTTACGAGTACCATCATGGTCATCATCATCGCCTGCCTAACCTGTCCCCAATTAAGTTGGGGTCGGCTTCCAGTCTAACCGGATGCATCTGTATACTAGTATACGAGTGCATAGGTATATACGTCATTGAGTTTCAATGTAAACTATTGTGACACTCACCCTTAGCAGGGGGTTGTCAGCAGGTAGGGAAGAGGGAGTTGTTAAATAATAAGATGAACTATTTAGGCACTTATTATTTATTTGCCAAACTTCCGTGGCCGCACCAAGTCTTGACTTTTAGAGGTAGATTAGGGAAGGAACACTGGCCTGAACCGTCTCCAGATCGACGATGGTCCCGATCCAGCCTCTGCCCGCAACTGACGGCTCCAGTTCCAGATCCTGGTTATTGTAGTAGAAACTTCAGTGTAGGTATGTGTTCTGCAGCCGAGGATCTCCTTCCAAACGTCCTCTTCTACGCAAGAACCACGACGTGGCGAGAAGTCGTAGGGGTAGTTAAAAAATCCCTAGAGGGATTTCACGAAGTATTTATGAATATTTAATCAAAATTAGTTAGGTGTTGTCAGAGCGAGTGACACAGCCGTCACCTCAAAACGCTCACAGCTGACTCGTCATCGTCCTTACCGATCACAACCGATTCGCTACTCCTAGACGACACTCGGGAATTATCGTTTTAGAGATGCGCGAGCGCTTAGAACGAAGACCCTAGGTTCCGTATCATTTAATTTTAATATAGTATTTAAGTGTTAGATTTACTTTTAGATATTATATAGTTATAGTTTATTACATATATAGTACTAGTTTATTTTTAAAGTTTTGTATAATATTATAGTTTAAAGTGTACATAGATTTGATATTAATAACGATTCATAGACTTAACTATTTTCAATTGTAACTCGCAAGGCGCAACGTTACAGTACCCCGCCAAAAAGCGAAGGATTTTGCGTACTAGGTGCAAAATCCGACTAGCACTACCAAACTAAACTAAACTGACTAATACGTTCAGACTTCACTTTCATACCTCACGCAAATAGTTACCTTTCATAAAATCATCATGTCTTCTAATAAAGACTTGAGACCATAGCAACAGAGTAATAACTAAATTATTAAATAATTATACTCAATTAGTAAGTTTGAATGTATTAAAATAGCAATATTGATTTAACACATTAAAGTTTAAGTAGTAGGTGTTCGTATAATTTAAGGCTTGAGTAGGTACAATGACAAGCTGAGTAATGAATTTAGACTTTATAGTTGTTAAGTTTGATATCTTTGATATGCCATGACCCTAGGGGTTTCCCAGACTCATCAGCAAGTTCATAAACAAGGGGAGACTTTTTACCAATTACTTTACATTTGATGAATTTTGCAGCTAATTTTTTATTAAAATATTTGTCCTTGTCACTTTGATAAAAAGTCCTTCTCCAAACAACATCACCAACATTAAATTCGGCAGGTCTTCTGCGTAAATTATAATGTTGACAATTCTTACTGTGAGCTTGCAGTAATAGTACTTGAACCTTATTAAATATACTAGACAACACACCCAAATTCTCAGCGTAAGAATCGCGAGGTTGAAAGACAAGATCCTCATCGTTTTCCGTATCAACGTAGTGTGATCCACAAGCAATTAGTTCACGCCCGTACACTAGAAACGAAGGAGTAAAACCGGTTACCTCATTAACAGAACTATTCACGGCGAATTGTATTTTAGGTACCAGCTGATCCCATACTCGTTGATCGGTAGTAATGAACGTTGAGATAGCAGTCATTATTGTTTTGTTATAACGGCGATCCCCCGACCAAAACCTTGCGATAGGGCGTTATTCAGAGGCTATTAACTGATTAATTAAGAGTAATAAATTATATCTAAAAGCACAATACTAATGTTCGATATTCTATTATCACATTGTAAGTTTTCTTTTGTTTTTATGTGAAATAAATACATTCAAAATCTCCTTGTAAAAAAGTGTCTAAAATTATTGATTCCATGCATCTCTTGCTAAAGGTGACGTTCTAATCATTTGAGGATTACACTAATGGATAGATAATTTAAAAATCTAAATTATCCAAGTTTTATTTTTTTTTTAAAGTTCGCTATTCTTTTTTTATTTAAATAATTCCCGAAAAAATGAGAATTTTTTGATGAAGGGGCGTGTGGAGGGAGCGGGACAGAGCGAGGCTGAGCGGCGGGACAGAGAAGGACCGAACGCTCAAGGTCGTTTGGTCGGGGTATGGCCTTAACATGCGGTGAATATTTAGGAGTAAAATGTAATTTAGGTACCTTATATTTCTCAAACATTTGTCTTAGCGTAGCACTCACGAATTGTTTACCATTATCAAGTATCACTGCAGAAGGTATGCCATGTATTAAAAATACCTGTTCCTCTAGGATCTTAGTAACAATTTCGGCTGTCGCGCGCTTTATTGGAAATAATAAGCAGTACTTACTAAAACAACAAGTCACGACTAGAATGTAGGAGTTTTGTTTTCTAGTAGTCGGTAGTAGTCCTACTAGATCTACGCTAATAATTTGAAAAGGTCTAGAACATTGCTTAGGTCTACCCATTTCACCTAGGGGAGAATGAGTTTGATGCTTATGTGCAATACAGATATCACATGACGTAACCGCTCTCACCACATCAGCATGCATTCCAGGCCAGTAGTACCTGAGACTTACCCGCTTGTAGGTTTTAAATATACCAAAATGACCAGCGGTTGGTTCAGAGTGGTTTTTTAAGATGATTTCTGTTCTAGACTCAACAGGAACCACCTCTTTCCACTCAAACTCTTTATTTAAGGGATGTTTGGTTTGCATGTAACGGAATAAGCGATTATTTTTTACTAAATAATTTGGAAAAGATGTAGGAGAATTTTGGCAACCGTGATATATATTTAAGTACCACTGATCAGTAGAAACTACAGCGTTAGGATTAGTGTTTATAGCAGAAACTTGGCATGCACGAGACAGTGCATCAGGAATGACATAATCCACACCACGACGATGTTTAATTTCAAAATTGAACGCTGAGAGACGAACACCCCAACGAGCAAGACGTCCAGTAGGATTGTTTAGGTTAAGAAACCACTTGAGAGCGGAATGGTCTGTATATACGATAAACTTTTTCCCATTATCAAGGTAGCATCTCCAGTGTTCTAAGGCTACTAATACAGCGAGAGCTTCTCTTTCAGTAATGCTGTAGTTCCTCTCTGAACCAGTCAAAGTTCTACTTGTGTAGGCTATAGGATGCTCGACTTCGTCTATGGTTTGAGTTAAGAGACCTCCAACACCATAATCACTAGCGTCAGTGTGGACTTCAAACGGTAGGTCAAAGTTAGGGCATGATAGAATCGGGGCAGAAACAAGTAATTCTTTTAGTTTTGTAAAAGACTCCTCAGCTTCTGTTGACCAAAGGAAGGGGTTAGATTTTTTGCTAGTGGAAGTAAGTTTGTTTAATGGACCAGCAACAGAGCTAAATTTTGGTACAAACTTACGATACCAAGACGCGATACCAAGAAATCTTTTTACTTCTTTTTTGTTTGTAGGTGTAGGGTAATTTAAAATAGTATCGATTTTATCAGAATCGACATAAAGACCTTTTGAGTCAATGACATAACCTAGATATTTAAGTTGGTTACGAAAGAAAACTGATTTTTCAAAGTTTATGGTTAGATTAGCCATAGTTAATTTCTTTAGGACTTTTAAAAGTAGAGAAATATGATTTTCAAAGTTAGAACTTATTATTACAATGTCATCGATATACACGAAGACAGAATTTTCAAACTCAGGGCCATAAAATAATGTATCGACGAGCCTCTGTTGGGTAGCAGGTGAATTTGTTAACCCGAAGGGCATAGTAACAAATCTGAAACTACCACGATGAGGAATATAGAAAGCAGTCTTGTTTCTATCGGTTTCAGAAATCGGAATTTGCCAAAATGCTTTAGATAAATCGATGCTACTTAGATATTTAGCATTATTTAAATTATCCAAAATCTCAGATATGTAAGGCAACTTGTAGGCGTCCTTTTTCGTAACAGAATTCAATTTACGACTGTCAAGGCAGAATCTAAGTTTTCCGTCCTTTTTAGGCGTCAATAGAACAGGTGAAGACCATGGACTCTCACATTCCTCAACAACACCCAAAGATAACATTTCGTCTAGTTGTTCAGATAAAATACGTTGTTTCTCAGGAGAAACCCTGTAGTATCTTTGCCTGATAGGTAAAGCATCACCAGTATCAATATGGTGCGTTACTAAATTAGTTCTACCTAAGCCACGTTTTTCAGTTGAAATATTTTTAAACTGTTCTATAATGTTATCGGCTGTTACACGCTGAACTTCAGTTAATTCACTATAGGAATGAACTACTGTAGTAGTTTCAGATACTACTGATATTTCAGTAATATTGTTTGCAGCGTCATGAATAGAAATAGAATTATGAAACTTAGGAAATAATTTAAATTTTGTCCAAAAGTCAATGCCTAGTATTAAAGTTGTTGTTACAGAAGGTACGACGTAAGCTTTCAATATATGGAATTGCTTTTCGAAAGTTACGGGTAGATTAATGAATCCAATAGATGCTAAATTCTGTCCACCGGCTGCTGTAAAACTTTTAGCAGTGTCCCCATGTAGTTCAAGACCCAATGAAACAAAATGTAAATGAGAATTATTACCTAGAATAGTTACTGTAGAACCGGAATCAAGTAAACCACATAGACTTGTGTCACGTACTTGGATATTCGCGGACGGTCGTAGATCATCCTTAGGTTTTTTATCGAAGATTGTTGTAATGAAATAGCTAGAAAAGAAAGTTTTGACTGTCGAAAGCCAGTCCTTCCAGTCCTTCTCATCAAAGTTATTTGTTTTATTATAATCTGTAGTATTAATTTTAGGTTTTACAGCCTTTTCACTACAGCAATCTTCACTAGCTAGTTTTTTCCATTTGACTTAGAATGACATTTAGGGCAATTAGGGTACTTGACATCCTTTGTTCCACATTTAAAGCAAATTAGAAACTTGTCTGCTTTACACTGTTTCAAAGCATGTTCAGAATTACGACAGCGAGGACAGTAAACTGATTTAACTTTAGAATCGGAAGTGGTAATAGCAGCTACGTCTGGCTTATCTTTAGACTTATAGGAATAATTAGAATTATTATGTTTAGAGTTATTATTATACCTATGTTGATTGTAATAGTTCGATTTAGTATTACTCTGTTCAGAAGATTTAGAAAATGCTAAGTCAGGAGCCAAAGTATCAGACGACACTCTTGGTGGTTCTCTAAATTGAGAAGTTAGAGACTGTATTTTCTCAAAGTTCTTACATAGTGATCGTAAGTTTTCCATTGTATTGATAGCTGACGTATTTGAAGACAATACACTTGAATAACAAGGTCTAATGTTATGCATTAAAATGTCTAGTTTCTCCTGTTCTGATATATTTTTAGTTAATCTAGAAAACAATTCCGACATTTTAGCAAAATAAATAGTTATGTTCTCCGTATCACCCTGTGTTCTGTTACGTATCTCTGACAATAAACGGTAGTCGTAATCAAACTGACTAAAATCCTCTATTAGCGAAGCTATCAGCTCATCCCAAGTAGTAACAGAGTCTTTAATGCTACGATACCAATGTAACGCATCGCCTGTGAATATTTCTGTAGCATACATTAACAATTTATTAGAGGGTATATTACGCGCAGTACTATACTCGTTTACCCGTTGCACGAATGCGTGTACACATGATTTACCGTTAAATCTGATTTTTTGTAGTTCACCAATGTGCGAGCGGTCACAATACATCGATACGTTAGGTACGGCATCCACAGATGTTTGAACACTCACAACAGGCTCACAGGTTGGGTTAGCAGATTTATTAAGTGCATTTACGTTATTCATTAGTGATGTTAAAGTTTTTGACAGAGACTTAACCTTTTCTAAGTGATTGGAATCTGAACAATCTATTCTTTTTATGCGGTGATACAAATGATTACATAAAGCTCTAGTGCGTTCGAAAAGATTGATATCAAACTTATCCTCCAAAGATTTTACTCGAGATGTAAGTTCGGTCATAGAAACACCAACGCCAGAAATATCAACATCAGGTTCGATACCAGACTCACAAATATCTGTGGTAGGTATAATAGGTGTTAGTTTATTTATTTGTTTACGTAGTCCGAGTACGGTTGATGCCGGTTCTTCGCCTCTAATGAGCACCTCATACGTTAATTCGTGTTTGTTAAGAACAAAAAATTTAATAGTGTAGGTTTCCATGTTTTCCAGAAGAATGAAAGAAATGAAAGAATGAATACAATGAAAGAATAGAATATCTAGTGATTTAATGGTGTTCTTACAAAATATGCAAGTATACTAGCTACCTTTTACGATTGGTGACAAAATAAATAAAAGAAAATAATATAATTTAAAGAAATGATAACTACTTAAATGATGTGAAAAACTAAGAAGAATTTAGATGTGCGAACTGTTACGTATACCAAATTTGCTATTAACATAAAATAATTTAGAATTTTACTTCACGGCGATCTGAAATATAATTGATTAAACAGAGTAGTAATTCTATTACACCCGTGTGAACATCGCGTTTTTTAGAGAATAAAATAATGTAATATTTTATTAAATAGAATTGTTCCAGTTCGTTGTTGGCAACACCATGACTGTCACTTTTCTTTCGCGCGCGTTCTTGACATCGCAAGAAAATTTTCTTTCTCGACAAATTAATAATTTAAAATAAGTTTACGGTGTAGTTGACTGAAATAACAGAATGTTAACTATGCTAGGTGTTAGAAAGTGTATCGAGTGTATCGTCGGCGGACCTGAGACGCAAAATCTGGGCAAGTACAGCTCACGCTTGCACAGCCCCGACGTTCAACTACGGGAAGCCGATAAATACATCAGAAGCAGACGCAGACCCTTGGAGCTGACCACAAACCGAATGATCCGGACGCATCCCACAACCTTGAGGTGCGGGAATGCCTGGCTTTAACTGACCACCTAGAACGTGATTCTGACAGTGCTTTTGAGAGTACTATGCTGGTCATTAGCACTGCATTTTACATGTATGCTGTAAACTTGTTAAAGCATTGCCTCTCCAGTGTGCACGCAATGCCCTCAGTAACGTTACTTCCACGTTACTAGCTGGATGAGAAGCTACCAGTGGGGCACGAGATGCCCTTAGCGATGTTATTCTACACAACAAGCGCTGGTAGATGGCCATCAGCAGAACCTCTCCAGTGCGCACAAGATGCCGTCAGTAACCATGTTAGTACCTGGATGAGAAGCTAACCGTGGGGCACGAGATGTCCTTAGCGATGTTATTCTACATAACAAACGCTGATAGATGCCTGTCAGCACCTCCAGTGCTACCTCTCCAGTGCGCACGAGATGCCGTCAGTAACATTACCTTCATGTTACTAGCTGGATGAGAAGATACCAGTGTGGCAAGTATGTGATGCCCATAGCAATGCTACTCTACACAGCTAACGCTAGTATGTGCCCGTCATAACAGGTGAGTCCCATTCCTACGAACTAGGTTAAGAAAATATAAAAAATGTCCTTGATCTTAAACTTATGAGTATAAAAGCTGCGAGACAGCCTTGCTCAACCCTGCACATTGTCTGTGCCGTACACTTGCAAAAGCACTATACTTCCCCAGCGGGGAGCTATATCACCCTGCTAACTGGATTGTTACCAGCGAGTACGAGATACTCTTAGCAACATTAATTCTATGTTGCTAGCTGGTACACATTTGTCATAATGTGCACATGCTTAGCATGAGACGCTCATAGCAAACTATCACAACACTAGGTGATCTAGCCCCGCATCGAGGATGATATTATGGTCACCTCGCCTTGACAGATTATCTTTTATCAGCTAATGTTACACATCCCTGCAACAAATGCTATGATATTTCTGTTTATAGCTATGCTGCCCAGTTGCCAATAAATCACCATGTACGAGATACTCAGTGCCCTATATAAGCACTAGGTGACTTAATTATCCTGACACAAATTGATAAATAACATCTATTTTGTAAATTATAATAATAAAGCAAAATTGTGTAATTTTTACACACATACATTTAAATACTTTGTTAACATGATTCTGTGATACATTGGCTGATGACAAATGCCTCAGATAGAAGCTTTAATGACAAGTGTAAGCAGCATGATTTAGATCTTTTCCTAACAAGTGTGTCCTCGGCCAGAAAGTGCCTGAGCCGTAGCTTTTTTAATTAAGACTTTGTATGCTCAGGTTTTTATTCTTGTATTGAATATGTAAATTTAGTTTAAGCTTGAATGTTACTTCTTCTCTTTTTTTTTTTTTGGTAGCTGTGTTGTGTTGTTCACACTCCTTCTTTCTAATCTGTTTTTTAGAAGTGATGACTTTTAATTGGCTGTCAGTCTCACACATTATTTTTTATTCCGTTTGATTTAGCTGTAAGTCATCCATAGTTATAAATAAATAAATAAATAAATAACTATGGTAACTCTTAAACTTGATTTGAGATAAAACTTAAATGGACCAAACAAATACAAAGTAATATTCTATGCTTCCCTATTTACTCATAAGGCTATCTATAGGCCTTACTCCCAGATTCCTCTAAACTGAGGGAATAAGGGATTGAGATATTCCAGAGCCAAATTGGACTGGTTACCCCTACCATAGGGAAAGCAATGACTGACCCATGCTAATGAAGAACGTCAAGACAAACACAACCTGTTGACTGATTTGGCTGATGCAACAAAACACCTGCCAATGTTCAATACCAAAAAAAAGTTCAAAAGTAATGCCATCTCTAATGGTCATGATTTCTAATTTATTATATTTGGTAAACAAACAGATTCTGGTACAATGACAAACCTGAGTATACAATTTTATAGCCACAAACAATAACAATTAATCAAATAATATTAATACCACAAGACAATCACTCATATGATAATAGAGAAAACTTACCAGTCCTATTGAAAAAATGTAAAACAAGCACAGAAGGAGGTGATTTGCTACAGTAAATAACAAATTAAAACATCACACAACCGAGTCAATAACAGGAATCAATCAATATTGAAAACAAAAATGAATATTTGTGGTGAACCTCAACAACAACCCGGCCTATATCTATACTCCAAAATAACAATTCAACAAGACTGATACTGAAATGCACCAACTGAATGCTGACAAAACAGTTACATGCTGCTACGGCATGGCTGCGGGTACAAAGTTACAATAAACTATTTGATAACTATCAAAATTCAAGGTCAACTTCTCAATACCATTACAGTCAGTAAATACTGAGATGAATTACAAACAACTGACCTACAAAGAATTTATGGAAACATAGATTTTCAAACCCAAACAAAATAGCAAATTCAGTTTCAGTTTGAACCTAAAACTGTTAATTAACCCCTTCTAGGGCAGTGAGAATTCCGCCATATTTTATTGAACGAAAATGACAAATAAAATTCCCAGTAAAAACAATTCTTTTATACTGATACTGACCCGAACATAGTTGGGAAAAGGTTTGGCAGATTGACTGATAACTTGTATACTACTCAATTACTGTTCAATATATCAAAATATAGGTATAGGATTTAACCCCATAGGTACCCCTATCAGTTCCCAATACCAGACACCTAATATTAGGTTAAACATAATTATGTGCTCTAATAACTTCCTTAAGTACTAGAACTTACATTCTTCCACTGTAGGTACCTTATAGAGATTATGTATTTACTACATTACCAGTAGTGAATGACACCTACCGAAACAAGCCTACCATGACTAGGTATTTACTTGTCAAAGTATCAAGACTGCCATAAAACATAATACTTACCTATTACTTACCTATAACCTTACCTATAAATACCACCTTGAGTAGGTAAGTATATTTAAATGTTTGGACTTCAAAATTAACCATGGAAACAATGGAACCATGGAACCTGACAAACATAATGTGAATTGTTAAGCTAGATTGTTAAACTCTGTGTAGGTACCTACTTGAAGCAGGTGCCTTGAAATACCCATACTTACTTATTAGCTCACAAGTTAAATTATTAGTGACTTTAGTGACATTACATAATACCAGACCTGTACTTCCTGAAGGACTGGACAGAGATGGCGATCTTATTCAAAGGATATAAAATTAAAATACCTAATTAAACATTCAATCACTTCAACTAGGTACTAGTCTAAATAGGTACTTAGCAGTATACGTCAATGATAATTACAAGCCATCACTAAAGTGAAACTATCAAGGAAAAGGGGGGGGGCACAAAGTATTGGTGGATGGTAGGTAGGTACGTCCATACAATCAATGTAGGCAATATGAACTAATAAAAAAAAAAAAAAAAACAATTATACAACCCCCTCACTTACTAAAACTCATCCTATAGGTAATCTAACTGTGGACATGTGAGGTCAGGGAAAAGAGATTCATACTTTTATGCTAAAGAAGCATGCTTACATGCTTTGCTGCTTTTTTTTCTAAAGAATAATTAATCTACCTTTTTCTTGTTTAGTTCTTGACCTGACAATCTTATTATGCATTATTAGTCAACTAGGAAATTAACTAAATTAGTTAGTCCAAATTTTTCTTTTATCCAGGGAACAACTCATAAAATGGTGCTTACAAAACTTAAAATTGATAAAGTTAATAGCTTCTTCTGCTTACAAAACTTAAAATTGATCAAGTTAAAAGCTTCTTCTGCTTACAAAACTTAAAATTGATAAAGTTAAAAACTTCTTCTGCACTTGACACCCTAGTTTCCAAAATAAGTATCTAACTCGTAAAACAGATAGAGCTGTAAAAATATTGTGAATACAAGGATTTGAATTGCAGGACGCCACTAAGTTCTTGTGGCGCATGACCAAAGTCGGAACTGACGTCGCCACTTTCTTTGATTTATCCGCAATTTACGTGAAAATTCTGTAGGTACCTCTTGACTCTCTGCAATCTTCCAAGTGTGGCGGAGATTGTCTCTTACCTTGACAGCAGTAGTCTTTCCATTGGAAGAAACCTGCTGTCTGAGTGACTAAATACATAATTATAATGCGCAATTCAACTTAGTCATACAGTATACGCTTATTGTCAACTCACGCACTGCAGTTCACACTGCATCTCAAATAAGACAGTGACTGTTTACATTTACGGAGACAATATACAATTGCTATTCTCAATCATGGAAACATTCTAAACTTACAATTCAATATAACAATTAATATCTTCCTGATCAGATTACAGAAACAGAACAAACCAGAAAAACCTACAAAGAAGTTGGCTGCCGATTTAGCTCTAATGTCAACTCTTTGGACTAATAAAAGAAATACCTACTGAGACTGATTTAAAGTTTTCATCTGTAAGCTGTAGTAAGTGAGAGAGAAATTAATTCTTCAACTCTCACAGTACAACACACAAAGCAGCTCAACCTATAGCTGGCATCAATTGAGAAAACAATGTGGATTAATAAGACTTGCTGTTGATAATGCCTATCTGCTGGTTAACATTAGTTTCTTATCTTTAAATAAGCAATGCTAATGAAGAAAAATAAAAGTACCTATCTACATAAAAGAATACTTTTAACCAGATAACTTATTAACTAACTGAATTATTGCAGACAACTCTAAACATCTACTCTGTTTAATCAATTATATTTCAGATCGCCGTGAAGTAAAATTGTGAATCAAACGAGCTTACCTGTTAAGCGAAGTCTTGATTCTAATTTTATGAACGGCGATCTGAAATATAATTACCCACCCGCCACCTAACAGCCCCAAAGCTGCAATAATTAGTCTACTTAAATATTCACATATCCTTTCAGGAAAACATAGTGAATGTAAGTACATGGAACCACTCTGTACAGAAAACAGAGCTTGTTCCTTATCTCAAGGATCTCTAAAATAAGTGACAGTCATGGTGTTGCCAACAACGAACTGGAACAATTCTATTTAATAAAATATTACATTATTTTATTCTCTAAAAAACGCGATGTTCACACGGGTGTAATAGAATTACTACTCTGTTTAATCAATTATATTTCAGATCGCCGTTCATAAAATTAGAATCAAGACTTCGCTTAACAGGTAAGCTCGTTTGATTCACAATTATACCCACAATGTTCTTTTAATTAATGTAGTTAGGTACTGGCTGTGAAAAATAATACTTAGTTTTAACTTCGTCACAAACAATAAAAGCAATACGTAACATTTAACAATAAACAGACACTATTAATAGGCATAGAAATGATAATGAGAAAGCGTATATAATAAACAGTTAATAAATAAGGAGAAAAGTACGTACCAGTTCGCTTTGCTGAAGGTCACCTTCACGTTCACAGCAACAATGTAGGTAGATCGACCTAACAGTACTAAGGAAAAAAAAAATCAAGACTTGATTAGGCCACTGGAAACACACGTTAAGGGCGCCACTGTGACACTCACCCTTAGCAGGGGGTTGTCAGCAGGTAGGGAAGAGGGAGTTCTTAAATAATAAGATGAACTATTTAGGCACTTATTATTTATTTGCCAAACTTCCGTGGCCGCACCAAGTCTTGACTTTTAGAGGTAGATTAGGGAAGGAACACTGGCCTGAACCGTCTCCAGATCGACGATGGTCCCGATCCAGCCTCTGCCCGTAACTGACGGCTCCAGTTCCAGATCCTGGTTATTGTAGTAGAAACTTCAGTGTAGGTATGTGTTCTGCCGCCGAGGATCTCCTTCCAAACGTCCTCTTCTACGCAAGAACCACGACGTGGCGAGAAGTCGTAGGGGTAGTTAAAAAATCCCTAGAGGGATTTCACGAAGTATTTATGAATATTTAATCAAAATTAGTTAGGTGTTGTCAGAGCGAGTGACACAGCCGTCACCTCAAAACGCTCACAGCTGACTCGTCATCGTCCTTACCGATCACAACCGATTCGCTACTCCTAGACGACACTCGGGAATTATCGTTTTAGAGATGCGCGAGCGCTTAGAACGAAGACCCTAGGTTCCGTATCATTTAATTTTAATATAGTATTTAAGTGTTAGATTTACTTTTAGATATTATATAGTTATAGTTTATTACATATATAGTACTAGTTTATTTTTAAAGTTTTGTATAATATTATAGTTTAAAGTGTACATAGATTTGATATTAATAACGATTCATAGACTTAACTATTTTCAATTGTAACTCGCAAGGCGCAACGTTACACTATTACAAACTAAATATGTGTCCCGCGGATGTTAAATGTTACAACCGCGGTGTATGCGTATTCAGGTATTATAGTGAAGTCGCCTGCGGGCGATCCTAGCCGATTACATGAAAAACTAAACTAAACTGCTGAACGGGTTTCGATCAAATTCGCTTCGTTAACATCCGCGGGACACATCTTCACATCAGTTTGTAATAGTTTACATTGAACCTCAATGACGTATATACCTAGGCACTCGTATACTAGTTTATAGATGCATCCGGATAGACTGGCAGCCGACCCCAACATAGCTGGGAAAAGGCTAGGGAATTTGAACAGAGTAACCCTTATACTAATAGGGTATGGCGAATTAGTGGTCATACATTTAATCCAACCCCAAACAATTCCCATTTTGATGGACACTTTAATATTAAATGTCTCTTTTTTATACTCACATAACTATGTGAATAAATAATTATGTATGTGTGTATGTGTATTATGTGTGTGTGTGTGTGTGTTTTGTGTGTGTGTGTGTGTGTAATACCCATTTTCGTGACCTAAACATCCTAAATAGCCAGGTAACTGCGAACAACTTAGATGTTGGCGGTTGTTCACATTTCTAACTTAACCTAAGCAACTTGGTCGTAGTTAGTGCCCAACTTAGTTAGATGGCGTTAACATGGCAACCACTAGATGGCGTTACTTTTGGTAAAGCTACGATCCATTTATTTTGTCAAACATTGATTTTACATTTAAAGTTATGCATTTGTAGGCACGTGGGTACCTTTATCAGGATCACTCATCTTAAAGTGGGTAATCGCGTGGGGTATTCTAGAAATAAGTAGGCAGGTCTTCGATCAGCGGCCTTATAACCAGGATTCTCAATTTAAATTACAAAAATATCACAATTAAAGTCGGATGAAAATGGATTAAGATTCAGGACGTAAGCGATCCGTCGTGAGTCACGACGGATCGCTTACGTCCTGAATCTTATAGACTAGACGGTCACGCGACTCGCGTGACCGTCTAGTCTACCCCACCATTCGCTTCAAACTGCACGAATCAGATGGCTGCCTGACGTTCTTGACGTTTCGCTAGAGTGACACCACCTTTGCCCTTGTTCTTCTGAGCCCACAGAAGCCTTTGCTCTCAGAAGAACAACAAGCATAGAAGTAGTGTTTAAATAGCAACTGAACTCAATATATTTGTTTCATTTTGACTTATGGAGCCGCTATGGCGCTATGGTTAAAGAAGGACACGTATACAGAAGACGTTTCGAAATTTTGTAGGTTGTCATTAATTTTATTCTGACTAGTGATGTACCCACTAAATTTCAACGTCGATAGAATTTACAATGACATTCTTTCTTATACTGCCAAGAATAATAACCGTAGGTACACACGGCTACACATCAAGCTATACATTTCCAGTTTACACTGACCGCTCATTGTAAGGAAATCCTATACAATGCGAGATCAGCTTATACTGGAAATGTATAGCTATGCAAACTATACTAGCTACTATGCTAGCTATGCAATGTATAGCTATGTATGCTATGTATAGCTATGTAATGTATAGTAGGCGTGCGTACCTAAAATTTTGAATTAACTAAGCATCCTTATGATTCCAATACTTAATATATTCGTTCAAAATGAAACAATACTTTAAGTATTAACTAAATAGTTCGTCATCATCATCACCAAAGTCTTCCTTGGTTCCCGACAGCTCTTCATGTATTAAATCTGACCCGGCTAAACCAGAATGTATTTAATTGCCATAATAACTGATGAGTTTATTGAAAACAAGTGGGAGACATTCGGTTTTGCAAATGTTTTTAGCAACTTACTTTCTCATATTTATTTGAATTTTAGATTACATCATAGACTACTCAACAAAGTCTAGGGAACAAGGGTATTCAAAGTACCTAATAATTTTTATTTTAATACTTTTTAATTATGTAACATATTATTTTAAATCAGTGAAGCGTAATTTAATAGAGATTTGAATTATTTGATTAAATAAAATGGTTGTTAGTAAAAAAATAAAATTTATTATGAAAATTCAAAATGGTATCAAAGCGACAAAAACTTTTTGTACATAAAAAAATAAATAACGACCAGATAATATTTTAAATAAAAAAATAAAATGCCTAGCAACTTTAATAATCTGTTAGGCGAATTCCAGCCCACACCATAATCATTCCGCCCTGTTACGGATGAACTTCCTGAGGATTCTGGATTCGGCTCTGGCGATGTACTAGGTCCTGTTTCAACTTCCATTGCTACGGGATCCTACAATTACGTATTTTTTATTAAAAATAAATAAATAAATTTGCACACGATTATATTTCCGACTGGGATAATTAGAAGAATGATATCTCATCAATGATATTTTTAATATAATATCATTGTATCGCATATATCAAGTGAACATATTTCTGAAATGTTATACCTGTCTTCATGTTAGATTGCTGTTGATGGTGAGCGGTTCTTTTAATTTGCAGTACTGCGCTATGTCCTTCTTCGCAGACTTCCATAAGTATTTCCTGTAATTTAATGTAATAAATCACGTTTTAATTTGAACTACTAATACTAACTATTTGAACTACTATTTATTGCCAATAAAATACCTTAATTATATCATAATACTGGATGAATTTTTTATCATGCACCAAATCGAAATGGGAGATTGTACTCATCATTATGAACATCTTTTACTATGGGAACAAACCTGAAATCGCGAAAAAAAAATCAGCTGTTCAGTACATTTATCTTCATCAAACTCGTCAAAATGTACTGAACAGCTGTTTTTTTTACGCGATTTCAGGTTTGGTCCCATAGTAAAAGTTGTTCATAATGATGAGTACAATCTCCCATTTCAATTTGGTGCATGATAAAAAATTCATCCTGTATATCAGACCATTTCATCTGTTCTATCCATAACAAATAATGTAGGAACAGCATGTTCTCTAAGTGACGACTTAAAGAACATGCTACATCCATTTCATATGTTCATTACCAAATGAATACAAAGTAAAATGCTTGGAGCATATTATGCAGCTGTGCTTTTTGGAGTCCAATTTCGTCTACCAATACCTACAATTTATCAATTTTTTTCACATCGTCTAGGAAATCTGTAAAAGAAAAGTATCGACAACATTATGCTTCGTGATCTCGTCCTCATTGTACACATGTAGTTTGTACTTCTCATACCCGCTAATCACATTATTTAAAGATGAAAACCTTCATCATAAAAAAAAAAATTATTAAAAAAAAAAAAAATTTATCTGTGGTCCGCCCGTTGGCGCGTGCTGTCCTGGCATCTGTCAATCATTGTACTTTTTTGTGCCGCGCGCTGATCACGTTTTTCGTTAAAAAGTTAAGAAAAATTTTAACGAAATGGAAAAATATCGAAGAATCCGAGACAAGGAAATGGAGGAGCTGAACGAGCATCTGCGAGATCTGGAAAATCGAGTGGAAAAGCGAAAACGGAGTCGTCTTGAAACTCGAGTAAGTTTCTTGATAAAACTAACAATTTGTCTTTATTTTAAATCATTTTCCTAAAAATTTATTTACCTTGGGTGCCGCAATATGCATATCAGTCTCTAAAGGTTTCACGAGAGGTTAACCATGAGAATTAACTGTGCCATATACTTACGAAAGAACGACATCACACGAGCCGATGGCCTATACTTTCAGAGGTAAAAACACGTCCCTCCTGGATGCTTAACAGTCTCGTAAGAGTTTTTCCGAAAAGTTAACTATGAGAACATTAAACTGTTCCGTATACTTAATAAAGACCGACATCACACGAGCTTTCACGAGAGGTTAGCCGATGGTATATACGTTCAGTGTTAAAAACACGCTTCTGTTGGATCCCTAGCAGTCTCTTAAAAGTTTTCACGAGAGGTTAACCATGAGAAAAATATCTGTGCCGTATACTTACAAAAGAACGATACTATATGAGCTTTCACGAGAGGTTAGTCGATGGTCTATACGTTCAGTGTTAAAAACACGTCTCTGCTGTTAGACCCCTAGGAGTCTCTAAGAGTTTTCACGAGAGGTTAACCATGAGAATATGCTGTATACTTGCAGAAGAACGACACCACAAGAGCTTTCACGAGAGGTTAGCCAGTGGTACGATACGTTCAGTGTTAAAAACATGTCCCTGCTGTGTCCCTAGAGCTATCACGAGAGGTTAGCCGTGGATTTAGATTTATGCAGTCTGGAACTGAACTTCAATTGTTCTTTGTAGATGAGTATGAAGCTCGCTTCCGTGGAAGACACTACAGTCGAACACGTTCAAGGAGCTATGTGTCACTTGACCGAATCCGTCGCAGCCGGACTCAATGCCGCCAATTTTAACCCTTTTATTTAGCAGATAACTTCCAGTTGTTTTTCAAAAATTCCAAAATACTTACAATTCTAGATGTTGTATACAATCTAACTTAATTATGCTATGTTAGTACTTAAATTCTACTACAATACAACTAGAAGGAGGCTGTGATTGTAATGGTATTTATACCACAACCATGTAATGTCATGTCATTGTAATGTCTTACCTTCATGTATTGAGAATCTACTCAGAGAGGAGGGGGGCGGTACAGTTAGCTACCTTATCTATGGAACAGCAAGGCAGCCTGGCCACATGGTGGTCCGGTGAGCAATTATAGATAGCAATTAAGAAGCAAAACATTTAAAAGAAGTATGAAACACCTGTAATCTAAGTGGCAGAAGCAGTAAATGAAAGAGGAATCAACTACAGCGGATTATAATGGCTGTTGCCATTACATCCACTGGCAAAGTCCTTAACAGTTTAATAGTCTCACAAGGGAGTGCATCAAATAGAAACGTTAACTGACTCAGCTAGACAACTGAGACATTTATCATGATAGTTCATCACACGGAGATCCTTAATGCTAGGAAATGAAAGAATGGATGGAACAAACAGATATTAATTATCTGATTACCTGGTCGGCTATAAGCTTCAAGATAACTTCAATGACATCAAACGGTACTGAAACAGAACTGGAACTAGCTCAGATACACAATGGTAGATTGCAGTATTTTTCTGAAGTATGGAATAGTATTACTACTAATCCAACCATACATGAGTGAATCAAGGACTATAAACTACCTTTCACTGAGTTTCCTTTTGAAACTTCTGAATAAAAACTTCATTCAGAAATAAAGCAATCTTATATCCATACAAATTTTCCTAATAAATTAGATAATTTTATGTATTTTATCTATGGGCCTAGTTGCCTGATGATAAAATATTTATTATTATTTTATTATTATTAATAATAAATAATAATAATATTTAATTTTTAAGAGATTATTATCTCTTACAGTTAGGTGCCATAGAAACATGTTCTCCTGTCAATAATGATTTTTTATAATTTTCCCCAAAATTAAATGGCACTTGGAGATTAAAAATACAATAAGTATGTTCCCACATACCATTTTAAACTAGTAGATTTAAGGACAGTATAGTCTTTGCCGACAAAAATGTATATAATAAATGCATACTATTTATTACCCATAGGAAAATATCTTAGAGGTATCTCCAGTATATATTTGTATTTACAAATCATGGAGCCAGGTGGCTGTCAACTGAATTTATTAGTGTCACTTTCTGTCACATATATCTTGACAATATTCTGTGTCTTGCCTATTCAAATATGTAAAATGTTAGAAGGTGTTTACTACTCAAACTGCGTTAAAAAATCTAAGATTTATTATTAATACTGAAAAGAGTGTCCTAGAACCCAGACAGTGCTGCCAGTATCTAGGATTTTTGTTAGATTCAGTCCAGTTTGCCATTTTACTTCCTTGCTGGTTGGAACACAAAATTATACCACCAATATTACCATTAGTAATCCTTGTGCAATCTAGAGCTTTTGCACAAGCTGTGTGCTCTATACACAGTGATTGTTACATTTTAATGTCAATGTTAAATGTCTGATTATAAGTAGATAATTGATGTGTGCCATATTAGATTATTAATGAGACTAGTTGATTCAGGACTGAATAAGAATTCCAGGAACTAATAACATTTAGAGAATTTTAAATTAAGTTAAGCTAACTGGAAGACTGGTTCATAAATAGAAATACATTTATAATGAATAAGTAAGTAACAAACTTAGAATAACATGTTAAGTTACAATGTTCTATTATTAAACAATATGCTGAACTTATTACCAACACAACTTTGTTCTTTGAACATCTACATGTGTACAATGAGGACGAGATCACGAAGCATAATTATATAGATCGGACTAACTTACCTAGTGACGTCCGATCCTTAATTATGTGAAGTGATCTCGTCCTCATTGTATCCCAGCCCTTCCCAGATAATCAACCTAGGTACTTATGTGTAATGGATTGCCTTATCTAAACCCCTTCTAAAAGTTGTGTTGTGCTGTATGCACTATGCCGGGACTATACAATGCCCGTATCGGTCATCGTGAAGTCCCGTTCTTATGCTTTGAAAGAATGATTGACAGATGCCAGGACAGCACGCGCCAACGGGCGGACCACAGATAAAATATTTTTATTTTTTAATAATTTTTTTTTTTATGATGAAGGTTTTCATCTTTAAATAATGTGATTAGCGGGTATGAGAAGTACAAACTACATGTGTACAATGAGGACGAGATCACTTCACATAATTAAGGATCGGACGTCACTAGGTAAGTTAGTCCGATCTATATAATTATTTACGTCACTATGGCTGATCAAGATAACCCCAAAACAATTTCCGAATATTCGCTAATAACTTCTATTGGAATAAATATTACGACTGGTTTCAGCTATATAGTGACACAGCAATATTTGTTATGTATTTATATTCGTTTATCTGATCATAATTATGCAACAAGAAATTGAGCAAAAACTTACCGATGGAAGGTCAATATTTATTGTTCATTTTATTTTGGCTATGAATGGGACTTGCAGCCCCCAACCACACAAGAAATTGCTCCACAGCGTCCACACACTCACTATTTGTAGTTAAACAAAGAATTCATGCAATCTAACAGTAGAAATATTATTAAAACATCGCAAAACCATGGAAGATTACGACAAACACGTAAACAATGAACACGCGAATAAGTCAGCAGTGCGATTCTGTAACCATCTCACCGTGAAAACTTAGGTGAAGTGAGCGTGGAGTGAGCTGTCAAGAGTGTCAATTCCTAGCAAAAACAAACTCACTTCACCTAAGTTTTCACGGTGAGATTTTTACAGAATCGACCGGCAGGTAGTTCAATGAACGAACTGTCAGACATTGAAAAAAAGTACTATCAAATTTGGCCGCGTCATACTATAACTTTTTTAACCAAATGACAATTGATCTTGTGACCATGCCAAGAAAAGAAAACAAAGAGTAAAACATTTATCTCTTTCCCACATCCTTTATCGTACCTTTATCGTACCTAATAATAGAACGGGAATAAAGGTAGTAGTCCGGTCAATTTAGACATTCGAGGTTACATAAAGTCCCAACAAGCTGAATTTCTGTGAAATTGTTCAAAACATAATTATAAACAATGTCTAGAAGTTCCCCATCATTCCCCTGTAAGGAAAAAATTTTATTCAAGGTCAAAGGTAAAAAAAAATAGTTTTTCGCGATTTTCAGCAAAACGGTAAGTTTTATCATAAAAGTACCTCAGACAAAAATTGTAGATCATAAAATTATCAATAAAAAATGTATTGATACTTTTTTTCTTACGAGCCACCGTTTCTGAGATATAACGATTCAAAAAGTTATAAAAGTTGTTATCGTCATAATATGCACACGTTTCCACGCCACCTATGAGGTAGTGTACTTAGCGCGTTTTTTTAACGTGGTTTCCCCAGTGGCCTACTCCACGGGTCAGTTGTGATCCTGTTTAATGTAAAACTATTGCATAATAACGGAAATTTTCAAAGATTGTGAAAGATAAAAGCGATGTAAATTAAAAAAAAGTGTTGAAGTTTATTCGTCTTATTCGTAAGTTTCAAATTCTTGTTCTTCTTCTTGTTCTACTTCTCCTGCTTCTTCTTCATCTTCATTTTGGATGCAAGTAAATTGCGTCAATAGCGATGTATTGCATGATACTTCGTCGGAGTCAAACGAATCCTCCATTGTTTGTGATTAAATATTAGAGCACGACCGGCCTTGACAATTTGTGCATGCCAAAGAACAAGACAGTTCGACTTTTTTGCAACCACATTTAGCACTGCATCCCTTTTTGCAGTTGCAAAAAATAGTGTTCAGCAGTTTTTCCGGCGCAGGTGGAAGTAAAGTTTGAACTGGCTCTAATATGTTGTTGACCAACTTCCAACCCCAGTCTGTAGGGTCTAGCTGATAACCAAGCCACACTTGAACTTGGTAATATATTCGAAAAAGATGTTGGTGAGCAGCAACTGAGGTTGGAGGAAGACAAGCTAATTGAACTTGTTTTTTATTTTTAGTATTTTTAACGAAACATGCATATCGATGCTTATCTAAACAGGTTTTTTTTTTAGGAGCTCCGTACATAGAAAGAAGAAAGCGGATGCCGTTGGTAATAACTTCTTGTTGAGTTGAATTACTCTTTTTAAAAATTTCAGCTTCTTTTTTTTTTTTTTTTTTTTTTAATATAACAACTCTAGATGTATATACGTGGCGTACTCATGTATATTATGACGTTAACAACTTTTATAACTTTATGAATCTTTATATCTCAGAAACAGTGGCTCGTAAGAAAAAAAGTATTGATACATTTTTTATAGATAATTTTATGATCTACAATTTTTGTCTGAGGTACTTTTATGATAAAACTTACCGTTTTGCTGAAAATCGCGATAAACTCATTTTTTTGACTTTTGACCTTGAATAAAATTTTTTCCTTACAGGGGAATGATGGGGAACTTCTAGACATTGTTTATAATTATATTTTGAACAATTTCACTGAAATTCAGCTTGTTGGGACTTTATGGAACCTCACTCTCATTTTTTGGTCTAAATTGACCGGACTATAGTTACAGAATTCTGTTTTTAGCCTTCCTTCTATGCTTGTTGTTCTTCTGAGCCTTTGCCACTCTCGTCCGCACAATGTTCAAATCAATGTCAGTGTCAAAATAAGGTTTTCGATTAATCCAACTAGATGGCGCTAGGGACGCACCTTCACATTCATTAATTCCTGTACTTTATGTAACGTTAAATCGAATATTTAAAAGAATTTTAGAAAAGGTTTATAATTAAGATGTCAATTCATGATATTGTTTTAGCAAACGAGGTGGCGCGCTGCATCCGGTCCCCTTGTGGCTGCGGGCCTTAATAATGTTAAACCGATTACACTTAGGGGAATCAGATAAGTAGTGGTAGATATAGCAAAGTTTTAGATAAAGTATCTAAATATCCCCTCAAGTGTCTGAGTTTGGCTGATTTTAGACCCAAGACCCCCGCGAGTGGGGAGGGTTGGCGGTTAGTTGCGAACCCCATAGGTTCACAACTACTGATAATGATATGTTTTCCATCTGATGATGTTTTTTTACGTTTATATATACGTGATCTAAGCTTATATACCTATTATGTAAAGTTTTGTCCTTTTGCACACTTGGGGTGCATTTGACACGCGGGGGGGGGAGGGGAGGTTAGCTGCGAACTCCATAAGTTCACAAGTAATGATTTGATTGGTTTTCCATCGGATGATGTTTTTTTACATTTATATATATGTGATATAAGCTTATGTACCGAACAAAAAAAGGGTTTTTCTTATGCACACATGGGGTGCATTCGACACTTGAGGGGATATAAAGTAATATATCTAATGAATAGTTATTTCCCAAAAAAGTCACAGCGTCGATGGACATGGATCTCAGCAGATAGGAGAACAAAAAACGAAATCAACTTTGTGCTCTCCTGCAATCATAATAATATAGTAAAAGATGTTAGTATTATAAATTTTAAATTCAGATCAGATAACATACCAAGCACGTACAAAGATTGTCCTTATGTAAAATTAAACAGCAAAAACTGAATAAAGAAGCTTAATAAAGATGTTCTAATAAACAACATAGAGAAACTCAATTTAGAGTTAAAAAATTCATTCTATTTAGTGTCCATTGATACAAACCAAAACCCTCAGAGGCAATACAGTAATATAATAGAAAATCTTTCAACAGCAACCAAGAAAAACAAATGTGTAAGAAGAAACAACAGCAAACTAAGCAATAAAACAATATCATTAAAGAAAATAATAACATTATAGAATAGAGAAATGTTAAAGCATAATCGGATAGAATATAATATAATAGATAAATTGGTTAAACGAAGCATAAGGAAAGACGTTAGAGATTGTAACACCAACATGATTGAATCAGCTTTACTAAGTAACACCTCTTTAAGATCTGCCAATCAGGGAATCACAAAGCGAAAAACCTGGATTTCAAACCTCAAAGACGTAAATGGGACATAACAAGGTAGTTCAAGCAAAATACTAACTTTTTAGACCTATGTATCCTGCTTATGCGTATGAAGTTTCATTAAAATCGGTTCATTTATTTCGATAAAAAAGGACTTGAAAGTTTGTATGAAATGCCGTACCGAGTCAACGCTCTTAAGGGATTGGAAATGTAATCATAGTTCGAATCTTGAGGTAACATTTAGTCTTTTTTATTTCATTCGACGTTTTTACGAGGAAATTATTTGAACGAGTGGACACTCGGACAAAAGTTATTTGTTATTAGAGCGTGACTGGCATAATAAATTTTAAGTAATTAACAAAGTCCCCCCGCCGCGTAAGTCTGTCTGTTTGAATGCGATAATTTCAAAAAGTACCGAACGGATTTTCATACGGTTTTCTCCAATGAACGGAGTGATTCAGTGTAATTCATTATGGTTTTGTGTAAACTGGCTGAAATATGACGACGACTGTTGAAGATGTCGGAAAAAATCATGCCGACTGGTAGCTTTATGCCTACTATACACGGTAACGATATATCGTAGCGATTTGAGTTTGCACCGTTATATCGGACGGCCCTATGTTTTCCACATGAACGTTCCCATGGGATATTTTTCGACATCCACGCGGGCGAAGCCGCGGGCAAAAGCTAGTCTATCTATATAAATAAAAATCATTTGCCGGATGCATGTACGCGGATCACTTCAGAACGGTTGCACCTATCTTTTTTTGTTCTGTTTGTAACTGTCAAGACTAGGTTTGTATGAAAGAAAATGTTTTAAAAGTTACTGAGAAAATTGAAAAATTCGGGTAAACTGAAAATGCATTTTCTATGGGAATTTTGTGTGAATTATTGAAATTTGGACAGGACAACGTCTGTCGGGTCAGCTAGTATTATACAGGGCTATTTTTAAATGACTAGCTAAATTTTCACAGGGTGTTCTACCCATGAATATGAACAACTTTCACTAAGGGACCAACTTTGAAATCACGAAAAAAAAAACCAGCGGTTTCCTACAAAAGTTCAATACCTACTCGATCAAAATGTATGAAACAGCTGATATTTTTTTTGCATGGGTAGAACACCCTGTGAAAATTTAGCTAGTCATTTAAAAATAGCCCTGTATAACTTTACCGTTATCAGAAAATGTAGGAATAACTATCTTACCTTTTCTTCAATACTTCTTCAAATAGTGGCCTGCAGAGTCCCGCAAGTCGCTTCCTGAAATCTCATGAAGACTTATCGTTCTGGTGTTATTATTTTCAACTAGCTTTTGCCCGCGGCTTCGCCCGCGTGGATGTCGGAAAATATTCCACGGGAACCTGCTACCTGGAATTCCTTCCTTATTCCTTGTCTACATTATAAAGGGAAAGGTATGCTAGCGCCACTTTGACAGTAGCCAACCCCATTCTCGTGTAGTACACAGCAAAAGTGTGACTGTGTGCGTGAAAATGTGTGCGCGTGTTGGAGTTTTAGAAGCAGAGCTTACATTGCAAACCGTCCAAATTGAGAAGCCGTAAAAGTACCGCTTATTTGTTGATTGTAGAGGAATAACTTTTTTAGTCGGATTAACCAATTTATTTGTTCGTATTAGTTCGTAATTGCTATGTTTTTCGCCATATTTATTGTTTCGATTGATGTAATATCATTGTTCGGTTGTATTTCTGGGAGGAAGTGATTGATTGTCTAAGTACCTAATTATTTAGTAAGTTTATTGTAAAAAACGAAAAACCGTGAGAACTGTGCTGGCTAAGTGTGTTCAAATAAATTAAAATCTGCCGCTTTTTCGACGTTATCTTTTGAGGAAGAAGTTAAATTGATTGCAAAGGGGTCCGTGTGTATCCGGGCTTTGGTTTAACACAAAAAAAAAATGTAATTGCTACTTACTCGTTATTTACATAAAAAGTATTATTATGATAATTGTTACTGGCTAACAGCTAAAGGTTGTGTACACACAAACATATTGTATTGTTTACCTTGCATTTTATTTACAAATCAACATAAAAAATATATATTTGGATCTACATAATATAACGGATGTTCAGATTTAAATAATTTAGATATTTGTGGTGGTCGCAAACAAACGCCATGCGAAGCCAATGGCGCCGTGTGGTAAGAGTCGGGTATGTAGGTAACTAGGTACTGGGTAGGGTATCTAGTCGGTGGGACTCCGACCGAAAGGAGCTGAAACTGATACTTGAGTTTTTTATTTTATTTTAACCGTGCATACCCTGTCTGAAATCTCTGTGCACGCCACTGGGTGCAAGGCGTCAGCGCCACTTGGACGGGGAGACCTACCCTCACATAGGGATACACCAGGATAGGCACACACTCTAATTTCAACCCTTCGTGTCCAACGATCACGCCCGTCCGGCCATATGCTGGTGTTCAAGTTTAGATGGCGGTTTTATATTTTGAGAATGAAAACTGAAACACGTGAAGAATGAAAGAAATACAAAATGAAGAAACAGTTTCAAACTAAACAATTGTAACGAGCACAGTACTAGCTATTTTATTCAGAAATTGTGTCCACGATGTTAATTCATCAAACTTTAGTGTAAAATGAGCCAACAAAATTACAACGGGCCTAACTCACTGACACAATTTAACTTTCCAATAAAACTAACTAGAACGAACAGTTAATTACAATTGAATTTACTACACAACTGCAATCGTACTTGATTAGCTGAATTTATTGCTTCCCGGCTTTTATTCTAACTAAATAATAGTTTTTTTTTTTTTGTACTGGACATAAAATATAGATACTTTTGTTATTATGTCCAATCACTATAATGATTTCAAATCTTATTGTTTGAGGAAAAGGAAAATATCTTTTTTGGAAGCGTGAAAGGCAATAAAGTTGCGCGTACACTGGGTCGGAATCAAAACGTCCGCACCGTACGGATTTGTTGCTTTGTATTGACTTGTGGGTAGTTCTTCGAGGTCCCTCAAAAGGCGGTCACACGGTCTTAATTCCTAACCTATGAAATATTCAGTCTTAGGACCAAATTCTGATTACTCTTTGTTTATTTATGTGTACAATTTCAACAATAAACATCTAAAATTATTTATAATATTTATTTTAAAAAATATCTAGTGTCCAAAACGGGAGCAAAATCGGTGTTCTTCGTGCGTCACACTCTGTTCGCGCTCACGGAAAACTTTGATAACTTTTGTATTCTATTCATAAGCATATAATGTAATATATCAAATTGATCGTATTTAATTAGGCATCATAATGATCAAAGAATATTAATTGTATCTCTTAATGTACAATAGTTAATAGGCATTATGTCTCTGTCACACGATTTTCCTACTTTCGCGAGGGCGCAACAAAACTGCACCTACGAGTATCTTCCAAGAGGGGCAACTTGTCGCTACACTTTTTAGTTGCGCGGACGCTCAGTAGTGTCTCGGCATCAGTGGGGGAGACAAATACATTAATTGCTTATAAACAAAAAAAATATGAGATAAGTTAACCTTTGAAT
The DNA here is from genome assembly GCA_905163495.3 of Cosmia trapezina. NCBI lineage: Eukaryota > Metazoa > Arthropoda > Insecta > Lepidoptera > Noctuidae > Cosmia > Cosmia trapezina. The sequence continues at coordinate 30,776,471 of LR991020.1, read as the reverse complement.
ATTTTCAAGTAGCCTTGGTCAAGAAACTTTCATGCGCAAATTTTGAAGGATAATGTTTACAATTTTCCAACTCATTTTGAATGAAGGAATAAGATAGATCTTCGAGATTATTCCTAAGTACTTTGTTCGTTAATTTACCTGTAACTTTAATAGTAATTCTCAAAAATGTGAAATTTTCGTAACTATCGTGGCACAACTTTCGTGGTTATTTGGCCACGAAAGTCAGCTAGCGCACCATGAAAGTTTTATATCTCCATTAAATAATGACTTCAGATGTTTTGTGACGCCGCTGATGCATTTAATCGATTGTCGCGAATCTCAAAATAAAGGTATTATGTATTTTTATAAGTATTTATGCGTGTACGAGTATGTGCTTCAATTTTTTTCTTGTAACGACTCGTAGTATGTGTTTCTGTTTGTATGTTTTCTCGTAGCCAAATTAATAGCTTACTTCACCTCAACCTGTGCTGTTTAGCCAATGGGCTAATTGACAGTAAGAAAATACCTTATGAATTTTATTATGTAGAGTGCTTGTCAGACAAAAGTATGAAAAAATCCGTTCTTAAGGCCCTCCAGAAGCTGTTTGATTCCGTCATACTCGAGGGCAAAACGCCGCAGGCATGGTACAGAGCTGTGGTGGTATTATTCTTTAAGAAGGGCGATAATGTTCTTCTTAAGAATTACAGACCCGTCTCACTTCTGAGCCATGTCTACAAGCTGCTTTCAAGAGTCATCACGATCTGTTTCGCACGCAGGTTTGATGACTTCCAGCCTCCCGAACAAGCCAGATTCCGTAAAGGCCACCATAGACTACATACGTATACGCTGCGACATGTTATACAGAAGACTGAAGCTTCCGATTCGATTAAAGCATGGGCTGTACTGCAGTCTTGACTATCGGTATATTGAGGTGCTGAAGTGCCTGTACGAAAACGCCACTATGTCAGTCCGACTCCAGGAATGGACCTCGAAACCTACGCTTCTGGCGAGGGGGAGACAGAGAGAGGTTATCTCTCCGAAACTGTTCACCACTGCACTGGAGGATGTCTTCAAGGTTCTGGACTGGAAAGGGCTAGGGATCAATGGCGAGTACGTCACTCACCTTCGGTTTGCAGACGATATAGTAGTCATGGCTGAGACTATGGAGGGGCTCAGTACACTGTTCGATGACCTCAGTAGAGCTTCCGAAAGAGTCGGTCTTAAAATGAAAATGGATAAGACAAATGGCATCTCAAATGCCCATGTAGCACCCACTCTCATGAAGATCGGAGACACTACACTGTAGGTTGTGGACGAGTATCTAGGACAAACTGTCCAGTTAGGTAGGTCCAACTTGAAGAAAGAGGTCAATCGTTGAATACGACTCGGCTGGGCAGCGTTCAGGAAGCTTCGCAATATCTTCTCGTCTCACATACCATAGTATCTCAAGACGAAAGTCTTCGACCAGTACGTGTTGCCAGTAAAGATCTACGGAACGGCGAACGTAGTCGCTCACAATGGGCCTTATGAGAAGGCTGAAAGTCACCCAAAGGGCAATGGCGAGGGCTATGCTTGGAATTTTCATATGTGATCAAATCAGAAATGAAGAGAGCCGCAGTAGAACGAAAGTAACCGACATAGCCCGAAGAATTGCTTAACTTAAGTGGCAGTAGGCAGGGCACATTGCTCGAAGAACAGATGGCCGGCGTGGCGGCCGCGTACTGGAAGACGTAACGTTGGAAGGCTTCCCACAAGTTGGACAGATGACCTTGTAAAGGCCGCAAGAATCTGCTGGATTCGGGAAGCACAGAACCGGTCGAAATGGCGGTGCTTAGGGGAGGCCTATGTCCAGCAGTGGACGTCTTTCGGCTGAAATTATGATGATGATAATGATGTAAATTTTACAGTTTAATTACTGGACCAAAGCTAAATTAGCAACCAAAGTTACTAATAAGTAATAATAAGCTGATCTCAAAACACTATGTTGATCTCAAATACAAGTTGATTCATAAATAATAAGTATTTCATTTTATAAACTACAATCCACAGGAAATTTATGAAAAAATAAGGATTTAGAACTGTATTTTGCTTACAGAAAATACGTTTGTAACTTTTGTGGCGTCTTTCGTAACTTTCGTGGGAACCGAAATTTCAAAATAGAATATCTCTGTACTTTATGCACCGATTTACATATAATCAAAATTGCACTTATTATTTTTAGAGCATCTTAAATGTGTGTCCATTTATTAGAAGATTACTCTAAAAAAAAAATTCGCCACGAAAGCTACGCGGAGAATACTTTTTGAAGAACTACTCTTGTATTGTACTGCATGCTCTGGATTGGCAAATCTGCGGCAGAGACAGGTGTTTCTGCCGATGACGTCATCCGCAGTGAACGCGCCCTGTGTTACCAGGTACGCGGTTTAAGGGTCCCCGAAACGATCAATTACAATTGTCAATTTTTACGTTATTAATGCACTTTAATGGGAAAATTGATAATATCAAGTGCAATTGAATCGAGTGACAATTGTGTTACCAGAGGGCTTAGTGCGAGTTTATAGACTTACTCGATCACGTTAACGTAAACGTCAGTTTGTACTGAAAATTAATAAGCGCCGCCTGGTGACTATAATGGGAAACACAATTATTCCATACGAATTGACGTAAACGCGATCGAGTAAGTATAAAAACTCGCACTAAGCCCACTGGTAAGGTAAACGTACCATTATTCGACAGTTTTGGAAATTCACTGACTTTAAAGGACTGCTGTGTGAAAAGTATTTCATTTAGAGTGAAACTTCTTGCATAACGAAATAGACAATTTATCTGTTATTCTAAGTAAGTAGTTTATTTCTACAATTTTGAGTTATAATAAACACTTATTTAAGCAAATGTAAAAAAGGGCGATTTGTACCAATAATCGTCCCAAAAGGACCCAGTAATCGTCAATTTGTTGTGCTAATGTGAACTCTCAGATCTTGAACATAAAAATCAATATAAGTATGTTAAACATTAAAAAACATTTGAAATAATGAGATTGTGTTTGATATGAGTCTAAGAAACAAAAGATAGGTAGAAGACTGAATGCTAAGAAACTACTAAAGGTTAAAGAGGTAATAAAAACAGCAAGGTAAATTTAATTGTAACGTATTTTTGCTTAAAAAATTCGACGAAACGTCTGGCAAAAAAAAAGAGATCAGAATTACTGAACTAGTTTTTGTCCGGAATTAAGTCTGTTCTTTTGACTCGATGGTTGAGCCGAAGTTGAGATCAGACGTCAACTACATGCCCAAAAGCTCTAGGCGATCGGTAAGTAGTACAGATGCTCCTCGGAAAGTAGGAGATAACTGAAACTGGCTCCTTTTGCAATGAAGACACGCCTTTGTTTTCAAGGCAATTGAATTTAACCAGATTGCCGTCGCTCTATTGGGAAACGAGATTTAAGGTCAAATTAGTTCACTCCACTATGGCCTCTCTAAGAGTAGCTGTTTCTTCTCTGCTAGCTCTTGACTGGACTGGTATCTTTCTCAGACTGTGCTGTTATCTGCGTAACCGATAGCACCAAGTTGTAGCAGGTAGTTGATGTGCAGCAGAAATAGAGTCGCAGAAAGACCAGACCACTGAGGAACCCCGGCATCAGTAGTCATATGATCTGATGAGCAGCCATCTATGACTACTACTCTGGTCGATCGATCAGGAAATCAGGAAATCGCAACCGGTTGCAAAAGTCTGTAGGGATGCCGAATGCGGGAAGTTTACCCAACAGACTAGCATGCCAGATCCTGTCAAAGGTGTTTGAAATATCAAGTGACACAGCAAGGGCTTTGCCGTGTCTCTCAATGGCCTCGCCCTAGCAATGCGAAACATGCACAAAAATATCCCCAGTTGACCAATCACGACGGAAGCCATACTGGTGGTCACTGAGGACCTCATTGTCTTTCATCCAGGAATGCTAGCAGTTTCTTGTTAAGTACCCTTTCCATTACTTTACACAGTATGGAGGTTATGGTGATTGGTCTATAGTTGACAGAATCGGCACAGTTACCATTTTTGGACAGTGGCTGTAGATTAGCAAGCTTCCAGAACTCCGGCACCACTCCAGTTTACAGAGAAAGGCGATACAAGGGCGTCAATACAGGAGGCAACTCTGAAGCACAGCTTTTCAGGACTCTTGCGGGTATCCCGTCAGGTCCGCTTGCGTTATTCACATCCAGACTGAAAAGGGTCTTACGGACCTCTGTCAGGTGAATTGAGATCTCTGGCATTGCGGAGCTACAGTGAGGTATGTTAGGTGGTATGTTAGAGACCGCATCAAGGCGTAAATTTTCGGCAAAGATGGAGGTTAATAAGTTTGACCTCTCTTGCGCGAGATGAGCCAACGTTCCATCAGACTTCAGTATAAGAGGCAGCAAATGGCAGAAGTAAAGCGCCGTTTACACAGGGCAAGTTTCTGGAACGTTCAAGAGCAATAATTGCATGCCATAAAGCACGTTCAAGTTTTTTGACATTCAAGAACTGCATGAAGTGTTTAGACGCGTGCGATTCCATAAAATGGCATGTGCAATAATTGAATGCAAGTTTTGCCATTCAATAAAATCGCATGCGACTTACACCAGGCAATAAAATTGGCAGGCGATTATTGCATACAAGTTTTGCCTAGACATGATATTTCATTAAATAATGAACGCTTCTCAAGATATTTTTCAAGTTGTTCTTGATTTGATTTCTTGCCTCAAAATAGCAACAACGATTAGGTACCACACCCTCACTCACCGCAATACTACTTAATCTGTGCTCACCGCACTCATATTTCAATGACAGCACGAATGTCAGATCATGCCAGAATTGAATGCGATTTTATTGTACGAGCAATTATTGTATGTACTGTGCGATTTTCTTGTACAAGCTTATACCAGTTTTCAAAGTTGCCCGTATCGTGCAACAATATTGTACGTGTTGTTTAGACGGTGCCAGATATTTGCCTTTCAATTTTATGGTATGCCACAGGCAATAAACTGGCGCCGTGTAAATGGAGCTTTAGTCTAGACCGATTTAGACAGGATCAGAACTCCTTGATACCTGAAAGGCGTCTGATTGGCGTCTTACGCCAATTTGGCCTCAATTTCTCCAACATGGTCAAAACGCGCCTTCCGTAACACCCGTTTGCAATACTTGGCGGGAGATTTGTACGCTCTTTTCACATTGCCCGAGCACCTCTGTCGCACCTGTCACCTGGGCAGGCCCGGTATGCTCTGTGTGCAAATCTGCTTGTGCACAAGACACGTTATACCGGGGCTGAGCTTCACTGCTAAGTGGGACATCAGAGAATTGAATAAAATATTGCATTCCCTAACATATCACGTATAATTACAAGAATTTGAATGCTAGAGTAATGCTTGAGCATTTAAAAGATAAGTCATATTTGTACCAATTTTAGAGCACGATATAATTCGCCTGACGTCATATCATGAGTGCAGGTGAATGCGCGCGCATAGTTTCAAATGAATAACTAACAGAATACCTAACAATATTTTATCGCTATTGTTCCGCGACCTGTCGCAATGTAGAATGATTAACAAACCAACTCTAGGTAGGTACATATAAATCCCTGTCAAAATAAAATCGCACATCCAATAAAAAATTGTCCATGTATAATATTGGTAATTTTACCATAAAAAAGAGAGATATCCCTAAAAGTGGAAACATTGGTTGATGTTACCGATGCAAAATCCGAATGCAGTGGACGCACCGTATCGGCATTTTGTAAATGCGAAAGCTCCATACGGTGCGTACACTACGATTCCAACCCAGTGGACGCGTAACTTTAAGGTAGATATTGTTTCGTTAAGAGAATGATCCTTTATTTTCTGCTAATAATAATAATTTAATTTCAGCAATTCGCCAACCGAGCATGGTGATTATGGAAATGCTTTTGATGAATTATTTAGTTCCACTTTTGAGCACTGGTTCAGATATGTTTGTGGTGGCGACTACCGACCACGGAAAAAGAAAGTAGGGCCTTATGTCTTGGTTGTTGGAACCGTATTTAACCGTAGAAATTTACGGTAAAAATATTTAGGTAGAAACAATGATGATAGAAAGGCATACTTACAGGGTAACCTTAATAATAAATATCATAGGATAACCTTGCAATATCTCAAAATACAGGGTGTAAGGGACAGCCCTCCGCAAACTAACAGGGTGCATTCAGCTCCTCATTTTGAATCATATTCCACTGGAAAATTTCTCAGAAAAATTTAAATTTTTTTCAGTTACATTTTCTTTATTTCAATGTAAAATAACATTGTGTGTTTGCAGCACTCCATTTATGTAAAAAAAAGCAGCAAAAAAAAAGAGCAAAAAAAAACCAGCAATGAAAGTTGAAATACTCTAACAAACGACGCTGAAATCAGCTGTTCACTTTCTGTCTAGCTACAGAGTTCATTAAACTCACCGCATACCTATTACCTACCAATCCCAACCAATAACAGACGCTCCGATTTCTGCACAAATACACAAAAAAATCTGGTTTATTTGTATTCCCATAACGTTCCTGAAATAATTTCATGTACCGGTCATCTTAGCGGTCGCATTCATGCATTTATACAATTACGTACTCAAATAATAATTATATTGTAATAAATTTACCGTTGTAATTTAATAGTACCCATGCAGTCATGTAATCATTTTTAATCATTTGTATGTCAATATTGGCAAAGCATAGCGCACTAATTAATTTTTTAAGATCTTTTTATGTATTACCTATGTTTAACAAATAAATTCTTGGAACTGACAGCTTTATTCTTTTATATTTCATTCATAAAAGATGTTAACAGATCCTGATCCCGACATCACGCCTGTTTGGGGTATTCAAAGGATTAGGGCAGCGGTGCGTTGTACTGTCATATTTAGCTAGTTATGCTAATCCCATCAACAAAAGTAATAGGGCTATCCGGGCTGCTGCTGTAAAATTCCTAATTGAAAAACCCAATATCACTTAGCCAGATCTAGGGAACACAGGACCCAGGCCTAGACCAAATTAGGCAGTTCACATTGAGGAATAGCACCTAATCCTTTATTAACCAATAAGGGCGAATTTCACCAATGAGACTCAACGCGATCAATACCATCTAAACCGCGTTCAAGAGCTGTCAGTGTCAAATATTCCACAACAATTTATCAACAATAAGATGTACTGATCGCTATGTATGAGTTTCATTGGTGAAATTCACCCTAAAGATTTAAATTTCATCTTTGTTACAACATAGTTATCAACCACCACAACTTCTGCCACAATCTGTCACTATCTCACATTATTTTTAGATCCTTCAACACTTAATGAAGTCATGGAGGGTTGTTCAAGCATTCACATCAGCGAATCTGAAGTGGAAGCGAATAATTAATGAAGCATCCTCACCCACGATTCACGCATAAACCAAGGACATTTACTGAATGTCTAGACTTCATTGAGAGGTAAACTATGGATGAATTATGTTGTGGTAAATCATAAAATGAAAAATTATATTTATTTCTGTAAATTGGTTTACACAAACACTTTCAGGTGGCTGAGAGAGACCGGATGCGGAAGGCGGAGGACAGGGTGCTGTGGCGCAGCCTGGGGGAGCCCTGTGTGCAGCAGTGGCCTGCGATAAGCTGAGTTGATTGATTGAAACACTTTTACACATATATTTTTTTTTTAAATAGATGAAGTCAGTGTTTCCTATTCGACTACTGACAAGAAACTCCGAAACAAACTCAGAGGTCACAGTCCCTTTTAAAGTCCAGACATCATATTATTGGTTAGATCATATTAGGACATGCAGATTTGTGTCTGAGATGAAAGAACCACACACATTGAGTGGACATGTCTAGGCAGTGCATGCATAAAAAAATTATATGGCTAGACATGGTTCCATGTTGCGATGACTGCTGATGTATGGAAGAAAAGGTGTGCTTCACCGACCTCAAATAAATTGGAACATAGCTAGGAGGATGGTGAGGCTTACACAATGGTTGGTGATGCGTCTGGCTGGCGGGCCCGCGGTATAGTTCCGTTCCCGCATAGAACTAAATATTTTGCGTGGCCTACAGACGGTTTTTATAAATAAAAGTGTGTGCATGTGAGGTTCGTTTATAAACTCACCCACTATGTAGGAAAATTCTTAGAGTACCTCGCGTTATGAACTGAGCCGTCGGGCCGTAAATATCAGTAGCAATTTGTTGTTTTCGTGTTGTTAGTGACTAACCTAGTGTCATGTCGCCCGTTTGCCTCTAACTTAACGTAATATAAGAATCGGCAACGCCTTGCGTCTTATCGTACATTATTATGGCACTCCCTAAGCTCCATAAGTGTGAGCGAGACAGACTAATAACAATATTTTTTGGCGGAAGATACAGTTCTTAAGGCGAAAGCGCCAGGGTAGCCCGCGAAATTCAAAATTTCTTACGTTTTTTGCAATTTGTAGGTCAGTGTGAGCTTGTATGTTGATTAAAATATGATTCGCGGCCGTAGCTAATATGGCTTTACAGAATTATAATCATTAGAATCAGCAATACAACTCCATAAGTTAGCATTTACCTCAAACCTCATGATTTCATGAAATCGCTAGATTTGAGATAAATGCTAACTTATGGAGTTGTATTGCTGATTCTAATGATTATAATTCTGTAAAGCCATATTAGCTACGGCCGCGAATCATATTTTAATCAACATACAAGCTCACACTGACCTACAAATTGCAAAAAACGTTAGAAATTTTGAATTTCGCTGGCTACCCTGGCGCATCAACCTTAACACGACGACTGTAGTGTTTAAGGAAACGTTAAAATATATAATATCACGCATGTATTAGGTACTCCGAAGAAGTAAGAAGAGGTATACCTACACAAATAACAATTGCGAAATTTTAGCTGACATAAATTTGAGCGTCTAAAAGTGACTTATAACGGGTGATTCATTTAGAGGTACTTTTTTCATAATTAAAAGAAAAGTGAAAACACAAATTTTATCTGATTATCTTTATTATCATACAAAAGAACCATTCATGACATTTATTTTTTAAAGATTATTTCTTTAAAATGTTGGCGATAACTGCAGCTAACATGGTCCGTTCTGAAGTTCCAATTGCGAGAAAAATTCGGTGCACAGTTAATTTTTCGCTTCGGACCGTTGAATTGGCAGCCTAGATCGTGTGATATCTCACCTCTAGACTTTCCTTTGGGGCTATGTAAAGTCCAAAGTCTACATGGATAACTTGGGTATGATTGAGGAATAGAAAGCCAACATTACTCGCGATATTCGCCAAATACCACTCGAAATGCTCGGACGCGTCTAGAAAATTGGGACTTCAGAACGGACCATGTTAGCCGCAGTTATCGCCAACATTTAAAAGAAATAATCTTTAAAAAATACATGTCATGAATGGTTCTTTTGTATGATAATAAAGATAATCAGATAAAATTTGTGTTTTCACTTTTCTTTTAATTATGAAAAAAGTACCTCTAAATGAATCACCCATTATATGAAGGAAGATCCATTTTTTTTTCAAAGTATCACAGTAACTAGTTCAGGCCGGATAAAAAAATTACTTTAAATGAAAAGTTATTTGATCTTTTCATTACCGTTTAGTGTTGCCATTTTATATTTATTGTGCCAAGTGACAGTAAGTGCAGCATTTTTGAATAGTAAACAGTTTTATTTTGTTATTATAATTAAACGGAATATGTGAATTACAATACAGTTTATTTCTAAGTGTAAATGTTCCTTGCAGAGAGGTAAAAACACTGTGGTGTGACAATAAATGAATTACTTTTTATTAATGAACAACAAAAAGACTAGTATCCAAAATCTAAAAAAAATATAGTTTGGTTATTGATTGGTTGGTGTTGACAGTTGATCATACTCAATCACTGACGCTTGCGCTCTGTGTTTTGTGTTTTGCTTTCGATTGTTTTTTCCCGTTTTCTTTAATTTTTAGTCGACCTGGACTGCTTATGGACTGTGATGTTTCCCTGTGTGACTCTGTGCGTGTTTAAGGATTTTCGACTCGCTTCAATCACGAAGACTGGTCAAGTGCATTTTTGATCGTCTCGGGGACCCTTAAGTTACCATAGACATAACCTACAAAAGTTCAAGACTGAATATCTATTATTCTCGGCATTCTCAAACAAAAATTCTTGCACAAAGTAATTCAGAAGGTGACGCTGATTTATAAAAGATATTTTTCATTTAGAGACGCAAGCATTTAATCTCAGTTAAAACAATGTATGGGCCGCCATTGTTCTTTCATATTCCTATTTTTATTCATTTATTCGCATTCAACTAGGTAAAACAAGATGTTAGATAGAGATAGAGGCTAAAAGCCGTTGTAGATCCTGTCAGGGCACAGCAGAATTATTGTTTGATACATAGGCTATTACTTAAAGTTAAAAATCTAAATCGTAGATACTAAATTTAAAATATAATTATACATGAAAAACGAATAATTACATTCGTATAAAAAGTTAATAACAATAACATAAATAATTGTATCATTGGTAAGTAGGTAGCTATTTTCTTAAAATATAATAAAATAAAATATGTACTTAGGTAATATTGTTACAAACACTTGTTTAATAAGAGATCCTAGTTTAAGATTACTAAAGAGATTACGTGTAGGTATCACAATTAGAGGCAATCTAACGATTCAGTATGTACTCGTAACATTTTATAATCTACTTAAACCCAATAACGCCTGGCCAAACTAAAGCGAGCAAGCATGATGTGGGATGAAATTCGCTCGCGGCGAAAAAATTATATTACGGTTTTAATTTTTATCATAACTGTACACTACAGCAGTCAAACTTTATATACGGGTAGGATCATTTCGACACCTGATAAGAACAACATTGTAACTCATTTTGCAATGTTTTCTGTCTCTATCTTAAATTAATGACGTACGTAAACATGGTCATTTTCTTATTAAACTACTTGAAGAAATATGTATAAAATGTTTCCTATAACAGTTTCAGTGTTTTATTTAAAAGCAGTAGGACGATACACTTACTCAAATTTTGAGTACCTAGTTTGACCACGGGGAAAGATCCAGGGTCAAATTTTGAGTACCTAGTTTGACCACGGGGAAAGATCCAGGGTCAAATTTTGAGTACCTAGTTTGACCACGGGGAAAGATCCAGGGTCAAATTTTGAGTACCTAGTTTGACCACGGGGAAAGATCCAGGGTCAAATTTTGAGTACCTAGTTTGACCACGGGGAAAGATCCAGGGTCAAATTTTCTTGTGGTCAAATCAGTTGGACAAAATAGTTTGAGTACGGGGAAGGACCGGTATGGTATGGTACGTATTCAATACTAGCTTTTGCCTCGGCTTCGCCCGCGTGGTTGTCGGAAAATATCTCATGGGAATGTTCATGTGGAAAACATAGGGCCGTCCTATATAACTGTGCAAACTCAAATCGCTACGATATATCGTTACCGTGTATAGTAGGCATAAAGCTACCAGTCGGCATGATTTTTTCCGACATCTTCAACAGTCGTCGTCATATTTCAGCCAATTTACACAAAACTATAATGAATTACCCTTAATCACTCCGTTCATTGGAGAAAACCGTATGAAAATCCGTTCGGTACTTTTTGACATTATCGCATTCAAACAAACAGACTTACGCGGCGGGGGACTTTGTTAATTACTTAAAATGTATTATGCCAGTCACGCTCTAATAGCAAATAACTTTTGTCCGAGTGTCCACTCGTTCAAATAATTTCCTCGTAAAAACGCCGAATGAAATAAAGACTAAATGTTACCTCAAGATTCGAACTATGACTACATTTCCAATCCCTTAAATCTCTTAAAAAGAGGTAGGTGCACAAACATTTGTCAACCCCTATTGTACTCCCTCAAAAACGCTGTACCATATATTTCTTTATTTCCTACCAAAAGCATAAATTTGAATTTTCATATCCCTAACTTAAGAAATGTTGGGTTTCCCATACAAATTTTCATCCCTTATATCACCCCTTGTACGATTATGTTTTAAGACAAAAAGTAGCTCATGTCGTTCCCCAGGATGCTATCTATAGCCTTGCCAAATTTTGTCGAAATCCGTGCAGTGTTGTAAATTTTAAAATCAACCCCTATTTTACCCCCGTAGGGGATGATTTTTAAAAAACGCTGAACACATATTTCTTAATTTCCTACCAATAGCATAAATTTGTTATCCCTAACTTAAGAAATACTGGGTTTCCCTTACAAACTTTCATCCCCTAAATCACCCCCTGTAGTATTGTTTTTGAAAGTATCCTATGTCCTTTCCCAGGATGCTATATAAAGCCTTGCTAAATTTTATCGAAATCCGTGCAGTTTTGTAAATTTTAAAATCAACCCCTATTTTACCCCCTTAGGGGATGATTTTTCAAAAACGTTGAACCGCATATTTCTTAATTTCCTACCAATAAAATAAATTTGTTATCCCTAACTTAAGAAATACTGGGTTTCCCTTACAAACTTTCATCCCCTATATCACCCCCTGTAGTATTGTTTTTGAAAGTATCCTATGTCCTTTCCCAGGATGCTATATAAAGCCTTGCCAAATTTTGTCGAAATCCGTGCAGTTTTGTAAATTTTAAAATCAACCCCTATTTTACCCCCTTAAGGGATGATTTTTCAAAAACGCTGAACCGCATATTTCTTTATTTCCTATCAAAAGCATACATTTTAATTTTCACATCCCTAACTTAAGAAACACTGAGTTTCCCATACAAACTTTCATCCCCTATATCACACCCTGTAGGATTATTTTTTAAGACAAAAAATAGCCTATTTCCCACCCCGGGATGCTATATAAAGCCTTGCCAAATTTTATCGAAATCCGTGCAGTTTTGTAAATTTTAAAATCAACCCCTATTTTACCTCCTTAGGGGATGATTTTTCAAAAACGTTGAACCGCATATTTCTTAATTTCCTACCAATAAAATAAATTTGTTATCCCTAACTTAAGAAATACTGGGTTTCCCTTAAAAACTTTCATCCCCTATATCACCCCCCGTAGTATTGTTTTTGAAAGTATCCTATGTCCTTTCCCAGGATGCTATATAAAGCCTTGCCAAATTTTGTCGAAATCCGTGCAGTTTTGTAAATTTTAAAATCAACCCCTATTTTACCCCCTTAAGGGATGATTTTTCAAAAACGCTGAACCGCATATTTCTTTATTTCCTATCAAAAGCATACATTTTAATTTTCACATCCCTAACTTAAGAAACACTGAGTTTCCCATACAAACTTTCATCCCCTATATCACCCCCTGTAGGATTATTTTTTAAGACAAAAAATAGCCTATTTCCCACCCCAGGATGCTATATAAAGCCTTGCCAAATTTTATCGAAATCCGTGCAGTTTTGTAAATTTTAAAATCAACCACTATTTTACCTCCTTAGGGGATGATTTTTCAAAAACTCTAAACCGCATATTTCTTAATTTCCTACCAATAGCATAAATTTGTTATCCCTAACTTAAGAAATACTGGGTTTCCCTTACTAACTTTCATCCCCCATATCACCCCCTGTAGTATTATTTTGAAAAAAAATAGTATCCTATGTCCTTCCCCAGGATGCTATATAAAGCCTTGCCAAATTTTGTCGAAATCCATGCAGTTTTGTAAATTTTTAAATCAACCCCTATTTTACTATATTTTACCCCCTTAGGGGATGATTTTTCAAAAACGCTGAACCGTATATTTCTTTATTTCCTATCAAAAACATAAATTTTAATTTTCACATCCCTAACTTAAGAAATACTGAGTTTCCCATACAAACTTTCATCCCCTATATCACCCCCTGTAGGATTATTTTTGAAAAAAAAAGTAGCCTATGTCCGTCCCCAGGATACCATCTATAGCCTTGCCAAATTTTATCGAAATCCGTTCAGTGGTTTAGGCGTGAAAAGGTAACAGACAGACAGACAGACAGACAGACAGACAGAGTTACTTTCGAATTTATAATACTAGCTTTTGCCCGCGGCTTCGCCCGCGTGGATGTCGGAAAATATCCCATGGGAACGTTCATGTGGAAAACATAGGGCATATCCCTAACTTAAGAAATGCTGGGTTTCCCATACAAACTTTCATCCCTTTTATCACCCCTTGTAGGATTATGTTTTAAGACAAAAAGTAGCCCATATCCTTTCCCAGGATGCTATCTATAACCTTGCCAAATTTTATCGAAATCCGTGCAGTTTTGTAAATTTTAAAATCAACCCCTATTTTACCCACTTAAGGGATGATTTTTAAAAAACGCTGACGCGCATATTTTTTAACTTCTTACCAATAGCATAAATTTGGTATCCCTAACTTAAGAAATACTGGGTTTCCCTTACAAACTTTCATCCCCTATATCACCCCCTGTAGTACTATTTAAAAAAAAATAGTACCCTATGTCCTTTCCCAGGATGCTAGATAAAGCCTTGTTAAATTTTGTCGAAATCCATGCAGTTTTGTAAATTTTAAAATCAACCCCTATTTTACCCCCTTAGGGGATGATTTTTCAAAAACGCTGAACCGCATATTTCTTTATTGCTTATCAAAAGCATACATTTTAATTTTCACATCCCTAACTTAAGAAATGCTGGGTTTCCCATACAAACTTTCATCCCTTTTATCACCCCTTGTAGGATTATGTTTTAAGACAAAAAGTAGCCCATATCCTTTCCCAGGATGCTATCTTTAACCTTGCCAAATTTTAACGAAATCCGTGCAGTTTTGTAAATTTTAAAATCAACCTCTATTTTACCCACTTAGGGGATGATTTTTAAAAAACGCTGACCCGCATATTTTTTAACTTCTTACCAATAGCATAAATTTGTTATCCCTAACTTAAGAAATACTGGGTTTCCCTTACAAACTTTCATCTCCTATATCACCCCCCGTAGTATTATTTAAAAAAAAATAGTACCCTATGTCCTTTCCCAGGATGCTAGATAAAGCCTTGTTAAATTTTGTCGAAATCCGTGCAGTTTTGTAAATTTTAAAATCAACCCCTATTTTACCCCCTTAGGGGATGATTTTTCAAAAACGCTGAACCGTATATTTCTTTATTGCTTATCAAAAGCATATATTTTAATTTTCACATCCCTAACTTAAGAAATACTGAGTTTCCCATACAAAATTTCATCCCCTATATCGCCCCCTGTAGGATTATTTTTTAAGACCAAAAGTAGCCTGTGTCCATCAGGATGCTATAAAGCCTTGCCAAATATTATCGAAATCCGTGCAGTTTTGTAAATTTTAAAATCAACCCCTATTTAACCCCCTTAGAGGATGATTTTTCAAAAATGCTGAACCGCATATTTCTTAATTTCCTACCAATAGCATAAATTTGTTATCCCTAACTTAAGAAATACTGGGTTTCCCTTACAAACTTTCATCACCTATATCACCCCCTGTAGTATTGTTTTTGAAAGTATCCTATGTCCTTTCCCAGTATGCTATATAAAGCCTTGCCAAATTTTGTCGAAATCCGTGCAGTTTTGTAAATTTTAAAATCAATCCCTATTTTACACCCTTAGGAGATGATTTTTCAAAAACGGTGAGCCGCATATTTCTTTATTTCCTATCAAAAGCATATATTTTAATTTTCACATCCCTAACTTAAGAAATACTGGGTTTCCCTTACAAACTTTAATCCCCTATATCACCCCCTGTAGTATTGTTTTTGAAAGTATCCTATGTCCTTCCCCAGGATTCTATATAAAGCCTTGCCAAATTTTATCGAAATCCGTGCAGTTTTGTAAATTTTAAAATCAACCCCTATTTAACCCCCTTAGGGGATGATTTTTCAAAAATGCTGAACCGCATATTTCTTAATTTCCTACCAATAGCATAAATTTGTTATCCCTAACTTAAGAAATACTGGGTTTCCCTTACAAACTTTCATCCCCTATATCACCCCCTGTAGTATTGTTTTTGAAAGTAGCCTGTGTCTTTCCCCAGGATACTATATAAAGCCTTGCCAAATTTTATCGAAATCCGTGCAGTTTTGTAAATTTTTAAATCAACCCCTGTTTTACCCCCTTAGGGGATGATTTTTCAAAAACGCTGAACCGCATATTTATTAATTTCCTACCAATAGCATAAATTTGTTATCACTAACTTAAGAAATACTGGGTTTCCCTTACAAACTTTCATCCCCTATATCACCCCCTGTAGTATTATTTTTGAAAAAAATAGTATCCTTTGGCCTTCCCCGGGATGCTATATAAAGCCTTGCCAAATTTTGTCAAAATCCATGCAGTTTTGTAAATTTTAAAATCAACCCCTATTTTACCCCCTTAGGGGATGATTTTTCAAAAACGCTGAATCGCATATTTCTTTATTTCTTATCAAAAGCATAAATTTTAATTTTCACATCCCTAACTTAAGAAATACTGAGTTTCCCATACAAACTTTCATCCCCTATATCACCCCCTGTAGGAATATTTTTGAAAAAAAAAGTAGCCTATGTCCGTCCCCAGGATACCATCTATAGCCTTGCCAAATTTTATCGAAATCCGTTCAGTGGTTTAGGCGTGAAAAGGTAACAGACAGACAGACAGACAGACAGACAGACAGACAGACAGACAGACAGACAGACAGACAGACAGACAGACAGACAGAGTTACTTTCGAATTTATAATATTAGTATGGATTAGTATGGATGGTGTCAATAGGCACGTGACTGCTTAGTCATTAAGGGTCTTTTTATTTTATTGTCATGCGTGTTTGCGCCCGCGTGCAGGCCAGGCACGCATGCGTGCTGCCCGCAACCTATCGTATCATACATATTTTTAATGTCATGCGCACCACACGCACGCCGATCGCGGGTGGCTCGCACGGATGCGTGCCGCCCGTGAGCGTGTGGCGAACCTTGACAGTCAGTGTTGTTTTTACTGTCAAGCGGGTCGCACGCAGGTTGTATTTAACACGAGTTCTCTTCCTGGCGACACGCACAATACTGTGGCGGCGCGGCGAAAATAATGCTCTGCGTGCGGCCCGCAGCACGCATGCGTACCTGGCCTGCACGCGGGCGCAAACACGCATGACAATAAAAAGACCCTAAAACAATCGACACGTGCGTAGTCGCGTCTTGTGGTCGCGTCCCATCCCGTATCCCAGTCGCCTAGTCAAGCCTAATCAGTCTTTAGTAAATTATTTTAAATAATGATTGTTTAAAACACCTTTGTCATGTATTAATCTAGAACAACCTTCTCTCTCACTAGGAGTCGGGCGTTGGTAGCTGCGCCACAGTTTTACCTTTTGCAGCTATAAATGTTTTACGTTGTTTTCCTTGATTGTATTTGTGTATTGTTCCAAACTTAGGTTCCAAATAAACGATATAATATGTTTATAATGTTCCCACTACTGGGGAACAGGATTCCTGCCTCTTTACTTTACATATTTTTTTCATGTTTAAATAAAAAGTAACTTGTTACGGTGATTGCAATGAGGTAGGCCGCGAAATTCAAATTTTCGTCCGTTTTTTGGAATTAGCAGGTCAGTATTTATGTGTTGATAAAAATATGATGAGCGGCTATAACAACTATGTATTTACATAATTTTCACCATAAAAATCATGAATACATCTATTCTAAGTTAGATTTGTTCCAGAATGATTCCAAATTCATGATTTCCGAAATCAAACTTAAAGCTAACTTATAGAGATGTATTGATAATTCATATGGTTATAATTATGTAAATACATATTTGTTATAGCCGCGTATTGTCAACATAAAATCTAATACTGACCTGCAAATTGCTAAAGACGTAAAAAAATTTTAATTTCGCGGCTACTACTGCGGATCCCCCTTAAGAGAGCCTAAAAGGTATTTTAATAAGAAAATAGTGTACCCGTTACGAAGTGATATGAACAGTTGACGTGAGTGTAACACAGCTGCAAGTATAACATAAATAAGTATGTATAAAGCATTCTTTACAAAAAAGAAGAACAGATACCTTTCAAGAGCACTGTTACAGTCGGTTGACATTATTAAAATGTAAGTAACATTATTATTTTTCTGTGCAATATTTTTGTGACAATTTAGATGTCCTTCTATGTGAAATAACATTTTACTGTGCAAACGTACAGCTTCGTACTCGTATAGTAATGTGTTTGTAACATTACTGTATCGTTTTGGAAAATGCCGATACCGAAAGCACTTATAAGTAACCCTCAAGTGATTGAAATCTCAGGGACAATTTGCGGGTAGAAACCCTACTGACGACAGACGAAATAAGTTTTTCGAAAGTGGTGTTTGTTTGATCCGAGTAGCGGGTCGATGACGCTGCTCCCCACCCTTGGTCGGGAAAGACTCATAAATACTCATAATAATTGCTTCGCTCTCTAGGGCGGGAATGAATTTTAAAAATAGAATTTTTGGTTAAGTAGTCGGGCTGCGGTCTTGTGAGTGTACAAACAGCCAGTGTGAATATAAAAAAAAAACACTAGTAAGCGGGACGGCCTGCGGCGGTGACGCGGTGTGTTCCATCTTTAAAATTTAAAAAACCGGTCAAGAGCGAGTCGGACTCGCGCACCGAGGCACTATGGGAAAATCGCGTATGTATCGTCTCAAAACTCCGTATCTCAGCTGTTTCAAAACTAAATGAGCTGTAATTTTGCACACATATACTTGGATATATCAAGTTTAATGGAAATAATTTTGATTTTAAAAATTTTGTTTAATAATTAATTAAAAAAATAAAACGAAAAAAAATACATGCATTCTATATGAAAAAATAACAAATTTTTCTTTTTTTTTGCAATTTACATAAAATGGAACATAAATAAGTAGTACCAAACGACAAAAATATGCACAAAATTCAGCAAGGTCCTATAGATTTTCGCTGACAGCAAGAAGGGCCTTGGCTTCATCGAAAAGTTCTTTTGATATTGTTTCTGAGGTATTTCACAAACTTGATAAAATTGTATATGGATCAGAAGTGTACTAAGGTATGGAACACGTCTTCACTGGTAGCCGCTCTTGAACACTTTCTAGAATGATGAAGTCTAAACTTTTTGTAATCCTTAGGTTGCGCGTCTTCGGACAATTGTCTTATAGGTAAAATAGCATATTACTCAATGATTTTTTCTCCGTGAATAAGTATTTTATGTACGGAGGAAGGCATATAATACGAATTATAAATATTTACGTACAGTTGGGCTGTATGCGTATTCACCGAACTTTAGCCATTCCAGATGACATAGTTTGTAGTAGGTACTAAGTAAATTCGTTTTATAAGTTCTACGTCTACACAGCTACAAATGTCTGCAGAGCAAGAGGAATTCTGAAAAAATCTCCGAGCTGTGTTTCCGTCATTACTATTTTCAGTGCCTTGTCGAGGTTTATCGACATGCAATATGCAATCCCATTTCCTCCCTAAACCGCTTTTGTACCAATTTTTTCTTCTTGTCTTTGTTTTTTTTATTTTCAGGTCCACTTCTAAAACGACAGGTTATAGGAAATGTGTAAGATCATCTCCATACTCCTAATGCAAGCATGTGTTGACAGTCCGGATTGAAATGAACTGACCATATTTTATCAAGTAAGGTGGTCAAAGCTGTATCAAAACCACAAAGAATATTAATAATACTCATCATTACAATGAACTTTTTATCAATTTGACCTTAATAGATAACAAATGATTTTATGAGAAATAAAAAGAAATTGAAAAAAAATAAAGATCTTAATACAATAAATATCTCGACAGCGGCAAGCAGCGGTAAAGGGTAAACGTCTCGTTAAAAAAACAACCCTAAAAATATACTATTTTAAACTATATTGGTTAATTTTATTTTTTTAAACCAATATACATAATATTAATTATGAAACGGTATTAGGAGATTATAAGCATTCAAAAATGTATAATACTTGTACATTTACATCAGAAACTTTCGAGTAATGTGGCGTTCAATGTAGTAACGTATTGCGTCAACATTAGGTTACTGAACATGAGTTAACTTTGATGCCTTTTTAAATACATTATGATTAACAAAAAATAAATAAAAAAATAGCGGAATGAAAGCTTGTCTATTAAATTAGACTATATTAATTTATTATTTCTATTCCATAACAACGACTTTCACTTGAAATGGTTTTGAGACGGCTTTGTATGGGGCTTGCCTATAGTGCGAGGGTTCCGTTCCGATTTCTGAAAAAGTGTGCTATTTAGAGACATCGTTTTATTTTTCCTGTAATCTTTACATAATCTTCTATCATATAGAATAATTTCAGATTTTTCTCTTTGCAATTTTCGGAGAAAAGGGGGGGAACGGTATTTTTTTTACATTTTTCATCAAAAGTCAAAAACTATGTGGTCTAAAAAAAAGAAAAAAAAATGTTTCTTTCATATGATACCCCACATGCTCTAGTAGCTCCAGTTTGAATTTGTAAGACAGGGGGTCTTCAGTTCCTGTTGCAAAAAAAAATATAAATATTTTTATTTCTTTCATTTTTGCAAAATAGTTAGGTAAACGTCATCTAAAAATGTTCTAAATTTCAAGTTGATAGCATTAGTCGTTCTTGAGATATCCAGCTGTGACAGACAGACAGACAGACAGACGGACAGACAGACAGACTGAGTCACACCATAAGGGTTCCTTTTTTACCATTTTGGTACGGAACCCTAAAAAGAGTATAATTTGGCGGGATACTAACTCTGCAAGCTGTACTTCGTTCAAATAAATAGGTATACACACACATGTATTTTTATCAGTACATATTTTAGAAAAACTGCTATTTTTTACTTTCCTTATATTCGAAATGAAAAGTAGAGTGTTTAACACGGGTGAAAGTCACCAATTCCTACTCGGACTATAGCCTAAATACCTCGTATGGGAATTGATTCCCTTCCACCCTTGTATAACAATCTACTATTTCCAAGGATGAGCTCTTCGATAAAGAACTTCTCCGTCTGAACGATACTGTTAAAATATAAATCAAATATAGATTTTACTGACTCCGTAAACATTCTACCCTTTTTCTGGAGCAAGACAAGTACAAAAGGAGCAAAAGTTAGAATGGATTAAGTATAGATAATTAAAATTCACGAAAACCATGTTATTTCAATAAAATTATCAAAATGCTTCTTGTGCAAACATACAAACTAATTCAAAAGCATTCGTTTGAGCTCTAAATCAACTAATTAGTGTTTGCACACAACTTTAATATTATAACCGAGTCGCCCGCCACAAGCTCAGTTTGTCAACAATTTTTATATGAAAAATTTTAGAGCAGCAGTGAAAATGTGGTTATTAAAAAAAGTTTTGTATGTTCAAATGCGGTTTCAGATCGAGTTTAATTAATTATGTGTGTTGTTTCAACTGTAAATATTGACCATTATCGCCCATATTATTGAAAATAAGCTAAGCTAGCTAAGGGTAGGAGTGAAAATTAGCTGTTTCATGACTACACGACCTTGCGTTAGGTACACACACCAAAAGAATTAAGTAACCAGACACGCACACTACAAAACTATATCCTACTGTACGTACTGCTCACAATGACAGCCTCGCACACATCCCATTCATAGAGTGAGTGCGCTGACGTCTTTTAAATGATAGTGTAACATAATTTCGCAATGTAGGATAGTTGCTCTCGTGGCGCAACAGGTAAGCATTCAACCTACAGTGACAGAATGATCTGAGTTCGAGCCTCGAGTTTACTAAAATATTATTTTTGAGATTTTGTAATTTAAAATGAATATACTAACTGAATAAAGCGATATTCTGACCAGTTTGAGAATCTACCACAAGTTTCTCGCCTACTTAAAATTATTTCCCAGTTTAGAAGCTAACTACCCGCTTTAAAAATATATTCCTGCCATTAATTGTGAACTTATGTAGTCAGTCTGCATTAGCAACTACACATTATACTCTTTCTTTTGCACTTGAAGTTTGTGATTGTGATATATTGATTAATTTAGACCATGCATCATTTAACAAGATTTCAAAAAGCTCAGATTATTGTTTTGCATGAGAAAAAAAATATTTCTATTAGTGAAATCGCAAGGCGCCCAATGCTATCGGTGAGTGAAATTATTATTAGAATGTATTAATTTATTATGTCACCGTGATCCCACCCAGTAATTTTATTATGATTGTCTGTTGTATCTCATTTAACGAATTGTGGATATGAATAGTTGAATCTAATAGGAAATGACACCGGAATAGTTGAATTTAGTATAATGAGTGGCTATGCAGTTAACAAATAAATACAATTTTTGTTAACTGCATAGCCACTCATTATATCGATAATTATTTAATCATTTCCATTATTGGTTTACACAGTATTATAGTAATAGTTTTTTATCTGTGTTTTGTAATAAAATATTCAAAAATAATGAATATGTTTGTAAATGATTAGATAATAATAATAAAATACAATTTTAAAAGATTTCATTTTTTATCTAAAATATTTAAAAATGTAAATTGCATGTATCGTAATTAAACAAAGGATTTCTATTCTAAATAAAGTATAATAATAATGTTTAATACTTTTTAGAAAAAATAAAAAATCATCATTATATTATATTATTTGTTGTTTGTTTTTTTTATTTGTGTCATTATTATATTATATTATTTTTTATTTTTTATAAGTATGATATTATGTATTTCCTAGGTCACTCGCCCTGCCTTTTTATTTCCATTTTATCGTATTATAATTTTTATTATTACTGACCACTAGCCTTATATATCAATTGTATTTAAGTATATAAATATATATTCTCTGCATTGTATTTATATTGTGTAACTTTTATTTCTTAATTTATAATTTGGGAGGTGTATGTTTAGACCTAATATTTTCACTTTTTTTTTTGTAGAGAAAAACCGTTTGACTGTGGGTGCATTGTCACTGAGACAAGCGAAATAACCGTCGCCTGCCTGGACCGACACCATTGGCTTACACAAATGTTTCGCCTCGGCATCGTGCGTGAGATTGTTGCCACCCATACATCAGATCCATTCGCTTAGACCAGCATAACAGCAGCAGCACACAACGTCATTATGCAAACTGTACGGAACCACCTGCAAGCAGACGGTTTGACATGTTGCAAACCGACGCGTAAAATTTTGTTATATACCGTGCACCGTCAAAATCGCGGAATATCGGCACTTCGATTGACAAAACAATGTCGTCATAATTACTGATGAAAAATGTCTTCGTCGAAAATCACCACCGACTTATCGTAACATACATATTATATACTACCTTTAAATTTCAGACATTTTAACGTTTTTAAATCTATTATTTTCCTAGAAATAATTAATAATGGTTGGTAATAATTATAATACCTACTGTTCCCGATACAGGTGGTAAATGTTTTTATTTTAATTTTAATTTTCAAAAATGTAGGTAATTCATATCTGTATATAACTGAACTAGCGACCCGGCCCTGATTCGCACGGTTTTTACGACTTGTTAAAACATGAAGGTTTCTATAATACAGGGTGTAAGGGACAGCCCTCCGCAGATTGATAGGGTGAATTCAGTACATCATACTAAGATGACCGGTACATGAAATTATTTCAGGAACGTTATGGGAATCCAATAAACCTGATTTGTTTTATTACCTCGCACGCAATGTATTGCTTCCGTGGCAAAACGCACGTAGCGAACGGTAGCGCAGTGAGTGTTCGGCTGCCCCACCCGCCACGGGGTCAATTCTCGCGCCACTTGGCTTAAACTAGCGACAGCGTAGTGCACAAGTTAGTTGAGTAGGTAGATACTTACGCGCAGGTACAGTAAAAGCAACAATAATTTAGCCTTCATTTAATTATTTTTATAACTGAAAGATGTTTAAAGTGGTGTATGGTACCTACTTATTGGTCAGTTTGTCAAGTACGGGTAGGGTTCAATGAAAAATAAAATAAGTAGGTTTTATGAAATAAGGAATAATGTTTTTATTTTGTATTTACGATGATGGCTGTATTCCCTCAAAAACCTTTATCTTTTCTGGCTTGCCTACGTAAAACGTTGTATCGTCTGCGAGGCATTTTTAAACAAATTAATACAAAAGTATTTTCCGCTCAACCAACAACAGTCTAAAACTTAACGAAAATAACAAGCAGACACCTTTCACACAGCGGGAATTCCGCTTTGGTAAGGCGAGTAAAGATAACAAAATAATAAGCACTAGAGTTAATTTTGTGCCAAACAATAGCTACAACTAACGTTGAAGTGGTTTTCGTTTTTTTACCCGACTGCGGCAAGTTAAAAAAGGAGCGTTATGTGTTTTTACCATAAGTACAATGCTTATTACATAGAAAAATAATGTAAATCAATCAGTCTTATTTCAATAGGTATCAAAAATTAATCCTACCTTAGAATCGCTCCGGTCGTATGAGATACGGCTCGAAATGACCTCCACCGAGACCTTCACACACATTGGCACGGCGCAGGGTCTCCCCGTGCAAGCGGGTCAGCAAGTTGGGATCTTCGTTGCAGCTGTAGCGCAGCTGCTGGAATGTGTCTGTGATTCAATCTCGCATTTCTTCCTCACTCGCACATGCACTAACAAACACTTTTTCCTTTACGTAGCCCCACAAAAAGAAGTCTAAAAGTGTGAGACGCGGGCTCCATGATTCCGGCGCAATAGTCGAGCTGCAGTGCGTGTGCCTAGGCGTGGATTTTGACGGACCAGGTCTAAAACTCTTTCTACAGTTGCACCGCGAAGTGGTCTTCCGGCGCCTTCTTGATTGGGAACTATGGGCTGGTTATCTAGCACTCGTTGATAGACATTGGTAATTATCCGGGAGTCTGATGGATGCCGACGGTCAGGATACCTATCGATGTAATTTCTGAGCGCTTCCCTGGCATTTCCCCGAGCTTCCCCGTAGCACATTATCATTTCGCTATATTCACGAGCTTAGTGCTCGTGTAGCCATTTCTCACAGACAACAACACAAATGGGTAAGTACGTAAACTTCACGACGCGACTGCGCGAACAACAGCGAGCGATACTGCGCAGGACACAGTCGCAGGACAACTAAACTGTACTAATGACTACACGAAAAATCACACACAAAAACAGTGTTGTCAACTACTCAAAAAATTTTGCATGTTTCTTGCAAAAATGTTGTACAAAAATACCACTATTTTTAAGCTTGACTAAATGTTAGAGCTGTTATTTTTTTTGGAGAAATGAAACGATTAATTTGTCAATTTAATTCAAAGTTTATGTTAAGCAAATTAATAGTAGTGATAGCCCAGCGTGATAGAAGACTGGGCTTCCATTGCAGAGGGCTTACGTTCGATTCGCGACTCGACTACCAGTCGGTAGCTGCCGTAAAGCCATGAAAAGGCCCTTGGGTGGCTTGGAAACTGGATCCAGTGATCGCTTGAAAAGTAGAATTAATTAAGTTATTAGGTATGTACCTACCACGAATACTCAAGGGCACATTATGTGCGTTTTTCCTTTAGAAATTAAGTGCACTAAAAGATTTGCATTTAACATTAGAGGAGTTCTTATGTGAACCAAGTTTGATCTAACATTTTCGTTCACAAATTGAGGTTTATTAAGTTGGCAATACTGTTGCGACTCGGTAAATCGGAGCGTCTCGCTTGTCTCTATTGTATTGTATGCAAGTAGTATGCGGTGAGTTTGATGAACTCTGAAGCTATGCAGAAAGTGAACAGCTGATTTCGCGCGTAGTACGTTAGAGTATTTCGACATACATTGCTGTTTTTTGGATTTTAGCTGTTTTATTTACATAAATGGAGTGCTGCAAACAGAGAATGTAATTTTACATTGAAATAAAGGAATATTAGCCAAAAAAACGTTAAAAAAAATGAAACTTTTCCTGAGAAAATTTCCGGTGGAATATGATTCACAATAAGGAGCTGAATGCACCCTGTTAATTTGTGGAGGGCTGTCCCTTACACCCTGTATATAAGTTAAATATTTATCATGATAGTGAAAACCGCATCAAAATCTGTGGCGTTAGAAGAACAACGCGGCTACACAGACAGACATGAAAAGCGACTTTATTTTATAATAGATACCTAAACGAAATACTTAATACTTTCACAGCATATTTAGCCATAATAAATTAAGTCGGCGGTACTGTGTAGGTAGGAGTGTGTGAGTGATGTTATTGTTACTGGATCAGATTATATTTGTTATCTATGTGACATGTTTATTCACTCCGCCCATTGTTGTATACATATTATATAATGGTATAAAAAGATGTAATAGCATGTTCTAAACATATTGTTGTATTTATAATAAAACATGTTCACTTTTGATGTTCTTTTTTTTAAATAAAGATATTTATTAAAAATGGTTTTATTTATTTAAGCAATTTTAAATAAATAAAACATTTTCTTAACAAAAATTGTTCTAATTGCTTTAGCTTAAAATAATAAATCGCAAAAAGAATCATCACTTCAGAGATTTGAACTCACACCGTAGTACTCAGAAGTATAATGCCTTATTCGTTGGGCTACGAACGCTTAAGTTTTCAACGCGAAATTATGTTATACTATAATTGAGAAGACATTAGCGCACTCACTCGCACATGAACGCGATCTGTGCGTGAGGGCATTGTGTGCTGTACGTAATGAATCGTTTTAACAGTAGCAATACAGTTTTGTAGTGTCACGCACACTACAACACTGGTTACTTATCTCTGTTGCAGACTGTACCTATAGGTATAACATTAGTTTTTGTTGACCCGAAAAGGGTCATTGTACTCATTATTTTGAACCATTTTTTCTATGGGACCAACAAAATTTTTTCTATTGTTCAAAATGATGAGTACAATGACCCCTTTTCGGGTTTAGTGTAAACAAAAACGAATGTTTTAGGTATATGCGGTTGCCTTACCATCCAACTGAACAGGCATCATAGGAAGTTTATTGGTGTCGTTCATATTTAACACAGTGACACGTTATTATATTCTTAATAATAGCGTAACAGCAAGTGTTTTATGCAGTCTCCTGATTTGTGAATTTTCAGCCTTTAGGTACCTAGTAAATTCGGCTGTGTTATGTTAGGAAACCATGTATGTACCTATTTACGAAAAAAAAAACTGTAAAAAAGTCAGATATAGAAGATAATGACTCTGTTCTAAAAGTTTAAAATAGTAAATTACCTATAACAATGAAAAACTTCCACGTCACTGAAAAAACAATCAAGTTAAGACACATTCAGCACCTCTAAAATATTTTGATATTTTGAAAAGGTTTTTTTAAGTTTAATAACAAAAAGTTGTTTAAGCTTATTCTTACTCTTCAAAATATCGATATATTTTTTATTAAATTTGCTGAATTAATGAAATTTTTTTTTGTCCTAATTTAATTTTTTTTTTCGTATGAATAGGAAATATTTTATAATTATACAATGACATGAATATTTACTTTGTAAAGTATTGTATAATTTTTTTTTTAATTATTGTGAACTAGCTGACCCGACAGACGTTGTCCTGTCTTAGCTATGAATATTCTAATGTAAACGCGCGAAGTTCCTGAAGGCGCAAGCTGAGCACATTTTGAATTGTTTAGGAAAACTTAATTTATATTTTAAGAATGAACCTAAGATTTTTTGCTGAAAAGTAAAATACCGGAATAAATTTATACTTAGTAAAAAGTCAAGAACATGAAAATGATTAATTGGAGCCAATTAATTTGAAAAAAAAATTGTTTTGAGTATGAATGTCAGTGGCTATATGAGTAGGGGAAGATCAAGAAACGATGGATTGACTGTGTTAAAGATGATATGGTTATAAAGGGGGTGACTACCGAGATGACGACTAATAGAGAAGTATGGAAGAAAGGGACATGTTGCGCAGACTCAAAATAAATTGGGATAGTAGGTTGTTACCATAGGCCTATAAAAAATCTGAGGTTGTTAGTTGTATCAAATCTCCACATATTTAGTACAGTAGTGTTAGTAAATTGACGTTATAACAATAAACTGTGTAGAAGTTTCTTTCATACAAACTTTGTCCTGACAATTACAAATACAACAAAAAAGAATTAGCCAAATACGTGCATCCGTTCTGAAGTGATGCGCGTACCTACATACATTCGGCAATTGATTTTTATTTTAGAATACTACATAAGTAGCTGACCCGTCAGACGACCTGTCAAAAATTCAATAAATCGAATGGCAGCAAAACAAATGAACAACTGATTATAAAATGAATTTGAATTTGGAATTCTAAAAAGAATGAAAGTTTCCCGACAGACATTGCCCTGCCCTTTCATGTATGAGAAAATGAATTTTCCTATGTTTTTAATAGTTATTCTGCTATTCGGGACGGAGACAAATACAACAAATCAAAAACCATGAAAATTGGTCCAGTAGTTCTCGAGTTATAAGTGTTCGAACAAACCCGACTTTGTTTTATATATATAGATGTGAAGATTAGTGGGTTTTTGTTTTTTTTTTGTTAGTTCTTTTTTCCTCTCAGATATTTCGTCATGGTCTGGCAGTTTGAGTAATTTATGCGGCCTATCCAAATGTCCTTTTTTTGGTAGTTCGTCGAATCGTTGAGCTCCTTAAGTTTTAAGTTGACCTGCCCGATTACTGACAAATGCGTGCACTGACTGGACAAGTCCACTCAATCTGTGTGGTTCTTTCCTCCAAAGACCATTTCAGAGACTAATCTACATGGTCTGCACATGATCTGACCAAGATAATGTCTGGACTTTAAAAGATAATGTGACCTTGAGTTTGTTTCGGCCTTTCTTTTCAGAGTAGTCAGATAGGAAACGCCGACCTCATCTCGTTTAAAAATATGATTGACGTGTAAAAGTGTTTAGTACAAGCCTACTTACAGAAATAAAATCATTTATCTTATAATAACAAAAAAACTTCATTCAATTGGACAGGAAATATATTTTATTAATAATTCAAAATTATAATAATAGTATACTTCCAAACTTTCCATAAAATCAAGACTGCACTTTAATTCCCCGTCTAGACAAATCAAAAATTACATTTGCAATTGAATGGCACATCCTCAATAACTCATGTAGAACAAACTTCCTATGCAAAACAAGAATGTTATCTAACAGACAAAAATTGCATTTTCAATTCGCAATACACGAATCGATCAAAAAATAAACAACGTAAATCAGAATCAGTGAACAGTTGGCGGCCCGCCAGCCGTGCATACACATTGTAGGCATCTACAGGGTCATGTAACGGGAGATAGAATACATGAATATGCTATCATAATAGCTGTTGGATAGTTAATTATCTATTTTAATGTAACTCTAAGGCCTGAAACCGCGTTAAGCGGGCGCCCGCGACGGTTAACCGTCGCGTGTCTACGCGCGTGGATACCCGGGTTGGCTCTGCTTGTCGTCGTTTTGCTACCTAGTAATATATTAAGTTCTCCATCGACACGACTGTATAATGTATATGCACACCGTTAAAATTGAACTAGTGACACTGCGTAAATAAAACACCGCGACGGCCCGCCTCCCCGCAACGTACACCCGCGCGGGGCCCGCGACGGTGCACTTTTGTATGGCACCGCGCGGGCGTCCGCTCAACGCAGTTTCAGGCATTAGTCTTTGGAAATGTAATTCACACATATTTAAAAAAATTGTGCGGGAACACTTACTCTGCTTAAATTATAATAGTACTGAAGACACATTTAAAATCCTGAAATAGCAAACTCCATACTTACATACATTCATTCATTCATTCATATAATACATACACACAATCACATTCTTATACCTACGATCAATCATACTCACATAAACACAATCACAGAAAAGCCATAATAGTATTAAGTTTAGCAATATTATTGCAAAATTAGTGTAAGTTTTTCATTTGTTATTTTCCTAACGGGTATTAATTTCTTAAGTTCTTACTCGTTTGTTACTCTACGGGTCACAGCAATGAGGAATAATACCCTACTGTAATACAGTATAAACTAGTACGGGGGGTATTGTGACTGTTACTGGCGGCCTTATATATTGTCAATAAATAAATAAATAAAATAAAAATAGTGTAGATGGTGTGTGCGTTTTTCTCATGGGAACTTTTATGAATAGAATTTTGCAAATTCATTCATGCCCGATTTCTGAAGAATTCTTAAACTATTGATTCGACAAAATTATCTATTTATTTAAGATTTGTTTCTTTTTATTTTTTACTCGGTATTTGAAGTCCTCAAAAACCTCGATAATAACTCGCTCGACCATTAAGCTAAATTCTTCCTTAACGAAGTGTTCAGAAACATGATATCGAACCAATAACCATCATAAACCGGGCATCAGTCGCCGCTGTGAAATTGGTTTCTGCGCTAAGTATGTGGCGTGGGTTCCATTTGCAAATATTTACCCCACTAAGGCAAAACCAAAAGGTTTTGATTTTAACAGGCTATGTCATTATACGTATTGTCATCTGTTCACATACCTACTCCTGAACTGCTCGACGTTTTTTGCCGAACCTACTTATTTCGTCTAGGATTCTAGGTAGTAGGTATGTAAGAAGCGATTGCGTTAAAAAAAGAACATGATGCTTGGTAGACGAATATTAGCGATCGTATTTTGTTTTTATTGACACATGACGATTTTTGGGTACGAAAGTAGTCTATTCATAATGATACACCCTAAAAAAGTAAGTTGTTTAAGGTGTTCTTAACAAATTCCCGTACCATTATGTATATACAAAGTATCATCACAAAATCCTGATGTACTAGCGTCAGGATTTTGTGACTTTTGTATTCACAACATTGGTATTCTTCTCAAAAGTTACAAATACTCTCCCAAATGCAAAAAAGAAAAACCTAATTCAATCACACGACATCAGATCACAAACTGAATCGTATAAATGACATTTAGACACCGTCAGCTATCGATCATTGCTCCAGCCCCGAGGCGTGAAGAAGGTCGTCCTAACAAATTTAATAAAAAGACATACGATTTATTTAGGAGACAGGTTTTATTGACAAACATTCGAGTAATTAAGTTAAACAATAAAGCCTCCAATGTGTCTCAAGTACCTACACCTATAAACTTAGCAAACCTTCACTTGCTACGAAGTAATTATTGCGTAAAATACGAAGTCACAAAATTCAATTTAATTTCTACCTTAATTTTAGGCAATGAAGGTGGAAGATCAATTGTGTAGCTACATTATAATTTGCAATGAACCAAAGACGTAATTTATTGTGACATCATTTATAATTACCGTCACATCTCACATGTGTTCGTAAGATGATCCTATTTGAAATGGAACCTTGTCATCAGCAAAGTACCTAATCTCTAATGCATTGATTTATTTGGATATCCCAGAGAAATCAATGTCATACGTCCTAATTAAAAGTTATAAATCAATACATAGAGCTTAGATTTCTTTGTACAAAGTATTCAAAAATAGAAATAGAAATAGATAGATAGATAGGAATAGAATAGAGATAGAAATGAATACTAGTTTTTTTTTATGTTGTAGACCAGAAGGTAAGCCTTATGTTAGGAAGTTTAGTATATTTTTAGATGTAAACTGATTCCTGCGAGCAGTATCTTAAGTATATATGTATGTATGCCTAACTAATAGGTCAGGGAAAAAGTTTTTTCGTATTTTCTATGTATAAAGTTATAATAAAATCTCTTTGGCTCTACTGTTTGTATCTGGCTGGTTTGGATATCATTGAAAGTTTAAATTTTAAATTAGGAAAATGTGTGATTTTCATCTCAGAACAATAACAAAGCATAGAAGTAGTGTTAAAATAGCAACTGAACTCAATATATTTGTTTCATTTTGACTTATGGAGCCGCTATGATGTTAAAGAAGGACACGAATACAGAAGAAGTTTCGAAATTTTGTAGGTTGTCATTCATTTTATTCTGACTAGTGATGTACCCACTAAATTTCAACGTCGATAGAATTTACAATAACAATCTTTCTTACACTGCCAAGAATAATAACCGTAGGTACACACGGCTACACATCAAGCTATACATTTCCAGTTTACACTCACCGCTCATTGTAAGGAAATCCTATACAATGCGAGATCAGCCTATACTGGAAATGTATAGTTGATCTGTAGCCGTGCGTACCAAAAATTTTAAAGTAACTAAGCATACTTATGATACCAATCCATACTAATATTATAAATTCGAAAGTAACTCTGTCTGTCTGTCTGTCTGTCTGTCTGTCTGTCTGTCTGTCTGTCTGTCTGTCTGTCTGTCTGTCTGTCTGTCTGTCTGTTACCTTTTCACGCCTAAACCACTGAACGGATTTCGATAAAATTTGGCAAGGCTATAGATGGTATCCTGGGGACGGACATAGGCTACTTTTTTTTTTCAAAAATAATCTTACAGGGGGTGATATAGGGGATGAAAGTTTGTTAGGGAAACTCAGTATTTCTTAAGTTAGGGATGTGAAAATTAAAATGTATGCTTTTGATAGGAAATTAAGAAATATGCGGTTCAGAGTTTTTGAAAAATCATCCCCTAAGGGGGTAAAATATAGTAATAGGGGTTGATTTTAAAATTTACAAAACTGCACGGATTTCGACAAAATTTGGCAAGGCTGTATATAGCATCCTGGGGAATGACATAGCATACTATTTTTTTCAAAAATAATACTACAGGGGGTGATATAGGGGATGAAAGTTTGTATGGGAAACTCAGTATTTCTTCAGTTAGGGATGTGAAAATTAAAATGTATGCTTTTGGTAGGAAATAAAGAAATATGCGGTTCAGCGTTTTTGAAAAATCATCCCCTAAGGGTTTAAAATAGGGGTTGATTTTAAAATTTACAAAACTGCACGGATTTCGATAAAATTTGGCAAGGCTTTATATAGCATCTTGGGGAAGGACATGGGCTACTTTTTGTCTTAAAAAATAATCCTACAGGGGGTGATATAGGGGATGAAAGTTTGTATGAGAAAATCAGTAAGTCTTAAGTTAGGGATGTGAAAATTAAAATGTATGCTTTTGGTAGGAAATAAAGAAATACGCGGTTCAGCGTTTTTGAAAAATCATCCCCTAAGGGGTTAAAATAGGGGTTGATTTTAAAATTTACAAAACTGCACGGATTTCGATAAAATTTGGCAAGGCTTTATATAGCATCGTGGGGAAGGACATGGGCTACTTTTTGTCTTAAAAAATAATCCTACAGGGGGTGATATAGGGGATGAAAGTTTGTATGAGAAAATCAGTAAGTCTTAAGTTAGGGATGTGAAAATTAAAATGTATGCTTTTGATAGGAAATAAAGAAATATGCGGTTCAGCGTTTTTGAAAAATCATCCACTAAGGGGGTAAAATAGGGGTTGATTTTAAAATTTACAAAACTGCACGGATTTCAACAAAATTTTCCAAGGCTTTATATAGCATCCTGGGAAAGGAAATAGGATACTTTCAAAAACAACACTACAGGGGGTGATATAGGCGATGAAAGTTTGTAAGGGAAACCCAGTATTTCTAAAGTTAGGGATAACAAATTCATGCTATTGGTAGGAAATTAAGAAATATGCGGTTCAGCGTTTTTGAAATATTATCCCCTAAGGGGGTAAAATAGGGGTTGATTTTAAAATTTACAAAACTGCACGGACGTCGATAAAATTTGGCAAGGCTTTATATAGCATCCTGGGGAAGGACATGAACTACTTTTTGTCTTAAAAATAATCCTACAGGGGTGATATAGGGGATGAAAGTTTGTATGGAAACTCAGTATTTCTTAAGTTAGGGATGTGAAAATTAAAATGTATGGTTTTGATAGGAAACAAAGAAATATGCGGTTCAGCGTTTTTGAAATATTATCCCCTAAGGGGGTAAAATAGGGGTTGATTTTAAAATTTACAAAACTGCACGGATTTCGACAAAATTTGGCAAGGCTGTATATAGCATCCTGGGGAATGACATAGCATACTATTTTTTTCAAAAATAATACTACAGGGGGTGATATAGGGGATGAAAGTTTGTATGGGAAACTCAGTATTTCTTCAGTTAGGGATGTGAAAATTAAAATGTATGCTTTTGGTAGGAAATAAAGAAATATGCGGTTCAGCGTTTTTGAAAAATCATCCCCTAAGGGTTTAAAATAGGGGTTGATTTTAAAATTTACAAAACTGCACGGATTTCGATAAAATTTGGCAAGGCTTTATATAGCATCTTGGGGAAGGACATGGGCTACTTTTTGTCTTAAAAAATAATCCTACAGGGGGTGATTTATAGGGGATGAAAGTTTGTATGAGAAAATCAGTAAGTCTTAAGTTAGGGATGTGAAAATTAAAATGTATGCTTTTGGTAGGAAATAAAGAAATACGCGGTTCAGCGTTTTTGAAAAATCATCCCCTAAGGGGTTAAAATAGGGGTTGATTTTAAAATTTACAAAACTGCACGGATTTCGATAAAATTTGGCAAGGCTTTATATAGCATCGTGGGGAAGGACATGGGCTACTTTTTGTCTTAAAAAATAATCCTACAGGGGGTGATATAGGGAATGAAAGTTTGTATGAGAAAATCAGTAAGTCTTAAGTTAGGGATGTGAAAATTAAAATGTATGCTTTTGATAGGAAATAAAGAAATATGCGGTTCAGCGTTTTTGAAAAATCATCCACTAAGGGGGTAAAATAGGGGTTGATTTTAAAATTTACAAAACTGCACGGATTTCAACAAAATTTTCCAAGGCTTTATATAGCATCCTGGGAAAGGAAATAGGATACTTTCAAAAACAACACTACAGGGGGTGATATAGGCGATGAAAGTTTGTAAGGGAAACCCAGTATTTCTAAAGTTAGGGATAACAAATTCATGCTATTGGTAGGAAATTAAGAAATATGCGGTTCAGCGTTTTTGAAATATTATCCCCTAAGGGGGTAAAATAGGGGTTGATTTTAAAATTTACAAAACTGCACGGACGTCGATAAAATTTGGCAAGGCTTTATATAGCATTCTGGGGAAGGACATGAAATACTTTTTGTCTTAAAAATAATCCTACAGGGGTGATATAGGGGATGAAAGTTTGTATGGAAACTCAGTATTTCTTAAGTTAGGGATGTGAAAATTAAAATGTATGGTTTTGATAGGAAACAAAGAAATATGCGGTTCAGCGTTTTTGAAATATTATCCCCTAAGGGGGTAAAATAGGGGTTGATTTTAAAATTTACAAAACTGCACGGATTTCGACAAAATTTGGCAAGGCTTTATATAGCATCTTGGGAAAGGACACAGGAAACTTTCAAAAACAATACTACAGCGGGTGATATAAAGGATGAAAGTTGGGAAACCCAGCATTTCTTAAGGTAGGGATATGAAAATTCAAATTTATGCTTTTGGTAGGAAATAAAGAAATATGTGGTACAGCGTTTTTGATGGGTTACAATAGGGGTTGACAAATGTTTGTGTAACTACCTCTTTTTAAGAGATTTAAGGGATTGGAAATGTAGTCATAGTTCGAATCTTGAGGTAACATTTAGTCTTTATTTCATTCGAAGTTTTTACGAGGAAATTATTTGAACGAGTGGACACTCGGACAAAAGTTATTTGTTATTAGAGCGTGACTGGCATAATAAATTTTAAGTAATTAACAAAGTCCCCCCGCCGCGTAAGTGTGTCTGTTTGAATGTGATAATGTCAAAAAGTACCGAACGGATTTTCATACGATTTTCTCCAATGAACGGAGTGATTCAGTGTAATTCATTATGGTTTTGTGTAAATTGGCTGAAATATGACGACGACTGTTGAAGATGTCGGAAAAAATCATGCCGACTGGTAGCTTTATGCCTACTATACACGGTAACGATATATCGTAGCGATTTGAGTTCGGCCCTGTTTTCCACATGTACGTTCCCATGGGATATTTTCCGACATCCACGCGGGCGAAGCCGCGGGCAAAAGCTAGTACTTAATATATTCGTTCAAAATGAAACAATACTTTAAGTATGAACTAAATAGTTCGTCATCATCATCACCAAAGTCTTCCTTGGTTCCCGACAGCTCTTCATGTATTAAATCTGACCCGGCTAAACCCGAATGTATTTAGTTGCCATAATAACTGATGAGTTTATTGAAAAGAAGTGGGAGACATTCGGTTTTGCAAATGTTTTTAGCAACTTACTTTCTCATATTTATTTGAATTTTAGATTACATCATAGACTACTCAACAAAGTCTAGGGAAAAAGGGTATTCAAAGTACCTAATAATTTTTATTTTAATACTTTTTATGTAACATATATTATTGTAAATCAGTAGAAGCGTAATTTAATAGAGATTTGAATTATTTGATTAAATAAAATGGTTGTTAGTGAAAAAATAAAATTTATTATGAAAATTTAAAATGGTACCAAAGCGACAAAAACTTTTCGTACATAAAAAAATAAATAACGACCAGATAATATTTTAAATAAAAGATAATATTTTAAATAAAAAAATAAAATGCCTAGCCACTTTAATAATCTGTTAGTCGAATTCCAGCCCACACCATAATCATTCCGCCCTGGTACGGATGAACTTCCTGAGGATTCTGGAGTCGGCTCTGGCGACCAGGAACTCGCCAAAAGCGCAGTCTTCTTGAATCGGGATGGAATCCAATTATTTCTGAATTTGTTATTGTCATCTGTGTCAAGGATTCCTAAAACAAACAGTTCTCAATAAAATTTATGTAAGATTTTTTATCAACATTTTTATTTAGGTAAATAGTTTTATTTGTATGTCTTACCTGACTGATGTGAGATGATTTCACGAGATGTCAAGATCAGTGGCGATTCATTAATTTGTACCGATGTACTAGGTCCTGTTTCAACTTCCATTGCTACGGGATCCTACAATTACGTATTTTGTATTAAAAATAAATAAATAAATTTGCACTCGATTATATTTCCGACTGGGATAATTAGAAGAATGATATCGCATCAATGATATTTTTAATATAATATCATTGTATCGCATATATCAAGTGAACATATTTCTGAAATGTTATACCTGTCTTCATGTTAGATTGCTGTTGATGGTGAGCGGTTCTTTTAATTTGCAGTACTGCGCTATGTCCTTCTTCGCAGACTTCCATAAGTATTTCCTGTAATGTAATAAATCAAGTTTTAATTTGAACGGGATACTATTTATTGCCAATAAAATACCTTAATTATATCATAATATATCAAGACCATTTCATCTGTTCTATCCATATCAAATAATGTAGGAACAGCATGTACTCTAAGTGACGACTTAAAGAACATGCTACATCCATTTCATAGGTTCATTACCAAATGAATACAAAGTAAAATGTTTGGAGCATATTATGTGGCTGTGCTGTTTGGAGTCCAATTTCGTCTACCAATACAATTTATCCATTTTTTTTTCACATCGTCTAGGAAATCTGTAAAAGAAAAGTATCGACAACATTATTTACGTCACTATGGCTGATCAAGATAACCCCAAAACAATTTCCGAATATTCGCTAATAACTTCTATTGGAATAAATATTACGACTGGTTTCAGCTATATAGTGACACAGCAATATTTGTTATGTATTTATATTCGTTTATCAGATCTTAGGCAACAAGAAATTGAGCAAAAACTTACCGATGGAAGGTCAATATTTGTTGTTCATTTTATTTTCGCTATGAATGGGACTTGCAGCCCCCAACCACACAAGAAATTGCTCCACAGCGTCCACACACTCACTATTTGTAGTTAAACAAAGAATTCATGCAATCTAACAGTAGAAATATTATTAAAACATCGCAAAACCATGGAATATTACGACAGACACGTAAACAATGAACACGCGAATAAGTCAGCTAGTTCAATGAACGAACTGTCAGACATTGAAACAAAGTACTATCAAATTTGGCCGCGTCATACTATAACTTTTTTAACCAAATGACAATTGATCTTGTGACCATGCCAAGAAAGTAAAACAAAGAGTAAAACATTTATCTCTTTCCCACATCCTTTATCGTACCTAATAATAGAACGGGAATAAAGGTAGTTACAGAATTCTGTTTTTAGCCTTCCTTCTATGCTTTGTTATTGTTCTGAGATTTTCATTTGTTTTTCGTACTGTCAAGATGAGTGAATCTAATGAAGAAATTCGATACATTTTAAAATGTTACTACAAAAAAGGTAAAAACGCAACGCAAGCCGCGAAAAAATTTGCGATGTTTATGGACCTAGTGCAGTGTCTGTGAGAGTAGCACAAATTTGGTTTAAGCGTTTTCAATCCGGAAATTTTGATGTCAAAGATGCACGTCGCTCTGGTCGCCATTATACGGATAAAATGGATGCCATTTTTGAAAACGTGGAGCAAAATCGGCATATCAGTAGTTACGACGTAGCTGAAGAACTGGGAATTGACCACAAAACAGTTTTGACCCATTTGGCAAATGACACATAACTAAATAATAAACTATGAAAATAAAATGTCTTGAATTTGTATATAAATTACGAAGGAACTTTTTCCCTGACCTAATATATTCAGCAAAACGCTCACAAAAACAATAAATTCTCACCAAAGTCAAAACTCATCAAGATTGAATAAATAATTGTGTATTGCCAGACAAAAAGACGTTACGGTACGGTAAATGTGATTAATTGAAAATTATTAATAATTGTCTGTCATTATTAATAATTACCGAAAGTCGAGGTAAAAGTAAGAGATTAATCACATTTACCGGTGATTATTAATAATGTGACATGAGTACCAATAAATGTAATAATTTTCAAAGTTTATTTAGTATTTTAGCTCAATACCTACAAGTATTGTGGTAGGTATTATTAATAACGAACGAAGAAATAGAAGAAACATTTTAAAGATAAAGATAAAGATAAAAATTGTTAAAACATGTGTAACATGATACATGAATGCACATATTGATGGAAAAATATTTTTATTGGACCAACATGTTTTGCCTCACTCGGCGTACAAAATGTTTTTATTATTATGTATTAATTAAATTGGCAATTATAAATTATTTAACGTCAGTTTCTTAAATAAAATTAGAGTCATTGCAAAATATAGTCAATAATTCAATGTTACAAAATATGTCCAATTAAAAATACAATTAAATCCACAATAAAATTCAAAATTCATCATTTAAAAAATCAGCAATGCTGTAGTAGCACTTATCAGTAAGCAACTTTTTGAGTGTTTTCTTAAATAAATTAAACTTCAATTGCTTCCCAAGTCTTGCCAAATTTTATCGATCGTAGATTTTAAAATAACCCCTATTGTACACCCTTAGGGGATGATTTTCCAAAAACGCTGGACCACAAATTTCTTTATTTCCTACCAAAAGCATAAATTTGAATTTTCATATCCCTAACTTAAGAAATGCTGGGTTTCCCATACAAACTTTCACTAAGGGGTGAAAAGTTAATTTTATAGCGGAGGATTTTATTGGGGGCTTGATTAACTCTAAAATTGGTGTAAATAATGTTTGAGTCAAGTTATGGAAACATACCAGACGATTTTTGAAATTCTTTATTTGTGTTCGTGAAAACAGAGATACAGTTTATATGAAAAATCTTATTAATTTGGTTAATGAACTTGAAACTTAGCACAAATACTTGCATAAGTAATTAATAATGTTTGTCATTATTAGTTTTTCAAAACTACGCCTCAAATGAGGTTAGGGATGTTAATGTTTGTATAGAAGAATTTTAAAGCGCAGTCCGATTAAAAAAATGGTACTTTGAGTCAAGTTAGGAAACTTGCCAAACGAATTTTCACCGATTTTGACGACATACAGCTGATGTTTTAAGGAGTAACTTAGGCTATTTTTGTTTTAGAAAAATAATTAGGGTTCCGCGCAAGAAAATTAAAATCCATGAAATCAGACAACCACGTACAGTCCAGTACAAACTTACTAAGCCTCCGCTGTCTATTACGGCTATAACAACAAATAATAAAAATAAAGCAAAGTTAAAAATGCAAGGGGTCGATCCCCATACAATAAACTTTTCATTTTGATAAATAAAAATTTTAATCTAGCATGTGGGGTGTCATCGTCTAGAACTCATTGAGTAGAATACAAACATATTTTTTTTTAATCTTTTAAAATTAAGAAATAGGGGGCCGCAAAAGTTGTAAATTTTAGACCATTTTTGTACGAGCTCTAGCGCAACAATTCAACAAATTAGGAATTTGAAACTTCTTTATACCATGTAGGTACCATGAATACTGTATTTAATCAACAATACTGAAAACGGCGATTCATAAGGTATTTTGTTTAAACATGGGTGATTTTCTGCAACTGCAAAAAATAACCTTGTAATTCACAGTATCATTATACAATAAGTAAAAAGTTATCTTTGCGATTGTTAAACATATAA
This sequence comes from Cosmia trapezina, assembly GCA_905163495.3. NCBI lineage: Eukaryota > Metazoa > Arthropoda > Insecta > Lepidoptera > Noctuidae > Cosmia > Cosmia trapezina. The sequence goes on along the minus strand of LR991020.1, from coordinate 30,736,228 downwards.
TATGGTACGGAACCCTTCGTGCGCGAGTGCGACTCGCACTTGACCGGTTTTTTTTAAGAGATTTATGGGATTGGGTAATTCGTATCTTGAAGTAACATTTAGTCTTAATATTTTTAGGGTTCCGTACCTCAAAAGAAAAAAAACGTAACCCTTATAGGATCACTCGTGTGTCTGTCTGTCTGTCTGTCTGTCTGTCCGTCTGTCCGTCTGTCACAGCCAATTTGCTCCGAATCTAATGAACCGATTAAGTTGAAACTCGGTACACATATGTATTTTGGTAACCCAAACACGGACATGTAACGTAAATAAATGAATTTTGAATATGGGGGTGGGATTTTGGGGGAAAATAAGTACAATTAAAAAAAAAGTTTTGCAAACTGTACCGTGTGGCATATCAAATGAAAGGTCTTACTATGAGGGTCTCAAATCTATTTTTTTTATAATTTTAAAATAAATAGTTTTGAAGTTATTTAAGAAAATAGACGAAAATTGACCATTCCCCCCCCCCCTTATCTCCGAAACTAATGAGCCTAAAATGTTGAAAAAAATACAGAATATAGTTCTTGACCTATAGATTACAGGAAAACCTATCAGAAGTTTGTGGACTTGTAAATCTATATATAACAAAGTCCTGACTGACTCATTGACTGATTACAATCAACGCACAGTCCAAACCACTGGACCTAGAGACATGAAATTTTGCACATATATACCTTATATAGTGTAAACATCCATTAAGGAAGAATTTTCGAAAATTCCATCCCTAAGGGAATAAATTAGGGGATGAAAGTTTGTATGAAAAATCTTATTTCTTGAGTTATTAGACTTGAAACTTAGCACGAATATTCATCTAAGTTAATTATAAAATTAATCATTTTTAGTTTTCCTAAACTACCCCCTTTTTTTGTGGAAGGGAAATCATCAAATGACTTCTCCCGCTCTGGGTGGAGCGGAAGGGCGTGTCATACTTTTACTGACTAAAACCCACCCGTGTTTCTTCAGTTGCCTATGGCAGGGCCACGGTATCTCTTTCGAACAACCCGCGAGCCCAGAAGACGGGATTGGTGGATGTCAAAGTTTGTTTGGAGGAATTTTAACACGCGGTCCGATTTACTCAAAACTCAGTTTTTGTACTTGAGACCAAAAATAGAGACTAACTAACGAGTATCAGGGTTTTCCAAAAATCTACCCCTAAGGGGTGAAAAGGGGTAGCAAATTTTACAGCGCAGGATTTTATTGGGGATTGATTAACTCGAAAATTGGTGTAAATAATGTTTGACCCAAGTTATGGAAACATCCCAGACGATTTTTGAAATTCTACCCCTGTGGGGGTAAAAACGGGGATACAATTTATGTGAAAAATCTTATTGTTTCGGTTAATGAACTTGAAACTTAGTACAAATACTTGCTTATGTAAGTAATAAAGTTTGTCATTATTAGTTTTTCAAAACTACCCCTCAAAGGGTGTTTAGGAATGTTAAAGTTTGTATGGAAGATTTTTAAAACGCAGTCCGATTAACTTGAAACTCAGTATTCAGTATTTTATACTTTTGACGAAAAGTAAACAATAATAAGAAAATTAAAACCCATGAAATCAGACATCCTCGCCGGGCAAAGCCACGGGCAGTCTAGCTAGTATCTCAATACTGTGCGTACAAACTTACTAAGCCTCCGCTGTCCCTCCGCCCGTCCGTGTAAGTTAAAATTAAAGGGGCTGACCCCTTTAATTTTAACTTTACTTTTTTTTCCCCATACAGAAAAGTTTTCATTTTGAAAAAAAAAAATAACCTGTGTGTGGGGATGTTATTGTGTAGAACTCGTCGAGTAGAGTACAAAGATATTTTTTTTTTTATCTTCTAAAATGAAGAAATAGGGGGCCGTAAAAGTTGTTAATTTTATACCATTTTTGTACGAGCTCTATTATAAATAATGTACCTTATACTGTACTTAATCAAGAAATACTATAAACGGCGATTCGTAAGGTATTTTGTTTAAATATGGGCGATTTTCTGCAACTGCAAAAAATAACGTTGTAATTCACAATATCATTACGAAATACAAAGTTATCTTTGCGATTGTTAAACATATAATATGGTACGGAACCCTTTGTGTGCGAGTCCGTCTCGCACTTGGCCGGTTTTTTTTAATTCCCACGGGATAGGAAATAAAAAGGATTTATAGTTTCGCCTTAAAGTTACTTTCATAGGCATGCATGTTGGTAATTTTCCGTTTACTATTGTTTGGTTTTAAGATTTATTATCCTCCAGCAATCAGATATCAATCTGCGCGCTGCTCCTCGAGTACTATATAAGCAGTGCGAGAAGATAATTATTATCTAGCCGACGTTCGCACGGGCGTAAAACTATCGCTGCGATTTTTTTAGCGCACTGCATTTTCAACGCTCTGCTTAGCGCTGAGAGTTAAAAATCCAACAGTGTTTTCGTCGCGCTGGGATGCGCTCTGTTGTTGTTAGGTTGGATTCTCGAAGATCGGCTCAAAACCGAAAGTTAAAAATCCAGAGCGCGATAAAATCCCACCGCGATATTTTTACCCCCGTGCGATCGTCGGCCTTAGGGTACTTTTAATCCCGGTAGTACGTTCCCGTGGGATATTTTCCGACATCCATGCGGGCGAAGCCGCGGGCAAAAGCTAGTTGTCTAATAAAATAAATTTTGAATTATTGCAATTACTACAGATAAACTTTAACATATTATTTAGATCAATACATTTAGATAATTGTTACGGTAGACCTTACCAACTAAGATATTTTTGTTTGGCATACCCTGTAAAGTGTGATGTAGAGAGCTTAAAACTTGCAGGGGATTGTTGTCATTGGAACCTGCTACTATTAAAACGAAATCTGAGTTGGTAAAATCTGTACACATAGACAAACTTGAGCTTAATATATCACTAAGAGGCGCATTTGCTTTAATGAATGACGTCACATGAAATGAACCTCCAATTAAGAGTGATTGTGAGATAGTATTGAATCAAGAGAAACTAGAATTCGTCGATAAAACCGTTTTCCTGGGGATTACGCTCGACTCAAGGTTACAATGGGGTCCACATTTAATATCACTTGCAGGACGGCTAAGTTCAGCAGCTTATGCTGTCAGAAAAATCCGTCAATTTACTGATGTAGATACCGCGAGGCTAGTCTACTTTAGTTACTTTCATAGTATCATGTCTTACGGTATTTTACTTTGGGGACGGGCTGCAGATATCGAGTCCATTTTTATTCAGCAAAAACGAGCCATCAGAGCCCTATATAATCTTCGCAGGCGCGATTCTCTAAGGGAACTGTTTAAGGATATTAACATCATGACGGTACCTTGTCAATATATCTACGAAAACATCATGTACGTAAGAAAAAAATTACATCTTTTTAATAAAAGAGGTGAAAGGCATAATTATAATACTAGAAATAAGGACCTATTAGCTCAACCAGGTTTCAGGCTGGCTAAAGTAGACTCATCGTTCATAGGGTACTGTTTAAAATGTTACAATAAAATACCTCCACACATACTTCAACTAAATGAGACGAAATTTAAAACTTGTATAAAACGCACACTATAGAATAGAATAGAATAGAATAGAATCTTTTTATTTCGGACACACAATATCCATATAGTGTTAGTAACATACAAAAATAACTTATTGCCTAGTGTTAGTAAAAATCAGCCTCCTCACAAACTGCTGCAAAATCGGAGAGCCGAGGCTCTCGGCTACAGTTTTCAGGATGCTGTTCCGACTGCCCCTCACCGTCCTCAGTAGCGACGCTGTTTTCTTGCGTATAAGTGCATGGAAGCCGTCGGTGCGGGCTTGCGCAAACATGGCCGATGCACTACAGTAACGAGGCAGCCTCAACAACATCCTGAAAGCATTATTATACTGGCCGCGCAGGACATCCAGCGATCTCTTAGTGCAATTGACCCATAGACTGCCCGTGTACAGACTTTGGCAATAAGCCTTGAAAAGCGTTACTTTAACTTGTTCTGTACACCGCGCAAATCTACGGGCCAACATATTGCTCCGGACCGCTAGAGCCCTGCGCTCCCTCTCAATGTCCACATCGTCCTTGAGGTCAGCGGCAAGACAGTGACCAAGGTATTTAAAAGTTGACACCCTATTAATTGGTGAGCCGTTCATAATCAACTCGGGTCCCTCTCCACGGCGTTTGCCGCCGACCTCAAAGACCATGTACTCACATTTCTTTACATTGTACTTTAAACCATGTGCGGCAGCGTAGGTCTCACACGTTTTAAGCATCTCTCTGATTGCTCCTGCCGATGGACCCAGCAGCACCATGTCATCCGCATAGCTGATGTTGTTAATTCTAACCCCATCAACACTGCATCCGACACGCATGCTGCTGAGTGCAACTATCAGATCATCCACGTACAGGTTGAAGAGCCTGGGAGAGGTCAGACCACCCTGTCTCACCCCGCACTCCAACCTATACGGTTCAGACGCTGTATCATCCCATTTCACCTGATTGACTTGGTTGCCATACCAGTACTGGAAGAGCCTGCATATTTCCGCTGGTATACCCCTGTCTCCCATCTTCCTCCAGAGCACATCATATGAAACATGATCGAACGCCTTGGAGAGATCAAGGAAACAGGCGTACACCGGCGTACCGCGATCTTTATAATATTGAACGGTATGCTTGAGACTTAAAATAGCACTTTCAGTTGATAGTCCGGGGCGAAACCCGAACTGCGCATCATGAAGATTTATGTAACTTCCCAAGCAAGAATCAAGCATACCGTCCAAGACTTTGGCTATTATAGTCGCAAGAGGGTAAAAACAATGGGTATAGCCAAAAAAGCGACTTGGAAATGTCCTGACTGTCAGAGCAAACTACCGAAGACAAAATAACACCGATACACCTGTCCGACTAGCTGCACGAGGCGATTGCTCCAACAATTATACAGCTCAGCAACACCACAGCTCACCTACCGAATCCAACGTAACTGTTCGCAATAAACAGATAAAACAAAGCAGCCCCCCTGAGAGTCCAATTAATGACGACACCATTTTAGAAATCTCAAAAGGTTCCCTCAGAGAAATCATTAAGCAAGAGATCGCCAGCGCCCTTAAGGATGTTGTAGCTGACCAGTTTAAGCAAATAAGCGACCTAATATCAGGTTTTCGGGTTTCCCTTGATTTTTTTAACGAAAAGTATGAAGAAACAAAATTGTCATTAGAAGAAAAGTCTTCCAGAATTCAGGCACTTGAAAAAGATAACTTACAGTTACACACATCGATCCACGATATAAGTCGACGCCTAAACCTTATGGAACAGAATTTTAGAGCGACCAACCTCGAAATTCAGAATGTACCCGAAAACCGCTCAGAAAATCTACTCACCACGGTGTTACAACTCGGCAAGATCACTAGTAGTGGAGTCATGGAAGCCGACATAGCTCACTGTACCAGGATCGCAAAAAAGGATACCCAAACTGCTCGACCTAGATCTATTCTTGTTAAATTTAACAATCCACGCCTACGAGATACATTCTTCGCTGCTACTATCAACTACAACAAGAACAACACTAACAATAAGCTGAATACGAGTCACCTTGGTATCGCCACTGAGAACCCAGTTCCGATTTACGTGGCGGAACATTTGTCGGCAGATAACAAGGCATTACACGCAGCGAGCCGAATTCGTGGCAAATCACTTGGGTATAAGTTTATTTGGGTGCGAAACGGAAGAATATTCATGAAGAAAAATGAACAATCTGAACGCATTGTTATCACAATTCAGGAGCAACTTAAGTCTATAACGTAAATAAATTAGGTTAGATATTAAGCAAACTGTTGAACGTTTTTGTAGTTTAATTAGCCACATTCAATAGTTCACTTCGGATTTATTATCAGAATGTACGCGGCCTTAAAACGAAACTTAATATTTTTTACCATAATATGTCCTTACAAGATTATGACATAATCGTGCTTACGGAGACTTGGCTGAACGGTGGTGTTTACGACGCCGAATTATTTGACGAAAGGTATGATATTTACAGACGAGATCGCGAATCTAGTCGATATAGTGCGCGCAGGGATGGTGGTGGCGTTTTAATAGCTGTTTCCAGGAAGTTAAAGTCGTGTGGACTACCACACCTGGAGAGTTCATGTGAGGATCTGTGGATCAATATTGAAACCGCGCCGCGTGGCACAAGAACACATAAATTCCGTATATGCGGCGTTTACTTACCACCGCCTGTGACCTCTGATATCATGCAAGTATTTTTTGATTCTGCTCAGGGTGCTCTTGACCACGGTGATCACACTCTTATCTTAGGGGACTTTAACCTCAGTAATATAATCTGGAAAATTGATGAGCAAAACACAGGGCATGCACAACCATATCCTAGTAATAATAGCGAGGTGATTAAATGTTTCCTAGATTTTGTTTCTTTAAATGCTTTAGAACAGTTTAATTACATACCAAATGCTAAATCTAAAACATTGGATCTGGCCCTCTGTAATACTACGTTACATAACCTTAGCCGTTGTACCTGTCAATTGATTTCAGAAGATCCCTTGCACCCATCATTAGAGTTCTCTATATCTTTAAACACTAAATCAAACAATCTTCAAGCTAAACCAACAATTAAACCAGACTTTTTTAAAGCGGATTACGATAATATCACGACAGCACTAAATTCTGTAGACTGGGAAAAAGAACTGGAAGGTCACCAAACAACTGACAAAATGATCGATATATTTTACAAGGTACTGCACGACATCATCAAACAAAATGTCCCGATGAAAAAAATATTGGACAATAAATATCCTCAGTGGTATTCTCGAGAACTTATACGTCTCCTAAAAGAAAAAAATAAATTCCGCATAAAAGTTAAAAAGTACAAAAATCCTCTTGACATCGTATCATTTGAGACATTGCGTGCTAGATGTGGTAGGCTTATGGAAGTCTGTTACAAAAACTATATAGTTAGAATGGAGGATGCACTTGCAGTGGATCCAAAAATTTTCTGGTCATTTATTAAAAATAAAAAGAAAAATAAGAGTACTTACCCAGCAGAAATGTGTCACATGAACAGGTCAGCATCAAGTGGACGTGAAATCTGTAACTTGTTTGCCGAGAACTTTGCACAAGTCTACAATACCTCATCGACTGTTAATACGTCTAACCACGTTGACAGCTGTCTTGCCCCGTCCGGATTCTGTAAACTAGAATTTGGCGCTGAGGAAATATTCCAATCTCTAAAAGCCTTGGATGAGCGGAAAGGTGCTGGAAGTGACGGTATTCCACCTGTATTTATAAAAAGATGTGCAAAGGCACTAACTAGACCTCTTAAACTTATTTTCAACAAGTCAATGGCGGACGGCGTGTTTCCCGAGAGGTGGAAGGAAGCTTTAGTGGTTCCTATTTTCAAATCAGGAGAAAAGCAACAAGTATCTAACTATCGGCCCATCTCTATTTTAAACATATTCGGCAAAATACTTGAAAAGTTAGTAACTAAACGTCTAAATGCACATGTTAAACATTGTATCACTTCCCATCAACATGGTTTTATCAATTCAAGGTAAGGTAAGGTTTTCTCTACAAACCTTATGTGTTATGTCACAGCCATATCAGAGTCTCTTGATAAAAGAATACCGGTAGACACGATATACACAGACTTCAGTAAGGCATTTGATAAGGTTGACCATAATATACTACTGAATAAACTAAACCAATTGGGAATAGGAGGGTCTTTATTTAAGTGGTTCCATTCTTACCTCGTTGGCAGGAATTCAAAAGTGGTAATTAATGGTCACCACTCTGACACCTTCTCAGCTACATCGGGAGTCCCGCAAGGATCGCACTTAGGCCCTATCCTCTTTAACATCTTCATTAACGACATTACGTCATGTTTTAAGCACTCAAGTTTCTACCTGTTCGCAGATGACGTTAAAATTATGAAACCAATACTGACCAACTCCGATTGTGCACTTTTACAAGCTGATCTCGATAGAATGGCGGATTGGTGTAGAGTAAACAAAATGTCGCTCAATGTCTCTAAATGTCACTATATGCAATTCTCCCGTAATAAAACAGCGCAATCCAACAAATACACATTGCATCAGCAAACACTACAAGAAGTAAAAGAAGTTCGTGACCTGGGAATTTTATTTGACAAGAAACTGAAATTCGATAGGCATATATTAAATATAACCTCTAAAGGGTTCAAGGTCCTTGGATTTGTCTTGCGTAATAGCAAAGAATTTTCTAAAACCTCGACTAGAATTAAATTATATAACACATTGGTTCGCCCACTGCTTGAATATAATAGCACCGTATGGAATCCGCACTATGATATTTATATTAAACGCTTGGAAAGTGTACAAAGACGTTTTCTATACCATCTTTGCTATAAAGATCGTCTGGCGAAAAAAATTAGGAGCTACGACCTAAGATTGCAACATCATAAAATGTCCTCGTTGTTAGATAGAAGAAAAGTTCTAGATCTCACATTTCTTCACAAACTGTTTAACGGCACTGTCGACTGTAGCGAGCTTCTTGGAAGGCTGCAAATAAGCGCACCATCTCGCTTGCCGCGAAAATGTAACTACAACCTTTTCTATGTGCCGGGATCCAAAACAAACCTCGGACACTTCGCCGTTTTGCCAAGGCTATGTAGGCAGTTTAACGTAATATCGAAGCATAATGATTTGGATATTACATGCAAATTACTAAAGTTTAAAAAAGATGTAAAAGTCTTAATAACCAAGTCATAATATTTTGTATTTTTTGTTGGGTTCTACTATTATTCCTTGATTATTATTATTATTTAATTTTATTTGAATTTAATTTGATTTATTTTATAATAGGTCTTTACCTATGGAATTGCCGTTTTGTATGAAAAAATTTAAACGAATTTTTTTCATGTATTTTTTATTTGTATTAATCGAAGTAATCACCCATGCAATCAATGCATCTTTGCCAACGCAGTGGCAGTTTATTGATGCCCTTCTTAAAGAAATCAGCTGGTCGGGAGGCAACAAATTCTTCAAAGGCATTTTGTACTGCCTCTCGGGTATTGAATTTTTTTCCCGCCAAGAAGTTATCCAAATTCTGGAAAAAGTAGTAGTCTGTAGGCGCAAGGTCTGGTGAGTAGGGCGGATGACGGAGAGCTTCCAACCCCCGTTCTTGCAACTTGGAGACCGTCTGCTGTGCAGTATGAGGTCGCGCGTTGTCGTGCAGGAGCAGCGGAGACGAGCGATTGACCAATGCTGGTTGGAGATGTGCCAGCTTCTCCATCATTGTGTTCAGTTCTTCACAGTACACATCTGCAGTAATGCTCACCCCGTTTGGTAAGAAGCTGTGATGAATCACACCGGCGCTAGACCACCAAACAGTGACCATCACTTTTCTAGGGGTAAGTTTTCGTTTAGGGCATTGTTTAGGTGCTGAACCAGGATCCAACCAACTTGCTGAGCGCCTGCGGTTATCAAACAGAATCCATTTTTCATCGCAGGTAACAATGCGGTTCAAAATTCCTTCATTTGTGTGTCTGTTGAGCAGTGCAAGGCACGTCTCGACGCGTACTTCGCGCTGGCGATCATTGAGTTCGTGGGGCACCCATTTGTCAAGCTTTTTTACCTTGCCAATTTGACGCAAATGGACCAATATTGTTTTGACGCTAACGTCGAAAGCTCTTGCTAATTCAGCCGTAGATTGTGTATCATCAGCTTCCACAATCGCCTTTAATTCGTAATTGTCGACCAAAGTCTTCAGACGACCGCGAGGTTCATTTTTCAGCTCGAAATTTCCAGAACGGAAGCGAGCAAACCAATAACAGGTGGTGCGTTGGTTTGTAGTGTTAGCTCCGTAAACGTCGTTGATGTTGCGTGCCGCTTGTGCCGCGTTGCTGCCACGACGGTACTCATATTCCATAATTACTCGAATTTTTAACGTATCCATGATGACGAAAAAGATTGAAATGCGATGAAAATGTAACACTAATCAATAAACAAATGACTACTTTTGGAAAAAAAAAATCCATGTTTTTAAAATAAAATTAATTTGAAATTAGAATTCTTAGCCAAACAAAAGTTATTTTGATTTGAAATGGCCAGTACTGCAGAACGGCAATTTCATAGGTAAAGACCTAATATTTATATTTGAATTTTATTTTTGAATCTCAATTTGTTAATATTTGTTTGTATTATTTTGTACCTGTATAATTTTGTATGACTTTCGACATTGACATTTGACATTGATTTTTGACATTGCATTTTGATTAGTTTTAATGATTTCAATTTTGAAAATTTTAACTTTGATAATTTAAATTTTAATGATTTCTTGTTTATCAAACTTCTTGGATTTACCTAGTTATTAATTGAATGATGTGGTCGCCTATAATTGGAAGCGCACACTTGTATTGTCCGTATGTATGTTAACAGGCATGTATCTGTGTAGCCTTTGTTGGCGATCCAATAAATAAATAAATAAATAAATAAATAAATAAATAAATAAAGAGAAATGGGACGATAGTTACCTCTGTCCGAGATGTCACCTGTCCTGTTCTTCACAATGGGAACCACGATGGTCTTCATTAGATTAGCAGGAAGGTACGCGTGACTAATACACATTGTGAAAAACATAGACAAGACTCGCGGCAAATGGACACCCGCGTGCCTCAGGTGCTCAATGCTGAGCCCATCATGCCCTGGAGATTTGCCTCGTTTCATGTTGTTAATGATTGCACATACTTGTTTAGCTGAAAAACGTATCAGAGGTTTCTCTCCAAGACGGATGGGCTCACAATCATTCACCGAGATTGAGGGACCGAGAGGGGACTGAACTTTGAAATGGTCCTTGAACATATTAGCAATTCCCCTCTTATCGCTTATCCCTTCCACACACGCAGAGAGGCCAGGTTTCGCATCCAAATTAGAAGTGGACTTCCAAAAATCACCAAACTTTTTACTAGCTCGTTGTTCTGCTAGCCTATCCATGACAATTTGCTCAGCGTGGTTTTGACAATATTTCAGTCTACTTTTAAAAACTTTCCGCTTCTCATACATTTCGTCATAAACCGGTCCCGACGAAGGACGATTGTTCAGTATCCAGGTCTGAAAGCTACATCTGGCCTCGCTGTGGGCATCTCTCACATACTCATTCCAACCACACACTCGCTTACCTCGCCTCGGCCCCCCCCCAGATGTCCTTCCAGATTGCCTAGCCGCCGCACATAGGATTTCTACAATCTGTTCATACAAATTGTCCAGGATAACTCTATGCTCAGCCAAATTACATGAACCAACGCTGCACCTTTCAAACTCATGGGGGAAATCAACGTCTCGCAATTTACTATGCAGGCAGGCATATTATAAGTTGGGGGATTACATAAATGATAAAAATGCTTGGCTCCATGCTGGTCCTGCTCCACAACCTCAACTAATTAATTAACATTTGAACATACTGTTGGAACTGCTGAAGATTGTAAGAATAGCTTTGCATTGTGTAGACTCAATCACTTTTGTATTGTATAATTGCTTAGCACATGTGTGAGTACTATGTACCTACTCTAAAGCTACCATTTACTGGGTACGTCTTTATTTGACTTGGATGTGCCCTGGCGGCTGAGAGTGTGTCATGCTCACTCTAATGCCTCGCTGATGGTGGCGCGTGTGTTGGATCATTTAACGAATCCATACGTCAGGTTCGTGAACGGGCGCTGTTGGTGGAAGCTGGTCATACCTTATAGCTGCCACGGCTTATTTTAATTTTAATTTTGAATTGTTTTTTTTATTTTTTTATTACGGACGCTTTTAACGTTCATCGTTCTCACATGTATAATTTCAACATGAATGATGTAACCAATATTTTGATTTAAAAGAGTGTCCGTGGAGTTTCTTGCCCGTTCTTCTCCATAGATCTACGTTTTGGAATGGGCAACTAGCTTCAACTTTCTGACTTACCTACTGACCGACTCTTTGACAATTCAAAAGTGCCTGTAATTGGTTTAATTGAAATAAATGCTTTGAGTTTGAGTTAAGGAAGACTGTAAGTATATTTAACATCACTCTAGGAAGCTTAGGTACCGAGCAAAAAGAAAAAAAGTCAGAAAGAACGCTAAGCGAAAACGAAGTAATAGCGCGGGCAGGCAATGCGATGCGAGTTTGTTTCCCGTGGGATATCTTCCGAAATCCACGCGGGCGAAGCCGCGGGCAAAAGCTAGTTTAATTATAGCACAAGATTGTTTGAGTACCATCAGCGTCGACCGCTATTCTGTTTACTTTAACAAACTTGGTTTTATAAAGCAGAGTAAGTGGCCATTGTACAAAGTTTTGTTGCAAAAAGTTTCGAGATAATAAAAAACAATTTAAAACTTTGCCGAAATGAGACTGAAATAAAATCTTCTATTACATTAGTTGGATTTGAAAAGTAATTTAAAACTGTGCTTACACCACGAGCTTGTCACAACTTATGTAATAGAAATAAATCTATATATATAAAAGAAAATTGTGTTAGTTACCTTGAAAAAAAAATTAAACCGGCCGATCACTCTACTTTTTTTTCGCGCGGATTTATTATTATTTATTTATTATTATTATGTGTCTTGACAATTCTCGGGACCCTGGAGTCCCGGACCTTTAGAAGGCGTACGAGGGGCCAAAGCCAACTCGCAGAGGCCCGTTAGACGCTTTCAATGAAATGAGGCACCAACCGACGATTATCCCTGTACGCATTATGCAAGTGCACCCAAGGACAACCCCCGGTTGGTGCAGGACTATTGCAGTATATGGAAATAAAGAGATTGGACTATGGATTTGAGTGGCTAAAGTGGACTGGTTGCCTAGAACTATGAAAGGACTATGGCCCCTGCCGGATCAATGTTTTGTATTACACGGATAAAATGGCAGGGGGTGACTTGCACACACAATAATGGGCCCCCGAAAAGGTCGCTAGCACATAGTGTCGTAGCGGCAAGGGGGCAACATGTCCTGAGGTGCTTGTGAGGAGTGGAGAGGTATCCCACGGTTCTCAGAACAATCCCAGAGCCCGGAAGATGGTCAAGATCCCTACAAACACTTACTGGAATACTTCCTTCCTCCGAGCACGTTTGCTCTTGCGAATCTCCACTCAAACCGGCCAATAAAGGCTAGAAAGAGGTGGGAGCTCTGTTCCTCGTCAGTGTTCACTCCAGCCGGCCAATAAAGGCAAGCGAGAGGTGAGGAACAAGACTTCTCCCGGGAGATAGGGTCCGTGGGGTCGCTACTGCCCAACAGCTCGCCACATGCTGCCCTGCGGGTCTCTGTATCTCTCTTGGTCTGGCTCCTCATCCTAGACCTGTTGCGGCAAAGTGAACTCTACCGGCACAGACCTAAAATTCGGAGCGCGCAAGCCCCACCACGACGTCAACGTAGAGATACTGCGGTGGGGTTATTATTATTATTATTATTTATTTATTATTATTATTAGTTTTTAAAGTGTCTTTGACGTATCTCGGGACCCTGGGGTCCCGGACTTTTGGAAGGCGTAAGAGGGGCCGAAGCCAACTCGCAGAGGCCCCTTAGACAATTTTAAATTATGAGGAGGCACCAACCGACGATTATCCCTGTATACACTATGCAAGTGCACCCAAGGACAACCCCCGGTTGGTGCAGGACTATTGCAGAACATGAAAACAAAACATATTGGGCTATGGGTTTGGGTGGCTGTGGACTGGTTACCTAGAACTATGAAAGGACTATGGCCCCTGCCTGATCAATGTTTTATTATTATACACGGAAAAAAAATGGCAGGGGGTGACTTGCACACTCAATAATGGGCCCCCGAAAACGGTCGCTAGCACATAGTGTCGTAGCGGCAAGGGAGCAACATGTCCTGAAGTGCTTGTGAGGAGTGGAGAGGTATTCCACGGTTCTCAGAACAATCCCAGAGCCCGGAAGATGGTCAAGATCCCTACAAACACTTACTGGAATACTTCCTTCCTCCGAGCACGTTTGCTCTTGCGAATCTCCACTCAAGCCAGCCAATAAAGGCAAGAATGAGGTGGGAGCTCTGTTCCCGTCATTGTTCACTCCAGCCGGCCAATAAAGGCAAGCGAGAGGTGAGGAACAAGACTTCTCCCGGGAGATAGGGTCCGTGGGGTCGCTACTGCCCAACAGCTCGCCACATGCTGCCCTGCGGGTTTCTGTATCTCTCTTGGTCTGGCTTCTCATCCTAGACCTGTTCCGGCAGAGTAAACTCTACAGGAACAGACCTAGAATTCGGAGCGCGCAAGCCCCACCACGACGTCAACGTAGAGATACTGCGGTGGGGTTATTATTAGTATTATTACTATTTATTCTGAAGCTTTCAAGCGGCTATTTATGACTCAAGAACGGCAGAACCGATTTGGCTGAAAATTGGTGGGGAGGTAGCGTAGAACCAGGAGACGAACATAGAATACTTTAAAAAAACGGATAAAAACGTGGTATAACAACGGCTGGACCGATTTAGATGAAATTTTGTGTGTATATTTTAATGGGTTCCTGGATAGTTTGAAAACACAATTGGACCCCGTAGATGACGCTGCAGTCAGGTTCTAGGATCGCTCAGACAGGACAACGTCTGTCGGGGCCGCTAGTATAAAATAAAAGATAAACGTTTGACTCCCGCATGTACGCACGGCTACAGATCAAGCTACCTATACATTTCCGTAAACTGGAAAAGTATAGCTTGATGTGTAGCCGTGTGTACCATTTTGTGCATGTGTGCACGTATGTTTACTCAGAAAAATAAAAAACCGGTCAAGAGCGAGTCGGACTCGCGCACCGAGGGTTCCGTTCCGATTTCTGAAAAACTGTGCTACTTAGAGACATCGTTTTATTTTTCCTGTAATCTTTACATAAACTTCTATCACATAGAATAATTTCAGATTTTTCGCTTTGCAAACTTCGGAGATCGGGGGGGGAACGGTATTTTATTTTACGTCTTACATCAAAAGTCGAAAACTATGCGGCCTAAAAAAATAATAAAAAATAGTTTGAGAATGTGCAAACAGCGTTCTTTCATATGATACCCCACATGCCCTAGTAGCCCCACTTTAAATTTTTAAGACCCCCTTTCAGTCCCAGTTTCAAAAAAAAATATAATTATTTTTATTTCTTTCTTATTTGAAAAATAGTTGGGTCAACGTAATCTAAAACTATTCTAAATTTCAAGTTGATAGCATTAGTAGTTCTTGAGATATCCAGCTGTGACAGACAGACAGACAGACAGACTGAGTCACACCATAAGGCTTCCTTTTTTACCATTTTGGTACGGAACCCTAAAAAGAGGCAAACCATAGGCAAACACAGTTACATGATGGAGAAAAGTCCCCAACAATATAGTTTGTCGCGAACGTCAGCGTAGTACTTCGTAGCACGAGCTTGTCGTAGCCTTCCGTAGCCCCGCTACGCAATTAGCATACCATTAGCGGCGTAGCGGCTTCATTACACGACAATATGCAAAGGAAACTTTCGCTGAAATGCTGACGTTGAAAGAACTAATTTGCTTTAAAAGTGATAACACTTTTTAATTTTAATATTTATTCTTTCTATTCGTTACTTTACGTCATGCTCGCTCAAATATAATGATGGTGGCACATGTATTGGATCATTCGGTTCCTTTCATAATGGTTGAGCTGGATGGTGCTGATCCACGCGTCGTGTTCGTGAACGGTCGCCGTCAGTTGAGACTCTGAGGTCATCTCTTAAGGCGACGATGAGCGACTTTTGATGATTTTAAATTGAAGATCACGTCTGAACGAGTAGTGCTAATGATTTGGAAAAAATACATGTTAAATTAGAGCATTTTCTTAATGACTTACATACATAAACTCACACCTTCTGGAGGTGGGCAGAAAGTACACAACGCCACCTGCTACGGTCTTACATACTCCTAACTTAATATGTGAATATTTTAGATTGTTTATATAACATAGTGTAATTATTTTTTAAAGTTATGTCTAACGCGGATAAAAAACTGAGAAGCACGCAAAAACTATCATCCGTATTTTTATGAAACCTTCACCATTTTAAAGATAATTTAATTAATTTAATTATGTATCATTCAATGTAGGTACGTTTTTAGGGTTCCGTACCTTAAAAGGAAAACACGGAACCCTTATAGGATCACTCGTGTGTCTGTCTGTCTGTCCGTCTGTCACAATCAATTTGCTGCAAATCTAATGGACCAATTAAGTTGAAAGGTACACATATGGATTTCTGTGACCCAAACATGTAGACTAAAGTAAATAAATGAATTTTGAATATGGGGGTCACTTTTAGGGGGCAGATAAGAAAATTTAAAAAAGTTTTGCAAAATGTACCGTGTGACTTACAAAATAAAAGGGCTTACTGTGAGGGTATCAAATATATTTTTTTATAATTTTAAAATAAATTGTTTTAAAGTTATTTAAGAAAATAGGTGAAAATTGACCATCCCCCCTTATCTCCAAAACTACTGAGCCTAAAATTTTGAAAAAAATCCAGAAAATATTTCCATACCTGCAGATTACAGGAAAACCTATAGGAAGTTTGTGGTCTTAAAATAACATGGTAAATCTCTCAATATTGTGAGTACAAACTTACATTTACTGTTGGAATGTATGGGAGAACATGTTTTTCAAAGTCAAAGTCAAAGTATATAATAGTGTATTTTTTGGTGATACAGTAGGTCTTACAGTTAGGTTATGGTGACTCAAAAAACTACCCAAATATACCTACATACACTATTTAACAATGTAAGAATTTAAAATCAATATTACATGCAATTAAATTAACAAAAATTTCAATATTTAGAATAATTACAATATTTTTTTAAATAAACATTTAGAATACAATTAATTATTATAATAAATATTCAGATTACAATTAATAAGTCCAGTTTTTGAATGTTTAAGTATAAAATACATAATTAATTTATCATTTAGTTTATTACATTTTGTCAAGAAGGAATTCGTCACAATTAAAAAATTATTTAGTCTCCGTTTAAATTGTGTCGAGTTGAAATCTTTAATGTCATTTGGTATTTTATTGAATATTTTCGGAGCCATGCAGAGGATGCTTTTGTGCATAAGGGCTGTCTTTGAAGCTCTTAGACATAATTCGTGACGATATTCTTGTCTTGTCGATCAGTAGCGTTGCTCTGAAGCTTTTTTAAACATTTCACTATTTTTCTTGACGAACAATGCGGTTTCATATATGTAAAGGCAAGGTAATGTCAGTATTTTAAGAGATTTAAAATGCGGTTTGCAACTATAATGTTAAGTCTGTTCTTGGGATAATTTCATCCCAACTACGGAACCCTTCATTGTGCGTAGTCCGACACGCACTTGGCCGGTTTTTTTAAGTAGGTAAAGTCGACTATTAAATTAATAGCTTTTAAACTTTAGATAACAACTCCTTATAAATTAAAATTTCACTGTGGCTGAAACTTTTATTAGATTCATAATTTGCAGAACCACAAAAAATACAATGTTATACACCTAGATACAGTACACACGAATGAAAAAGGAACACACTGGCACAGACACACAGTGAGAACGATGCCTATAGCAGTTCTTTATAACATCAACAGTCCGGTTTTCTTTTCATAAACTCTCAACTTCGCTTCAACATAGAAGTTAAACTTAATCGTCTCTGTCGTTGTAACTTCAGACCTGATGTCTTCATCCATGATGCCTCCAATCATCATTATCCATTGGATCGATTCGTAAAAACTATTGTCTTTGTTTTTTGCATGCCCTGATAAATAAGACTTATGCACTACTTCTATTTCCAAATAACCGGCGTTTGCCGACAAAACCGCTGTCACAGCATCTCCTGGCTTCAATTCTACCTCCATGCCGCTAGTAGTACCAATAGTTTCGGTTATTGATTTATCCTCACTTACACCTCCAGTCGTTGTGAAAGAAAAGTCAGTTTTACCTCCAGCACTTGCGATGCCCACGTTTAACTCATATTCTATATCTTGGGATATTGTTAACTGCTTAGAGTAATGGTTAACTGTTGTTCTCTTGACCAACTCGATGTCAGAGTGTTTTCGATGCTGTGTGATATACCTGTGTTCACTTTTATAGTATGGTTTGATAAGTTCTCGTAGTCTTGTGACACCACTACGATTAGTTGCTTCGTTATGCTCTTAACGCTTGCTGATTTTATCTCTATAATTCTATGAATTGCAGTCACTGTTATATCTTTATAAAAACTCATATCCTTTATAACATAATCTGTAATCAATCTGTTTAATTTCCCATTTCCGACTTTAAATAAGTTGAAGTCAAGTTCTGTTGCTAAATTAGCTTCTAGTTCTGTGTGTGATATGTTCACTTTCTGGTTATTGTCTACATTCACATCGAGTCTTATTCTGGCCACAACTATTTGTATTAAAAGCACTAACACTAGCCATTTTTACCACTTAAGGCTGTGTATCGGACAGTGAATTTTGTAACAATGGCTAACATTCTTTATAGCATTTGATTCTAATAAAAGTATGACTTAAGATCTTATTTTTTTCCAAGTCAAACGCAAAATAAATTAGATAAGCGAACAAAATTATTCTTTTAAACTAGTTACGATGTTAGTGACTGCGTCTGATAAATAGTACCGTCAACGGTAACTACGAAAACCGTTCTTATTACCATAACATAAAGGCGCTGCCAATGTTAAATTTCTACCAAAGACGTGCGGATGACGTACTTAAACAACTTGAGACAAGGAGGTCAAGAATCAATATTAATTGGACGTAGTTATGCATAAACGTTCCAGTCCACAGTGACTTCAATTTGAGATAAACGCAATTTAGTGTTTTAGTGGTACACTTTTTTTCCTTGATTAATATAGACTAATACTGTTGGTTATATTGAAGAAAAATATAATTATTAACTAATCATGTATATTTTTTTTGGATATTTACATTTAAACGGTAACTAATTATAAAAAATGCAATTGGAACGTTTCGACAAAAACCTGTTTTGTACGAACACTCATTCCAAACTATTTTGCGAAAACGTTCCACTTAACATTTTAATGTGGATTTTTAACTTTTTCATGGTAAAAAGTAAAAAAAATAAATGAAAATGAAAGAAAATAATACGACACAGGTTTTATTTTATTAAAAACGGTAATTAAAAGTTAATAATCAATGTTAAGTACATCATCATTCGTCATTATCATCTTGTGTTTCAAAGTCTGGCTCTCCACCGAACCCATCAATATCATCAATGACGTCCTCCGAACTCTGTAAAGTTTTATAAAATTGGAGATAATCCTCTGGAATATATTGGTACATTGACTGCAAATCGGCTAATTTTGCAGGAGCAATTGGTTTGCCATCAGGCCACAACAGGCATAAATCCGATTTATTTATATCCCGTCTTTGTCCTTTGGTTTTTTTTTCAATTGTCATCTCCTTATGTTCTTCTTCAAAGGAGGTCCTCATAAAAACAGAAAACTTTTTATCTTTTTCTATTTTGATTTCTTTGGTAAATAACCAATTACATTTAGTTTTATCAATGAATTTTTTTCTATTAACTACACTCAATTGCAAAAAAAACGGGCGGTTTGGATTTTTCTACATTATTGGTAATAATTTAGTTCTAAAGAGGTTTTAATAGCCAAACTATGTTACTGGCACTTAATAAAGAGTTTGGGTATGAAAAAAAAGTTAGTTTCAAGTTCGAAACTGTTGTTTTTAAAAATAATAATCCTTTTTTCAGTTTATGACTTTTTACTTACTATTCGCGGGTTTGCGGTTAAAAGGTTATCAGGCAACTAAAACTAATTTCTCGTTATTTTTATTAGAATAATTTATGTTTTTCGCATAATCCTGCCTTATTGTGACTTAAAACAGATCTCTTTGTGTCGATTGTAATGGCAGAAAAAGCAATAAGAGCTAGTAAAATTATAGCGCCGCTGGATGTGGGGTGTAGCCAATGTTACGGCTCACAGCGGTTAAACGTGAGTCGTTTAACCGTCCAAAGAACCTGGACTCGATACCAAGAGACAGGTTCCGTTCAAAGAAGGCAAGGTTCTGGGAGAAAACGTTGCACACAAGCACGAGACGACCGCTTTTTACTGACTCAGGCGCTGAGGAACCGCAAATGCAGTTACATAGACCTCAAAAGAAACCTTGAAGAGGTACGAGGAGCACAAGTTAGCCTATGGACAGTGAGGAGGAGGCTTTTAGCGGTTGATATACGCAGTCGACGACCAGCGCGGGCCCCCAAGTTACTCCGTGAGCACCGGATTGCTCGACTGAGGTTCACTAGAAATTGTCTATATTGGACACCAGGTAACTGGAGTAGCGTACTCTTCTCCGATGAGGCTCGAATTTGTC
Source organism: Cosmia trapezina (assembly GCA_905163495.3). NCBI lineage: Eukaryota > Metazoa > Arthropoda > Insecta > Lepidoptera > Noctuidae > Cosmia > Cosmia trapezina. The sequence goes on along the minus strand of LR991020.1, from coordinate 30,715,893 downwards.
TGAATAGTGAGGACCGACGTCGGCGAATGTTGCGAAGACCAGGGGAACGCTATGGCCGACGTGTGTTTTGAAGAAATCAACCCTTATGGTGGAAGGTCCGTTATGTTTTGGGCGGGTGTAACTTCCAGCTATCGTACCGAGATAGTGTTCATTGAAAATAGCTCACTAAATGCGCAAAGGTACGTAACAGGAATAATTTGTCAACATGCACAGCCCGCACTGACTGTAATTGGTGAAGATGCCATTTACGTGGACGATAATGCTCGGGACCACCGTTCTGGCGACCTAGATGCTTATATGTAAGAGGTCGGTATTCATCGTCTGGATTGGCTAGCGCGGAGCCCCGACCTTAATCCCGTTGAGCATGTCTGGGACCTCCTAAAAAAGCGAGTACGATCTGTCCAACACCTTCCACAAAACATCACGAAGCTTAAACGTGTGATTTCGGCTGAGTGGGAACACATTCCACATGACACCATCAAAAGCCTGGTGGAAAGCATGCCAAGACGATTACATGCCATAATCGCTGCAAGGGGAGGTCATACTCGTTATTAATTTTGATTTTTTAATGTCTTTTTTTTTATTAAAACACCATAAAAATACTCGTAGTCTTAATTTAATTATACCCTAAAAATTTTCATTTTAACACGACTCTCTGTTTACATTGACTTAAACACCGATTCCAGGATTTAAGGGTTAAAAACTATATTCTCAATAATAATAAGAAATTTCTAGTCATTTTAGAAATGAAAATGAAATGAAATCTTTTTATTTCCAGATAAAAATCCATATAGACTTAAAAATTAAATAAACAAACACACAGAAACACACACAACATCATACATAGTATTATTATTAGTAGTATTTATGCTAATGACATACTAAAAATATTAATATTATCCATAGAAAAGCCAATTACTGTAAGTTGCCCGTTTTTTTTGCAAAGGAGTTTATGTTTTTTTCCAATTTATCTGTACTATAAAAGTCAGTATTCTTCATTTTGTAAACTTGAAAAGGTTTCTTTTTTTACTGTTTTGAATAACATGTTTATATTCTTCTGCTGTATACAGACGTTGGTAATGTTTAAGAGCCGTTTCAATTTTTGAAAAATCGGTATCGTTTGGTAAAAACGTATATCCAGACTCAAGAACGCACTTTTGTTAATGTGTAGAAACGTTCCAAACGTATTGGAACATTTTGCTCAAGGAAAATGGATTACTTGGGTTTACTTTAATACGTTTCAAGATTTTTGAGACTTTTTAACAAATCTTTTTTTTTAAATGGTATTAATTGAAAACGTTTCAGTTTGTCTGAAACGTTTTATTTTTAGTGAAAACCCTTTGTGTGGTAAAAGTGTGGGTTGGAACATATCGTCAAAAAAATAAATCCGGAAATGAGACTTCGAGTCTGAACTATTTTTGCTGTAATGATGTAAAGAGTCAAAAAAAGTAGGCTGGTCACATTATCTCAGTTTTGGGTGACCTGTGGATTGGAACGTTTATGCATAACTACGTCCAATTATAAATAAATAATAGTAGATTATGCACCGAGGGGCTAAAGTTGTGTCTTATGTCACGGGCGTCATATTGAATCTCGAGCGCAATGAAGGATTCGGGATTTAACTCCCGAGCGCAGCGAGGTAGTTAAGAGTTTAACTCACGAGCGAAGCGAGGGAGTTAATACAAGAATCCTGAATGCAGCGAGGGATTCAAGCTAGCCCAAGGCAAAGACACCTTTAGCCCAGAGGAGGATACTCTACTTTTTACACCTACTGTGAGAAAATAATAGCCATAGTACGAAAAACAAAGTATTTATTAAATAAACAAACAGTAAGAATAACATATTTAGAACTAGTTAGTTATATGCACTTACATATTAATTGAAGTTAATGGTAACATTTGAGACATTAGTCCAGTTTTGCAAAAATAAAGTTAAGTTTTTATTTGGTACGTTTATAGATGTTGATGTGTAATTTAAAAAAAAAAACTTGAGAGGTGTAAAAGTAAAAAAATAAATTTTACAATATAAGAATAAAGTAATTAACGAGATCATTAATGTCATTGTAAAAAAAAGCGTCGGGTGCTATATTCTTAAATTTAAAAATGTATTTTTTTTACTTTTTAGTTCAGTTTAATGGTATTAAAGCGTGTTTTTTTTTTGTTTTTTTTTTAATTATAATTTTATGTATAATAAATTAATAATACGTCTAATTTCGGACGGCACTCCTTGATTAGAGAGTCGTATTACTGGGTGGACGTACGGCGAAATGCGTGACCTCAGTCATTTTAGCTTCTCCAATATAATATTTATCCAACACAATATTTCCAAATTCTTCAATATTAACAACGTCTTTTGGCTGAAATGATGATAATGATGGTTATGGCAATAATGATGGTTATGGCAACATAAACACATTGTTAGCTGCATTCATTTCTTTTGAACATCATATTATTTTATAGCGCGTAATCATCGTAATCTAGAAATTAATTACCAGTTATTGGATCTTGTTAGGGCTTTTGTTATGTTATCGACCTATTTGCTAATATGTTATTCATTCTAATCAGACTTCTTACTATTGGATTGGTTTGATACAAACAAGCTGATTACTTATTATGAACGTCGCCCAGAGTTAAGTACTCTTAGTACAGGGTGAGCGACCGACCGAACCCTTAACATGGTATCATCAAAACAGCCAATTATTATAATCGCTCACAGCTGCTACGAGTATAGGTACACGGTTTATACCGTCATTATAACAGGCTCGAGGCAATTGCTTAAGAGGGCTGTCGCATTTTGTTACCTCTCTCGCTCACACAGGACAAAATGTGTAAGATTGTTAAATGAAAAGATACTTTTTAGGGTTCCGTACCTCAAAAGGAAAAAACGGAACCCTTATAGGATCACTTCGTTGTCCGTCTGTCTGTCTGTCTGTCTGTCTGTCTGTCTGTCCGTCTGTCAAGACCCTTTTTCTCAGGAACGCGAGGAGGTATCAAGTTGAAATTAATATCAAATACGTAAGTCTATGGTCTCTTGGAGTTGTAAAAAAATCAAGCTTCTAAGTCAACGCAATAAAAAATACGGCCATTTATGCGACATATTTAGATACTCGCAAGTAAATCAAAACCTATAGGGTAATCATGAAATTTGGCAAGAAGCAAGGTCATACAGCTCAAGTAATGGAAAAAGTCCGAAAATTGATCATTTATAATTTTATCACATAAAAAAAATATTTCAAGTATGCCATCTGTCAAGGCCCTTTTTCTCAGGAACGCGTGGAGGTATCAAGTTGAAATTAATACCAAATACGTAAATCTATGGTCCCTTAGAGTTCTAAAAAAAAACAAACTTTTAAAGCAACGCAATAAAAAATACGGCCATTTTTGCGACATATTTTGATACTCGCAAGTATTAGATAAATCAGAAGTTAGCCTTCAACTAGTTATTTATTGCAACGATCTGTTTAATGTATAACAATAAGTCTGAAGGAATAAAGTAAATAAAACGTATTGTAGGTAGGTTAACGTTCAAATCACACGTTTATTAACAAAGGATTTCTTATAACCTTTTCACTTATTTACACATACTACTTAGTCTTTGTGGAATATAAAACATTGTATATACTTGCTACATTAATTGCACAACTAGCAATAGTTACACAATAGAATAAAACATTTAGAACAAAATAACGGCCACAGTTTATAATTTAGCATGATATTTAAAGAACAGTTATTAAATCAGACTGACTTACAGTAGGTCCTTTACTTAATACCTGTGCTTGATAGTAACTCAAAGAGTATAATAATCGACTTGTTTTCTCGGTGGCCCGTGCTCGAATGCCCGGAGCCCCGATGTTCTCAACCTCTTGTGAGCGTTGAATCCACAGACAAAAAATACAAACGATCGTTGTCACGTGAGAGGCACAGGAAATATACTCAAACAGCCAATATGATTTTAACAAACCTAAACATTTAGTAAGTTACATGGTATTCTCTCACAGACGGCCGTCCTGAGGAAGGAATGACCCCATTACTTCTCGGCCATTCGAGTATATTTTGTGTGTCTCTATACAAAACAGTTACAAAATGACTTCTAACTTAACAACAAAGGTCATAAAAATAAAAATATAAAATAAATACCTAATGTAAATAATACATTGTACAATCAATTCTAAATAAGCATTTATACGTAAGTATTTAAAGCAAATAATTAAACAAAAGATCAAATAATACAATAACTTCTAATCTTTAATATAACAAAGATCATGACAATATAATAATGTGACCAAATACATTTAACAATCAATTCCAATTATGTATATCAAATGATAAATAAAAGATCAACTAATACAAAAACTTCTAACGTAATAACAAAGATCATGAAGGTAAAATAACGTACCTAAGTGATCAATACTTTGTGCAATCAATTCCAAATAAGTAAGTATGTCAGATAATAAAAAAAAGATGAACTAAGTAATACAACAACTTCTAACTTAATAACAAAGATCATGAGAATATAATAATGTGACCACTACATTTAGCAATCAATTCCAATTATGTTGTATAATTATTTATATCAAATAATAAATAAAAGATCAACTAATACAATAACTTCTAACGTCACAAAGACGTCGTCGACAAAGATCATGAAGGTAAAATAACGTACCAATACATACATTACATAATAATGACCAATACATTGTACAATCAATTCCAAATAAACTATCAAATAATAAAAAGGGACCAGCTAATACAATAACTTCTAACTGAACAACAAAGGTCATAAAAGTAAAATAACGTAAATGCCTACGTGATCAATACATTATAAAATCAATCCCAATTATGTCCACATAAGTCAGGGTAATCCAGTTAAAGGTCATGATCAAATAATAAATAACAAATAATAGGAACTTATGGATCATCCCGTTAAAAGTGACCGCCTACATCAGCCTAGCATTGGATCATCATCGCCTCACCTCATCTGCTCCTTGTCCATCAGGCGGCAATTAAACGTAGCGGCAAGTAACCGGAACGGCTTTCAGCCAGTCTCAGCGTCTCCCGAAGTCTCGAAGCAGCGCGGTGGCGGCGCTGCGCGGCGAGCGACGCGCGTAGGTTATGTGATCGCGACAACACGCTCACAGCTGGCCTAATCTAACCTAAGCTAAGTTAACCTAACGACCGCGATTACGTAGGTAATGTAGATACCTGGAAAACAAAAATATATTAGTGAAGTTCTACAGGGATTAGTGCAGAACACTATGGTTCACAGTTCAATTACTGATGATGAATAATCTAAATAAAGAAAAGATTAAGTAGTCAATCTCGGCGTCTCCCGAGGTCGACGTGGCGTGGCGGCGGCGCGGCGAGGTGACCGCGACAACATGCTCACGGCTCCGTACGTGTGTGCAATGAGCCATAACGTGATTATGTAGGTAGTGTAAATACCTGTGAAAACAAAAATATATTAGTGAAATTCTATTTGGATTAGTGCAAAACACAATGATTCGTAGTGCTATCACTGATCAAGAATAATCTAGATAAAGAAAAGATTAGTCAATCATCGGCGTCTGGTCGACGCGGCGCGGCGGCGGCGCGGCGAGGTGAACGCGACAACATGCTCACGGCTGGGCGTACGTATGTGCAATAAGCCATAACGTGATTATGTAAGTGGTGTAAATACCTGTGAAAACAAAAATATATTAGTGGAATTCTATTGGGATTAGTGCTAAACACAATGATTCCTAGTTCAATTACTGATAAAGAATAATCTAAATAAAGAAAAGATTAGTCAATGTAAAAATCTTATATATTTTAATGCGTACCTATTTTATTTCTGTGGACACCGCTTGTACTTCAGCATTCGTCATTGTTAATGACACCCGCTTGGTACTTCGGTCTCGGTCCACTTTTTAGAAGCGTGGACACCGCTTGTACTTCAGCATTCGTCATTGTTAGTGACACCCGCTTGGTACTTCGGTCTCGGTCCACTTTTTAGAAGCGTGGACACCGCTTGTACTTCAGCATTCGTCATTGTTAGTGACACCCGCTTGGTACTTCGGCCTCGGTCCACTTTTAGAAGCGTGAACACCGCTTGTACTTCAGCATTCGTCATTGTTAGTGACACCCGCTTGGTACTTCGGCCTCGGTCCACTTTTTAGAAGCGTGAACACCGCTTGTACTTCAGCATTCGTCATTGTTAGTGACACCCGCTTGGTACTTCGGCCTCGGTCCACTTTTTAGAAGCGTGAACACCGCTTGTACTTCAGCATTCGTCATTGTTAGTGACACCCGCTTGGTACTTCGGCCTCGGTCCACTAATACTTCCCAGCAAGCACCTCCAGCGTAGCCAGATGCAGCCCATTAGTCACGTAAGATCAATTCTGTAATCATTTAACTGGGAAGGATTTGGGAAGAAAAGTCAGTATTTGTCATGAGTCTAGAAGAGAAACTTTTAGTCGGTAATTAAGTACCTATGGGAAATTATTAATCGCTCACCATAAACATGTTCTCATATCAAATACTTTACATCCAACAATCTACATGTATGTAGGTACACCAGATCAACGATTGCACCACCAATCAACTAATTCAATATCAAAACTTGTAGGTACAAATAATAATCATTATTTATACATCGATTTTTGTCCAGTCACAACAAAAATATGTATTAATTATACATCAAAAATAATAAATGCGCATCTAATAAAGTTATTATTGCACCTCTAGTTAACTAATTGAATATCAAAATAATAACATTATTGGGCAGCCCCAGGTTCGGCTCGGTTAGGTTCCCATAAACCCATAAACATAAGATAGAAACGTTAAGCCCAATATACACATGCAAATTTTTATTTGCAAACAGTATTTTTGATCGTATTCTGATGGGAAAAATTGTTAATTTTTGATGTGCTTTAAATATTATAGGTACCTATCATTAAGTACCTATTAATCATAACGTAAGCATTGTACTTATATATTAATTTCACTCGGAACAGTAATTAACTCTGAACTCTGTCAGCAACCTCGTTACCTACTCATAAGGTCACAGACACTGTCTTCGCCGTCAGCCTATTAATAAAACATAAGTAATAAAAAACCTAGTAATGACACTATTACTAGGTGCGAAAGTTATCCAGCGTTTTCAACTGGCCTGCTGGCTAAATACTTTTATATTTACGTTTTGAGTGTCCTTTAATACTCGTACTAGAGAGCTTGCAGATAATTCAAAATGATCGACATTGCCGCAACAATGATGCGGAGTCTTGTTAGGACCCTAAATCTGCTGTATTGTGACGATTGAAGAAATTTGTTAGAGCGCTACTGCTATCAACTTTCTTTTTCCTAAGTAGGTATATTTTAGACTCTTTTCGGTGTTCTCAAGAGCAGCCGACCATATTGCATCTCTAGATCGCCCCGATTCAGATGTATCTATTAAATTGGCTAGCTCGTGGTTTTATTGATGGATGTTATCAAAATTCCATTACAGTTTACACCACAGAATATATGGGTATATTTTACATACTGGCGTCCCCAGTCGCACCCCGCCTCATCGCGAATGGTCGTGAGCGTAATCGAAAATTGTACGATTGTATTGTTCTATCTGCCAATTGGCTCGTGGTGTTGCTACACTTGCTACGGCGCGGCGTGCAGGTACACGCCAAGCACTTTTTTTTTTTTTTTTTTGCAAAATTTGTGAATGCCGCAGATCTAAAACTATACCGCGATGGCTAATTAATTAATACGTTTGATCTACCTATCACGTCAAATATTTACTGTAGAGTTTTGATAGTGGTTTTAGTTTTTACTTTTTTTTTTTTTTTTTTTTTTTACTAGTCTAATAAAATTAAACTGAAACCGTCAATTACACCCAGTCTGTAAGAATTTCCGTTTTTGCTCCTAACGAATGGTCCTAGATGGCTCATGTGGAGGAGTGTGAAATGGGACGTTCTCTTGGGGATTTGATTTAAGTAACGAGTAGGTTTACTAGTTGATGCTTTATGTATGCACAATGATTGAGACATGCTTCCACGTATTTGCCAACGAAATATTTCATTTTCCGAAACCATGTTGCTGTATTATTATTAAAAAGTCTTGTTTTATTTTATCAAGTCTTTTCGACCACAAAGTACCAAATCTCATGCTGATATAACTGACAAATATGCCATCGTGCCCAATTAGGTACAACGCATTTTTTTTTTTTTTTTGATTCTGTTTAATTTGTCATTGTGGAGGAGGAAACTTGCGTTAATATCTTTAACGTCTTTTTTTTTTTATTACTTTGTAAGATCAATTATTTGAAGTAATGTAACTTAAGGTCGGTCGGTTTTTCTACTACCTACCGGTATCTTTAGAGATTTCGTATCCTAGTATCAAAGAAGATGCACTTTTTCAGTATTTAAAGTCAATCCGGTTTTCCGAAGGCAATCTAAAAGTTTTGGGGTTGCTAGAAAAACTAGATTATTTAATGATATTAAGAATAAGAAGGTCTAAGAATAAAATTCATTCGCCAAGTTTTATATTCATGTGGATTGAATTCCTAGACATTTAATATCAATTTAATTAAACATATCAGGAAGCTCATTGCCCAAGTGTAATATGCATTTTTGAAACAATCAATATTCCCAGCTCGCTCACTTTTAAGCAAAACAGTTACGAAAAACAGTTGTTTCTGTTCGTCAGTAGTCTCAGGACCTATTTTTAGTATTTCCATTGTCAGCTTATAGACCCCTAATTTGTCCTTTTGGTTATCGTTATAAATGTCAAGTCAGATCGGTAATAAGTTAGACTTTTAAATTAAATTAAATTAAAATTCATTTATTTCAGGTCATAAAACACCCATATAAGTAGTATAGTATTGGGCATTCTGTCCCACCTGTCGCGCAGACGAACTATAGTTCGCCTGCGCTCCGTTGTGACAGAATGCCCAATACTATACGGATTCGGATAAATTAAGCATTCTGAATTTTATCCATCGAATTCGCTGTCGCTCCGGACGGTGTTCCAGGATATCCAATAATGATCGTTCGATCAAAATACATACGCTCATTCGAGCGTATATCGTACATTTGATAATCCTGACTGTTTTGTTCAGTACAATCATAGCATACTATCACATTCCCTAAACTGTATATTTAATTAAATAAGGCGTTTCGTAATAATTAAAAAGAAGGTACTGCTAGCGTTAATCGATAGGTAGCCAACTATTCTTTCGTTTGTAATATGACGACCAGGTTTAGTACAAAGGTCTGTGTATCAGACTGCTGTGCAGAAGGTTGTGGGTTCGATTCCCACCAGAGCGATAAACTTTGAAAACAAACTTCAATGTTTACTCTGGTCTGGTTACAACTGTGGAAACAGTAGTATATTAACATCACAAAAGTAATTCATCACAATTATTAATAATATGTCTCATCATCGTCGGTCCGATACTCATACGGTGATAGGTACCTACTTAATAATTTTTGATCGTTCATTAATCAAATGATCGAATTGGAATAAATTTTATTTGTAGCTAAACAATTTTGTCTACTAACCCATACAGTTAGTAAACGCGCACAGAAATCAATTAAAGTCGAACATTATATTAAAACAATTTATCAATGTAACTGATTATTGTTATTTTAATCGTGTTAAGTACTAGACGTTTGCAAAAATGAAGTTTGTCAAACAACCCCATTCGCTAGTTGTTGATGCAGTCTGTGTTGAAACCCAAAGTCGTACTTTTCGACACGGGAAGCTTTTACCCAACACCATAAGATGTATTATCTGCGGTCCATCTAACTGTGGTAAAACCAATCTCGTAATTGGTTTACTTTTGCATAAAAATGGATTGAAGTTTCGTAATGTATACCTATACTCGAAGACTCTATATCAACCAAAGTACATGTTTCTAGAAAAAGTGCTAGCTAGTGTACCCGATGTTTCGTTTTCAAAATTTAAAGACAACGAAGAAGTAATTAGTCCCGAAGAAGCTAGGTGCGATTCGGTAATGATATTTGATGACGTAGCGTGTGAGAACCAAAATAACATGCGAGATTATTTTGCAATGGGTAGGCATAAAAACATAGACTGCTTTTATCTAAATCAAACATACAGTAAGGTACCAAAACAACTTGTCAGAGACAATGCAAATGTAATCATTCTTTTCAAGTAAGATGATATTAATATGCGACACGTCTATGAGGAACACGTTAACACAGATATGAAATGGAACGAGTTCCGTGAATTGTGTTCTAAAATATGGACCGATCCTTATAATTATTTAGTTATAAATAAGGAATGTCGTAAAAATGAAGGTGGCTATCGCAAAAAATTTGATAACTTTGTAGTTTTTGATTGAGGTTACATTGTGTAAATATATATCACTGCAAAGAAAATATCAGGTAATCTAAATTAAACAGTAATAGAAGAAACATCTAAATAGTATTACAATGGAAACATCTATGAAAAGACAAATCGTTAATGCTGTTGAAGCTGTCAGAAAAAAAGTGCGAAAAATGCGAAATATTGAAGATGATAATGAAAAAGTTTTGCAAACTGTATTTAAACCTTTGATTAATCCACTTAATCAAATTGCAAATAACAACAAAAATTCTCCTGTAAAAAATAAGAATAGTGATGATTTTAAATATAATAAACATGAAACTAACGAAGACTTAACTAACGAAGACTATGCCAATACGGATAATGATTGGGAAAATACTATAAAATCTAAAGTGTCTACTATTGATCAAGAAAATAGTGATAGTTGTCAAAATTCCGAGGATGATGATTGTGATAATTGTTTCGAGAAAAGTGATGACTCATTCAAATCTATCAACATCAACGATACTCTGAAAGAAAACGTTTCATCATGGTCTCAATCATCTGAAGTAATTGATGATATTCCTTTTGGAGTTAGGATTGAAAAAGGAAAACTAATGCTCGGTTCAGCCAAAATAACTATCGATGATAAAAATATTACTATAGATCATCGTATATATCCAAATACTGAAGGACTAAAAGAACTTTTATTTAAAAAAGATCCAGATCTAAGTTTGGTGACTGAAAACGACAAACACAGTTACAAATTAATGTTATTAGCTACAAATGCTCATAGACGCGATTATGATCCAAACAAACCTATAAAAAGCAATAAAGGAAAAAAATATATGTGTCTTATAAAACCACTTTTTAAGTTACATAGCAACGTTAACGATGCTCAAATGTCTTTGCCTAAAGGAAAAGGGTTGCTAATACTAAAAAAAAATGAATAAAGATACTGAATATGTATATTGGGATGACCCTAATGAATTAGTTGAAAGATTAAAATTACTCATAGCCTCTCGAGAAGCTGGAAATACAGGACTCGATAATGAAATATTATCCATCATAGAAGAACTACGCGAGGGAAAATTTATAAAGTAATAAATATATCGATAAAAAAAATATTGTTTCATTTTACTTTGATCTTTCCACTTGAACATACATAATGAATATAGACAAATTTGGTCATCATATTCACAAAAGAATGAGACTATTGGATATGTTTGATATATCGGATAAAACAATTTTAAAAACTACAAATGGTGAGTTTAATTTGCAAATGAACAGACTACGTGGTGTTATTAATCCTGTTGAAGCAGACGATGTAGCTAACAAAGAATATGTAGATGAAAAAATTAATTACTTGTGTGGTAAAAGCGATGTTCAAATTTTATTGGACAAAACAAAAAAAGAGATTTTAAAAGAAATTCAAGTCTCATTAGAACACTTAAAATCAAGTATGGTGTCATATATTGATCATAAAATAACAAACGCTGGTACGAGTAAGACGATCAAACCATCTCATAATGACAAAACAACAAATCGTGAATGAATTACATAAATCAGCAAGAAGAAACTTTGTTCGTCGTTGTGTTATTTTAAAAGGAATCGACGACTTGTGGCAAGCAGATCTTATTGATTTAAGAAACATTAAAAATCATAATAATAGAGGATTCAGTTATATCTTAGTGGTGATTGACTGCTTTTCAAAATATGCGTGGACTATGCCTTTGAAGTCTAAATCAAAAGTAGAAGTATCAAACGCATTTCAAGAAGTCATAAAGACAAGTAATCGTTCACCTAATCATTTACAAACAGACTTAGGAACAGAGTTTTACAACGATACATTCTTAAAATTAATGAAGCGATATAACATTAATCACTATTCATCATTTTCGATTAAAAAAGCTTCGATTGTGGAAAGATTAATTAAAACTTTAAAAAACACATTATTCAAAACGTTTAATTTAAATGGAAACTATAAATGGATAGGAACACCTATAGAAAATACTTTATTTACTTACAATAATACTAAACACCGTACTATTAATTGTAAGCCTGTTGATGTTAGCATTGAAAATGAGAGCATTATAAGGAAAAATATTTTAAAATCACATAGGAAAATGATCACAAAGAAAATAAATACATTTAAAGTCGGGGATTACGTTCGAATAAGTAAGTATAAAAATTGTTTTGAAAAAGGCTATACACCTAACTGGTCAACAGAAATCTTTAAAATCACAAACATTAATGAAACAGTCCCAGTAACGTATAACATTGAAGATCTTCGAAACCAACCGATATTAGGTACTTTTTATAAGCAAGAAATTCAAAAAACAATTTATCCTGATGTTTATCTCATTGAAAAAGTTTTAAGGAGAAAAGGTAGTAAGCTATTTGTTAAATGGTTAGGTTTGAATGATAGTGAAAATAGTTGGATCGATAAGAAAACTGTAGTCAATTAATACAAGGGTATTTATAATTCAACTTATTATTTTTCCTAACATTGCAACACGAGCAATGCCAGGAAGTGGACTTCTTAATAACCTAATAGATCATTTACCGTTCGAGCTACATTTACCAGGTTATAATTACTGTGGACCAGGCACTAAATTACAAAAGCGTTTATTACGAGGAGACAAAGGCATAAACCAATTAGACGAAGCTTGTAAAGTACATGATATAGCGTATACAAATTATTCAGACTTGTATAATAGACAACAAGCTGATACCCAGTTACTGAATATGGCAAACAAACGGTTAAAAGCAGTAGATGCTGGAAAAAGAGAAAAAATTGCTTCATGGTTAGTTACCAAAGCAATGAAGACAAAACTTAAAATGGGATCTGGTTTGAAAACGTTTGGATCTTTAGTAACTAAAATTCGATCACATATTAAAAAGCTAAAACCTAAAAACAAAGAAGACGCTATAAAATATGCCTATCTAGCTGCGAAAAAGTTGTATTCAAATAATTGCAGGATTCCTATACCCAGAGTCATACCACTACCTAAAACAGGTGGGTTTCTACCGCTGATTCCAATTTTTGCTGGGCTGTCCGCATTAGGTACCTTAGCTGGGGGTGCAGCGGGTATTGCAAAGACCGTTAACGATTACAAGACTGCTAAACACAATTTACAGGAGTCGCAACGTCATAATAAAGTCATGGAATCGATAGCGTTAGGCAAAGGCTTGTATGTGAAACCATACAAGAAAGGAAATGGTTTGTTTGTAAAATGTTCAAAAAACTAAGTGAAAGGTTACCTAATCGTGCTCTCAGTAATATAGATATCCAAAATCATGCGTATAACGTACCTTTTTTTAGAGGTGTGTACATGAAAGATCAATTACCTAACAAACCGAAACTTATTGAAAGTGGTGTTGTTAATTTGGATAATTCTAACAACGAAGGAACACACTGGGTAGCCTATGTAAAATTAAATAATTATTGTGTATATTTTGATAGCTATGGTAATTTGAAACCACCGTTAGAATTATTGAATTACTTAAAAAAATGTAATGTTTTTTATAACTATACGCGATGTCAAAAATTCAACTCTGTAAATTGCGGACATTTATGTTTGTCATTTTTGTATAATTTCTGGAATAAATGTATAAATTGAATAACTTTTTTTATTTTTATCATTTGCATGATGTCTCTCTCACTATCTATAACGGGAAATTCATCAGTATTATCTACTTATTATTCACCTACTCTACAGTTTGAGGGAGAGTATGAATGTGCATTATTGTATTTATCTACATTTAATTCTATACCAAATATTGATAATGGAAATTGTAAGTTTTATTATGACCGTGATGTTATCGAAATACCTGAAGGCGCATACGAACTGCAAGACATCAACGATTACATAAGATCTAAGTTACAAAGCGCAAGTTTTAATTTGCAGTGCAATAACAATACTTTGAAAACTAATATATTCTGCACAAAAAATATTGATTTTACGAAAGCAGATTCGATTGGCAGATTGTTAGGTTTTGGTAAGAAAAAACTTAAAGCAAATATATTACATGAATCACAGTATCCAGTGAACATTTTATCAACGACCGTGGTGAGGGTTGAATGTGACATAGTGACAGGATCATATATTAATGGCCATCCGAGTCATATTATTCATGAATTTGCTCCAAATGTACCTCCTGGTTACAGAATTATAGAAGTTCCTAAAAACGTTATTTACTTTCCAGTAAATCAAAATATCATTAACAGTGTGAACGTTAGACTTTTAGATATAAATAATAATTTGCTCAATCTACGTGGAGAGGAAGTACAGCTTTATTTACATCTCAGGAGAAAATGATTGATTACAGTAAAATAAATAAATACCCTTGTACCCGAACTAAACAAAACAGTGCTCCTCGGGCTATCCACAAGACAGCACCAAACAAGAACAAAAAACTGCAACTTAATCAAGAAAATCAACAATTTCTCAAAGCTATAGGACTTCTAAAATGAGTATGTTAGACGTTTTATCTTCTCCTCTGCATGACAATACTATAGTTGGTATCGAATACCATTCATACAAACCATACATAACAAGTTTTAATAGAAACGATGAAATTCGCATACCTATTAATGAAAAAGACTTGTATGTTTTACCATCCGCTAGTACATTGTATTTAGAAGGAACAGTAAAAGTTACGAAACGCGATTCCAAAGAAAAAACCGGTGTATCATTTACGAATAATCCAATGCTGTATCTCTTTCAAGACATTAGATATGAACTGAATGGCGTTGAGATTGATAAAATAAAAAACGCAGGCATAACAACTACTATGAAGTCATTGTTATCAATGAATGAAAGTGAATCAAAATCATGTCGTGCTTGGGGTTGGGACATCCATGGCCATAGAAGTTCTAATGGTGCTTTTGCTGTATCTATACCACTTAGTAACATTCTTGGATTCGCTGAAGATCACAAAAAAGTTGTTATGAATTGTAAACATGAATTAATATTACTGAGGAGTAATACAAACTCAAATGCTGTGAAACTTGATACGGGAGAAGTCATAAACGATGTGGAAATCAATAAAATTATATGGCGAGTACCACATGTAAAAGTGTCTGACAAAGAAAAGATTCATCTTTTGAAGATTTTGGAAAAAGATCGTGCGCTGCAATTAGTATTTAGGAATTGGGATTTATACGAATATCCTTTATTACCCAAAACTACGAAACATACATGGTCTATTAAAACTTCATCCCAAATTGAAAAACCAAGATATGTAATTATAGGTCTACAGACTAACAAAAAACATAATACAAGTGCAGATATGTCTAGATTTGATCACTGTACTTTGCGTGACGTTAGAGTTTATCTCAATTCAACTTATTACCCATATGAGAATCTAAACGTAAATTTCCCTAATAACAATTTTGCTTTAATTTATGAGCAATATGCTCGTTTTCAACAGTCATACTATGGACGTCGGTCAGAGCCGTTGTTAAACGACAAGGAGTTTAAGGATATCGATCCTTTGTTCGTTATCGACTGTTCTAGACAAATTGATAACCTCATATCAGGCCCAGTAGTCGACGTGAGAGTAGAGCTGGAAAGTGATGTTGAAATACCTGATCAAACTTCAGCTTACTGTCTAATATTGAACGATTGTATAATTGAGTATAAACCACTGAGTAATATTGTAAGGAAAATATCATGAATTCATGTAGTATCATATTAGATGTTCAAGGATTTAAAGACATGCACAACAATTTCATAGTAAAGGAATTAGCTTTTTCCACTTCTGACTATACGCAAACATTTTTAATAAAACCTCCATACCTTTTTAAATATTTAACAAATAACGAAAAAAAACATGTTCAGTGGTTGCAAAGAAGCAAAGGAATTTATTGGAATGAAGGACATATTGATTACAGAGAATTCAGACGTATAATCGTTCCGTATCTAGAAAATAAGGATATCGTTGTAAAAGGTTTGGAAAAAGTGAAATGGATTAAGGATCTTTGTGAGAATTGTAATGTGTCTGACCTCGGTGAAAAAAACTGTCCTAATTTGTCTGTGTTGTATAGCAAGTACTGTGATGGAAAAAATAATTTAAATTGTACTAAACATTTAAAGCATTGTGCCTTGAAAAATGTATTGTGTATTAAAAAACATTTAAATTTGTAATGAAATGTGTATTCAAGGTTTTAGTAAATAAAAATCATTGAATCTTAAACTTGTGTTTATTTCAATAGTTTACCTACCTAATTACACTGTTCCACAATAAAAATACTTATATTAAAAGAGTATAACAAAGTAACTTTAATTACCTAACCATAAAGATACAGCAATAATTTATAAACATAATTATAATTAAAATTAATCACTGAACCCTAAAAAATATTAAAAATCACTGTCTATCAAAGATTTTGAAATTTTCTTAACTAACGATTCCGTATCGTCCATAACACTATCAATAGCATCTTTAACGATGTATTGTGCATTTATTATCACGTTCTCACTATCACTATCACTGTCACTTGTATTGTTATTGCAAAGATCTACAACTGATATTTTTATCAGTTTTATTCCGCGTCGATGAAGTTTACTCATCACGAAAGATTTTGTTGGTTGTTTCTTTTGAGTAGGCTTTTCTCGACGTTGTCGTCTGGATTTCTTTTCTTTCGTAACTTGACTGCAGTGCGGGGGTTCGTTGAAAATCATCTCAGAAAGTCCTTCGTAAGGATCCTGAGCGTACTGGCTGAATACAATTTCTGAATCGCAAATCTGAAACAAATAATGATAACAAATGATTAGCATTATAAACAGTGAAAATAACCGGTACCTACATTACAATTATAAATTAGATTTAAAATATATATTTGACTCACCGATGACATGATAATGACGCACACTGATACATCAAATATCTCTAATATTGTACAAGTACTCGAGGCGAGTAATATTTCGTAAATAACATAAATTTAGGTAAATATATAGTTTAATGCCTTAACGGAAACAAGCATTGCAACATTATAAGTTAGGATCCGTTCACAATACATAATTATACTTATTTGCTTTGTCAATTTTGTTAGTATTTGAAATAAAGTCTTAGTACGATCAGGGAACTAAACCGTTTAGCGAATTTATACACTACAAAAATGTGTTGGGTTATATCCATTTCACACATCTGGACTAATGACTATGATTTTAATATATGGTCAATTAAAGCGGACAGTAATTTTGCTAAACAATCTGTTCAGAGATCAATTGATCACACATTAATAACAGATTTTTATGTAAGCATTGAAATAATATGATATTATTCATTAACTGGACTGTGTGAACGAGCCCTAAGTTTTTATCACGTCAACAGCTCTAAAAATGATAACTTAGCATTTTTGTGAGCATTGCATTCTAATGGTTTTAATTATATTGACAAAAGAAAGCAAATCTTATCTATATAACAATAAAGCTGAAATACCACCGACTTATCATGAAACAAAAAGTCGTTCGAATATTGAGTTGAAGCGTGTATGAACTTGATTGTCAACAAATAGCAAGCTTGCATTTATAGTGTCATTGACATGCAATGTATCATATTTCGTCATCGTAAACTAGCATCGCGCTGCGACGTTACCTGCGAATTATTGATATGAACCTAATTCGTTCATAATTTTAATGGTTAGCAATAATTAAACAATGTGTTTACAAATAAAACAATATAAACTAATATTTTACTTCATTTAATTAACAATAATTACACTTATGTACTTATAATCTACAGATACCGAATAGTAACTATACTTAATAATTATACTATACTAGGACATTATTAAGAAATACAAATGCTAAGTGCCAATATTCTTATTGTTATTTTAATTCATAATATTCTCATACTATATAATTAAGCCAAACAGTATAAACATTATATAATTAAATTACTTATTTAAAAAGTGAGCAATGACCCCATGCTTTGGTTGCGATCTTACAACTAGATATCGCGCGTTTATCATCGTTGCTGGATAGTGCAATTTTGTTTACACTTTGCGTAAATATTTCATGTTTAAGGGATTTAAACACAATATTTTGTTTACGAATGACTTCACTATTAAATAAAACGTTTTCGTAATCTGCTATACTTATATCACGAACTACACAAGATTTCACTCCTTTTGCTTTTTTAATTATTTTGTCCTCTGTTTTTATTGAATAAAGTTTAGATCTTAAACCAACAAAATCTGTTATAACTTTTCCTCCCATTTCATCTTTGAAAAGACCAGGAATTTTTTTATTCATTATAGGTAGCATAAATTCATTTTCTACATTATAATTACTTGTGTCGAAGTATTGCAAAAACCGATGTTTAATATCACGATAAAAATCATTAGTGTATATTTCGTAAACAAAAGAATCGGTGTCCGTATAACATAATTTCACTCTTTCCTTATAAAAAGGTTTGATTATATTGTAGTGAAAGTGGTACATGTGTGATTTAGACAGTTCTAAAACGGTAAAACCAATATATATAGGCTTGTCTAAAATTAACTGATCTGGTTTCATTTGTATCGCTACTAAATTCTCGGATAGAACTGATGCGCTATGAAAGTAAGGGTTGTTCACGAGTCTCTCAGCGTAGGCAGACTTTTTGGTTTTGTTATTCGCATCATTCCACTGATTAACCAAATGAACAGAAACTCTGTTTTCAGTGTTTTCCAAGGTTTTTCCAAAAACGCTATTATTTAACAACTTGAAGAAATCTTGTTCAAATGTACTGTTTGCCTTTTGTCGTAGTTGTGTATTTAATTCGATATATTGCTTTAAATAGGGACTTTGTCTAAATGTAATGACTCTATGAATTTTACGTAGTAACAAACCGTGCTCCAAACATTTTTTTAAATGCACATAATGAATCACATAGTTATACTTATTATATAAATTTGAAACCAGTTTTTTCGTTTTACCACCAGGTGGTATGCATTTTTCAGGGCAAAAAGGTAAGTCATTGTGGTTGCTGTGTAAGGATTCAGGGTAAACCAGATCGACTTCTAGTATGAAACCCCATTTCGCATTATCATCAATACATTCAACATGTAATTGGTTTATTTCATTTTGATTTAAAAATCTAAAATCTGAATATGGTAAATATTGACACATACTGTAACCGTAAAGGTTATTGCAGTCCAAATAAACTATAAAACATTGCGGTTTTGATGCATCGCATTTTGATAAATACTTGTTATTAGCTTTTGCATAGCGATGGGAGCACATACACAATCCACCTCTAATACCTTTTTGAATCATTCGTATGATGGCTAAGTCAGAAACGAGTTCAAGTTGAACACCTGTTTTCAATAGCATTGCGTCAAATGACAAACTAGGTGCGGTTATGTAAAATGCAGGGTCTAGTTTATAATGTTGTTTACAAGTTTTTCTAAAGTTCTGGAATATATCAGTTAGTAAAAGAACATCTGTTTTCAAATATAAATCAGTATATTCACCTAAATTCTTTATATTGAATTCCTTCCAAACCAAACAAGCATGTTTATAATCTTCATCTGAAATAGCTTGGTTAGTTAGAACGCTGAAAAATGATTGCCTCGATGGTAACTTTGTTTGTTCGTAACAGTTCCAGTTAGTCATGTAATCATAAGGATATACTCCCTTCCGTGTAAGCAAATTAAATTGATCATTATTAGGAAAATGAGAGCGTAGAGTGATGAAATCATCTTTATGCATAGTTTTCGCAAGTTTGTCTAAGCTAGCTCCTAAAAAATTAAATGAATCTAAAAATCGTACTTGAACGTATTCATTATCAGCAATGTGTATGAATTTGGAAAATGAAATATATTTTTCTTTAGTCTTTGGAATAATTCTCAACTTTCCAGGCATTTCACCTAATTTTTTTATGAATAAATGGCAGTCGTATCCTGATAAGTTGTGGAAAAATATCGGTATGAATTTAGGTATTTTATACTGTAGATTGCAATGTCTATGAGCAGCGCCACGGTATCGACCTGTTATGTGACAATGGTCTCTAACTTTATTAGTCCAAAGTAGATTTTCACATATGTAACATTTATAAGCTTGTTGAAAATCACGGGCGTCGTCTTTTGTAAATGTCATGACATGGGTCTCAGTTAATATTTTGTAAATCTTTTTAACATCAGCAGAAAGAAAATCTAGAAATTTTGAAACACAGTCAAAACCGCGATAACTTTTAAATTCCTCATCATTAAAAGTATAATTTAACGAAGAAACAATGTTATAGGCGAATGCTACAGGCACGTGCCGTTGTAAAAATGATGTATTAGCAGTGTCGGGTTCACTAACGGAGGTTGGTTCCAGCAATGTTTCGAAATCAGCGTATATGGCGAATGGAATATTTTGTTTTCTATCATAACTTTTAAACTGTAATACAGACCCTTTTTCAGGTAAAATAGTTACGATTCCCCCACAAAGATGATCATCGATTTGTCTTGGAGTAGGAAAAAACAATAAGCAACTTTCGCAAAAATATAATTTATTATGATGTTTACTGATTTGGGTTTTAACAAGACGAGGCAAATCTTTGATAAGACAATAATGGGATGAACGATCATTTTCTAAGAACAGTAGATGAATACTCTTAGATTTATCCGTACACGATTCAGGTCTGTACAGAGGACCTGTTATTAGCTTATTGTTTTTTAAACCGTATACGTATATATTCAAAAAAGGATTATTTCTTTCAAAAATAACTATATCTGAAAAAGTCATGGGAAAAGAAATGTCCTTAACATTTAAAACATCGCGAAAGTGAGGATAAGATGTTACTCGCTCTGGATGTCGATTTGTTGGGTACAAGGCAGCCACAATGCACCACAGA
This sequence comes from Cosmia trapezina, assembly GCA_905163495.3. Classification (NCBI taxonomy): domain Eukaryota; kingdom Metazoa; phylum Arthropoda; class Insecta; order Lepidoptera; family Noctuidae; genus Cosmia; species Cosmia trapezina. Next base: position 30,694,762 of record LR991020.1, on the reverse strand, counting down.
AAACAATAATTGTCATTATTGTGAATATTCAAACACGCTTTTTTGTTTTTTATAAACTTAGGTAAATCTATAAAATGAGATCCACTAAGTGGCTGATACTTATTAACATTGACTTCTAAATGTAAATTGCTCAAGAATGCCCATCCACTGTCTCTCTCCTCAAATTCTTCAATTTTTTTCAACAACGACGTGACAACCGTTTCATAAATAATATTAAAATCATAATTTAAATGTATGGCAAAATTTTTGGTGGCAAAAGATTTGATTTCTTCTAAATCATTTTTGTACAATAGAAATAAAGAAAAAAGTTCAAAATTAATTTTTACTGCGATATGTTTTTTAAGTGAATCATCGACTAAAGATTTAACCTGTTCGCGAATATTACAAAAAAATGTTTCCGGAAAATTATTTGCGTCATCTTTGGAAGCAATAACTCTGTAACTAATAATACGTCCCTTAAACGACGAACGTAAGATTTCAACGTTTTCAAGAATAGGAATTGTACTATTATTTTTGTGTTTATTAGTTCGTAAGTGACTCGTCCAGCAACGACTATCTACATAAATATCGCAAACCGAGCAATGAGGCATTTTGATGAAATTATAAATGTATAAACTTAACCTTTCAATAATTGGTACAGAACAATAAATACCTTAAATATCAATTAATGAAGGTACTACACGCATATAGTATTTGTGTTAAATTTTCCAGCTTAGCTCCTTGACCTGTACTGTCAGCACTGCAAATGCAAATATTCTTGTATGATCTCAGTAGAAAATCATAACCGAAAGTCAATCAGATGCTTCCTGAAAATAACGTACAAATTATTTAATTAAGTCTATCCTGACATCATACTATTTCCTCTGCTTATCTCTTGTGAGAAAAGTGCTAAGTATTATATTTACCTTTTATTTTTCAGAAATTATTTACGTTGATTTCCAAGCCAAACTTCTCAACGTAATGCGGTGTAATCCTCACTTGTATGGAATCAGCTTCGCAAGATTCCAAAGGTTTTTAAAACGATTTCTGAAAATAACAAACATAATATACAATTTAATTAAGTAGATAAGTACTTTAAGACATCACATTATTACACTCGTTATTGTTTAGTATATTTACCTTTTATTTTCCTCAAATTATTGACGATGATTTCGCTTTAACACCTAGTGCAAACCAAATTCCAAACCACACTTTTCAATACAATTCCATGTAGGTAAATAACGCTCGCTGAAAGAAAACATACATAAAAATGAATTAAGTAGATCAGATACTTTAAAATGTAATAATACTCCTATCACGCATGATAAAATGTTAAAATATTTACCTTTATTTTCCTTAATTATTAACGTTTATTTCGGGTTAATGAATCAGTCAACCACCGTACTGTTGCTTTATAATGATAATGAAAGTATACGTTTTAGAATATTCGGCTTTTAAACGAAACACAATTTATTCATCAGTTTAATATTTAAGTATATAAGCATGGTATTAACCATAATCATATGATCTTTTTCCAATAAAGTAACCATTTCATATTTCAATATTTCACAATACTTATTTGTCAGTTTTATTGGACTTTAGTCAACCTAAAACATTTTTCTGGTCAGCAAAGTCATATTCACCTAAATCAGCTGTCTTAGGTAAGGATGGCGCGCATACACATTTACCTTGTGGATGTAAATATCGTTGTTTGTTCAATAATAACGTAGTTTAGTTTGTCAGCCCTAGGTTTTTTCGCTGCATCGACAATCGATACTAACGCGTGACAAAACTGTCTGTGCTCTAATTCCCGACTCTTCATTTTTGCGTTGATATAATACGTATAAGTAAAATGGTTGATTTATTCATTATAACTTAGTTGTTTGAAACAAATTTTAATTTATTGGATTATCACACGATTTTGGCTTATAAACTACTTGTTTTCGGAGAGCTAGACACAGTCGAATTTATGTATTCAAGTGTGGGTACAGTCTTCAAGAAGTACATTGTGAACGCTAATTTATTAGTATACAACTACCAGTCGTTGTTACTTTCGGTGTTGCTTGCTGACCAGCTGCTGCTCGCTGACATCTTCCGCTCCGCCTGGTGTCACCAACTCATCAAGCTACCTTCTCGTAAAAACCGCCGTTGCGTTGCTTGATTGAAAAAAAATGTAAGTATAATAAGTAATGTAAGTGTAATAAGTTTTTAAATGGTATACTATCTGTCTTTGTACTTGTCTATATTATTATGTTGTCCCTCCTAAGGTTGTTTGAAAGAAATCGCCTAGACCGCTCATTGTATGTAAATAAATCGTAATAATGTCTCGCATTTCTTCATACAAAACAGTGTATAATTAATATATTATTATTTTGTATTGTATCGTGTATTGGATAAAAAACATTTTGTGAATGTTTTAACCAAATCTGTTGATCTATTTGCATTAATTTTGTTTTCTTAAATGTTATTACGTCTTTATTTCAGGTCTGAATCTGAGTGCGAGGTCTATCACCCAACTGCGGTCATCGAAAAGAAAGCTAAACTCTCACGCAAGCAGCCTATCAACAACAACAACGGGAAGCGCAAGTCAGGATCATCAACGAATTTATCACATCCAAGGTAATCAAAATTTTGTTGTAAAACAATGATGAGTGACTTCACCTTGATATTCAGACAACGAAGTGCGAGTGCTATATTAATTTTAGACTTTAGGATCGAGCACTCATGCTACATTTAGCATCAGCGATTGATGATTTTGCGACTGGTATTGTTGCTATGTATAATATCATGTTTTAGTAACTGGCAGCGTTCGATCGTTTCGACGCTGCATTATGGTGATCAACTAACTGCGTTCCATTCCAGAGACATTTTAATTGAGTAAGAAATAATGTGATTACCCATTTTGTTTTCTATATTGTTTCAGTAAGAAAACAACTACCAGTCCTATCGATGTATTCGGTATCAGTCGGAATACTGAAACTGACACAGAGTTCAACGATAAGTCATCGAGCCAGCAACCGGTTTTATCATCGTTCTTCGTAAACCGTGTGGCTAATGGCAACGAGAGACGAAATGCAAACACCGACGGCGAATACTATGTCGACTGTAAAGTTTACAAAACAGGCGATGCGCGTGGCACCGATTCCATGGCGTTATGGAAGAAGGCACTTGTCCGTATCAAGTTCCAAACCGATACGGATACATCACAGTGGCGTAAGTTACAAGATTTTGTGCGTTCGGCCGACAAATTGTTTGAAGAATATCCAAGACTTTTTATTGATAAATAAAATTAAATAATTCAAAGACTTTTGTTTTGTTTTATTAAATAAAATGAGGTAAGCATTCAAAATCAGTGTTAGGATTCAGTTAATCCGTAAACGATAACAAAATACACGCACACACACATATGCACACAACAAACCTAACACTTTTTTATTCGATTGCTACCTAATTATTCGTTGTAAATAATTTTATGTTACAAGCGTATGTATTTTGATCGATCAAGTCGAACGATCATTATCGGGTATTCTGGAGCACCGTCCGGAGCGACAGCGAATTCGATAGATGAAATTCATATTGCTTCATTTATCCGAATCCGTATAGTATTGGGCATTCTGTCACAACGGAGCGCAGGCGAACTATAGTTCGTCTGCGCGACAGGTGGGACAGAATGCCCAATACTATACTACTACTCATATAAAACACAAAAACACAATTAAAAATAATAAATGATTAAATAATGTCAATAGTGAACAATAATTAATAAAATATTGCAAGGAAAAATGGATTAAATGAAGTTAAAGTCAAAAGCAAAATAATATCATAATTATATAAAGACATCTTTTTGATTTAAGATTTAACAATAAAACATTTATCATTTAATAAATGGTGAAGAACTAGCATGCAGGCGCATCCACCTCTCCAACACCACCGAGTCCCACCGCTCGGACAATACGCTCAGGATACTGTTAGTGCTGCGTCGGAAGCGACTTAGTAGCGAGGCGCTCCGTTTCCTAATAATAGCATAAAAGTCATCGGTTTGCGCCTGCGCGAACATCGTAGAAGCGCTGCAATACCGCGGCAGCCCTAGCAGCACCCTAAACGCATTGTTGTACTGGACGCGTAAGGCACTGTATGCTCGCTGCACATAGTTGGCCCATAGGCTGCACGTATAAAAAGACTGACAATAGGCTTTAAATAAGGTCACCTTTACTTGTTCAGTACAACGTGCAAACCTACGTGCCAACATGTTACAGCGAACTGACAGCGCCCTACGTTCCCGCTCGATGTCCTCATTGTCAGACAAGTTGTCTGTGACCCAGTGGCCCAGGTACTTAAAATGGTTAACCCTGTTCAGACTAGCACCGCAAAGAGTGATCGAAGGTATAAAAGAGTAACATTTGGTACCGGCTTTGAAAATCATGTACTCACTCTTCTTGGGGTTGTACCTGAGCCCGTGAGTCTCAGCATATGTCTCACAAATGCGCAAGAGTTTCCGCAACCCCCCAACCGACGGACTCAGCAGCACCATATCATCCGCGTAGCTGATGTTATTAATAGGCACTCCGCCTATTGAGCAACCCGCATTAGCACTGCTGAGTTCGCCGATCAGCTGGTTCATGTACAGGTTGAACAAGCGGGGCGAGGTTAACCCCCCCTGCCTCACACCGCAATCCAACCCGTACACGTCGGAATATACTCCCGCCCATTTCACACTGTTCCGCCACTTTGCTAGCAACTTGCTTGTTAGCTTTCCCATTAACTAATATTTTTCCTGAACCATTTTTAACTGCATAGAAACCTTGCGGAATTTTAATTCCTTCCCCTGTCTTAAATTAAGGTTCCCTGGTAGGTAAGCATATTAACTCTATGTGATTACTTCCTAAATATGTATTATTACTATCTACAACGACTAGTCCATTAACACCGGTAAACTCCCGATTTCTCAGCTTCGGCCACCCCTGAGTATAACACCATGGTACTATTAGTTTTGTAACTCCAACCTCGGTTAATTAAGGTGATGTATTGAGGAAAATGTGCTTTTACTGACCAATTTTTAGCCTGACCAATCTCTGTGTTAAGAAACTCAACAATAAACACTTATATGGCAGTAACAAAGTCCACGCTTATCTCGACGGATTCCTTACCTTACGGTAATATTATACCAGGGCCCCAATTCACTACTTATGACCACTTCACAATTCCTTACTTCGAAACCACGTCAATTCCTTGAGGTAATCACGACATCTGCTAATAACGTGTGCTCTATGACACGATGAACGAAACCGCCTAAACAGATACCGGGTGTAAAGAAAAAGGGGTTTCTACAAGTCACGATATTGACATGGTTTGCATGTGGTAAGATATAAGCGGGGAATCATACAGAATTGGGGCCCCTCTGTCGAGGTATCTGATTTAAATTCGTGCACTCGCTACCGAAACTGACGGGACCTATGCCGTTTACATTTTATATTATATATTTTTGTATAAATAAAGAGATTTAAAAGTAAATAATTTAGTGTTCTTGTTTATATACCTATTGTGAGTAGTTTTAATGGAATCAATCAACTACCTTCATTGATGGGATTCAATTATCTTTATCTACGTCACGTTTGCAATATTCGGCTAAATGCAACGAATTCGTTGGCTAAATGGCCCATTTTGTCGCATTTTGGACATTTTTGGAGAGCCTTTGAGCATTTCGAAACAGTATGTCCAAGCTCCAAACAATTATTATATATTGCCTTTAACCATGATGTCATCGTTTTATTTTTTATTTTTTGACTAGGATGAAAATTTGGAATAACATCATTGGTGCCTATGAAGCTACTTCTATCACATTTTACTTAGCACGTCTACTAGCCTCACTACACTAGGTATTTACTTTGTTTTGATTTAGAAGCAATGCTTTGCTTTCGGCGTTTAGTGCGCTTTAATTTTGCAGGGGACTGTTTGTTACTACTCGATTTAGAAGAACTCGGATTCTGCTATAGTACTCGTTCACGGTGAGACTGTTTCGAGAACGTCCCCTGCATGCTTTGGATAATTGTGAATCTGTGCTACGTGACCGACTGACCGCATAATAGAACGGGAAAGTCTGGAACGGTGCTTTCGCTTCAATGATGTATTCCTATAACGCGATTATTTAGCATCGGAAGAGGCCAATACAATATCCTCCTAAAGGTGTCCGCACATGTGGTTGATCGCGAGCGAGTCCGCGGATGTTTGGCTCCGCGACCGCGACATCAAACCCGCGTGTTTCTCCCCTTAGGTCTACTACTACGCTCGACTACACGGGGAGGTGTCCAGCCTCTCTAGCAGACATCCTACCCGACATTGTCACAATCTTCTAGTACTATTTTGTCAAGTCAAGGTCAAATCGGAATCAGGATATATAGGAAAATATTGATATGATTAGAATAGTATTCACCTTAGTAGGTACATGTGAAATATTTATGACACAAATTATGTAAGTAAGGATTAAAAGAACATTATAATTACATTAGGTACATAATAAAAATCATCGAAATAAAATTTTCAGCAAAGTAATAAACATTATATAGTTATTCTATTAAATATCATTCGAATAGTCATTAATGTCATTGTATTCGATTCTTTTACTATGTATAATATCCTCACGTTTCACTGTGTGCTGCACATAGGTGCATTTGCTCTATTCAATACGAAATAAAACTAACAGCAAGATACAGCAGAATCAGAAGCCCAGTACAGAGCAATCCTTCAAATACCCACACCCACCCCAGAGTGTAGCCCCGGCAAGGTGAGAGTGGACATCTGGTCACCACTGTGTTTTTAACTGTACTCCATAGAGTAGCCATGCTAATGTATTTGTAGGAACACCCCGCAATCAAAAATATGTATTTGTTCAATGATCCAGATCTGCATCTCCATAGAGAAAGATGTGTGCATGGTGGAACATTAAATAACACTAACCCAGAAAACCAGTGGGTATCCCTTAATGTCCCGTGTAGCCCTGGCAAGATACACAAGGCCTTCCATAATCCATGCCTACATCCACATAATGATGAACATGAATAAAGCGCACAGTGAAACATGTATTTTTCATTTACCCAACACGTGGCCGTTATTTTATTCAAAAAGCAGGTTGAAAATGATTGAACTCTAAAATTATAATATTAGTTGGTAAGTAGGTACCTCTTAAATATGGGCGCTGAATAATCCCACTTCGGATTTATTAGATAAATCAGAAGTTAGGCTTCAACTAGTTATTTATTGCAACGATCTGTTTAATGTATAACAATAAGTCTGAAGGAATAAAGTAAATAAAACGTATTGTAGGTAGGTTAACGTTCAAATCACACGTTTATTATCAAAGGATTTCTTATAACCTTTTCACTTATTTACACATACTACTTAGTCTTTGTGGAATATAAAACATTGTATATACTTGCTACATTAATTGCACAACTAGCAATAGTTACACAATAGAATAAAACATTTAGAACAAAATAACGGCCACAGTTTATAATTTAGCATGATATTTAAAGAACAGTTATTAAATCAGACTGACTTACAGTAGGTCCTTTACTTAATACCTGTGCTTGATAGTAACTCAAAGAGTATAATAATCGACTTGTTTTCTCGGTGGCCCGTGCTCGAATGCCCGGAGCCCCGATGTTCTCAACCTCTTGTGAGCGTTGAATCCACAGACAAAAAATACAAACGATCGTTGTCACGTGAGAGGCACAGGAAATATACTCAAACAGCCAATATGATTTTAACAAACCTAAACATTTAGTAAGTTACATGGTATTCTCTCACACAAGTAAATCAAAACCTATAGGGTGCTTCCCGTTGACCTAGAATCATAGAATCATGAAATTTGGTAAAAAGCAAGGTCTCACAGCACAAGTAAAGGAAGAAGTCTGTAAATTGATTATTTGTAGTTTTATCACAAAAAATATTGTTTATTTTTCGGCAAAATTTGGGTGTATAGGTACACCTCCGCCCAACCCTTCGGAAAAAATAAGGCGTGATGTTATGTTTAGAAATAGTTTTTTGCGAATACAAACTTAAATATGCAGTTGGAGAATTGTCTGTGACGTATATCAATGTATGGGAGAACATGTTTCTCAACTCAATGTTAAGTTTGCCTTTGGGATAAATTCTTTTCAACTACGGAACCCTCATTGTGCGTGGTCCGACAAGCACTTGCCGGTTTTTAGAAAAATGTAATCAATTAGCGAACTAGTAAATAATATTAATTTAATAGGTAGGTACCTAATTATTAAAACACATTTCTATTGTGTTATCTAATAAACTCGGCTCAAATAGTATTATCTGTTTTTGAAATGAGTTAAATTAATGCCACAATAAAAATGTGTTTTAAATAAATATCTATTAAAATTAATATTATTTACAGTTTTCTAATTGATTACATTTTTCAAAAAAGCATCTTTTCATTTAACATGGTCCCGTGTAAGCGAGAGAGGTGACAAAATGCGACAGCGCTTTTAATACTTACTTAAACAACAGACACCAGGGAAATCATAATCTTTACGCTTATTCGTTATAAGATAATTAATAACAACTGCTATAAGTATAAATAAAATTTCAATTTCCGAATATAAGTAAGCGCATCACTTCAGAACGATTGCACCCATTTGATTAAACTCCGTATTACAGAAGGAAACCCAAGCGCTGATCTTTGTTTAAATCTAGTTTCAAAATAGTTTCAACTAATCAAATGGCTTGAATCTAGTTTTAAGTAATGCTTGACTATCGAGTGACGTTCTGTAATACGGACCTAAGTAATTATTTTTTTGTTGTGTTTGTCAGGACAAGGTTTGTATGGCAGATTTTTTTTCGAAAATTCGGAAATTTGGATAGTATTTTTGTATGAAAACAGACAGCACACACAGCCTAAACCAGTGGAGACGATGACGCCAGGCGTGAACAGCCAGTTTAGTATAAAACAAAGTAGTTCTTCGTGTCTGTCTGTGTAACCGCATTGTTCTTCTAAACTACACAACGCCTTTTGATGCAGAATCAGCATCATTTAGAGAATTTATTCCGGAGGGTTTATAATACATTATTATTAATAAATCAATGTTTTTTCAAGCCGTAAAATCGTGCAAAGCAGGGGCGGGTCGCAAATTATTATATAATAACAAAATAATTAACCCATAGCTTATGTGAGAAGTTTATCCTAAATAAACCTGCCTTTAGCAAGTTAATTTTGACGTTGACTTAATTCTACTGTTCCAAGAGTTAGAGGAGTTAATAATGATGTTCATTAGCATACATTTACATTTCACCGTGTGGTACTGAATCACGTTTAGTAGAAGGTATCTTCTATAAAACAAAGGGTTTAAATGTTTTGCCTAAGGTAACAAAACACTTGGATTTTTCTACTTCCTTTTTTTCGCTAAGCCTAATCTGCCAGATTAGGTTTTTTTTCGGGGAATCGGCTCACAAAATTGCACGTAAAAAGTAATGAAAAAATTAAACGTGGAGTTTTCTGGAAAATTATTCAGGCTAATAAACCAAAAAGCAAAAATTCTAATATCTTGTAAGCTGATTTCCACTTGCCGGTAAATATAACACTTGATATTTTTTATTATATTAGAATAATAATTACACTTAAAATTATGTACAAATGAAAAAAAAAATCTTTAATTGCCGACCTGCTCCTACTATACTCATCTCGTATATTTCCAGCACTACGAGTTTTTGCACCACCAATTTAATTTAATTGCTTTTTAGGCTTAATCAAAGTAACCACAATGTACCCGGAAGAGGAATAAAAATGTTTTATTGGTAAAAGCTTTCAATTCACTCCAAAAACGTCCTTGTGTGAACAATAATGGGCCTCCCAAGAAATATGACGATGGATATAATGCTTTATTGTAAGTCACCGTTGGTACACTGAAAGGAAGAACATCACGAAATAACATGCAAAAGAACGGTATTGGTAGCTATTCCTTCCAGACAACCCTGAAACCCTTGTATATTATTATATTATTAGTATATCAGCACGCTTGGGTGATAGTATGATTTTGAAGTTAACGGTGGGTGATATTAGGCCTGGTCCTTCTATTCAAGGCGTTCAGATAGTACAAATTGGTGCCTTAAAAACATGATATTGGAACCTGTATACGCTGGCTTTTTACTCTATTGATATTCCGTATGTGCATAATAGGTCGGGGACAAAGTTTTTTCGTATTATAGTATGTATGAACTTGCAATAAAATCTCTTTGGCTATACTATTTGTATCTGGCTGGTTTTGGTATCATTGAAAGTTTAAATTTTAAAGAACATAATTCCAAATTCAAATTAGGAAAATGTGTGATTTTCATTTGTTTTTCGTACTGTCAAGATGAGTGAATTTAATAAAGAAATTCGATACATTTTAAAATTTTACTACAAAAAAGGTACCTAAAAATGCAACGCAAGCCGCGAAAAAAATTTGCGATGTTTATGGACCTAGTACAGTGTCTGTGAGAGTAGCACAAATTTGGTTTAAGCGTTTTCAATCCGAAAATTTTGATGTCAAAGATGCACGTCGCTCTGGTCGCCCTATTACGGATAAAAAACTTTTTTACAAAAACAAAAACCGACTTCCAAAAAAAAACACTACAAAGTGAAAAATAACTTTAATTTCGGAAGTCGGTGTCTTTGGATCTGTATTTTAGTTTTTTGCCACCGACTTCCGAAATTAAAGTTATTTTTCACTTTGTAGTGTTTTTTTTTGGAAGTCGGTTTTTGTTTTTGTAAAAAAGTTTTTATTTTTCACTTTTTAGTGGTTCAGTTTGTAATTTATCTAAGTTACAATAACGCAATGTCAACTGCTCATCACGTTTTACAAAATGTTGCTTTTCCCGATGCAGGGACGTTAATTGTTGAGGAGTTCTCTTAGTAAGAACCAGGAGAAATGGAGCTCATGGTGAAGTCACCATTACCATTATTTTGACGAGCATAAACCATATTAAAGTAATCGAATCGCAACCTGTTATATACTTAGATATAATTGAGTATTTCCGATGGCCCTCTGTGGTCTTAATCATCAGTTCCAGTTCACCGAATGGTACTTTCCGAGAGCAAATGCACGAGTTACAAAAAAAAATACCTATAGGTATTTTTTATACCGAAATTGATATAGGTGTGCCCATAAAATTTGAGGGTTTCCCTCGATTTCCATGGGATCCCATCATCAGATCCTGACTTGATGATCATGGGACCACTTGGGACGTATACCCTTTCGAACAAAAAAAGAAAAATCCAAATCGGTCTAGCCATTTTCGAGTAATCGGGGAACATACATAAAAAAAAAAAAAAAAAGTCGGTTAAAAATGGATGCCATTTTTGAAAAAGTGGAGCAAAATTGGCATATCAGTAGTTACGACGTAGCTGAAGAACTGGGAATTGACCACAAAACAGTTTTGACCCATTTGGCAAATGACACATAACTAAATAATAAACTATGAAAAAAAAATGTCTTGAATTTGTATACAGGGTGTTTGGCGCATGGACCGACACAATTTTTTGGGGGATTGGGGGGGTCATTTGCTAGGTTTCACCTAAAGACCTCCATGTCCTAAGTGTGACGGTAATTGAGATATGTTTTTTTTTGTGCTTTCTTTGAATTACCCAAAATCTCGCCTTTGAATCGATATATTTTTTTTGTTTATGGTTGCAATAGAACAAAATAAATTTTATAATAGTCTGCAATGTATTTTTATTCTAAATAAATTATTATTTGATGTAATTGATCAGTAGAAAATGACTTACGTGCTTCCAAAGTCTTAAAAATGTTTAAATGTATGAAAAGTTACTACTCTTAAATTCATTTTTTTTTTTAAATAAAGCCATTTTGACATTATTTTTATCTCAAAAAGTTCTTTAGCTTGTACCCTTTCTAAGGGTATGCTACACGCTATGAAAAACAATTCAAATGTAGTCAAAATACTAGTTAGAGAGTCAGTTATGGAGTGTTTTAAGAAAAGACTTATTACGGTTACTATATTTTTTTATTTTATTTCGAATAAGAATACATTGTAGACTATAATAAAAATTATTTTGTTCTTTTACAACCATAAACAAAAAAAATATATCGATTCAAAGGCGAGATTTTGGGTAATTCAAAGAAAGAACAAAAAAAAAATAAAACTATTACCGTCACACTTAGGACATGGAGGTCTTTAGGTGAAACCTAGCAAATGACCCCCCAATCCCCCAAAAAATTGTGTCGGTCCATGCGCCAAACACCCTGTATAAAATACGAAAGAACTTTTTCCCCGACCTAATATACTACGTATGTGTACTTTCTCCTTCAGGCCAGCTGAAAGACAAAGTGTTACCCATCTCCTCCTCTTAAATTCTTCCTCATTGTCCACATTCGTTATACAAGGTGTAATTTAACGCTCAACCTCTTAAGGGGTCATTTGTAATCATCATTATGAACAACTTTTACTATGGGACCAAACCTGAAATTGCGAAAACACATCTGCCGTTTCCTACATTTTGACGAGTTAGCTAACATAAAATGTAGGGAACAGCAGATTTTTGCGATTTCAGGTCCCATGGTAAAAGTTGTTCATAATGATGAATACAATTGCCCCTTAACCCCTCAGATGTCTGAGTAGAGCTAATTTTAGACCCGATTGGGAGGGTTGGGGGTTACTGATGATGATATGTTTTCTATTGGATGATGTTTTTTTACGTTTATATATATTTAATATAAGCTTATATACCTATTATGTAAAGTTTTGTCCTTTTGCACACATGGGGTGCATTTGACACGCGGGGGGGAGGAAGGGTTAGTTGCGAACTCCATAGGTTCACAACTACTGATGATGATTGGTTTTCCATGGGATGATGTTTTTTTACGTTTATATATATGTGATATAAGCTTATATACCTACTATGTAAAGGGTTTTCCTTATGCACACATGGGGTGCATTCGACACTTGAGGGGTTAAGAGGTTGTGCGTTACCTACTTAAATTACACCTTGTGTAACGAAGGCGGACAACGAGGAAAATTTTTTGAAAGTTCATCCTTACGTGTTAAATAGAGTATGACAGTTTGTACGAAAATTCGTAATTTTTGCCGATGGGAAAGATATCAGGGTAAACAAACAGTTTAGTGAAAGCCTATTCTCGACAAATTCAAGTAAACAAAACAAGAATCGGAAAGCACAGACGTATTGTAATAAGAATTCACCCGCAGTCTTTGGAACTTCCAAACTGTAATAAAAGCTCAATGCATTGTTTTACAACTCGATTGTTTTAGAACCGAGATGCACTGTGCACTGTGCAGGTCTTGGCGAAAAGTTGGACCAACTTTAAAATATAAACATTGAAGCCAGCAATTTGTGATTTGCTATACCTATTGCAGTGGTTCAGCCACAATGCGAAATATGAACTCAGCATGCATTTTGTTGTATTCATAGTCTTCGCTTTATTTAATACAAGACCACAGGAATCATTGTTATTGTTATTAATCCCAAGATTACTGCCGGTTTTAACCGACTTAAAAAAATGGAGGAGGTTCTCAATTCGGTTGTATTTTTTTTTTGTTTTTTTTTTTTGTATGTTTGTTACCTCAGTACTCCGTCATTTATAAACCGATTCGGAAAATTCTTTTTTATTTGAAAGGGTATTCTTCCAGATTGGTCCCATTTTTATCAAAATCTCGTTCTGATGATGGGATCCATGAGGAATCGAGGGAACTCCTCAAATATTATAGGCATACATATAGCGATTTTGGTATTTTTTCATCAACAAATCAAGCGTTTGCATTCAGAAAGTATCGTCTGGTGAAGTGGAACTGATGAAGAAGACCACAGATGGCCACGGGAACTCCTCAACAATACTAATTATTTCACGGGTAACGATAAGATATTTGGATTAAAATAGTTAAGCGACTATGACGAAGCTTTAAATAAATTGTTCTGATGAAAATGGTAGGTACCATTGAACCGATCTGATGAAGAAGCTGGAAGGTAGGCATCGGAACTCAGTAATAAAACAATATATCCTAGCCGTGTTTGGGCTGGTTTGTCATGAGGTGCACTCTGGCTATAAATGATTTAATAGTAACTATATGCCGCTTCAAATTGCGCTACCTACTTGAGTTTCATGTTATGTGTGGCCTTGATTGTCAGAAGGCAGATTTCGTAGCCTCGTTATCTCCGTCAACTAAAACTACGCCTACCAAACTTCTGACACGACTTATATATTAGCGCGACGTTTTTGCAAAGTTTTTATTAGAAATGGTATACTCCTGAGATGGTCGCATAAAAATATCTTCAAGTTCTGATGTGTGACTTTTGAGTTAGCTTCAATAATTTAATACGTATTTTTTCCCATTTAATCTATGTGGATGATGCTCTAATTTATTTTGCAGAGTGGTATTCAGATTTGTGTAGGGTAGGCATAGGCACCACTAAAAAGTGAAAAATAAAAACTTTTTACAAAAAAAAACAACCGACTCCCAAAAAAACACTACAAAGTGAAAAATAACTTTAATTTCGGAAGTCGGTGGCAAAAAAAAACGAAAGTAAACAAAAAACCAAAGACACCGACTACCGAAATTAAAGTTATTTTTCACTTTGTAGTGTTTTTTTGGGAGTTGGTTGTTTTTTTTTTTTTTTTGTAAAAAGTTTTTTGATTTGTTGACATAATTTGTACATTATTTCATATTTCAGGATTTTGCATTTTAGTAGGAGGTTCAGGCTAACAGTGTAACCAGTAAGTATTATCAAATACGAAACTTCTCAATGTAATCTCCCTAAACTCTAACGAATCATTGAAGTTTCTGGCAACAGAACAGGCTACCTTCCTATACGAAATCTACCTATCTGGAAAAGATTCTTTTTTACATTAAAACTTAACTGTGTCTGGTGTCATCATGTTCAACGGTACTGATACATATTCCATTAGGAGATTAGCGAAGGATGCTTTCCAAATGATCTAAAAGGTCCACACTATGAATGCGGCACAGTTTTGCCCAGCAAGCAGGCACTCATTACAGCCAAGCCGAAATGTAAACGAAACTGAGCGACCTCATTCCGAGCACAGCGTATGTTTCTAAGTGAACACAACACGTAAGTATTGCCTTCTTGTTATGTGTGGCAGTGGAAACACACGGACCAGTAACAACGAGGAATTTCTACAACATTACCGGATTCCTTTACTTTTTAATATTCCGACTTTTTCAGCTAAAATATCCTTTTTCGGCAATTTTCATTTATTCAGACAATGTCGATAGTTACTGAAAGCATATTATTAGAGTGAAAAAAAAATCCTTTTTTATCGCGAAAATAAAGTGAAAAATAACCTTTTTTAGCGCGTATAATCGCGATAAAAAAGGTTATTTTTCACTTTATTTTCTCAAATAAATCAATATGATGATAACATCACATACCTAGATGTATTTGAGAAAACAATAGTTTCGTGTAATTTAAGTTTAAAAGAACTTTGGTATTCTGTTATTTCAATTATATTAGAATAACATAGTAACCTGAAACTGATTGATGCTGCAGCATTACCTGGAATTTGCAGGACACCCAACTCCTCTTTGCTAAACTACGTATTGATAGTATCCGGAGACCTTTAAGTATGATTTATGCTAGATCGTCACGGGCGCGGCCCGCGACCGTTTCTGCTCAATTTGTATGGACTAGACTCGGATGGGTCACGGATGCTGCATGGGTCACGGCGTAGCATGAACTGCTTCATATAAAAAATGTTCGTCAAGTTTACTAATCTGTGTATGTATAAGTCGGTATTATAAAGACACACGAGTCAGATATTCTTGATGATTTCTAGATAACGATCTACCTATGTATGCACTTAATTAGTCTTAACCGGCTGAAACGGGAGAAAACATCATGATTTTTTGTTTTTCAACAGATGCTCAAAAGTCAGCACGGTATAAATAAATAAATAAAAACATCGTAAGTATGTTGCTACTTATGTTTTCTACCATATCAAGAGCCGCGTTCCTTTCAAATGTCATCAATTTGATTCAAATATTCCTTAAAACAATATATGTAATATTGTAAATACCAGTCGGTGTTATAAAGACACACGAGCCAAATATTCTTGATGATTTCTAGATAACGATCTACCTATGTATGTACTTAATTAGTCTTAACCGGTTGAAACGGGAGAAAACATCATGTTTTTTTGTTTTTCAACAGATGCTCAAAAGTCAGCACGGTATAAATAAATAAAAACATCGTAAGTAAGTTGCTACTTATGTTTTCTACCATATCAAGAGCCGCGTTCTTTTCGAATGTCATCAATTTGATTCAAATATTCCTTAAAACAATATATGTACCTAATATTGTAAATACCTTCTCAGAGATTTGCATAGGTTACCATCTCCGTATACAATATCAATTGTCTGGAATAATTCTCGTAGCTTTTGGGCAGGTAACATCGAAAATATTATAATTCTATCATCCGTTTCATCATCATAATCATCAAATAAAAAAAAGTCTTGCACAATGTGGTGTGGCAATCTCACATTACTTGTAGTCTTTGATGTACCGACATTCAAAAAATTATTTCGTTTCCTGTACAGCGTATACTTTTTGGACGTAAATGATGGGCTCAGATACTCTTTATTTTGAAAAACTTGTTTTCCCAAGAAGTGCTTTTTAAATATTTTTGGAATGGGTTCAAAATTTTCGCACACTTCTTTTTTGCACTCCTCCATTGCTATAACAATTATATTTCTTTCAAAATCAACGCTGCAACTATGTTGGGGCTGTCTAACGACTTTCTTATCCAAACTTAATGTAATCGAAGTCTTGCAGTCCCTTTGGTTGCAACATCTCCAGTTGGTTGTACCATTTTTATTTTTCATGAAGAAGTTGTATTTGTAACCGTTATATAAAAAAACAGACTTGCCTTTTTGACTCGTTATAAACTTGGCTTCACTATCTTCATACATTTTTATTTTAGTATTTATTTATCAGAATACAATGAATATTTTTCACAATGTCACATTATACATCAAAAACAATTGATAAATAAAAACTGACACTAGTACAAACATAGGTTTTTCATTGTAATCTGACAGGAACTACTAGCAAAGTAAAGATCTATTAAAACTTCAATATAAATGCACATAATATTATATTAATGCATATCTTCAGGATTACCTACTGGGTAATATATATATAGTTAGATTTATTTTACAGAAGGTAGGTAAACCTTAAAAAAGGGGTTGTAGGTTTGATTCCCATCCGAGACAATTATATGTGATGAATAACCGGGTTGAACGACATTGGTCAAGTCTGTTATTCGTCAAATCGGCAATTCGTCAAATTTCTATGTGATGATGTCAAATATTTATTATTGTTTCCCTCAAATTAAAAACATTTTTTGCTGTGATTGATCTTTGTGTAATATTTTGATAATATAATAATTCGAGAATATAATATTTTGCGAATATAATATTTTGCAAATGTAATAATGTGAGAACAAAGGCCAAGTTCATGTCAGACGACACACAACGAAGGGTTCCGTAGTTGGCACGATATCCCAAGAACAAACTTAACATGTAGTTGAAAACATAATTCTGCCATACATTCCAACTGCAAATGTGTCGTAGGTACGCACAACATTGAGAGAATTACTATGTTATTTTAAGACCATAGGCAACATACAAATCCTGTAATTTATGAGTATAGAACTGTTTTCTGTATTTTTCTAAATTTTAGGCTCAGTAGTATCGGAGATAAGGGGGCGGGACACTGAGATAAAAAGTACTACGCTAATAATACCTAATAGTTCTATGGGGCGGGATCGTCAATTTTCGGTGTAAAATATAATAATAATAATAAAATATTTATAATTTTTTTTTTTATTAAATAATATTTTCTTAAATAACTTTAAAAAAAATATTATAAAATTATATAAAAAACATATTTCAGACCCTCACAGTAAGCCCTTCATTTGACATGTCACACGCACGGTACAATTTACAATACTTACTTTTTTTTTATTTTCATATTTGCCCCCAAAAGTGACCGCCCTATTCAAAGTTCATTTATTTACATTATACGTTTGTGTTTGGGTCACAGAAATTCAAATTAATTTATTTGCCTACAATGTAGGTTTACAATGTAGATCTTTTCATGTGAATTCATATGTGTACCAAATTTCAACTCTTTTAATCGGTCCGTTAGATTCGGAGATAATTAGCTGTGACAGATGGACAAACAGACAGACTCACGAGTGATCCTATAAGGGTTCCGTTTTGCCTTTTGAGGTACGGAACTCTAAAAATAAAGTCTACCGGTATAACAAAACAAAAAGATATCCTCTCATATTTCGGTCGGTACCTATAAGTGTCGAAAAGTGCCAATTTTTATTAAGTTATCCCATCGAAAATCAATACCTAGCTACCTAAGATCACTGATCATGCCAGAACGCAATTAGGAGATAAAGTGCTGAAGCAATTTGTCTGAAATAACTTCGTTTCGATAGCAAATACCTACTTAGGTAATAGGGTTCTGGGTTTTAGTTCTGCATTGTAACGTATTAAATGCATATTCAAGACCTTGTTTGTATGTAACATGGTTCTATGTAGTCAATGAATAAACACAGTCTTACCCAAAAATAAAATATTTATTCATCATTCAACGACATGGTCAGGTATAGTAACAATCGATATTATAAAGAGCTCAGTTATACATCGATACAAAAACACACACACACATGCATAACACTCAATCTGCCTAGCCTTTTCCCAACTATGTTGGGGTTGGCTTCCAGTCTAACCGGATGCAGCTGAATACCAGTATTTTACATGGAGCGACTGCCTGTCTGACCTCCACAACCCAGTAACTGGGTAATACGATACCCCTTGGTAAGACTGGTTGTCAGACTTTCGGGCTTCTGACGACCCGTAACGACTGTCAAAGATCCACGAATAACAGCCGGGACCAACGGCTTAACGTGCTTTCCGAGGCACGGAGGAATCTCGATATGTAAAGATGGTCACCCATCCACTGACCAACCCCGGCAAGCGTAGCTTAACCTGACGGATCGACCCGTGCGGCTGTTATTACTTAGCCACGAGCTCCTCTACACATGCATAACACTAATATATTATATAAATACACAATCATTGTTCAGCTTCTGGCCGAAGATATAATATCTATGTTACTATCTAAGTAGGTATATAGAAGCCGTCTCGCATATTTTATGTCCGTACATTAATGGAATATCTTTTTTATAAGAATGTTAGACTAGAGTTAGCTTTTACGAAGCTTATTTTTAGAAATGTGCATGATAAATGATAACGGACCGATAGGCATAAAAAATTGTTTCGAATAAAAACGTGACAAATTGTATTTTATTGTTTATGTTTCTACATTCCAGGATTTTGATTGCACGCACGGCAATAGTGTAACCAAGTAGAAGCTTGTAAATATTACGCATGATTTTTTACATAACTTAATTGATAACAAGTTGACATTCGCTCGGACGTAAAAATATCGCGGCAATTTTGTTTCGCGCACTGGATTTTCAACGCTAGCGCGCTCTGCTTAGCGTCAAGAGTTGATAATCCAACAGTGTGTTTTGTCATGTGTTTCTATCCAGCTGGGCCCCGCGAGCTAGGCTCCTAAAACTAGTAGCAATGCTTTGTTTGTTCAATGTACCTCATGAATTTATCAACAAGATCCAGTGTACCTCGATCATTTTGATAGAAATCACGATAAATCGCCTCATCTATCCAGCGGGGCCCTCGGCTATACTGCACTCGTAATACATAAAAATACTGATCGCATCTGCTCCTAATGTACAGTAACAGCCAGAAGTCGACTAGCAATCTCACAAAACCGTGGCATAGCAATATTAGTTGTACTTATGACCTTCTTCTTTAAGAACGTTCGACAACACTACACATTGGCAACTGGTTGCCCGCTTATGATTGTTATTACAAATTTCAATAAGTGTCGTAAGCGTTACGGTGGCCAAAGTGGTTAGCACTATGCCTCGCATGGCGAACGTTCGGGTTCGAGTCTCACATCAAACATGAAAAATATTTTTTAAGTATTACATGTGAAATAAGAATGCCGAGTTGCTAACAAATATGTTAAATATTCCACAACTAAACGAAGATTCTTTCGTTTTACAATTATTTTCAATCTTAGCGTCGTTATTAAAATATGAGGGTAGATTTGAAACAAAGTGATAATTTCACTTTGTAAATCCACCTTCATATTTTAACTACTTTACTAGTTCACATAAATTATTCCACTATTAGCTGTTGTTGGTTGGTGAGCGTTATTACGAGCGTTTGTGTTATCTTGCTGTTGCTATTTTTGTATTCTTCTGAATTCAATATGCAGGCTAATATATATTAGTATTGAAGCCAAGGCAAATCTTGTGGCCCTATATTCGAATGGCCTTAAAATATCGAATGGAACCGGCTAATGCGTAAGTTTATTTTTTTAATTTTATGTGATGATACCAACAAAATATAGTGGTAGATTAATCGCTTGTTGCAAGTGTGTAATATAGTTTTTTTTTTTTAGGGAGAGACTGTTAGTCGTTGGGTGAAGAGATTTGAGGAAGAAGGTAGCCTGAAGAGTCGTGAGAGAAGCGGAAGACCACCTCTTATTAGCCAGCCTCAGCGACGTTATATGGTAGCTGAATATGAGACGAATGGTTTCATCCCAACAAGGCGTTTTGCCGATGAGTTCGGCACATCAGTACGCACCGCTCGCCGCATACTCCATGCCGAAGGTCTTCATCACCGAACGCCAACGCTAAGAAACCGTTTTTAATGCAACGGCATAAAGAGGAGAGGTTAAGTTTTGCCCGGGAATATTTGGACTTTGATTGGGAGACGACAATATTCACCGACGAAAAATCTTTTAAATCGTGCCAAAAAGGAAGGCTGCATTTGTGGCGTAAAATAACACGCGTTGGTCTGAAGGCAATGTCAGACCAAATACGGAGTCAGGCAGAAGCAGTGTGAATATGTGGGGGTGGTTAGGTGCTCATGGGCCCGGTGAATTAAGTTTTATATCGACGCGAGCCAACAGTGTCAACTATGTGGAAGTGTTGAATGATATAATGTCTACGGTGCGTAATATGTTAAGTTTTGTGCAAGACAATAAAATTGTCCTATTCACCGAAATCCTAAACGAAGGGTAATTTTGTGTCAGGGGACATAGTGGCCGTAACTTTAACAAATTAGTATTTATATTATTGTAATATTGAGGTTAAGTTTCAATCCTCTTTTCATTGAGAAAATGAATAATTAAGCTATAACCTCTTAAATTACATCACAGAATATCTATATGTAACCTAAAATGTGTTTTTTAACATTCAATACTATAATAATAACCTAAGTAAGTGTAAAGGATTTCTTTTATATAAAAAATATTACAATGTTACCATATCAAAATTTGTTTCATTTATTATCATATTATAATAATAAATTACCTATGTAACATATATTTGTTCAAAGTAATTTACCAAAATAAATTACTAAAACAACAATTATATAAAACATATAAAAAACTGGCCCAACTCAGATGCGAACTCACATCTATCCCGATCACATTAGCGAGAGCAGCCTCGTTACCGATCTAGCTAATGTTACCTTATATTTACTTGTTGAAATTTTGCATTACTAGGAAAAAAATAATCAGACGACGATAGAAAAACAAGTTACTGATATTGTCATCCTTGTCTAGCATTGACCACATCTATAACTACTCGTAGCAATGCTACACGACATGTTAATCTGTTAGCGTTGGAACATCGCTCACACGGATAAATATGCGTATGTGTGTATAAGCGCCGCAGCCCGTATAGCGCACGCGATAATGGTCATTGCGGTGTAAGTGGACTTCTGGCCGTTGACTGTACCTCTCGATTCATGTATTAAATTCTAGGATTTTTTGATAGAACAGGAGAAATTCAGCATGGAAGTTTTCTCTTTCCAGCAGTGCCCTTTGTAATTGGAATGAATACGAACAGAAAAAGCATACCATTTTTATATATAAATAAATAAATAAAATAAAATAAAATTCATTTATTTCAGGCAAGCACAATTAGCACATACACCCATAGTCGTAGAAAATTAATTAAATTTATACATTCTGTTCAGCTAAATTAAATTAAATCATAATTCTCTTATAAATGTCAGGAAGGTTTAAATTCAAACAGTCATATATCATATTATACTAAAATAAAATAGTTACTGGTCATGTAAATGGTGCGAAACACGCAGGTCACAATGCTGTTTTTACAGTCAATTACTCTCTGGTGAAACGATGCTTTCAGCCTTCGTAAAACAGCAAAAAAATCGTCGACCCTGCTTTCGGCAAACATACCAGACGCGCTACACCGCCAGGGCAGATTGAGCATGGCCCGGAACGCGTTGTTGTATTGTACAACGCGTTGTTGTATATTACCAATGTACTTCAAAGTTCTTCACGTTTTACCAAGTTTTGATACAAAATTATGATAATATAGTTAGTATTTGCTTGGTAAGGTCAATTAAATGGATATTTTTCGCAATGCGGGTAGGTGTGCTAAACTATTGATATTGCATCATTTTTATCAGTTTGAAAACAAAACTTGGTAAAACGTGAAGAACTTTGAGGTGCATTGGTAATATATAAAAATGGTGCTGGAAAGAGAAAATGCTGAATTTCTCCTGTTCTATCAAAAAATCCTAGAATTTTTGATAGAACAATGAGATCTGTTGTGTCTCGCCCGATATTACGATCTCGAGACTCAAAGAATTAAATAAGGAATAAATCAATCTGCCAAGCCTTCTCCCAACTACGTTGGGGTCGGCTTCCACAGTCTAACCGGATGCAGCTGAATACCAGTATTTTACATGGAACTACTTTCTGGGTAATACGATATCCCTATAAGACTGGTTGTCAGACTCGGGCTTCTGACGACCCGTAA
Source organism: Cosmia trapezina (assembly GCA_905163495.3). Taxonomy (NCBI): domain Eukaryota; kingdom Metazoa; phylum Arthropoda; class Insecta; order Lepidoptera; family Noctuidae; genus Cosmia; species Cosmia trapezina. The sequence continues at coordinate 30,671,840 of LR991020.1, read as the reverse complement.
CAACTGTCAAAGATCCACGAATGACAGCAGCCGGGACCAACGGTTTAACGTGCTTTCCGAGACACGGACGAGTCTCGATATATTTTTGTTTTTTTTTTTTTCAAAAACAATTTCTTTAGTTACATATCATATGATAAATAACATCTCGTCTAAAAACCTTTAAAGGTTTATGTGACAAGGTGGAGGTACCAAGCACGCTCGCAACATATTACTGTACAGGGTTATTTTTCAATGACCAGCCAAATTTTCACGGGGTGTTCTACCCATGAATATGAACAACTTTCACTATGGCACCAACTTTGAAATCACGAAAAAAAACCAGCGGTTTCCTACAAAAGTTCAATACCTACTCGATCAAAATGTATGAAACAGCTGATTTTTTTTTTGCGATTTCTAAGTTGGTGCCATAGTAAAAGTTGATCACATTCATGGGTACAACATCCTGTGAAAATTTGGCTGGTCATTGAAAAATAACCTTGTATATAAATAACCCTGTACATAAATAAAGGATCATCTTTCCACCCATCCACGGACCTACCCTGGCAAGCGTCGCTTAACCTAATGGATCGACCAGTGCGGCTGTTATAACTTAACACGCTCTTTAAAATTGTAAATAAACAACATGATCGTAAATTAAACAAACATAACAACAAAAGAGATAAACCAAACTAAAGTTTCGTTCTAAATCGTTACCTATCGGGTGTAACTCCTGGGTGGCATAAGCTTGACTTTGTTAGCTAGTGTGTTACCCTATTTTATTAAAGTTTGTTAGTTATTTCATAAAAGTTACATTGTTACGTGACACTTTTAATTTTAATTAACGACATTTGGATAACCTAATTTGATTCATTGCCAATTAAAAACTCTTGTTCAGAGACATATTCCGGTGACAAAAAGACTCTCATGATACCACCACGTAACTACGAAAAACGAAACTTGTCGGTATGCGTTGAAATATAAACAAAATTCAAGTTAATTATATGAAAATGTTGGTGTATCCTAATGAACTCGCGTCTGAGCAAACTACCCAATTAGTTTCAAAGCGAGTCTTCCTGCAAGTCAAGTCGTTTTAACATTAAAGTAACATGTTGAAACCGGAGACGCTAGAATCGTGAAACCTACTGTCAGTTGTGGGGATGTATAGTTTTTAGTTCTAGGGCCGTATATCATTTTTTCCCCAATAAGTCTTCTAACAACTGTTGGTTAGTCATGTTCGCGTCGCCAAGTAAACTGGACCTAGATTCTCTAGAGTTTTGTCTACCAGAAATTGACCGTTTCCTGCCCACCGGGCCCGCATCGGTAAAAACTTGGTCTGTCAACATTTTAAAGTTATTATTCAGTTCACTCAATGCCGATTCAGGGATTTCCCCGTTGGCGTTCACTAACTCATTAATTTTATCAACAGCTTCTAACTGTTCTACTAATCTGTCACTTTCGAAGTTCGACTGGTTGAAACATTTCATGTGTTTATCAATTACTTCGCTGCTTTTCTCTATATCTTGGATGATAGCTTTGCAATACTTCTCCATGGGTTTGCCAGATATTTTACGTTCTAATGCACTAGTTTCACGATTGATGACCGATTCTCCGTGGTGAATTGCTACAGCTGTGACAGAATCTTCAACGGCTGCTTGATCGAAAAAAGACACATTCGAATTTCTTCTACCTCGAGACTTAGGACGTTCAGGTTCTTCTGATTCAGATTGTTCTTCGATAGAGTCTTCTATTGAATTTTTTCTTCTTAATGCACTAGATTTTCTAGACGCAGGTTCTTCACTTTTTATTCTATTCATTAACTCTGTTTTCATGGCTTCCATTTTAGAATGAATTTCATCGGGAGACGTTTTTAAATTATAGTCGTCATCGTATATTGAAAGGTCTGCCATTCCATCTTGAACTGTTTTGGCTAACTCCATGATTTCATCGGAGGCTTTGGAGTTCTTTCTAGTTCCAGGGTTAGGAGTTGACCGAGAGATGGTGGAGTTAGATCGGCTTCTAGCGTAGCGCGAGCGAGGCTCAGCCGACGATGAAGAGTCTTCGTCGTGAGATAGTACGCTGCTAAGACTGCGGGAGTTCTCGCATAATTTCGCCATAATGTTTTGGTCCACCTAAAAATTAAAATCCATACAGTATTTACTCTGATCAAATTGTGATATTGCAAATAAATAACATTTTGTAAATACAGTTTCATATAGTGAAAATTAATCTCAATCCCCCTCTAAATAATATGTCTGTCCTCATTAGATTGGACTTAAAATAGGAATTCGTTCGTCAAATTGGCTTAGACACAATAATCCAGGCAAAGTAACAGAGGGCATAATATGTCATGTTGAATTTTAACAATGGGACCCTCGAAACAAAAGGATTCTCTGGGGAAATAAATGTGTGCAAACATTTAGGTATGTACGCGTTCGTAAATTGGACTAGACTGAAATTGTCAACGTCTCAATACACAAACCCTATATAACCTGGGAAACTTTGTCACAGCATTTTGTTACTTAGGGATCCTGGCCTACGTCATAACGAAGCCTCAAATCTAGATAGGGTACGTAGTTTATATATAGATTCATATAAAATATCACACTATAACACTTCTCCAGAACCAACAACTCTAATTACTTGGTGATTACCTACTAATGGCCTGTTTCATCAACTCCGGTTAAGTTAAAATTATCTGGCAGATAAGTACAAATTCTGCTCCGTTTTTAGGGTTGAAAAGTAGCCAAGTGATAAAAACGGAACCCTTACAATTTCGTCATGTCCTTCTGTGCAGATACACACGGAGACTATTTGCAACTATATCGATGAAAATTCTATAGAAGGTGCATTCTGTGCACCGCTAAACAATGGTGTACTGAGTGGCAAGTAACCGAGAGATTAGTAAAAAAATCAATGCACAGAAGCGTGTGGGGTATCGTTGGATTCCATTACTAAAAAGATAATGATGTTTCCAAGTATCTGAGATATGGAAGCTTTGCAAAAATCATTTATTGACTAAGAACGACACTTCAAACTTACAATGTGTCTATCATCCCTGCCCCGGCTGATACTGGCGTCAGTATCAGACCTGGCTCTGCTGGGCTGCTTCGGTACGCTGATGTGGGTGCCAGAAGCCGTCTTCACCGGTGACTTGATGGTCCTACTCGCTGCCGTGCTCAGCATTTTCTCTTTCATCTAGAACAAGGATAAGCCTTCAAAGCAAGATTAAACAGGCATCTTCTGGATATGATCGTTTCATCGTAGACCACATACATTCGCTTGCCATCAGGCGAGATCATGCATGCCCATTTCGCAATAAACAAAATATGGATGTTCAATAAAGTTCATTAATGTCGAGAATATATTTAGAATCTTACAAAAACACAATTTTTCTCTATATATAATATTTTTCTTCTACCGACAACACAACTTCATTTCTATGATTACCAAATTTTTCGAATAAGTACCTATCAAAGGAGTCCTATCAAAAAAAAATCCAAATGGGTCCAGCCAAAGGTTCCGACGAACTGAGAACCTCCTCCCATTTTAAGGCGGTTAAAAATAACATCAGTTTGTTGAGATATTTTTGGCGATGCTTATGCCAACAATTAATTAATCTGAAGTACATTGAACATTTTAAATGCGAATAGAAAGAGGACAAATGGCTTTAACTCCCGTCCCGTGTAATGAAAGAAAGCTTAAAACGAATAATTTACGAGTGAACAACAGATTTAGAGCAGCAATGGATCGTTGATTAGGAAAATTTTAATTAGGTGCCTAGTTACACTGAAGTGAATAATTAGGTACCTAGTTACACCTCCTCAGAACTTGAACAATGTGAAACACTAGCCAATGCATTCCTGGAAAACATGAATTTAACCAAACACTGGGACAGCGATCCCACTACTGAAGAGGCAGTCAAAGATTCCGTTAGATTGCTGGACTGTTACCAGTTGGATGACTACCCATCACTTGTTAGGCCGAATGAGATCCGAAGACTCGTAGGAAAACTAAAATCAAACAAAGCACCTGGTTTTGACGGCCTCGGAAATGGCTTACTAAAGAATCTCCCTCAGAAAGCTATTGTTTACTTGTCAAAAGTGTTTAATGGTTGCTTGCGCCTTGCATACTTCCCGAAGACTTTAAAACATGCTAAAATCATAGCTATTAAGAAACCTGGGAAAGATCAGTCCATTCCATCTAGTTATCGACCAATTAGTTTATTACCAAGTATAGGAAAACTATTAGAATCCATTATATTATCCCGCGTCTCAAAAACAACTGCACACAGTTTGATCCCCGAACAGTTTGGATTTCGAAGCTCACACTCAACCACGCAACAGTTAGCTAGAGTGGCTGAACACATAGCCCATGGACTAAACCGCGGCCTTTCCACAGGCATGATTTTACTAGACATTGAAAAAGCTTTTGATTCTGTCTGGCACGCTGGACTATTACACAAGTTAATCCAACTTAAAGTTCCTCTATGTCTAGTAAAACTCATTCAAAATTACTTACTTGATCGTTCCTTCTCTGTTTATGTGGGAAAAGAGCATTCTGTCCCTAAAACCATACCAGCCGGTGTGCCCCAGGGTTCGCTCGTGGGGCCTTACCTCTTCATACTTTATCTGAATGATATACCTAAACAGGCTCACACACAACTTGCCATCTATGCTGATGACACAGCAACATTCACGACAGACAAAGATGTTGACATAGTCACTAGCCGGCTACAATATTCACTGGAACTACTTAGCCAATTTTTCAAGACCTGGAAACTTAAACTAAATTCCACAAAAACCGAAGGAATTCTGTTTACTAGAAAACGCACACTACCCACCAGATTCGTTAAAATTGATGATTTCCAGATAACGTGGCGTGAATCGGTTAAATATTTAGGCATAATACTAGACAAGACCCTTAACTGGAACAAAAACACTGAACTAACTATAAGAAAAGGTGCAAAAGCCCTAAATTCATTAAAGCCTATTTTAAATCGCAAATCCATTCTTAGTCCTTCAACAAAATTGCTTATTTATTCTACTTTAGTTAGACCATGCTTAACTTACGCAGCACCTGTCTGGTCTAGTCTGGCAGAAACCAAATATAACAAACTCCAAACGATCCAAAATAAAGCATTAAAATTATCGTATAACACACCATTTCGCACAAACCTTAAAACACTACACTTGCGTATAAAATATCCATTTTTAAAAGATTTCATAATAAAAATTTCACGTAAATTTTACTTACATAAAAACCCATCACACCGTAATACTCTAATAAGTGCAATTGGTAAAAGCAGACTAAGTACATTGTCTTACGCTCGCACGTATAATCGATACCGACTGCCCCATCACTACTTCCTCCGTGACGTATCATGACGATAGCTCGCTTGCTAGCCGACGCCGCTTGGCCGGCCGTGTATGTAAGATGTTTGCGCGGACTACCCGCTACTTTATTTATGCTATTGTAACATGTTTATAATAAAACGTACATTTTGTAACTTAAACATTAAATATTATGTGGGTCCATACTAAGACTTCCACATACCTAGACACCTAGTAGATAAATATATTATTTAAGTTAATTCATGTCAACGCAAAATAAGATAATAATAATATGTTTTAATGTTTGTAAAGGCGAATTATAGCCTATGTAACAAAATTAATCACGATTTGTGTGCAAATAGAATAAGATCATTTGTAAACACCACTGTAACATCCTTTTTAGTAATAAAGACCTTGAAAAATCAATCAATCAAAATCAATTAGGTGCCTAGTTACACTGAAGTGAATAATTAGGTACCTAGTTACACTGAAGTGAATAATTAGGTACCTAGTTACACTGAAGTGAATAATTATTCTAAAATGGGAAGGATTCAATGGCATTTCATTACAATGAGGAAACAAACAATAAGAAGGGAATAAAGATACCGAAATATCGCATGCGCTGTTATTATTTATTCACACACACAACTTTGCCAAGTTGTGTGTGTGAACAAATTTAAGTCGTTCTGATTGTGCATCTGATAATTTTAAAGTGAATTTTATTTAATAAATATACTTTTATATACGTTTACATTTGTAACAGCGTCGACAAACATTTTTTGAATCTTCGCCGTTAACCGGCGAAGATTCAAAAAATGTTTCTCAGTAATTAGTAGTAGACACTGCAGAAGCATTTTGGATGAGGGTGAGGCTGGACAAGCGTTACCCAAGCTTATTTCTGTCGCACAAACTAAGGCCCTATCTATGCACACGATGCGTTGCGGCGCCGCACCGCAAAGGTTTCGCCGTACAAACAACGCCGCCATTGGTTCGCACACGTGACCGCCAGTGTACGCCGAAATCTGCGGCGGTGCGGTGGCGCAACGCATCGCGTGTAACTCGTCAACTTTTATCTGGGCAATGTGTTTGACGTTTTGACAGCTTTTGAAAAGAAAATATCGTTAGAAAAGTTATCTGACGATTGAAAAATCGGCCCTAAGTCGCCGAAATTTCGTAACATTCACCTACAATACTGCAGCTTACGGGCGGCACTCAATTTACCTATTAATTACTAAGCAAATCGGCACCCCACGTGAATTCACCGTGTCATAGGCATTTCAAGCAACTGTCACAGAATTAGTTTTTTTTTTGTCTCTTTATTTAGTTTAGGGTTTTTATCTAGACAGATATGTCAACCCCATCGTGCCTTTTATCTTATAACATTAAACTTAAGACACAAAATACAATAAACAGTTAAATCTATCTATATATATAAAAATGAATCCCTATTTCCCTTGGTCATCGCATCACGCGTAAACGGATGAAACAATTTCGCTTATTCTTTTTTTGTTGTGTTTATTATTGTCAGGAGAAGGTTCTTATGAAAGAAAAAATTAAGAAAATTTCGCAGAAAATTGGAAAATTTCAGAAAACTTAACTACTATTTCACGCGTTTACATTACAATATTCATAGCTAAGACAGGACAACGTCTGTCGGGTCAGCTACTAATATATAAAACACTTTGTTTATAGATAGAAGTCACCGATGAATGACAGTTGTGATTACAATGTACGGACAATTTAAGATGGTAATCAATTTGCTTAACAATTAATTTCCCTGACTACATAAGTTACCCAAATCATTGACAATTGACAAACGAAAGGATCTATAAAACATAAACCTACCTCAATAATAGTAGTCAGCTTATCGGCATTATTAATGGCGAGGTCAAGATCATGTCTCGTGTCCTTATGCTTGTTGATCTCATTCTGTAGTTGATGCTTGAAGTTCTTCGCTTCGAGTGCTATGCGACGCTGCAGCATCGTAATCGTATCGTTCTGTTGCTGCACTTTGGAAGACAGTTCTGTCACTTGAGCCTGGAGTTTCTCGCGCTCGAAGAGATTTCTGAAACATTTCCAATGTCATTGATCTCGAGACGTCAGTATCAGTTAGGACACAGTTTTATGAGACTGTCTACAGACAAAGACGCTCAACAAAAAGTATCTAGATGTGGAGGAGCAGTGGTGGTCCAGTGATAATGGCCGCGACTTACAAGTTGTAGGACTTGTAGGTTACTGTTAGGACTGGTCGTAGCTTCAAACGCAGACCGGCGCTTTACTTTTTGTAAATTATTTCATCAGCACTGCTCTCAAAAAGGTGAAGGAAAATATCGTGAGGAAACCGGCATGTCCTAGAACGAAACATTCGAAGACATGTGACATCTACCAACCCGCACAGGGCCCGCGTGGTGGTTTATTTATTTATTTATTTTATTTATTAAAACTTTACGCACAAGTAAAAAAAATACCGTACAAAGGCGGACTTAATGCCTGAGGCATTTTCTACCAGTCAACCTTAGGGTGATGCAGAGAGAAAACATGGTAGGTGCAACATAAAGGATAGATAACACGAAAATAACTATAAAATACAAGAATAGATACATACATATTATATACCGACATACATACATATATATAAATGGAACAAACTTTGTAAGGAGAAATAACGATCGGTAGAGGAGAAATTACTCCCTCCTTCTCACCGAGAGGAAGCCTGTGTCGCAGCAGTGGGAACATCATAGACTCATTATGTCCTAGATATGCCGGCGGTGCTAGATGTGCTATAGCCGGGTACTATAATGTGGTGATAAAGACAACTTTTCTTTACTTCTTCTTATGTGAAGAAGACTTCATGGTATAATTTATCTCTAGAGGCTCATTGCTTAGTAGTGGCGGACTAAGCCTGTCGGAGGCCCGGGCGGCAAAAATAAATGGGGGAATGTCAAGGAATGAACGTCGAAATATTTAGCACGCTACCTCGAAAAAGTTAGGTTTTCTGTTGACTATTTATATAGAAATAGGAGATAGTCGACAACAGATAAGCTAGAGCATCAGACGAATAGAGGATGGTAGAGCGAGCGAAGCGAGGTTGAAAATGTTTGCACCCTGGATATTTTAAATTTTCTTTTGAACATTTATTCACAAATAGGAATTACTTAGCAAGCATTGACCCCCAAAATACAGGTCCAGGCCTAGTTTGGGGGTTAGGATCTTATTTGTAACAATACATTAGTGTGCTATTATTATAACTTGATTGTAACATGTATTTCCTAGTGTCAAATAATTTTTTTATTTTTTATTTTTTATTAAGCAAGCTCGAAAATTTTAGCACCTCAGCCTGGATGCATATACACATATAGAAATGCTACTTCAGTACGTCCCCTCAGGCGGAGATGATAGAGTCATTTCGAGGCGTTAAACACACGTAAATGCTAGTAAATGCTAATTCCGCGTAAATGCTACTGAATACTAGCATTTACGTGTGTTTAACGCCTGGAAATGCGCTAACTCTAGGTATTCGTCTCCGCCTGAGGGGACGTACTGAATAAGCATTTCTAGGTATATACGCCGCCCGGATAGGTAAGGTTTTCTTTTGACTATTCGTACATAAATAGGAGTTACTTTGTCGACTTACGCAGGAGAAGTGTGGGAAAAAAGATAACGTAGGTTGCAGGAGCGAGCCGAGCGAACTCGAAAATGTTAGCACCTTACGTTTTTAGCATGCGTGGGGAGCACCCAACTACAAACTGCCTTTTACTTACTGAACATAGTTTGGTCTTGTTTGGGATTTCATTTAAAAATATTTCTGAGTTTTGGGGGGCCCCAAGACCGCCCGGGGCAGACCGCACCCGCCACCCCCCCCCCCCCCCCCTCCTTAGCCTGCTAGTGTTGCTTACCTATCCTTGCTACGCTCCACCAAATGTTGGTGCTCATCCCTTAGCTGCTGTAGTTGCATGTCTCGTTCCTTCAACTTCATCGTCACCTCTTTGTACTGCATCTTCAGTTGCTTGAACCTCGACTGCTGTATCCTCATCTCCTCGCTGTGCGAGTTCAGAACTTGAGGCAGTTCTGCGTTCGAGTTCTCGTATCTGATTATGATTTCAAAAAGTGTTTTTAATAACATCTTCATCACAGGTAATATATTAATTAGGATGAAGACCAATATATCCGCCGAAAGACATCTACTTCTGCACATATACATCTATACAGGGTGTTTCTTTTAAGGTGTCAAGCCAGTGCGAGCTGATAGCAGAGTATCATACCTATCGATTTAACCCCCATGTATGTTCTACGATTTTTTGTAGTTTTTTTTTTTTTTTTTTTAATTTAAAGTTAGTTCAGTTCGATGGTCTAAAGCACCCCTTAAAGTTTATAAAGTAAATTTTTAACACCTTTACAGGGAGATCCAAATAGAGACGTCAAAAAGAAAAATCTGAATTCCTCATATCCAGGGGTATCCGAAAATACCCCATTAATGATCCGTGATTTTTAGTAGTTTTCCGGGTTATATTTGTTTTTGTAATTATAGGTGTACTGCCGGTGGAGCTTCAAAAATTCATATCTTTTTTTGTAGTATAACCCAGATTTTTTTGTGATATGAAAGTAACATTCAAGACGACAATGTCACAACAAAAATCTGAAAAATACCCACTTCAAAAAATGATATTAATTTTTCAAGATTTACAAATTTTTAAGAATTATTAATTAAAGATTTAAGAATCACAGAAACCGGTCAAGAGCGAGTCGGATTTGCGCACCGAGGGTTCCGTTTCGATTTCTGAAAAAGTGTGCTATTTAGAGACATCATTTTATTTTTCCTGTAATCTTTACATAAACTTCTTTAAAGGCATGACGAACATGGTGTAAAGTTCACTTATCCTCTATTGAAAAGGGAGGATCCTCCGACCAGACGGGTGTCGTGTCTGGTGGGCAACTGCCCGACGGTTGATGTCGGGACATTGTATATGTATATGCTAGTCACGCGGTGAACTGTAATTGCGCGATGCAGGATTTCGTGACGTCATGTCATTGTAATGCGTAGTTCGTATGTGGCGATGTAGACGCCGCCACATCACTCCACTGCCCGACAGTTGATGTCGGGTTCAGTACGTCCCATCAGGCAGAGACGAATACCTAGAGTTAGCGCATTTCTAGGCGTTAAATACACGTAAATGCTAGTATTCAGTAGCATTTACGCGGAATTAGCATTTACTAGCATTTAAGTCTGTCTCTATCGTCTCCGCCTGAGGGGACGTACTGAAGTAGCATTTCTATATAGGCTGTCGGGTCGTTGTATACAGGGTGAAATTGAATAGATGTGACAAAATTTAAGGGGGTGTTCTACGCATCAATACGAACAACTTTTACTATGGGACCAAACCTGAAATCGCGAAAAAAAAATCAGCTGTTCAGTTCATTTAATGTTCGCATAATTCGTCAAAATGTACTGAACAGCTGATTTTTTTTTCGCGATTTCAGGTTTGATCCCATAGTAAAAGTTGTTCATATTGATGCGTAGAACACCCCCTTCAATTTTGTCGCATCTATTCAATTTCACACTGTATATGCTAGTCGCGCGGTGAACTCTAATTGCGCGATGCAGGATTGATTTCGTGACGTCATGTCATTGTGATGCGTTGTTCGTATGTGGCGATGTAGATGCCGCCACACTTCTATCACATAATTTCAGATTTTTCTCTATGCAAACTTCGGAGATAAGGGGGGAACGGTATTTTTTTTTTTACATTTTTCATTCAAAAGTCGAATCAAAAATCAAAATCAAAAATCAAAATCGAAAATTATGAGGCCTAAAAAAAATCAAAAATGTTTGAGAAAGTGCAAACAGCGCACTTTTATATGATACCCTACATACTCTATTAGCCTTACTTTGAATTTTTAAGACCCCTTAACAAGTCCCTGTTAATAAAAAAAAATATTTTTATTTCTTTCTTATTTGTAAAATTGTTGGGTAAACGTCATTTAAAACCATTCCAAAATTCAAGTTGATAGCATTAGTAGTTCTTGAGATATCCAGCAGTGACAGACAGACAGACAGACTCAGTCGCACCATAAGGGTTCCTTTTTACCATTTTGGTACGGAACCCTAAAAACAAAAATAACTGGATAACTACAGAAAATTGCTGAACATACATGGGGTGTTTTCTAGAATATCCCTGGGTATGAGGAATTCAGATTTTTCTTTTTGACGTCACTATTTGGACCATCCTGTATATTTCATCAGTATTTGGTTCCCGTCGTTCGATTGAATAAATAAATAGGCCTCCCAAGCCTTTTTCCACATCCAGTCTGTCCCAGCCACCTTCTTAAGGTCGTCGGTCCATCTAGCTGGGGAGTTGGATCGATTTACAGGAAATCAGTGCTTACCTTTGCAATGCTATTTCTTGTTTCTTCTGCATGGCACGTAACACTTTGTTCTCATTACTTAACTCCTGGAAAGTGCATTATAAGATTGAAAATATCGAATATAAATTGATCACCAGTTTCATTACAGTTTGAAAAGTCATTTTTCAATACAGTTGTTAAACATGGCGTACTTTCAGAGGCTATAATTATGATTCGAAAATTAAATATTTTGCACAGGTATCTTTCTGTTCCGCGGTCGTGACTTTTGTTTACGAGCTCGATCATTTTATTTTGCAGTTTAGTTTTAAATTGATAAGTCAATTTAAAAAGTTTAGTAGCAAGGAGTTTTCATACATAGAATAAATTGGGATAAATTTTATACGAGTAAAAATGAATGAGTCCGTACGTCTTAGCATTGAATTCTTTTAAATGGTTGTATAATATTACCAGTTTTAATTCAATTATTTTCACATCAACATTTCTCAAAAATCGAATAGGTTGTATAGGCTGTTTCCGTAGTAAAAAAAAATGTCCAGTTGCAAAAACGCGCCATTTTCTGAAAATTTTAATTTTTTGTGTGATAAATTGATAATGAGTTCAAGTACGAGTGATGAAATGGAATTAACTCCACCCGATATATTATCTGAGATGAAAACTGCACAAGATGAAATTTTTCCCCAAAATCTCGAGAATATGGCGACTTACGATCATTTTATTTTATGGAAAAAACGAAAGAAAACTAAATCATTTTCAGCAATGGTGTAAGTATTACCTTTATAATACATCATTGATTTTCAGAGCATGTTTTGCTAGCTGATTTTCATGAATTGAGTGGCAAATAAACCATCTATATGCATTGTGGTCAATTTATTCCATGTTATAAACTACTCTCAAAATAAATTCTTTGATTTGTTTTTTACTATTTCTCACAACTGTATTGAAAAACGTGGTGTGATACACGGGTGTGTAGGTTATTGCAAACTCGTGTCATTAAGAGGAAATGGGGGCGAAAAATTAGGTATTTTAAGAAGGTATTGCTGTCGCTCTGCGAGCGCTCCACCCTCGAATTCGTGCGATAAGGACAACTGCAGATCCGACTAAATAGCCTGTGTAAAAAGTCACATTTCGAGGTTTGGCTCTCGCCTATTTCCTCCTCATATTGGACCAATTTAAAAGATATTTCATAAACTGAATAAGAAGGATATATACTATGCCCCTATGTTTTTCTTTTTTCGTTAATAGTTGTCAAATTGGTACACTAGGCGTCTGTTGACAGCGGTCTGAATAGGCAATTTTGAACATTTTTTGAGGGTTCTAGTTCTTATAAAAATAATATATCATCAAAAAGGAAAACATAGGGGCATACAAGTAGCTGATATTTATATTTCTGTAAAAAATCATTGCTTTATGGTCATTAACCAGAAAGAAAACAGGCGAGAGCGTTTGTATCTTTTTGTATGGAGAAAAGAGCACCCACGTTTCCTCTTAAAAACCCACGCCTTCGGCTCGTTTGGAATAACCAACTTTCCACCCTCGTATCACAAATTCACAATGTACTAATCACTTAATCTTACTTCGACGTATTATTTCTGAAGACACTTTCGTCACCAAAGGCCACGTTTTTCCCCGAAAACTAGACTTTTATAGTTCTAAATACCATCTACCATATAGTATCTATCTACCTATCAATTCCATAATATTTAAAATCAACCAAAAACTTACCTGCAAATGATAATGCGCATCAGACAGCTGGTTCTGCAGCTGCTTCACCCGGTGCGTCTTGGCTGACAGCACGCGCTGCGTCACGTACTGATCTCCTCTCTTGTTCAGTGACGTGGTAGACGTGTCCATTGTCAGCGGATTCAGGCGCTTGCGCTTCGTCAAGAGGTTCAAGCGGGAGTTGCTGCTGTATACGCTCTCGAGGGATTCTTTTCTGGAATTTAGAAAGTTTTAAAATTTGTCAGTATTTCTATTAGAGCATGTAGAGAGAATGCGTTACCTACACCTTCCATTTGACACGATTAGAAACTCGATAAAGTTTAAATTCGTAAAACAATAGTATTATTTTGTACCATCGCGGACATTTGGACCACTTTTCGAAAAGTGGTTGCGCGCAAACCCCACCATGACGTCAACGCAGAGATACGGCGGTGGGGTTATTATTATTATTATAGAAATATGTAGTTCCTCGAGTATCTTATATAAAAATTAAGACTCCGACAGCTCTTTTTTATATCGTGGAGAAATGCTCATGCATACAGGCATACTACACTATCCACTAAAACTCCACGGTGACCTCCTCTCTGCCGCTTACGGTGGGTACACGGGCACGCGTTAGCACTCATCCGTGAACCCGCCGAGTTGACAGCAGCAGTCAGCACCGCAACCTTCTTGTTGGCCGCTACGTCGTCGGCTTATTGGCAAAAGCCCTGACGAGCGGCCCCTCCTCGGGTTCCTCTTCGGTTCACCGTGGGTGACCAAGCCACGGCTACTGATTCCCCCGCCTCACTGGAACCCAGGGGGGGTACTCAGACAGCCCTGGGATCTGGATCTAATAGCAACGATAGTAAAGATTTCTGTCGTTGCTGTAAGGTTGCAGTTACTCGTAGATGCAATATAACTGTAAAAGGCCTGTAGGTAGGTATATAACTGACAAGCATCAGGAACGCATCCTCTAATTAATTGTTGTGTAGTAGTCATCGAAGCCTTCGTCGTAGTCGTAATTTCCAATTTCCATCTACTGCCGTATTCAGCGAAGGCATTGGGGGAAAACAACTTTGCTGCCGCCAGGATTTGTTAGGTGGAGCCCAGCTGCAAATCTAGTGCTACACTGTCTGATGTCAGTCGGTAGGAGTCTTACATACCTACTCCTTTGTTTTTTACATACGAGGATATCCTATATCTATACTCTATAGGTACATATAATAAAACAGTAACGAAAGAAAAACTGTACATTGAGAATTTTCGAGAAAAAATAAATGGCTTTTGTTAGAAAAACGTAACTGATGACAAAAATTGACTTTTTAGAATTTTTGTCTGTTTGTCCGTTTGTCTGTGTGTATGGTACGGCTTCACGACAAAACTACTGGATAGATTGAATTGAACTTCAGTAAAAATGATAATGATGAATAATTTCAACATGAATGATGTAACCAATATTTTGTAACCATATTTTGATTTAAAAGAGTGTCCGTGGAGTTTCTTGCCCGTTCTTCTCCATAGATCTACGTTTTGGAATGGGCAACTAGCTTCAACTTTCTGACTTACCTACTGACCGACTCTTTGACAATTCAAAAGTGCCTGTAATTGGTTTAATTGAAATAAATGCTTTGAGTTTGAGTTTGAATGTTCTTTGTAAACCAAGGAAGGCTTTAGGCTACATATTATCACGCCGTATGTTATGGGAGGTAAGCAATATTGATTTTAACAGGTTTTTGTTCGTAATTGAATGCACAAAATAATTGAACGCACAAAATGACATGTTATTTAGTTAATGAAAATTTAACTCTGGGACCATAATAATCACGCTATTTTTATAAAGGAGCGGGGCAGTAATATTATAAATTGCAAGGGAACAGCTATTCAACAATATGTCAACGGGGAATTTAGCGGTAAGGTCAGGCGACCGTTTACCGCACTAAATGGTGCGAGTTCAAATCCCATACTTATTATTGTTTTAAAAAATCGTAAAATATTTTTTTTTAGTTTTTGCATTTTTTATGTGCATTAGGAACGATACTGTTATGAAATCTGAGAACTTTACATGTCCTATCTAATTGTATGGAGAGTTTCACATCAATATTACTAGATTGATTGGTGGTACCTACACACGGCTACACATCAAGCTATACATTTCCAGTTTACACTGACCTCTCATTGTGAGGAAATCCTATACAATGCGAGATCAGCTTACATTGGAAATGTATAGCTTGATTTGTAGCAGTGCGTACAACAAGCTACACTGTCATTAAGTCAAGTAAAACTTTTTTTTCTAAGATAAATCTAACCAATCACATTTGTTGTAGGTAATTGATTTAAGTAAGTATGTAATTCTAAGTTTTGTTCCTTGCTGCTGTTACCATTTTTTAAATGCAAAAATAATGCAGTTGACTGTTAAATTAACGACAATTTAGTTTTATTCATAATTTAATTTGGGTAAATAATATGTAGTTTCCGTTTTCTAACTAGACGGCGTTGGCGTCGAGTTAGATCGCGCTATGGTTTCGTTCCCAAAAAGTGATGTTTTATTTAGGTGCCGATCACCATTACAAAGCTACATTCACCCTGAGTAACATAGGCTACATTTATTACCAGAAAAGATTAGGAATAATGTAACCCAAAGTAGCAAAATTTTGCCGATAAAATTCATTATTTAGCGTGCGCTGAGAAAACTATTGATGATACATAAAAAGTATGTACTATATGATTAAAGTACTCATTATTTCCTTCAAAAAAATCCGCAAAACAATATATCTAACTATCATTGTTAAGTCACAATAGCAGCTTTTGTGTGCTAAAATTGAATTAGATTGCCGTTAGAAACAAAAGTTGGTTACATTGGTATCGTAGTATTAATTCTTATTAAAATAAATAGTTTTATCATCAAGGATATTTATGTAGCAGTAAAATACTTTTTAATTCATTTGAATCGGACATTTAATTTCGAAGTTATCATCACGAGTATAAAAAACCGGCCAAGAGCGAGTCGGACTCGCACACCGAGGGTTCCGTTCCGATTTCTGAAAAAGTGTGCTATTTAGAGACATCGTTTTATTTTTCCTGTAATCTTTACATAAACTTCTACCACATAGAATAATTTCAGATTTTTCTCTTTGCCAACTTCGGAGATAAAGGGGGGGAACGGTATTTTTTTTTTACATTTTTCATCAGAAGTCGAAAACTATGCTGCCTAAAATAAGAAAAAAAATGTTTGAGAATGTGCAAACAGCGCTCTTTCATATCATACCCACATGCCCTAGTAGCCCCACTTTGATTTTTTATGACCCCCTTTCAGTCCCTGTTGCAAAAAAAAATATAAATATTTTAATTTCTTTCTTATTTGCAAAATAGTTGAGTAAACGTCATCTAAAACTATTCTAAATTTCAAGTTGATAGCATTAGTAGTTCTTGAGATATCCAGCTGTGACAGGCAGATAGACAGACAGACTGAGTGACACCATAAGGGTTCCTTTTTTACCATTTTGGTACGGAACCCTAAAAATGTCATACGCGTTCCATTCGACGTCGCGCCGTTTTATTCGAAAATCTACCCTTAAGGGGATAAAAAGAGGTAATAAATTTTTCAGAGAAGGAATTTACTGCGGGGCTTGATTAAGTCGAAAGAGTGGGGGAGGGGGGCTGGTGAGGAGGGAAAGGGGAGGGGGATATCGGCAGGGGTTGGTGAGGAGAGGAAGGGGTGGTGAGGGTGAAGGGCGGGGTTGGTGAGGGGTAGAGGAGGGGTTGGTGATGGGGAGGCGGAGGTGAGGGTGAGAGGGAGGGGACGCGGTGGTGAGGGAGAGAGGGGGAAGGGGAAGTGGTGAGGGGGGGTGTGAGAGTGGATGAGAGGGGCAGGGAGAGGTTAGCGGGAAGGGGATACGGTGAACGAACGTGCTAATCTCTGGAACTGACAGTCGGTCTTTGAAAATTCTTTTTGCATTTTATAGCCCAAATCTTAAGAAAGGTTATAGGCATATTTAACACTAGCTTTTGCCCGCGGCTTCGCTCGCGTGGATGTCGGAAAATATCCCATGGGAACGTTCATGTGGAAATATAGGGCCGTCCGATATAACTGTGCAAACTCAAATCGCTACGATATATTGTTACCGTGTATAGTAGGCATAAAGCTACCAGTCGGCATGTTTTTTTCCGACATCTTCAACAGTCGTCGTCATATTTCAGCCAATTTCACAAAACCATAATGAATTACACTGAATCACTCCGTTCATTGGAGAAAACCGTATGAAAATCCGTTCGGTACTTTTTGACATTATCTACAAATTCTATTCTATTCTATTCTATTCTATTCTATTCTATTCTATTCTATTCTATTCTATTCTATTCTATCGCATTCAAACAGACAGAATTACGCGGCGGGGGGACTTTGTTAATTACTTTTTATTATGCCAGTCACGCTGTAATAACAAATAACTTTTTTCCGAGTGTCCACTCGTTCAAATAATTTCCTCGTAAAAACGTCGAATAAAATAAAGATTAAATGTTACGTCAAGATTCGAACTATGACTGCATTTCCAATCCCTTAAATCTCTTAAAAAGAGTTAGGTACAGAAACATTTGTCAACTCCTATTGTACCCCCTCAAAAACGCTGTACCATATATTTCTTTATTTCCTTCCAAAAGCATATGTAAATTTGAATTTTCATATACCTAACTTAAGAAATGCTGGGTTTCCCATACAAACCTTCATCCCTTATATCACCCCTTGTAGGATTATGTTTTAAGACAAAAAGTAGCCCATGTACTTTCCCAGGATGCTATCTATAGCCTTGCCAAATTTTATCGAAATCCGTGCTGTTTTGTAAATTTTAAAATAAACCCCTATTATACCCACTTAGGGTATGATTTTTAAAAAACGCTGAACCGCATATTTCTTAATTTCCTACCAATAGCTTAAATTTGACATCCCTAACTTAAGAAATACTGGGTTTGCCTTACAAACTTTCATCCCCTATATCACACCCTGTAGTATTATTTTTGAAAAAAATAGTATCCTATATCCTTTCCCAGGATGCTATATCAAGCCTTGCCAAATTTTGTCGAACACCGTGCAGTTTTGTAAATTTTAAAATCAACCCCTATTTTACAGCCTTAGGGGATGATTTTCCAAAATCGCGGAACCACATATTTCTTTATTTCCTATCAAAAGCATACATTTTATTTTTCAAATCCCTTACTTAAGAAATAGTGAGTTTCCCATACAAACTTTCATCCGCTATATCACCCCCTGTAGGATTATTTTTTTTAAAAAGTAGCCTATGTCCGTCCCCAGGATACCATCTATAGCCTTGCCAAATTTTATCGAAATCCGTTTAGTGGTTCTGGGTTTCCCATACAAACTTTCATCCCCTATATCACCCTCTGTAGGATTATTTTTTAACACAAAAAGTAGCCTATGTCCTTCCCCAGGATGCTATATAATAAACGCTGAACCGCATATTTCTTAATTTCCTACCAATAGCATAAATTTGTTATCCCTAACTTAAGAAATACTGGGTTTCCCTTACAAACTTTCATCCCCTATATCACCCCCTGTAGTATTATTTTTGAAAAAAATAGTATCCTATATCCTTTCCCAGGATGCTCTAAAAAGCCATGCCAAATTTTGTCGAAATCCGTGCAGTTTTGTAAATTTTAAAATCAACGCCTATTTTACCCCCTTAGGGCATGATTTTTCAAAAACGCTGAACCGCATATTTCTTTATTTCCTATCAAAAGCATACATTTTAATTTTCACATCCCTAACTTAAGAAATACTGAGTTTCCCATACAAACTTTCATCCCCTATATCACCCCCTGTAGGATTATTTTTGAAAAAAAATGTAGCCTATGTCCGTCCCCAGGATACCATCTATAGCCTTGCCAAATTTTATCGAAATCCGTTCAGTGGTTTAGGCGTGAAAAGGTAACAGACAGACAGACAGACAGGCAGACAAACAGTTACTTTCGAATTTATAATATTATATATATTAGTATAGATGGATGTATCTAGAACCTTTACGTGCCGAGCTAAAAAAAACATATTTTAATTTTTCCTGTAATCTTTACATAAACTTCTATCACATAGAATAATTTCAGATTTTTGCTTTGCAAACTTCGGAGATAAAAAAAAATAGTTAGAGAATGTACAAACAGCGCTCTTTCATATGATACCCCACATTTTCTAGTAGCCCCACTTTAAATTTTTAAGACCCCCTTTCAGTCCCTGTTGCAAAAAAAATATAAATATTTTTATTTCTTTCTTATTTGCAAAATAGTTGATTGAACTTCATCTAAAACTATTCCAAATTTCAAGTTGATAGCATCAGTAGTTCTTGAGATATCCAGCTGTGACAGACAGACAGACAGACAGACAGACTGAGTCACACCTTATGGGTTCCTTTTTAACCATTTTGGTACGGAACCCTAAAAAAGGCAGAAATAACACTAAGCGAAAACTAATACCTACTAAAGAACAAAAATGGATTCACACCTAAGGTAAAACCACTGAGGACTGTTTCACGAACCATGGAATGAAACCATGCCACTTAGCTATAGTAGGTAAAGCTTCAATAAAATAAAGTAATCATGGCACACAGAAAGCGCGTCAAAAGCCAGACGGTGGCAGAATATAATATATTATAATGACGGACGACTAGGTAACCCACAAGTGGGTGCCTCAAACCACAGCAGAGCTTAGTCAGGGCCCTCGCCCACGGCGAATTTTTGTAGCGATGCAGTAGCGATGCTGTCGCGCGTCCGCATCGATACAGTCGCGAAGCGGTTGCTAGCTGTGTGCCCTCGCCCACGGGCCCAGATTCAGTCGCGATGCAAACGTGATACTGGTGCGCTTCTGTCGCGATGCAAACGCGATTCAGTAACGGCACAAAAATACCTGCGATCGCTACAGTTGCCAGATGGACTCCGATGAGGCAACATTAGTCACGTTGTTTTTGGTGCTGCTTTTACGTAAGCAGCCGAAGCGTAGGCAACGAAAGCTCGGTTTTCCACTCACGCGCCACCCTCCCTCTGTTCTCTCCCCGATGTCGTCCGACACGGTCGCGCGTTTGCATCGATACAGTCGCGATACTGTAGCGCGTTAGTAGCTCGTTGGCATCGCTTCTGTAGCGCGTTGCAAATGCGACTAACGCGCGTTAGTAGCGATGAAGTCGCGCATTTCGTAAACGCGCGACAGCATCGCTACAAAAAGTCACCGTGGGCGAGGGCCCTTAGAGTCGGCCTTACCACAGTAAAGATATCTACTAAAGTATTGTGACTCGGCCATGTTCTAGAGATAATTACCTACAGCCGCGCGGTACGTAAACACGCTTCGGGGCTGCCCGCCTACTGCAGTATTTTAATTTCATCAACCTACTTGAGTTTCTTTCTAGTTTTGTGATTGTAAATATTATATTTAAAAAAAAATGAAATTCGTTGTGAATGAAATAAAAATAAATGTGCTCAATAAAAATACATGTTGTGTTTTTTGGTCACCCATCCGATGTCGAACCGCTGCAAACGTTACTTAATTTATTAATCCAGGTATTTTAGGCGGTGGAAAAAGCGAAATACCTACCTATTTAAAAATAGCTACAAATTACGTACCTAGTAGGTAGGTATATTTAAAAAAATATATTCTTACGACCTCTCGGAGTTTCCAGGTAATTTAAAAAATCTTACTCTGGGTGCGATACTTGTATTTATTTCAATAAAAACATTTCTCACAAATCGCACGATTACTACTTACAAAACAGTCACACCTCCGTTCGTCACCGCGGCGCATTCGCGGTCGTTTGCCTACCGAGTGCATACCGAACTCGAGGTGCGTACGTATGACTCACGTTCCGCCCGTTTGTATGAAGATCACTTACTGTAGATATCTTTACCGTGGCCTTACTGAGCCGATTAGCATGAAAAGGCATCGTATACATTCAAGGATACCGGATTAAAATAAGTATAACAATTGCCTATGCCGTGCACTTTTGCGTAGAAACTGCTTTCGTACCTAAGTACCTATCACAGACTACAAATCGTCGGCCGTAGAAACTTCTTTTTCTACAGTTAAACATTAAAAACGCATTTTCCCAAAAAGTGATCGGTTGGCTATTCAAGCACTAGTGCGGTGAAATGGTAAGTATCTACGTAGGTAGGTATTTTCTTAAATTTTAATATTTACCTACCAACGGGTTTTGTTAAAAAAATATACAAAAATAGAATAGTCTATACCACAGTATAGAAATTATAGAGTACAGGCCGAAACACAAAACTGATAAAGAGGTTTATCTGTTCTGTGGGCCGAAACGACGCGTTCGAAATCTCAGTCAGTCTCAGTTACGCAACATTTCGAGCGCGTGGAATTTACGCACGGACGGACACGTATTTATCTACCGAGCGGCCGTAGGTAATTAATTCAAAGTCACTGCCAGGTAAACCACTGTACAGTAGCCTTACTACCTACACTCCGTGTCTATACCTACCTATTTAAGACATTTTGCCGACTCCTTTACAACGTGTATAAATATTAAACGAACCTTTTGCCCCAGAATTCCTTATTTGCCTCACTCAGCATAATGTGTCACCTTGTCAGAGCAATAATTTGCACGGTTAAAATAAAACTCCTAAGTACGTCACTGTCGTACGCAATTATTATTTCATGTTGAAACTCCATGTTCAGTTGATGTCATAGCCGTAGTTTCAACAAAGTAGTTTACGGACCGTGCTATCATAGTTAGGTTTACCTACTATCTGATCTATTAGATAGATAACACTACGATTATTTCCATAGAACAACTTATTGACAGTACATCACACCAGTAACCCCGAAGGGTAGGCAGAGGTGCAAATGCCTACAACCACATTTCTCCAGGACGAGCCTAATATTGCCATCAACCGGGCACAGATCCGAACTCTATCTAAACCACCACCTACTGGAAAATTCCTGATAGAAAAATCTAAGAACAAGCTGGCCTGCCAGACATTGTCTGTCAATTTTTTTTTCCTTTTAAACCACCCCTGGATTAGAGCCTACAATACGAAAAAAAATCAAATCGGTCTAGCCGGTTTTTAGTTTTAGCAAGACTAACGGACAGCAATTGGGTTCTATTATAAAAGAAGATTATGGTCAGGCCAGGCGCATTTTAGGTATGAGTTGTCGGGCTAATTCAGTGTGGGCCGCCGCGCACCGGCCGGCTCGCACGTTTGTTCGATATGGTACGCACGGCTACATATCAAGCTATACATTTCCAATATAAGTCTTGCATTGTATAGTGAAATTCCTATATTTATGCATTATTGTAATACCTATTTATCGTGTTTTATTTTTTTATTTTCTCTAATGTAATTTAATTGTCTTTTTTTATACAATGTAATTTCAGATACAATTTATTGTTCATGAATAAATGACTTATGACTTATAGGATTTCCTTACAATGAGAGGTCAGTGTAAACTGGAAATGTATAGCTTGATGTAGTAGCCGTGTGTACCATAGTAATATTTCTATGTTCGATATTTTCTTTTACAACGCGGCGCGTGATTGAGTATAGAATCGAAACTCAATCACGCGCCGCTAATAGGTGCTCAAATGGGAATGCTTCAGAAAACCACCTTAACGAGTTAGAGGTAAGTTACGCGATAGAAAGATAGGCAACTTCTAGGTAAATATAACTGTAGGCAATAAACGCTGTGCGACCTGGATTGCACTTTATTGTGTCGTAGCAACAGTCGCTATTTATTTAAATGATTTTGCGGAGTGAATCTTCTGTACTCGTACTATTATGTATTCTGTATTATGATGTAGATCGAACATACAATATAGGTAAATACATAAACTCACAACTTTTGCCCATGGGATACCTGGTAGGTGTCGCCCTGTAGTTTCTGACTACAGGGCGACACCTAACAGGTACACCTACTGGGTACGGTGTAGGTACACTGGTAATGAATGAATACACCTAACCTTTAGCAAAAAGTTTTGCTAAGAAAAATAGAATTGAACTCACAACAACAAAGACAAAACCTATCCAAAAAAAAATTCAAGATGACAGTAGGACATATTGAATAGGCTAATGATACGTACAGCATTAGTCTGAGCCCTAAATCCTTCACATGTCATCATAACCACGACATATCAGTCACCTAGGAGTTATGCCCTTTATTACCACGCTTAGCGGCTTAGCAAACGGTAAATGTGGAAATCACAGTAGGACGGACGTAGGTAATTAGGTAAGCCTACTTTTACCTGAAGAACTCTCCTTCCCTCATCCTCTTAGTGACAAAGCCTATTTTCACTGTCCTGAACTAAAAACGAGCCTTAATTGCTACTTCCAGACAGAGTAAATACCTAGAATGCAGCATGGGCACTTTTTATTCAGGTACCTACACAATAATAAACTCCACCCACCTAGGTACTTACTTCAGATTCTCGCGCTTCTTTACATCCCGAATTTTAGCTTATATTTAAGGTCGAAGTCTTCATCACAAACTAGAGATAATAATACTTTCACGAACACTGAGAAAAAGAAACAAAGGACATTCAAAACCTACCTTTGGTATATAGGTTTATCTTCGGGGATCAAACTCAACACTGACATCCTTTGCTTCACATCCAAAACACCATTTTTAAGTATACAAAATCGCTCGAAAATGAACAGATATTTATTGTTGAAAATAATCCAATCGACAGCTGGATGTTGTTACGCTCGTCGCTATGGCAACCGATAACATGTCAATCGATATACCTATTCGAAATTCGTAATGATACTGGCATGTTGCGACATGGGATCTCTACGTAGGATCTCTATCAGGTATCTATTATAGATTTGTGTCGATGACTCGTATGTGTGTCAAATGAGGTGGATAGGTATGGGCAGAATTAGATACGAAGAAGATACGTATCCCCGTTCAGTCTGTCCAAGAACACTGGTCCTAGCACTCTGTTGCCGAGTATCCCGGGCCACACATTAACACTAAACCTAGTCTGAAAGTGGTCAAGCCGCACAACACGAGGGTTTGTCTCAGTCCAATAATGCGCATTGTGTATGTTGAACATACCTATCCGTGTGAACGTGGACTCATCAGTCCATAGAATGTTGCGGCGTTCTGCTCGAATTCAATTACAGAACGCGAGGCGAGCCGCGTAGTCATTTGGATGCAATTCTTGCACTGTTGTAAAGTGGTAAGGCCCTTCCCGATTTAAAAGTCGCCACACGTAGTTGCCGCTTACGTCGAAGACTCTAGCAGCGTCCCTGGTGCTCGCAAGAGGATGACGCCGGAAGAAGTCCAACACTTCCCCTTCGAATTCAGCAGAATATCGAGGCCTGCCTGCGTCGCGTATGTTGCACTCGCGGTAGCACAATACCATTTCATGATATCGTTGACTGGAATATCGTCGTCTGGGAGGCATTTTTAAAGAATGCGCGCGTGATACTCACGTCCGTGACCACTGATAATAACGAACTGGCTTTTGTTTAGGGCAATTTTTGGCGAGAGAACGGGGTAGTGCGGGGGTAGTAGAGGCCAGTGGCCTGCGGACGGGGTGCATCCATTGTTTGCACAGAGTACCTACTTTTTTGTTTGATAAGAATGGCAACAGTGCATGAACAGCTTCATTGACGTTTTGGGAAACCAAATGGCGGCGCGGCAACGGCTAACTACTACGGGACGGTTTCATACTTGATAAAACAATTCAATCTTATACGCACATTTTTTGTATGAAAAAATGTAAGACATAAGATCAATAATTTATCTTCACTATTACAATATCTATACAGGATACTATTTTTTTTTTTTTCAAAAATAATACCACAGGTGGTGATATAGGGGATGAAAGTTTGCAAGGGAAACCCAGTATTTCTTAAGGCTGCAGTCTTGCAAAATTCACTCGCGGCGAATTATTTGCGCAACTTTGTGTTTTTTTTTAAACAAAAGTAATGAAATAACATGAAATATTATTATAGTACGTGAATAACCATAATATAAGTAATAGATGGTAGTTTTTTTTAAGTTCATCTGGGTGGATTATGTTAGGTAAATCAAGCGTTAAATACAGCTCTTTCGCGCCAACAACGATTCGAGTTATGTTTGTGCACTTGCATTGCGCAATACAAATTTTATTTAGAAAATCTGTTCAGCGCATAAATGTTTCCATATTCTTGTCTTCAAAATGCGCTGATTACTTTTTTTTGATTATCTTTCATTTTCTTAATTCAGGTGTCACAATGTCATCGAAATTCTCTGTTTTTATCTCTTAATAAACGGTTTGTTTCATAATAACAAAGCATCGTATGCATGTAAGATTTGGTTGGTTTAATGCCAAGAGTTCAATAAAGCAAATACTAAAAAAAATAGCATCTAAATCACCTTAGTCTAACAATAATAATAATCTCAAAAGACCTCCAAAACGCTCCGACCCACTAAGAAATTTCCCTCGCAATTCTTGTTCATAAACTCTGTTTTGGAGGTCTTTTGAGATTATTATTATTGTTAGAGTAAGATGATTTAGGTGCAATTTTTTTTAGTGTTTGCTTTATTGAACTCTTGGCATTAAATTAACCAACTTTTACATGCATACGATGCTTTGTTATTATGAAACAAACCGTTTATTAAGAGATAAAAACAGAGAATTTCGATGACATTGTGACATCTGAATTAAGAAAATGAAAGATAATTAAAAAAAAGTAATCAGCGCATTTTGAAGACAAGAATATGGAAACAATTATGCGCTGAACAGATTTTCTAAATAAAATTTGTATTCCCCAATGCAAGTGCACAAACATAACTCGAATCGTTGTTGGCGCGAAAGAGCTGTATTTAACGGTTGATTTACCTAACATAATCCACCCAGATGAACTTAAAAAAAACTACCATCTATTACTTATATTATGGTTATTCACGTGCTATAATAATATTTCATGTTATTTCATTACTTTTGTTTAAAAAAAAATACAAAGTTGCGCAAATAATTCGCCGCGAGTGAATTTTGCAAGACTGCAGCCTTAAGTTAGGGAAAACAAATTTATGCTATTAGTAGGAAATTAAGAAATATGCGGTTCAGCGGTTTTGAAAAATCGTCCCCTAAGGGGGTAAAATAGGGGTTGATTTTAAAATTTACAAAACTGCATGGATTTCGATAAAATTTTGCAAGGCTTTATAGCATCCTGGGGAAGGACATAGGCTACTTTTTGTCTTAAAAAATAATCCTACAGAGGGTGATATAGGGGATGAAAGTTTGTAAAGGAAACCCAGTATTTCTTAAGTTAGGGATGTGAAAATTAAAATAAATGCTTTTGATAGGAAATAAAGAAATATGCGGTTCAGCGTTTTTGAAAAATCATCCCCTAAGGGGGTAAAATAGGGGTTGATTTTAAAATTTACAAAACTGCACGGATTTCGACAAAATTTGGCAAGGCTTTATATAGCATCCTGGGAAAGGACATAGGATACTTTCAAAAACAATACTACAGGGGGTGATATAGGGGATGAAAGTTTGTAAGGGAAACCCAGTATTTCTTAAGTTAGGGATAACAAATTTATGCTATTGGTAGGAAATTAAGACATATGCGGTTCAGCGTTTTTGAAAACTCATTACCTAAGGGGGTAAAATAGGGGTTGATTTTAAAATTTACAAAACTGCACGGATGTCGATAAAATTTGGCAAGGCTTTATATAGCATCCCGGGGAAGGACATAGGCTACTTTTTGTCTTAAAAAATAATCCTACAGGGGGTGATATAGGGGATGAAAGTTTGTATGGAAAACTCAGTATTTCTAAAGTTAGGGATGTGAAAATTAAAATGTATGCTTTTGATAGGAAATAAAGAAATATGCGGTTCAGCGTTTTTCAAAAATCATCTCATAAGGGGGTAAAATAGGGGTTGATTTTAAAATTTACAAAACTGCACGGATTTTGACAAAATTTGGCAAGGCTTTATATGGCATCCTGGGGAAGAACATAGGCTACTTTTTGTCTTAAAAAATAATCCTACAGAGGGTGATATAGGGGATGAAAGTTTGTAAAGGAAACCCAGTATTTCTTAAGTTAGGGATAACAAATTTATGCTATTGGTAGGAAATTTAGGAATATGCGGTTCAGCGTTTTTTAAAAATCATCTAAGTGGTTAAAATAGGGGTTTATTTTAAAATTTACAAAACAGCATGGATTTCGATAAAATTTGGCAAGGCTATAGATAGCATCCTGGGGAAGGACATGGGCTACTTTTTGTCTTAAAACATAATCCTACAAGGGGTGATATAAGGGATGAATGTTTGTATGGGAATTTGAATTTTCATATTCTAACTTAAGAAATGCTGGGCGCATTTCTTAAGTTAGGATATGAAAATTCAAATTTATGCTTTTGGTAGGAAATAAAGAAATATATGGTACAGCGTTTTTGAGGGGGTACAATAGGTGTTGACAAATGTTTGTGTACTACCTCTTTTTAAGAGATTTAAGGGATTGGAAATGTAGTCATAGTTCGAATCTTGAGGTAACATTTAGTCATTATTTAATTCGACGTTTTTACGAGGAAATTATTTGAACGAGTGGACACTCGGACAAAAGTTATTTGTTATTAGAGCGTGACTGGCATAATAAATTTTAAGTAATTAACAAACTCCCCCCGCCACGTAAGTCTGTCTGTTTGAATGCGATAATGTCAAAAAGTACCGAACGGATTTTCATACGGTTTTCTCCAATGAACGGAGTGATTCAGTGTAATTCATTATGGTTTTGTGTAAATTGGCTGAAATATGACGACGACTGTTGAAGATGTCGAAAAAAATCATGCCGACTGGTAGCTTTATGCCTACTGTACACGGTAACGATATATAGTAGGTAGCGATTTGAGTTTGCACAGTTAAGCGGTGTCCTGCGTGAGCGACGAATACGACGCGACGCAACGCAACACGACGCGACGTAATGCGACGCGATGCTACACGCGACAAATGTCCTACGTTATTTTGGCCATTATTTCTCGAATTATGGAGAAGTACAGTACAATTTTGCTCGAAAGTTCATATTTAAAGTACAGACTTTTAAAAAAATATCGTAAAATATCGTTTATGTTTTTTGTCCCACAACAATTTTTGCTCAAAGCACTGCGGCGATCAACGCTTCTGAATCACCCATTTCGTAGTTCGTGGTGTCGCGTCTGGTCGCCCTCAATACAAGTACGCGTTACGTCGCGTCTCGCCGCAAACTGCCACATCGGCCGCAAGCAGGGTATGCCGTTGGTTGAGTTGATCGCGTTCGTCGCGTTCGCGGCGTCGCGTCGTATTCGTCGCTCACGCAGGACACCCCGTTATATCGGACCTTGGTTTTCCATATGAACGTTCCCATGGGATATTTTCCGACATCCACGCGGGCGAAGCCGCGGGCAAAAGCTCAATACTCAATACTCAATCATTTATTGCATTCCACAATGTTTATGCTTAGGTGGTAAGTAGACATTTGTAGTAACAATCGTGGACCCTGTCGGGCACAGCAAAAAAGTTAGAGATAGAAGAAGAAGAAAGAAGAAGAAGAAAGAAAGAAGTAGAAGTAGAAGTTATAGTTAGAGAGCTAGTTTATAAATATATAAAACTATCGATATCACTCATCGACTGCAGTAATGCACAGGACTACGTGTGGGCGTGGCCTGCCCATAAGGCCCGTGAGTGGGAAAGAGAGCGAAACACTCGAATGATTTATGACCGAGTCTGCAGCGAGATTTTAACTATACTATAATAATATTTACGCTCGAATAACGACGGGCGGCCGCGTGCACTACGGAACCCTATTACTGCGCGTGGCCCGACACGCACTTTGCCGATTTTTTTATTAATTTTAATGATTTTACAACGAATTAGCTTTCCAAAAGTAAAAATGCCACGTTTATAACGTTTATGTCTCAGTCACAGCAATTCCTATCAACTGTTAAGAGCGTGTTTGCATTTTTCATACGTAAATCGAGAACTTGGGAGATTTTGAAGTGATTTTGGTCACATAATTTAATTTTTTAGCTTCTTTTGACTTAAATTATCGTAATTATCATACATTTTTATTTAAAGTCTATTAAAAAAAAGTTTTTCAAATTGGATTATTGACTACGAAAACAGTCGATTTCGAAGGCGCGATTTCCAGATGACGCGCGAAGGCTCAACTTTGAAGTAATCTTACACCAATTATTATTACTAAGTAAGAAGGTAAAATGGTACTTTCGAAGAGGCATATCCTGAAATTTAAAATGCATTGAGAAAAGTATGATTTTTAATTCATTAACTTGTATTTTAATCACGTCTAAGATAATCAAAAATCGAGAAATCGACTACAAAAAAACACGTCATTTCTCAGAATCTGAAAGTCATTTGGCAACACAAATCATTTTATACGTAAGAAGAAAGATTGTACTTTATATGTGTAAAATATAAAAAATATCTGTCTTCAATCATTTACAAAAATAATTTTTTAAAGTAAGTCTAAAATCGGGTGCATCGAACGGCCTAAGTCAGTCGCGCTCACAGAGTACATTATTATTATATGAGAATAGAGTAGTCAGTCGGGGTTGGTATCAGAATGACTGGATACATCATCATTCATCATCATCATCTGCTATCAGTCATTGCTACAAGGTGTGGAACGAGTCTGATGCGTTTAGATTTATTGTCCGTTTGTCCAGAAGTATTGGCGCAAAAACGGCTGAACGGATTTGGATGAAATTTGGCACACAGATAGTTTTTAACCTGGATTAACAGATAGGATACCTACTTTTAATCCCGGTAGTACGTTCCCGTGGAATATTCTCCGACATCACCGCGGGCAAAGCTGCGGGCAACATGACAAAATCTATTTACTTAGGACAATTTTTTTTTTTTTTTTGTAAATCAACTGAGACTACGTAACGCTAACATAATTGAGTGGCGATGAATGTAAATGATTTAAGATTCTTAATTCAAGTTGAGCACAAAATACTGCTTAGTGTAAAATAAAGGAGAAAGAAGCCATTACGCGAGTTGCTTTACATAATGTTTTACAAAAGCACGATAACTTTACGATTGCTTACAAAACACAGGAGTTTAGTGTGAAAACTAACAGTATAGACCCGAAATCAAGCCTGTGCAGTCACTATCGAAAAACCTGAAATAAGTCGGAAAAAGGGACGAGACACTGAGCAATATACCTATTGTGAAATCAGATACTTCTAACAAGCCAAGATTTATCTACGACCATTGCTAAGAAAAAACTAGTCATCAAGGTGCAAAGAACTTTTTATTATTAAAAAGTAATCAAAATAGTGCGCACGCGCATCTCACAGCAAGCGGCGCTAAAGTCAACACGTTGAGTAACACAAAACAATTGCTATCAAAATGTCGACCGTAGCGGTGTTTGTGTTTCTACTGGATAATCTGACAGGTAAACTATGTTATATCTTTACTTAATAAAAATATTAAATTCATTAATTCAGTGACTGGCAACGCACAGACAAAAAGCACCGCGTTTAGAAGCAGTGAGTAATTAATTATTATTATCATTATTATTAACTCAGACCTAGGACTGTCCCCACCCAGTGTCTCTGAAAGGGACAATCCGCTTTGGCAGCAATCATTTTTAGAATGCTGTTGTTACTACCATGTAGACGCTGCAGTAAGGAGGCCACTTTCTTTCGCATAATGGCATGAAATCCATCTGTGCGAGCCTCTGCGAACATTCCTGAAGCACTACAACGCCACAGCAGTCCCAACAGCATCCTAAAAGCATTATTAAATTGAACACGCAGGACGTTGTAGGCTCGGCGCGTGTATGACACCCACAGACCACTCGTGTAAAACGATTGACAGAACGCCTTAAAAAGGGTAACTTTGACGTCTGTAGTACAACGTGCAAAATAGCGCCTTCTTTAAAACTGTTGATGGTTTTTCAATTACTATCACACGTGTTTTCAGGTTAAAACGCGATACGCGCATTAGTTAACGAAGCATCTGCCAAGCGTCACGCATTTTGACTCCACTATGGGCTTTAGCACACTCCAAAACCATGAAAACGATACCCATGACAAAAAAAAAAATTCGCAGCCGCCATCTTGAATTTACATTTTAACGCCACTATCGGCTTTAAACCCTCGGAAACCATGAAAACGGCACCCATGACAAAAAATAAAAAAATATTTGCATCCACCATCTTGGATTTACATTTTAGTGACACTATCGGCTTTAACACCCTTGAAAACCAATAAAACGACACCCATGACGAAAAATTAGAAAATTTTCGCAGCCGCCATCTTGGATTGACATTTTAACGCCATTATCGGCTTTAAAACTCTCAAAAACCATGAAAACGACACCCATGACGAAAAATTAAAAAATATTCGCATCCGCCATCTTGGATTTACATTTTAGTGTCACTATCGGCTTCAACACCCTCGAAAACCAATAAAACGACACCCATGACGAAAAATTAGAAAATTTTCGCAGCCGCCATCTTGGATTTACATTTTAACGCCACTATCGGCTTTAAAACTCTCAAAACCATGAAAACGACACCCATGACGATAAGTTAGGAAATTTTGCAGCCGCCATCTTGGATTTACATTTTAACGCCACTATCGGTTTTACAACCCTCGAAAACCATGAAAACGACAACCATAACGAAAAATTTGATAAATGTTCGCAGCCGCCATCTTGGATTTACATTTTAACGCCACTATCGGCTTTAACATTCTCGAAACCCATGAAAACAACCCCACCTTCCAGGGACAACCATTTTCATTCAGCAGCTTTGTATTTCTCGCGGGGATCACGTGTAACAAACGGAATATTTATGTGATCCCGATTTCCCGGTACTTCCAAATAAATAAAACCACATTATTTATGAAGTCGTTTCCATACCCTGTATCCGATTAGTTGTGCATTCCCACATTTTCTGGAATCCCGGTATTTATATTAAGAAAAAAAATGCTAAGAAGCCGCTTCAATAGTTTGTTAGCCAAATATTAACTTTAGGTTAATATGCATCCGATTATCCGATCTCTAGTCATGACTCATGGTCATGATCTTTAACATATATTACTATTTGTAATAAGAAATAAATAAATTTACAACGTATTTAGATACTACAATTTTTGCAAGACTATACTTGCACTCACACACTTATT
This sequence comes from Cosmia trapezina, assembly GCA_905163495.3. Taxonomy (NCBI): domain Eukaryota; kingdom Metazoa; phylum Arthropoda; class Insecta; order Lepidoptera; family Noctuidae; genus Cosmia; species Cosmia trapezina. Next base: position 30,639,331 of record LR991020.1, on the reverse strand, counting down.
TAGTAGTAAATGTAAAATATCAAATATATTATTAATTGATTTGCTATCATGTCTTTTATACAAAATGTTGTTATGATTTAATAAGTCTACACAGAGAGAGAATGATTAAAACCATTAAATTGCAATATATATTTTTTAACACATTCATTTCATTCATTTTTTTCTTTTTTTTTTTAATTTTTCCATCGATAAAATTAAGCATTGTTTCCCTATTGTGCACATTATGAAGACAGACTGTATGTTGATACCAGGCCACTTGCGTAGGTACAGACAACAAAAGATATATATGCAGGACAGGACTCACTAATTATTTCTACAGGGTGTCCCGTAAATAATGGATAATCTCTTAAGGGGTCATTGTACTCATCATTATGAACAACTTTTACTATGGGACCAAACCTGAAATCGCGAAAAAAAATCAGCTGACCAGTACATTTATCTACATCAAACTCGTCAAAATGTAGGGAGCAGCTGATTTTTTTTTCGCGATTCCAGGTTTGGTCCCATAGTAAAAGTTGTTCATAATGATGAGTACGATGACCCCTTAAGAGATTATCCATTATTTACGGGACACCCTGTATATGTATTGGTTCATGTTCAATTTTATATTATATATATGACGGTGGGAGCGTGGGCGTAGCGATAATAGGGTCTTCGTCATCGTCTCTTGGTGCGGGTTCCATGAGGTAGGTAGGTGGGTACTCGGGCAAACCAGTAAAACGTAGATTGTAGTACAAAACCACAGTCACGTTTATTCGGTGATTTACAGTAGTTGTCGTTATTAATAGCAAGGAACAGGCTTGTACAGTGAACGTGACAGTATCGATCGTATGATCTGTTCTATGGCGTCAGCTACAGCAAAGTAAGTCTAGCGTTTCTGATCGACTCTGTCCACGTGTATGTATGGCGGGAAATTTAAGCGCCACCTCACGGAGTTCACTGTACTCACCGATCAACCAATCACAATTAAGTTAACACAGTTTGGCCAATATTATGAAATCAACAGGTAGTGTAATTTCGATAATGTTGTCGTCTTGAAATCGTTTGCGACGACATATATATATTACTTTATTTTTGCAATAGCGAAATTGAACATGAAGCAATACACATACAAATATGTTAGTATGCCCTGCCTAGTTACCCTCTTTTGTTGTCTGTACCTACTATAAGCCGCAATAAGTAAATCTTGAGTTGACATGATAATTATTTTCCATAATGTTACATACATGGGCAACAGCAACATCGACAGTATGGGCGGTGGCGTTAGTTTGAAAAACTAATTTTTCAATACACTTCCTCGAAAACTGGTTTATATCGCACTACGATTAGGTTCACAATGCAATGTATGTCGCATGCGTGCGATTTTTTATTTTCCACTGCCACAGATAACTTAGGTATACCTATACTTAGTCCAAATTGGTTCAATGCCTCTATTCACAACTCTCTATTCGGAGGTGAATGTTTTTTTTTAATCTCGGCAAAGAGATATGCGTCTATAAGGCGTTAATATTTTTTAAATATTTAAATAATGTTTCTATATAGAATATTATCAAAAACCATGATTATTACAACAAAAAAAACGTGTTTTTTGTGTTGCGATAATTTGCGGTGTCAGTTTATTGTGTAAGTGAGAGTGTGACTAGCAACTTTTTTCGTTGTGAAAGATGAACTGGATGAACTAAATACATAGTTATTTTTTTTTTTTTTTAGACAATCAACGTTTCAATCGCTGTTAATAGTATGTCTAACCCAGGAGATAGCTCGCTTCGGCCGCAGCCAATTGGTACGACGAATCCCCCACCGATGCCATTGCCTGCCGATCAAAACCAGACATACTATGTATTCATGAAAAAGTAAGAATATGTGACATGTTCGGTCAGCCACAAACTAAGCGTCGCTTCTATCTTGTGGCTCAGGAGTGCAAATTTCACAAAGATAGAATGGTAACCTTACAGTTTGAGGATGTTAGATTAGGTACCTATTTTTATAGTTCAAATAAAAGTAGGTACCTGGTCGACCGAGTTCTGCTCGGGTGAAAATAGAGAAAATGAATTTTCCCAGAAATGAGACATATAATATACAATGTGGATCTGGAACTACGTCATTAAATTAAAACGAGCACAGTACTAGTCCATCGAAACATTTTAAAACACGAAGATTAGTAGTTAATGGAAAATTAAAAAATTGCAATTTTCAAACAAAATAAATAGCAGAATCAACTGCATAAAAAGTAAACACGCTTTATCTACGAAACGTCACTGACCTGTCGCGCGGCGCAGTGCCGGACGCAGCGGGCGGGGGCGCGGCGCAGGGCGTAGGTAGGTACAATAGTAAAAGGGTGCACAGTCCGCCGGCAGGCGGTCATTCATAAAAATTGTCAAAAACAGTTTTTATGAGTGACCGCCTGCCGGCGAACTGTAAATGTGTGGGGCCGTAAAGTCGGAGAACAACAAATCAGCGACATAAACTCACTAAGTTGCACGTTGTTAGTTAAAAGATCACTGATTGAATAATTAATCACATAATATCACATCACAATCAGAATTTCCATCATCAATAATCAAAGAAGGACGGTCAAATCGTACCTGACTACGAGGCGGTGGTGTACAGATATGCCATATATATGTAAAAATCTAGTATTTTTTAAGGTCTTAAAAAACATAAGAAATAGATATTTAAGTCGCCAGAAAAAAAAGCACAAACAATTTTTTTTTTAATAGCATAATTTGCTAATTATTTAGAATAACATGTTCAGAACGCACCATTGACGATTCATTTTGCTTAAGAAATGATTTAGTACTCAAAGATTATAATTATTCATGTTATTAGATGTAATTCAATTCTATATACTTGTGTATCAAACCAACTAGTGCTGTTTTTATTATGTATTGGATTCTTGTCATAAAAATAATTATGTGGGTTCATAGTAAGTATCAGCATTTTGTTCAATTGTGTACAACGGAACGTCATAATATGTCATCGACGCGCGCCATGGATTGACAGTGTCAATACTGTCAATTACAACGGGTGTCAATTTGACACTAATATACTGTAGTGTGTAGTCTTTGCACCCGGCGATCTCGCATTGTTGTTGTATTGTTGTTGTTAGTGTGAATATTGTGATAAGTACTGTACTGTTTTGGATTTCCTTCTGTTGTTTGACCTTGGCATTGTTTTACAGACTGATAACTAGGTACCGCTTGTGACGATTATTCTGTGCTTTTGATTTCCGGACACCGATAACCTCAAAAGTATTTTTTGCATTATTGAAATATCTTGGCTATTTAGATATTATTTTCGAAAGGGATGGTGTTTACTACATAAAACAATCAAATCTCACTATAATTTGCTTCTGTACACTGAAAATAAAACTCAGGTCCAGCTTCTATAGAAATATGCCCGATGTTCTTTTTAAATTTTCAAAGTGTCCACCATTGTGCATTATGCACAAGCGACATCGTCTTATTAAAATTTCACGGACTCGTCTTAACAAGTCCCCATCTGCCACTAAGAAGTTCTAAAAATTTCTCTGCATTTAACGTCCCATCAATAAACACTGGACCTATTATTTTTGACCGACTTTTGTTCCTATGAATTCCAGCGCAGACATTTAGTGAAAACCAGACGCGGGTTTTCGTTACTCCATTATGGATGCTTATTCCAAACTCCACATCTTGTAAACGCGCGCGGCTCGTCTCGGGATAAAAAAAACCGGCCAAGTGCGTGCCGCATCACGCACAATGAAGGGTTCCGTAGTTGAAAAGAATTTATCCCAAAAACAAACTTAACATTAAAATCCCAAAAATATTTTTTTTTATGTGATCAACTCACAAATTACCAATTTTCGGACCTCGCTTTTTGCCAAATTTCATTATTGTAGGTTCACGGGAAGTACCTCATAGGTTTTGATTTACTTGCGAGTATCAAATTATGTCGCTTAAATGGCCGTATTTTTTTATTGCATCGACGTAGAAGCTTGATTTTTTTAGGTCTCCAAGAAACCATAGACCTACGTATTTGATATTAATTTCAACTTAATACCTTTACGCTTTCTTGAGAAAAAGGGTCTTGACAGACTGAAAGACAGACAGACGGACAACAAAGTGATCCTGTAAGGGGTTCCGTTTTTTCCTTTTGAGGTATGGAACCCTAAAAAGTACGTGTGCTGTCCTTAAAGGGCGCCGTTAAACACTGACCGAGTCCGGGACTTTTTGCCGAAAAAATTCCGCTCACACACACACTCGCAATTGTCTATGCACCACTAATGCATAATTTGCGTAAGTAACTATTTCTTTTTCTTTCTAATTGTAGTATTTTGTGGGAATGGGCAGGGTGCGTCAGCGTGGAATCGTATGACACCTTTCTCTGTCTTTCAAGCATATTGAGACGTAGAGAATAGAATCATATGTTTTGCACAGGTTCTTGACCTTACAATGTTTATCTATTGTTACGGACTCAGATCTACATCATGTTGAAAAATAAGAAAATGTAAAATAATTTCCTGTGGCTAAAGTAATCATTGGATTTGATTGATTTTTTGTATACGGGTAAAAAACATGACACTCTTTACGTGGATTATAGGAATGTCAATCGTCCTGCTCCACTTTGTATATTAGTCTATTATCTAGTCTAGTATTAGTATGAGTATTAGTGTTTGTTTGTTAGTTAGTGTAGTTAGTAGTATTAGTTAGTAGTAGTTGTTTGTGTATTTGTTTATTAGTCTATTTTTTATGGTACCTACTTAAAAAAAAATTATATCAGCGAAGCGAAATAACTGTTTATTACGGACAAAAAGAGCTGTAAAAATGGTGCAGGTGTAAACAGTAGCAATATTTTAAGGGGTCATTATACTCATCATTATGAATAACTTTTACTATGGGACCAAACCTGAAATCACGAAAAAAAAACTGGTGCTCAGTACATTTATGTTCGCGTAATTCGTCAAAATGTAGGGAACAGCAGACTTTTTAGTGAACGGAACCCTTATAGTCCGTCTGTAACAGCCAATTTGCTCCGAATCTAATAGACCGATTAAGTTGAAATTTGGTACACATATGAATTTCTGTGACCCAAATACGGAAAGGTAAAGTAAATAAATAAATTTTGAATATGGTGGTCACTTTTGGGGGGCAAATAAGAAAATTTTAAAAAAAGTTTTGCAAACTATACCTTGTGGCATATCAAATGAAAGGGAGGGTCTTTGAGGGTCTCAAATATATTTTTTTTAAATTTTAATGTAAATTGTTCTAAAGTTATTTAAGAAAATGAATGAAAATTGACCATCTCCGAAATTACTGAGCCTAAAATTTTGAAAAAAAATACAGAAAACAGTTCTTTACCTGTAGAGAACAGGAAAACCTATAAGAAGTCTGTAGGTAGTCTTAAAATAACATGGTAAATCCCCCAACATTGTGAAACTTACATTTACAGTTGGAATGTATGGGAGAACATTTTTTCAACTACAATGTTTAGTTTGTTCTTGTTCTTGGGATAAATTCATTCCAACTGCGGAACCATTCATTGTGCGTAGTCCGACACGCACTTGGCCGGTTTTACTAACACTAGGCAATAAGTTATTTTTTTTTTCTATTCTATGTATTATCTCACCGACCGCAATTAGCTGTGCGGGCGTATCTAACCGGCGCGGCGGCGGCGTGCACCATAAATGAGTAACACACTATCAATCGGAATCGGTTTCTATTGACAGTTCAACAACACTCATTGCGTTATTTACGGTGTTGAGAAGACACACTTTTCGATCTTAAGAAGCAATGCATTAACAATTTGCTTCAAAATGATTCAGGTTCCGATCGATAGCGTGTTGCACAGGTAGGGTGCGGGTTCCTGTTCGCCAGGTGTCGTCGAATCGAGGAGCGTGACCCATGGTTTGTTTGCTTAATTAATATTGTACCTACCGTTTTAATGAACTATGATAAATCAATAAAAATAACTGTGTTAATCAACCACAAGACTTAATGGTGATTAAATACCTATTAAAATGCATAATTGTTATTTTTATGATTGTTGAGCTATAAACGAATTTAGAACATTGTTCTATTTCTGTTAATTGCTTGAAGTTATCAGGGATGTCAAAGTATTTGAATTTATGATTTGTGTCCCTGTATGTGTACCTATTTGCTAGCTTCGGATAACCTGAGTTCGGACATAGGATAATGTTTGTTCTGGTAGTAGGTACGTTCCTCTGGGATAATTTCCGTACTTACATTTGAATACTATTCGTGAGCAATTCTGGCCTACAGGAGGGAAAGTGTTAGCGGCTACTTTAGAAGGTGTGTTCGCTGTCAGAGATTTAGAGCTAAGCCTTTAAGCCCCATAATGGGAAATTTACCGCAATCTCGTGTAACTCCTGCTCTATCATTTGCGACTTGTGGCACTGATTTTGCAGGACCTTTTTTAATCTTAAATAGAAAGGGTCGCGGTGCCAAGACCTCCAAGTGCTATCTATGCATATTTGTTTGTTTCAGTACTAAAGCTGTGCATTTGGAGGTCGTGAGCGACTTAAGTAGCAATGGCTTTATCTTGTGCTTGCGTAGATTCATTTCACGTCGAGGTAAACCTCATACTATACACTGTGATAACGGTACAAATTTTAAGGAGCTAATAATGAACTGAACAGACTGCTCAAAGAAAGTGAACGTACAATTAGCAACTACGCGAGCATGGAAGGTATAACGTTTAAATTCTCTCCCGCGTATGCACCGCATTTCGGCGTAAAGAGAAGAGTTATATACAGGCTATCTCAGTAAATGATACCTTAAAAAAAAGAGCAATAACTCAGCATGTTTTTAAAATTATTTGAACACCTGTAGCTATTTTATTTATTTTTTAAATGTCAATTAAAATCCATTTTTTTTCTTTAATTTTTTTTTCTTTTTATTTTAAATAGTCTGAAAGTTATTTTTTTAGTAAATACGGTGCTTCGAAATGATTTCATACCATTAAACACACATTAGGCCAATAAAGTAAATTTAAAAAAATATAAATTTTCACTCAATCTTTGCGTTATTAGGCCTTAATTGGAAAATTTTGGGATTTTGGTACCAAAATCGTAAAAGTTCTCTAAAAAAATAAATATCAGACTTTGGTTAGGACAAATATGGCTCAAAATGTTCTAGATGGTCTGTATTAACTCCCCTTTAAGGCTTTGCACCCACCTTCCAAACACCCTGTATATATAACTCTTCAAAAGTTAAACTGCAGTTCTGTGCAATCTGTGCAAACAGTGTATACACTGTTTGCACAGATTGAGGCTATCATGAACTCACGTCCGATTACTTCAATGTCTGCTGATCCTTCTGATGTGTCAGCAATTACACCCGGACATTTCCTTGTGGATCGACCATTGACTTCACTACCTTCACCCGTCACCGAACGAGTCAGTATCAACAGATACCAGCTGATTGAACGCTTAAGACAGCACTTCTGGTCTCGATGGACAAATGACTATCTAGCTACTCTGCAGCAGCGCGTCAAATGGCAACGTGCACAAGACCACGTTCGTGTCGGCGACCTGGTCTTCATCCTGGATGATCAGATTCCACCTATGAAGTGGCTCATGGGCCGCGTTGTGAAGCTATATCCTGGAGCTGGCGGCGTATGCAGGGTGGTCGACGTAAAAACAGAGAACGGCGTCATTCATAGACCCGTTTCTAGACTAGCCCTACTAGATTCCCAAGAGCTCCTTGGGGAACATGTCCCCAAAGGGGGGGAGGATGTTTGCAACGTAGCTGGAAATGAAATGAAATGAAATGAAATGAAATGAAATGAAATGAAATTGTTTATTCTGTAAATAGGATATCGAAATCACTTTTACACGTCATATTTTTTTTTTTTTAAATAAGCTAGATGAAGTCGACATTTCCTATCTGACTACCCTGAGAAGAAATGGCGAAACAAACTCAGGGGTCAAAGTCTCTTTTAAAGTCCAGACATAATCTTGGTCAGATCATGTGAGGACCATGTAGATCCAGTCTGAAATGGTCTTTTGAGGAAAGAACCATAAAAATTTGAGTGGACCTGTCCAGTCAGTGCAAGCATTTGTCAACAATCGTGCAGCTCAACTCAGGATTTCAGGAGCTCAATAACTCGACGAACAATACCAAAGAAAGGACGTTTGGGTAGGTCGCATAAAGTACTCAAAAATATCAGACCATCAATAATACTAAAAAAGAAAAAAAAAAAAGATCCACATAGTGCTCACATTTACAATAATTTTATTTTTTTAACAATTTACATTGATTTTTTAACAAAGGTTTGTCATTTTATCTATACTAATATTATAAAGAGGTAAAATTTGTATGTAAGTTTGTATGTAGGGGGTAATCTCCGGAACTAATGATCCAATTCTAAAATTTTTTTCACTGGTAGAAAGCTACATTATTCCTGAGTGCTATAGGCTATAAATATATATTAATATCATGCATATTAGCCGAGCTATCACAAGTTTTGTCTAACAAGTCGGAAAGAAATACCTCTTTAAACAGACTTTTTTGCATGCGCTGCCTAAACGGTTGTTTATAATTGATAACAATGTATGGCAGTTTGGTCCGTCTTAAATAATTCTACAAAAAAGTCCGCGACACCATATTTCAATCTTTTATATTTTATCTTTTATACATCTTTTATTGTTTTAAAAAAGTATTTTTTAGACATACTTACGTTTGGATGATTATTTAAACAACAAAACATTAATCCTTATCAAAATAAGATATTTTATGATCACAAGGACATCATGGAGATAAGATTTGGCCTTTACAGTATGGCAATTGGTCATACAGTTTCGGAGATAATATAAAATTACTAAAACGCAAAATAACTTTAATTCATACCGGTTCCTCTTGAGCAAACATGTTTAGAGCGGACGTTTTATCAATTTACCCATAGATGGCGTTGTGCAAAATGTCGGTGGAATACAGCGGAAGAGTTTGTTTTTAGGGTTCCGTACCAAAATGGTAAAAAGGAACCCTTATGGTGTGACTCAGTCTGTCTGTCTGTCTCTCTGTCTGTCACAGCTGGATATCTCAAGAACTACTAATGCTATCAACTTGAAATTTGGAACAGTTTTAGATAATATTTACCCAACTATTTTGCAAATAAGAAACAAATAAAACGATATGTATTTTTTTTGCAACATGGGCTGAAAGGGGGTCTTAAAAATTCAAAGTTGGGCTACTAGGTCATGTGCGGTATCATATGAAAGAGCGCTGTTTGCGCATTCTCAAACATGTTTTTATTTTTTTTTTAGGCCGCACAGTGTTCGACTTTTGATGAAAAATGTAAAAAAAAAATACCGTCCCCCCCCCCCCCCCTTATCTCCGAAGTTTGCAAAGAGAAAAATCTGAAATTATTCTATGTGATGCAAGTTTATGTAAAGATAACAGGAAAAAAAAACGATGTCTCTAAATAGCACACTTTTTCAGAAATCGGAACGGAACCCTCGGTGCGCGAGTCCGACTCGCTCTTGACCGGTTTTTTTTTGTTAGTTTGTTTGAACGCGCTATCTCTGGAACTACCCCAGTCGGATTTGAAAAAATCTTTTTGCATTTTATAACCCAGTTCTTGAGGAGGGCTATAGGCTATTTAACATCACGCTAGGGCCCTTAGGAGCCGAGCGCGAAGTAATAGCGCGGGCAGGCGATGCGGAAGGATATAGGCTATTTAACATCACGCTAGGCCCCTTAGGAGCCGAGCGCGAAGTAATAGCGCGGGCAGGCGATGCGGAAGGATATAGGCTATTTAAAATCACTCTAGGGCCCTTAGGAGCCGAGCGCGAAGTAATAGCGCGGGCAGGCGATGCGGAAGGATATAGGCTATTTAACATCACGCTAAGACCCTTAGGAGCCGAGCGCGAAGTAATAGCGTGGGCAGGCGATGCGGAAGGATATAGCCTATTTAACATCACGCTAGGGCCCTTAGGAGCCGAGCGCGAAGTAATAGCGCGGGCAGGCAATGGAGAAGGATATAGGCTATTTGACATCACGCTAGGGCCCTTAGGAGCCGAGCGCGAAGTAATAGCGCGGGCAGGCGATGCGGAAGGACATAGGCTATTTAACATCACGCTAGGGCCCTTAGGAGCCGAGCGCGAAGTAATAGCGCGGGCAGGTGATGCGGAAGGTTATAGGCTATTTAACATCACGCTAGGGCTCTTAGGAGCCGAGCGCGAAGTAATAGCGCGGGCAGGCGATGCGGAAGGATATAGGATATTTAACATCACGCTAGGGCCCTTAGGAGCCGAGCGCGAAGTAATAGCGCGGGCAAGCAATGGGGAAGGATATAGTATATTTAACATCACGCTAGGGCCCTTAGGAGCCGAGCGCGAAGTAATAGCGCATGCAGGCGATGCGGAAGGATATAGTCTATTTAACATCACGCTAGGGCCCTCAGGAGCCGAGCGCGAAGTAATAGCACGGGCAGGCATTGCGATGCGATGCGTCGGGGTTGGTGGGTGGGGGCTACAAGAAATTTAACGCGGACGAAGTCGCGGGCAGAAGCTAGTTTATTATAATGAGTTTTGGTATTATATATATTACAAAGTTGATTGAATAGCTCAAACCCAAGCTTTTTTGTCTTCTAAATAATCAGAAATTTTATAGTAGCCCTTTTTACAAAGTTTGGTTTTAATGCAGCTTTTAAATCGTTTAATGGGCAAGTTTCGAATGTCAATGGGAAGTTTGTTGTAAAAGCATATACATTGACCCATGAACGAGTTGCCTACTCTGTGGAGACGAGTGCGATGTACAGCAAGATTGTGTAGATTGTGTTGTTTGTGTTGGAACTCAAACAGGCTCAACAACTAAACATTGAAGGAAGCGTCAACGGGAACGCGCACCAGGCCTTCGTGCGCCGGCCGCCATCTTGACTCTTCCCTTTTTACACGGCGACTCGAACGACGTGCGACGCTATTGTCGCGCATGAACCTTTTTTTACTTTTTACCTTTGTTAACCTACTTATATTCTTACTCATGTTATTTAAAAGGCTGAAATTATATTGTTCGAACAAGGAAACAACTTTTACTTTGACTCCACGTTAACAGTACCTCATGAAGGATGAGTCTACTTTAGCTAGTCTGAAACCTGGTTGAACTAAATGGTCCCTATTTCTAGCCCTTTATTTGTGTCTTTCACCTCGTTTACTGAAAAGATTTAGATTTTTCCTTACGTCCTACATGATTTTTTCGTAGATATATTGACAAGGTACCGTCATGATGTTAATATTTTTAAACCGTTCCCTTAGAGAATCGCGCCTGCGGAGGCCATATATTGCTCTGATGGCTCTTCTCTGGAAAAAAAATAGACTCTATAATAATAGTACCCAATCAAAAAGAAGAAAAGATATAATCGCAGATATTCCCCGAACTAAATTGAAATTCACTAGCAGACAACTACAGAAACGTTCAGCTCAATTGTATAATAAAATAAACAAATATGTGTATGTTCATAATAAAAATAGGTACAATTGTAAAATAAGCTTAGTAAATTGGATTAAAACACTTTCCTATGATAAAACGGAGGCTCTGTTACAACAGATTGAGTAATCAGACATATAACACATCATTCATACACCTCATTCTATATATTATCATATCACATCAAATCACAAACACCACATTCACATCACAACATACATCACATTCATATCACAACACACAATACTGTAACTTCACACACACCACTTCACGTCACAACACACACCTCACCTCACGCTACACGTCACGCATAAATTAAATACCTATACCATTGTTATGGAAGAGCGGAGCCTTCTAACACAGGCATTATCTGCCTAAAAGGAGACTTCGAATACAAATTTGTAACTATTTGCTGATTTGTGACAATAAACAATTTTTTATTTTTTTATTTATTATATATCTGCAGCCCGTCCCCATAGTAAGATACTGTAAGACATAATACTATGAAAGTAACTGAAATAAACTAGCCTCGCGGTATCTACATCAGTAAATTGAGGTATTTTTCTCACAGCATATGCTGCTGAACTAAGCCGTCCTGCAAGCAGCCTTGAGTCGAGCGTGATCCCCTGGAAAACAGTTGTCTGGGCGAATTCTAGTTTCTCTGTACTATAACTAATACTATGTCACAATCAGTACTTTTAACATTTGGTAAAGCAAATCTTATACATTTAGTCTTTTTCCCATTTAATACTAAATTATTAGCAGTGAACCAATTTTGAACCTGCAGTTAAACTTATGACACCCCTCTGATAACATCCGGGGTTAAAATTTCCACAGTCTACCCATTAATAAGCAATCAGTTATGTTATGAGTTTATGAGTGACCTATTAATAAAATTGGTTTGAATATTAATGAGCTGCATGCAGGTACCTATAAAAGGTAAACATTATCCAGCATAAGCACATTTGAACCACATTCGTGGGACAGTTGTCTCTTAAAATCTTTGTTACATACCCGGTTGAGTTCCCAACGAAGTAGTTGAAAATACAGCAATTAATCATCAGTCAACATGAAACTGACTTTGGTCCTTCTTCTCGTGTTGCCATGCTCGTGGTGCTCCGAGGCGCAGAGTGGGGCGGGAATATTTTGTGGCCGAGTTCTTTCAGAACGGTTGGAACATGTCTGCTGGGACCCTAATTCGGTGGAGCGCAATGACGAGTGGCGGGTGACGGCGGACACTGACCAGGGGCTGGGTGGCGTGCGCGGCAAGCGCGAGCTGGGTGGTGTGCGCGGCAAGCGGGGGCTGGGGGGTGTGCGCGGCAAGCGAGGCATTGCTGACGATTGCTGTTACAACTCCTGCACTACTGAAGAACTGCGTTCGTACTGCTTGTGATGAAAGACCGGCTCTTAAGTTTTGAATGTAATAATGATTATGTTTTAATGTAAACTAGCGGCCCCGACAGACGTTGTCCTGTCTGAACGATACTAGAAGCCGACTGTAGCGCCACCTACCGGGTCCAATTGTGTTTTCAAACCATCCAGGAACCCATTTAAAAAATATACACACAAATCCCTCTAAATCGGTTGTTATACCAATCATGTAACAGCAATCGTCAGCAATGCCTCGCTTGCCGCGCACACCCCCAGCCCCCGCTTGCCGCGCACACCACCCAGCTCGCGCTTGCCGCGCACGCCACCCAGCCCCTGGTCAGTCTCCGCCGTCACCCGCCACTCGTCATTGCGCTCCACCGAATTAGGGTCCCAGCAGACATGTTCCAACCGTTCTGAAAGAACTCGGCCACAAAATATTCCCGCCCCACTCTGCGCCTCGGAGCACCACGAGCATGGCAACACGAGAAGAAGGACCAAAGTTAGTTTCATGTTGACTGATGATTAATTGCTGTATTTTCAACTACTTCGTTGGGAACTCAACCGGGTATGTAACAAAGATTTTAAGAGACAACTGTCCCACGAATGTGGTTCAAATGTGCTTATGCTGGATAATGTTTACCTTTTATAGGTACCTCCTGGAAGGCAATTCTCGCGCAAATCGAATTCGATTTTGTCGTTCGACTCGTACTTTTCCCTCGTACTAGCTATTCTCGCCCTACCTATCGATTCTAGCATTTCTCGCATTAAAGCCACGCGACATGCCTTAGTTTACATGCGACATGAAGATATTAGATGACGTCATGGCGACTGGTGGCGCGGTCGTACCAACGTCAATGTTGTGTCATTCATGATTGTGTCAATTGCGGAAGAAAATAATAAATATCTTTTAACAAAATGTGTTACGAGTTCATAAACATTTAGAATTCGCTGCGATTGCCACAACAAGGAAAACCTCTGACAACTATCGACTATTTGTGCGCCGTCGATTGATCACACATACACATCTGAGATACAAAAGCGGAAGGCGCCGGGTTCTAAAACCAGTCAAATGGATGAGGACGACTTTGCTCTAGTTGGGGCAAGAAAGGTTGATCGCGTCGCTACCACAACAAATGCGGCATCACTCTTTTAGGCGAGGATTTTTGAATTGCAGTGCTCACCATCCTTCTGCATATTTCCTAGTTGGATGGACCCCACAGACATCGAGAGAGAAGGAGCTAACGCCAAATCAGTACCGATGGAAGGACGTTGCTACATCCTCGAGGTTCCGCGCTGCAAAAAGCCGCCGCTCCCGCCAGGCAAAATTCTGGGCTAAGGACAATGATATTATAAGTAAAAATTTTACTTATAATATCATTGGCTAAGGACCACCGTTGTGTGTAGATGTTACAGGGAAGCAGAACAAACCCGAGTGTGGTGTGATAATAATGATGTTTTGTGGTTTACTAGTTTATGTACCTATGTATGCTAGTCTGTGACGGTACGTATGTATAGGGTCTTTTGTAACCTGAATTATGATTGTTATTAGGTTATTATTGTTATTAATATTAGGTTGACGTGTTATGTTGACGCACTTTGTCAACAAATTTTCTTTATCTTTAAACTTCGAACGACTATCAACAGCCAAGCATTTTCCCAACTATGTTGGGGTCGGCTTCCAATCTAACCGGATGCAGCTGAATACCAGTATTTTACATGGAGCGACTGCCTATCTGACCTCGACAACCCAGTTACTACTGGGTAATACGACAGGGCCATCAACATGATACATAATTTCAAAAACATTTCAAACAATAAAGATTTCAAATAAACTCCTTTGCAAAAAAAACGGGCACCTTACAGTCATTGGCTTTTCTATGGATAATATTAATATTTTTAGTATATCATTAGCATAAATGACTAGAAATTTCTTATTATCATTGAAAATATAGTTTTTAACCCTTAAATCCTGGAATCAGTGTTTTAGTCAATGTAAACAGAGAGTCGTGTTAAAATGGAAATTTTTAGGGTATAATTAAATTAAGACTACGAGTATTTTTATGGTATTTTAATAAAGAAAAGACATTAAAAAATAAAAATTAATAACGAGTATGACCTCCCCTTGCAGCGATTACGGCATGTAATAGTCTTGGCATGCTTTCCACCAGGATTTTGATGGTCTCCTGTGGAATGTGTACCCACTCAGCCGAGATCACACGTTTAAGCTCCCTCATGTTTTGTGGAAGAGGTTGGACAGATCGTACTCGCCTTTTTAGGAGGTCCCAGACGTGCTCAATGGGGTTAAGGTCGGGGCTCCGCGCTAGCCAATCCAGACGACGAATACCGACCTCTTGCATATAAGCATCTACGTCGCCAGAACGGTGGTCCCGCGCATTAACGTCCATTTAAATGGCATCTTCACCAATTACAGTCAATGCGGGCTGTGCATGTTGACAAATTATTCCTGTTATGTACCCTTGCGCATTTAGTGAGCCATTTTCAATGAACACTATCTCGGTACGATAGCTGGAAGTTACGCCCGCCCAAAACATAACGGACCTTCCACCATAAGGGGTGATTTCTTCAAAACACACGTCGGTATAGCATTCCCCTGGTCTTCCTAACACTCGCCGACGTCGATCCTTACCATTCAGACAAATTTGAGCCTCATCGGAGAAGAGTACGCTACTCCAGTTATCACTGTTCAAGATAGACAATTTCTAGTGAACCTCAGTCGAGCAATCCGGTGCTCACGGAGTAACTTGGGATCCCGCGCTGGTCGTCGACTGCGTATATCAACCGCTAAAAGCCCCCTCCTCACTGTCCATAGGCTAACTTGTGCTCCTCGTACCTCTTCAAGGTTTTTTTTGAGGTCTATGTAACTGCATTTGCGGTTTCTCAGCGCCTGAGTCACTGAAAAGCGGTCGTCTCGTGGTTTTGTGCAACGTTTTCTCCCAGAACCTTGCCTTCTTTGAATGGAACCTGTATCTTGGTATCGAGTCCAGGTTATTTGGACGGTGGAACGACTCATGTTTAACCGCTGTGAGCCGTAACATTGGCTACACTCCTCTCCCAGCAGTGCTATAATTTTATTAGCTCTTATTGCTTTTTCTGCCATTACAATCGGCACAATGATATCTGTTTTAAGTCACAATAAGGCAGGATTATGCGATAAACAAAAATTATTCTAATAAAAATAACGAGAAGTTAGTTTTAGTAGCCTGATAACCTTTTAACCGCAAACCTGCGAATAGTAAGTAAAAAGTCATAAACTGAAAAAAGTATTATTATTTTTAAAAACAACAGTTTTGAATTTGAAATTAACTTTTTTTTCATACCCGGACTCTTTATTAAGTGCCAGTAACATAGTTTGGCTATTAAAACCTCTTTAGAACTAAATGATTACCAATAATGTAGAAAAATCCAACCTGCCCGTTTTTTTTGCAAAGGAGTGTATATGTTTTATTTTTCTTCACTAAGAAAATTAATTAAGAAAACAAATTAAGAAACTTATAGCTAATAAAAATACTGGACCTAAACAATACAATATAAGAATCACTAGTTTACATGATTAGTCGGCGTCATGTGTGGTGCGCTGTTCAGTGGCCAGCTTAACGGTGCTTTTCCACCAAAGATGTGCTATGCTACGTTGCTATCGACCAATAATACCTCCCCTACTATTACTGTCTTGAAGTTCTTGACATAACCAATATTTTGTAACCATATTTTGATTTAAGAGTGTCCGTGGAGTTTCTTGCCCGTTCTTCTCCATACAGATCTACGCTTTGGAATGGGCAACTAGCTTCAACTTTCTGACTTACCTACTGACCAACTGTTTGACAATTCAAAAGTGCCTGTAATTGGTCTAATTGAAATAAATGCTTTGAGTTTGAGTTCCCATATTCAGGTTCAAGTGTGATATATTTAATAACGCTTCATGATAGCGCTTACAAACAATTGGTGGCGCCCAACAGAGCCCAGTACAACACTTTACTTGCACAGAGGGTCAATTATTACTCGGTAGTAAATAACAGGGTTTTTATTTTAATAAAATAAAACACGTAATAATTATGTAACCAAAATAATATACTTATTTAACAAGTTATATACATTTTATCAACTTTTTATTTACATAAACATTTCACAATTATTCTCAACATTTATTCATTATAGTCTTGTGCCAGTTTACCTGAGAAAGAAGTCTTGATGTCGCAAAAGTGGCCCGATTCATATTGGATGCTTAGCAGCCATAGTGCGCAACCGAGTCGTCACATTGTCCACGTCAGTATTCGACGAGACAGGACGGCGCTTCGATGGGTTGACTATCGACTTACACTGTTAACCGTAAACTTCTCTTGAAAAATTATTGAAAAAAAAAATGCTCTTCATGCATTTTTTTGCCGATTTTTAAAGTGAAAGTAATATACTATTTGCAATTAATTACTAGTTGAGTTATATGAATTTCACAGATTCATATAAAAATGTTAGAAATTATTACTGAACAGAACATTATGAACGTAAGGCCAATTTTGGACTAACCAAGAACTTAGTAGGCTGGTGCTTGGTACACAAACCGAAATAGCTGTCGAATGAAGGCCTATAACGCAACAGATAAACGCATACACAGTAGCTTACATTACAATACTACCGCAAATTAGCTACAAGTGTGTTGTAGGCCTTAATAAATAATAATAGGCAATAAGACATTATAACAGTATATGCAGATAAGATGTACCGCGATAGAAACGCGTACCTAATACGGAATTGAGGTGCCTTATTGCGCTCAGTAGTACGCGTGTGATACGTCTTATCCCGTACATTTTTGGTGTTTGCGTTAAAAAAATGATGAACATAGAAAAAACTAACCGTAACAGGGTTTTTCGAAGTTTTAATATATTTAAAATATAGTCTCTCTCTAGCTGATTGTCGTGTCATCGCATCGAGTATCACCAACTACCGAGCTACTCACTTCACAAGAAAAAAGGTCTTAAATAAAAAATAGTCTGCACAACTTTACTGTGACCCCATGTTCACTCGGGGAAGCAGTGCTAGTCAAATATGTAAATTGTAGATCCGCCAAACCGCGTAAAAAATGATCACGTTTCTGACAAGTAGACGTTTGAATATAGCATCGTCTCGCTCGCTCATACTGAAAATCGTATTTGTCGTTCCATGCGGATGTGCGAGCTCACTGTTGGCGACCTAAGGCACATTTAACATGAAATGTTCGGTGCTAGTGCTGACAGCCGCTGTGGTCGCCGCGGTTGTGTGCGGCGGGGGGCGCGGGCGGCGCGCGCGGCGACTCCTTCTGCCGGTCCCACAGCTTGGCGTACAGCGAGCTGGGGTTGCTGACGAGCTGCTGGTGCGTGCCGCGCTCGCTGACGGCGCCGTGCTCCAGCACGAGGATCTCGTCTGCGTCGGCCACCGTGGACAGCCGGTGAGCGATGCAGATGGAGGTGCGTCCTACTGTCGCCGCTTTCAGTGCTTGGAGGATCGCCTGTGGAGACAACACATTTAATTCTGTATCTTTTCAAAGGGCGCTACTCACCTAAAACCTGTTGAGATGACCAAATATATGGCTATTTTTATTTAAACCACTAGCTAAAACGTACATGTTCAGTGATGGAGTCGAGGCTGGAGGTGGCCTCGTCAAAGATGATGATGGGCGAGTCCTTGAGGATGGCGCGCGCGATGGCCACGCGTTGCTTCTCGCCGCCCGACAGCTTCAGGCCGCGCTCGCCCACTTGCGTGTCGTAGCCCTGGGGACAATAACAAATACATTACAATCAACATACGACTAATGCGCGCGCGTGCGCGTGCGCGCGTATTGAGCGTTCTACCGGTACAAATCGGCCAGTAAAGGCGCCAAATAGGTGCGAGCTCTGTTCCTCATCAGTGTTTACTCCAGCCGGTCAATAAAGGTGAGCCAGAGGGGGGGAACAAGACTTCTCCCGGGAGATAGGGTCCGTAGGGTCGCACTGACCACCAGCTCGCCACTGCTGCCCTGCGGGTTTATGTATCGCTCTTGGTATGGCTCCTCACCTTGGTAAACTCTACTGGTACAGACCTCGAGTTCAGGAGCCCGCAAACCCCGCCGGCATGACGTCACTGCAGAACATAAGCCGCCCATCCCTCCTTCCACTTATCCCTGTACTGCTGATTGTTGCCAATCCTTATAAAAGAGTCGAGTTCGTCCCGCCACCTCCTGGGCCTGCCGCGTTGCCGGTTGCTCCTCATTGTTTCATTAGAAAGCAGTATTATTTTAATCTTACTTGAGTGTGGGAAAGAGTTGAAGCTAGACGTCCTGTATTGTTGCATCTCTTTCTCACACTGAAGTAACTTACAATAATACTGCATTAAGAACTGAAATCCAATTCTCGTACATAAAAACGTTCAAATTCAAGTCGCAATCTCATGCCAGCGACAATCAAATGTGAAAAGTGTAGGTAAACGCTACACAATTTTTGACAGATTGAGACTGAGATGAGATTGCGAACGTTGTTAAAATACGGGAATTGCCCCTCCGGTGGTTGGCCCCCTGAACGATAATATTATTATGTTCTTTTGAATTTATTTATTTATTATTTATTTATTCATCAACAAAGTACAAGTAGTGATGTACAAGTACGCTAATTAATAGTGCCGTGCTATCCTTAGAGAATATAACACTGGACAAGCCTTACGAACACTTCCCCCTCTGTAAAAGTACAAGAACAAAGGGGTACGTTCATAAAAAAAACCGGTCAAGAGCGAGTCGGACTCGCGCACCGAGGGTTCCGTTCCGATTTCTGAAAAAGTGTGCTATTTAGAGACATCGTTTTATTTTTCCTGTAATTTTTACATAAACTTCTATCACATTGAATAATTTCTGATTTTTCTCTTAGCAAACTTCGGAGATAAGGGGGGGGGACGGTATTTTTACATTTTTCATCAGAAGTCGAAAACTATGCGGCCGAAAAAAAATAAAAAATATTTTAAGAATTTTCAAACAGCGCTCTAAATGATACCCCACATGCCCTAGTAGCCACACTTTAATTTTTTAAGACCCCGTTTCAGTCCCTGTTGCAAAAAAAGTATAAATATTTTAATTTCTTTCTTATTTGCAAAATAGTTGGGTCAACGTCATCTAAAACTATTCTAAATTTCAAGTTGATAGCATTAGCAGTTCTTGAGATATCCAGCTGTGACAGACAGACAGACATTTATTCGTCGGATATGGTAGGTACAAAGTTGAAAATTACATAAATATTCTAAACTGCCTTCTCCAGTGTTATAATATATATCGTCGCTAATCTAACTAACTGACGTATCTGACATTTGGAGTAAGCCGAGTCGACCTAACTATAGTGATTTGATACATTTTCCAAGTCAAATCGATCTGTTTAATCGTCGTATCTGTACCTATGCCTTACGGTGCCCGTGATAATGCAAAAATCGAGACCGATGTACCTACCGTTTACAAAAAAAAAGAAAAATAGCTTACCCCGTAAAATGTGCTTCGTATCAGTTACGTCACTTAGTTAAATTAGCTACGATATTACCTAAGGTGCTATCCTATAATTTAGATAATAGCGAGATCTATAATTATGTCAAAGCTTTTGGGTTAATGCTATGTATGCATTTAGTTGATAAGCCTTTATAAATAAACAAATAATACTGTGTAACAGTAATGATACCTTGGGCCATGTTAGCACAGACTCGTGCAGCTCGGCCATCTTGCTGGCCTCGTACACTTGCTCGGGCGACTTGCTGAGGTCGCCGTAGTGCAGGTTGTGGAAGATCGTGTCGTGGAATAGCACGCAGTCCTGAAATCATGAAAACTCGATTTAGCTATACCAGAAAGGTTTAGGTAGTGAAATAAAGGGAAACAATCTTGATGTGACTTTTATCTTTTTTATTTTAAAACCTCGGTTTAAAAATAAAATGCAACTAAAAACCAATGTAAATACAACAATAATGATTACTAAATCAATTGAACCATTAGTTTAAGCAGTAGTTTATTTGTTTAATATGTGTTTGTGTAAAAAGTCACATCAAGATTGTTTACCTTTCACTACCTAAACCTTTCTGGTATAGGTCTCTTAACTGGGAAAATTCGTTTTCTCTATTTTCAGCCGAGCAGAGCTCGATTGCCCATGTTATTTTTTAAATAAATCTAAGGCACAGCAAAATTTAACAAAACATAATAGAAAATAAAATTAAAATAAAAAAATGCAATATAAGAAATTAGCAAAATTTACAAACTATGAAACAATGTAGAGATAAAAATGCAATCAACAGAAAAGTACTACTTTCTACATATCTATCTTTCATCTATCATCTCACAGAATCTTAAACATTCACGATTCTGACGAATACAAGATTCTCAAACCCCTGCCTTGAAATTTTCCATGGGTTTTAAATAAAAGCTATTCCATACATCTCAACCGCGTAGGTATTGCACTTTTGTAGGTAACAGCAATTTTTTTTTTTAAACTCAAACTCAAACCATTTATTTCAATTAAACCAATTACAGGCACTTTTGAATTGTCAAAGAATCGGTCAGTAATTAAGTCAGAAAGTTGAAGCTATAGGCCGACCGTTTAACTCGCGAATCGCCTGCGCGGTAAGAAGGGAGCGAGGGGAGATGTTAGCGGTTGGGTGAAAGGGCAGCTCCTGCTCCGCGCACCCCTTTCACCCAACCGCTAACATCTCCCCTCGCTCCCTTCTTACCGCGCAGGCGATTCGCGAGTTAAACGGTCGGCCTATAGTTGCCCATTCCAAAGCGTGGATCTCTATGGAGAAGAATGGGCAAGAAACTCCACGGACACTCTTTTAAATCAAAATATGGTTACAAAATATTGGTTACATCATTCATGTTGAAATTATACATGTGAGAACGATGTACGTTAAAAAAGCGTCCGTAATAAAAACATTTAAAAAAAAAACGGCCAAGTGCGTGTCGGACTATGCACAATGAAGGGTTCCGTAGTGGTTTTTTTTTGTATAAAATAAAGATTTTTATTTATTTATTTTATTTAAGCCCTTTTATTTGATATGTCACACGGTACAGTTTGCAAGTTTTTTTTTAATTTTCTTTTTTGCCTCCTAAAAGTGACCTCTATATTTAAAATTCATTTATTTACTTTAGCCATACGTGTTTGGGTCACAGAAATCCATATGTGTTCCAAATTTCAACTTAATCGGTCCATTCGGATTCGGATTCGATTCGGAGCAAATTGGCTGTGACAGACGGACAGACAGACACACGAGTGCATGATCCTATAAGGGTTCCGTTTTTTCCTTTTGAGGTACGGAACCCTAAAAACAATTCAAAATTTAAATTAAATTAAAATAAGCCGTGGCAGCTAGAAACCGACGAAAAATTTTAACGCAGAATCATGTACTGAATGTTCCACCTGATGCTAGAGAATGACACTATTGCCAGCTCACTACAAGTGAGATCACTTCAGTCTCGGAGACATTTACACAGAATACACCGGCTGTAATCTATGGTGTACAATCATAAGCACTAATATAATATGTATACATTTAACCGCTAACTGGGCGCTGGCACACCGGTGTGCCGCTCGGTGCTAACCGTCAACGGGCGCTGGCACACCGGTGTGCCACGCGGTTCACGCGGTTTCAATCTCATTGTAACTTATACTAAGGGCTAATATCCTATAAGGCTATGTTTTACTCTATGGTACGAAAGGTATTCTCGTCATAAAAGTCATTCACAACGAAAAATATCGATAGGCAACACTACAATAAAAGAGCGGGAGGGTCATAAATATATCGCGCAGCGGGGATTCCACCTGTTGACAGATGTGACGTTTCAAGTGTCAGACTGCTCAACGGTTAACAAAATTCAAAAGCTATTTGCTCGTGGAGGTTACTCCACGAGCAAAAAGTGCCCATACTATTGGAACACTTTGGGCACTTTTATAAGTTGCTATGTGTATGTCGCAGCCAACTAACTTAATTAGCCGTTTAGTTAACAGCCTAAACTTTGGGAGGAGCGCTCGCTAGCCGTTACCACAGAACCTCCCGATTCGCTAGCTCGGTTCGCGCGCGGTTGGTCACAGTTCTAACCTAACCCATTTGGTCCGGGTGCCCTGATTTAGTTACTGCGACCAATAAGGCTCGCGCGTGGTTGGTCACAGTTCTAACCTAACCCATTTGGTCCGGGTGCCCTGATTTAGTTACTGCGACCAATAAGGCTC
This sequence comes from Cosmia trapezina, assembly GCA_905163495.3. Classification (NCBI taxonomy): domain Eukaryota; kingdom Metazoa; phylum Arthropoda; class Insecta; order Lepidoptera; family Noctuidae; genus Cosmia; species Cosmia trapezina. Next base: position 30,616,326 of record LR991020.1, on the reverse strand, counting down.
GCGCGTGGTTGGTCACAGTTCTAACCTAACCCATTTGGTCCGGATGCCCTGATTTAGTTACTGCGAAGGTTATGCTAATTCTGACCCATCTTGGACCCTATGTATAATAATAATGAGTTAAGACTCTTATCTTGGAACTCCGATGGAGTTCGCTCAAAAATACATGAATTACTCGAGCTAGCGGTATGTACCCTATCCATTGATATAATAGCTGTTTGTGAAACTAAACTTACTGGTGATACTCCCTTAACGACACCAGGATTTAATTGCTATCGACAAGACAAACATCAAAGTGGTCGGGGTCAAGGTGTAGCCATTTTGGTCAATGAGAGATTTGAGGTAGGTCCGATCGCTATTCCCAAACTAAGCACATTGAAGCGGTTAAATTAAATTAAAAAATTAAAAAAAAATTAAAAAATTAAAAATTATTTATTGACACTAATAAGTTTTGTTACAAACAAATATTCATAGGTAACTAGTGGGCTATTATAAAACAATACATACTGGGAGCATCTGCAGCCGAACTAGGTGTAAACCTGTATCTCGGCATACAGCGCCAATCCTCTCAGATATTTATATAAATAAAAATTAAGCCAACAAGTACAATTTTGCTTCAAACCTAATGTCTTAGGGACTATTTTAATACAATAAAAAAAACTAAAAATAACAAGGAAGAAAAAACAATGTGTTGGAGAGTGTAGGTGTGTGAGTAAAGTTTTTGTAAGTGTGGATGTGGTGTGTGTGGATGTTTGGGTGCTTAAATGTGTGAGTGGATGTATGAATGAATGTATGGGAGTTTGGAAGTGTGAGAGTGAATTAAATATATCAAAGTAAGTGCCGAAGAATATTAACGTATGTACGCGTAAGAATTAGTTATTTGGATACAGTTATAAGCTTTTCTGTTTCTGCATAAGTTAACGTTAAAAGGTACTCTTTTACCTTATTTTTACAGTTGGTCTTAATTAGGGGATAAATATTAAGTTTAGAGTTTATTTCATTATAAACAAAAGGACCCAAAAATACAAAAAATCTTTTGATGAATGATGTGTGTGGTTGGTGATCACGAGAACACACTAAACTATTCTTACGTCTAAGTGTCAGTTTCGGGTCATATATTAAATTGTTATGTTGTTTTAAGATGATAGTAAGTAAGAAAAGTTGTCGAACATTAAGAACTTCACAGTATTGGTATAACAAAGTTGTTGAGAAAAACCGGGGCTTAAAAGTGCAGATCTTTAGGATTGCACGTTGCGCAACCTCAACAGGTTTAATTACAGTTTTTGGAGCACCTCCCCAGGATGAGATGCAATAAGTTATTATCGACTGGCATAAGGCGAAGTATATTTTCTTTAGTAACAAGGGATCAACTACATGTCTCAGCTTTTTGAACACATATATGAGCTTTCTGACCCGCGAAGTGAGTAGTTTTATGTGGTCTTTAAAGCTGAGGTTACAGTCTATAATGACCCCCAGATATTTGATTTTATTAACGTTTTCTATTGGTTTACAAGCGCAGTTGTTACCTTGGGAGCATTGATGAGGGACTATACAGTAATCATTGCTATTGTACATCGACTGACGGATACTGAAAGTAAGGTATTTAGTTTTATCACAATTTAGAGTCAGAAGATGATGTCGAAGCCAGTTGTTCACAATATTGAACCCAGTTTGCGCTGAAATGAAGACCTCATCCCATGAATCGGCAGCGAAAAGAAGAACTGTATCGTCAGCATACGATATTAAATCACATTTTGGAATGTTGATACGAGTGAGATCATTAATATAAATGAGAAAGAGGGTTGGACCTAAAATACTGCCCTGGGGGATGCCGTAGGAAACCGTTAGATCAGAACTTACGTGACCACCTATTCGAACGCACTGATTCCGACCGAACGCACTGATTCCGACTGGTTGCTATTGGTTTAAAAATTAGCGGGAAGGACTATGTTTTTGTTTCAGCTTACCAATCTCCAAATTTGCAGCTGGATTGCAGTGACATGGATATTTTATTTTCCCTGGGGCCTCATGTTGTAATAATGGGAGACTTCAACGCTAATCACGGGTACTGGAATAGTAGCTATGTCAATGCCCGTGGTAATTTACTGTTTCGCCACATGCTTAACCATGATTGGGCCTCATGTTGTAATAATGGGAGACTTCAACGCTAATCACGGGTACTGGAATAGTAGCTATGTCAATGCCCGTGGTAATTTACTGTTTCGCCACATGCTTAACCATGATTATGTGATTCATTACCCTGACTCACCTACTCAAGTTAACTATAGACCTGATCTTACCCCTACAAATCCTGATCTGATTCTGGCGCTAAATGTAAATAGTATACATGAGGTTCGTGCAATACCTGCTCTTTCATCAAACCATTTTCCTATTATTTTTACAATTAATGGCCAATGCTCTCTAAAACCTAATTCCAAACACTACCGATATTGTGATGCTGACTGGGATAAATACCGGTCCTTTCTTGACCAAAAGATTTCGCTAAACTCGAAGGTGTTTAAATCCGAACCTGAAATAGACTACGCCGTAAACTACCTACATCAGTGTCTTATTGATGCCAGGGATAAATTTATTCCATGTAAAGAGCAAACAAATACTTGCATAAAACTACCTAATTACATAGCAAAAATGATCAAGTATAAAAATCAACTTCGTCGAAAGGAACAAAAAGTGTCCCTTGCAGAAAAAAGACTGTTACGATCAGTTATCAATAAATTACAACATTCAATTAATTTAGCTATAACGAAACATCAGGATAAAATATGGAACGCTAAACTTTCGAAGGTTGACAATCCTAGCAACGATATTTGGCGACTGGCTAAGTCATTAAAACCCAGATCAGACTCAATACCTCCACTTAAAACACCTGAGGGCACTATTACAACCAACATCCATGAACAATGTGATGCTCTTGCAGATGCATTCGAGATGAACATGAATCTTACTCGTGGCTGGATAAGTGATAGTGTCGACGGGGACGTTCAGTCAGCTACTGCTCTTTTAAATGATCATGTCATAAATGAGTTACATCAACCTGTGCGGCCAACTGAAGTCTGGAAAGTTATACTTAAACTCAAGACCAGGAAGGCTCCAGGTGAAGACGGTATACACAATATTATGCTCAAAAATCTGTCGCAAAAATCTGTTGTGTTTACCACAAAAATTTTCAACGGTTGCTTAAAATTAGGATATTTTCCCAATACGTGGAAAACAGCAAAGGTTATTCCGCTGAAAAAGCCTGGAAAAGACGCCTACTCACCAGTTAATTACAGGCCTATTAGCCTTCTTCCTACTCTAGGTAAGCTGTTTGAGGTCATGATATATAATCGCTTGCTACGTTGCTCTGACCAGCTCATTATGAATGAGCAGTTTGGCTTTCGTTCTTCTCACTCTACAGTACAACAATTGGCTCGAGTCTCTGAACACATTTCCTATTATCTTAATCTTAAGCAGTCTACTGGTATGTTTCTTCTGGACATCGAAAAAGCTTTCGATACCGTCTGGCACGAAGGCCTGTTATACAAGCTAATCAGCTACGGTATTCTTCTTGAGCTCGTAAAACTTATCCAATCTTACCTTAATAACCGCAAGTTTGTGGTTCATATTGGTGCTGACAGGTCTTCACCCCGGACGGTATCGGCAGGAGTTCCTCAAGGCTCAGTGCTCGGTCCCTATCTCTTCATTTTATTCGTGAGTGACGTTCCTGTGCAGGTCCGTACTCACCTGGCCTGTTTTGCTGACGATACAGCATCCTACACAAGCGATGGTGACATCGACATTATAATAAGTAGACTTCAGTTGTCGCTTGAACTTCTTCAATCTTATTTCAATAAGTGGAAGCTGAAGTTGAACGAATCCAAGACTGAGGCGATACTTTTCACACGCCAACGTACCACCCCAAAAAGAAAATTAAAAATCGCTGGGCAATTGATTCCGTGGGCCACAGAAGTTCGCTATCTTGGCGTTACATTGGATAAAAAGCTAAACTGGACAAAACGTATTAGCAAATTACGCGTTAAAGGAGCTCAAGCACTCGGTTCTCTCAGTCCTATATTGAACCGAAAAAGTAAGCTCAGCACCAAACTTAGGTTATATACTACTCTAATCAGACCTTGCATCACCTATTCGTGCCCGGTATGGAGCAGCACATGTCAATCTAATTATAACTTGTTACAAATAATTCAAAATAAAGCAGTTAAAATTGCCTATAATACCCCGTTTAAAACTAACCTTAAAGCATTACACATAAACATTAAGTTACCTAGCATTACTAAATTCATCTTAAAATGAACTCGTAAATTTTACAACAAAAATAAATGTCATCAAAATACATTGATTGCTAACATAGGACAAATTAAGTTGAAAGACTTGCGACATATCGATAGATACGGTACATACAAGCTTCCCCATCACTACGTATTGTTTGCGCACAATACTGATAACGCGTCGTAGCCGGGCCCGTACGATGCGCCTGCGCTTCCCCGCTCTCACCATACACAGGTGAGCGCGCGGGGGGCGCGGTAGCTCGTGCGCCGCTGGTGGTCACGCGCGATCACCTGAGCTACCGATGGCACCGGTCGCACTTACGCTAAGCGCGTACTTATGTATTTTCTTCTACCCCCGCTCATTTTATAAATGAAATTATCACAATAATTTCATACGTTTATGTTAAAGGTTTAATTAATAGATCCCTCATGTTGTAATAAGTTAGTAGCCGTTATTATTGTATACTTATAAAGGTGCTCACTAGCCTGTAAAAGTGTTGTTATTAATATTAGTGTAACTGTAACCTTATTTTAAAGTTCTACAGATATGTATATTTTTATGATAATAAAGAATTTTTCTGAAAAAAAAAAAAAAAAAAGTTACTGCGACCAATAAGGCTCGCGCGTGGTTGGTCACAGTTCTAACCGAACCCATTTGGTCCGGGTGCCCTGATTTAGTTACTGCGACCAATAAGGCTCGCGCGTGGTTGGTCACAGTTCTAACCTAAACAGCTACAGCACCGTTTAGTTCAAAGGCTAGGCTATTGCTGAAAGGCTGTGACATGTACTTCAATAAAGATTAAGTTGGAACTGTGACCATGCAACCACGCGCGAGTCGAATTGGTCTTAGTAACTATGCCAGGGCACCCCAACCAACTGGGTTAGGCTAGAACTGTGAGCACCCGCGCGCGAGCCGAGCGAGCGCTACTTCCAAAGGCTAGGCTGTTAATTAAACGGCGAATTAAGCTGCGGCGAGTTGGGTGCGACAATACACATTATTGCTCGTGACTGTGCATAGTAAAGAGTATTCTATTCGGAGAGCATCCAGCACGGCTGTCTGTGGATCTGAGCCAATCGTACCCATTTCCTTCACCCACCTACGCAGGTGGCAACAGTTACAGGAATTCACCCACACACAAGCGGAAAGTTGGTTGTCCTTGACACCAGGCTGCAGACAATCCAAGGAGGCTATGCACTATGCCATCTCTAGAAGGTACGCTTACCAGGCGGTTACTATGTCTGGACAAGAACGGGCTGCGCCTGATGACGGAGACCATCACAGGACACTGCTCATTAACAAACACTTCCACACAATAGGAATAACCGACAGTCCTCTGTGCAGGGCCTGCATGGAGGCTGAGGAAACCGTTGAACATGTGCTCTTTGAATGCACAGGCGTCATCCAGATTAGAATATAAACTCTTGGAATAAGTACCCCGATCTTTCACAGGTGTTCTTAACAGACCCGGAGATTTGAATAACTTCTGGAGGGAGGTGGGCTGGTTGGAATAACCCCCGGCGGCCGCCATGGCCAAGCGCAATGGTCCACATGAAGGATTAAGTGCGGAAACCAAATCCTTTAACATAGAACATAGAGTATTCTATTCTGTACTAACCTGTGGCACAATAGCGATAGCTTTCCTCAAGCTGCCGAGGTCGCAGTCCCTAATGCTCTGCCCGGCCACCTGGATACTGCCCGACTGTGGTTCGAAGAAACGGAATAGGAGGCGCACCATTGTGGATTTACTGTGGACGAAAACAAGTTATTAGTTATCTATGACACACTGGCGTATGGAGTATGTAAGGATCGTAGCAGATGACGTTCTGTAGTTTCTGCCTCATGGGAAGGAGTGTCAGTTTATGTATGTATGTATGCATGTACCGGCCCGTGTGGCGGATTACTGCCTCTACCTTTTCACAACAATGCAGTGAATTCGCTTCCCAACTTGTTGACAGCTATAATCTTTCTAACCATTTATTTTACTTTATAAAATAAATGGTTAGAAAGATTATAGCTGTCAATAGCGTCGGTGAAGTATTGCATTTTTTCGTCTTTGGTTGCCTGTAAATAAATATGGGACTTCATGGCGTCCATGAAGTATATAGTATTACCTAATATCATGCAACCATGATATTAGGTTGCATAATCAACATGTAACCTAATACTGACTTGCAAATTGCAAAAAGCGTAAGATAATTTGAATTTAGCGGGCTACAATGTCGCTTTTGCCGCCTTTTTCGTTCTCACCCGCTTCCCGAACCACCAACAATCCCGATCTTCTTCCCAGCCGGTATACTGAAGGTCAGGTTGTTGAAGATCGGCTTCCCGTTAATGTACTTGAAGCTCACGTCTTGGAAGTCGATGGTCGCCGACTTCGCGTCGCATATGAGTGGAAGTGCTTTCGGTTTCTCCTGGAAATAGGAGAACAGAAAATAAGCATGCCATACTATATGCTGGGGAGTTTGTTGCGCTACTTCTTCTTCCCAGCTAAAGCACTAGGAAGTGGTGAAGGGCGGGCGTTTTGTGGGACTGTCTTATGTAATTTCGACGTTCGAAAAGTGCTGATTCTCAGCCTAGTTTGAATTAGTACATTGTGATAAAAGGGTGGAAAGTTGGTTATTGCAAACTCGTGTCATTAAAAACCCTCGCCTATCATTATGCTCAATTGGTATGTCAGACGCGTGTTATGTTGACGCACTTTGTCAACAAATTTTCTTTATCTTTAAACTTCGAACGACTATCAACAGCCAAGCATTTTCCCAACTATGTTGGGGTCGGCTTCCAATCTAACCGGATGCAGCTGAATACCAGTATTTTACATGGAGCGACTGCGTATCTGACCTCCACAACCCAGTTACACGATACTGGTTGGTAAGACTGGTTGTCACTTTAACCTCAATAATGATCTTACAGACGAATTTATAATACACTGGAGTAAAATGAGCTGGTGTAGGTATCACTTTGAAAAATAATTTGGTCAGATAATTGGTAATTTCAGGTCAGATTTTCCCAAGCTCCAGTACTTATTTCCCTAGTTTGGGGGCGGGTACCAATTCTTATTGGACTTTCGACCTCACTACCTACCTTTTGTATCCCAACTTTGTATAATTCTACTTAAGTATGCTTGCATTGTGTACACTTATTATCAAGTTTATAATTAAACTTACTCGTTAAACCCGGAGCTAAACATTGATTTATTTCGAGTAACGGTTACAGTACATTTTAGAAAACATTTGTTTTCAAAAGGCGGCGCGTGAGTACCGACGGTATCGACCATAGATATAAGAAAGAAGGAGATGTGCCCAGTATGTTAAAATGTATCGGAACCCTGTGTCTCCACTTTTTCCTTTTGTCACTTTCATGATTTTAAAGACGAATACGGTAAAATACTTGTACTTACATATGAAAAGTGATTCCATGATTTACATGGCTTAGGTTTTTACAAGAAACAACTCAACAACACGGCATTCTCACGGTCACAGTCGAAAGCGCACTAGTCGCGGAGACGGAATTTGTACTATGAACGACTCGTACTGAGCATGTCGCGCGGACACAGATGCGGCTGCTTGCCACTTCTCCTGTTTTTTATATTTCTATGGTATCGACCGACGAGTAATGACGAACGAGCGCACGCGTCACTACCAGCAGAGAGCGGTGCCTCGCGCTCGCCTTGTGCGTCACAGGGCCAGGGCGGTGTCTATTTTCTTTATAGTTAACACGTTGTACGCACGGCTACAAACAGATCAAGCTATACATTTCCAGTATAAGCTGATCTCGCATTGTATAGGATTTCCTCACAATGAGAGGTCAGTGTAAACTGGATATGTATAGCTTGATGTGTAGCCGTGTGTACACTGCGATCATTCGGGCTACCATGCTAGAATGATCGTAACAATACAGAATGTTAAAAAATATATATTGTTTTCTTCGTCGTCGGGTTGTTAAAAATTTGGTAAGGGTTTCAAAATGACGGTGTATAATAATAAAATTCTAAGAGCTCATTTTTCCAACGATATCCTTTATCAGTAACATAATATTGACGATTAGACAGATTTTGTACGGAAAAACTGTAAAATATTCTTCATCAGATAAAGACATCTAGGTTGGAAAAACAGTAAACTATATTTACATGTTCATACCTTTATCCGGGACTGTACAGTCATAAGCGTGAACATGGTCTGCATGTCGATGAGCGCCTGGCGCACCTCTCTGTACACGGAGCCGAGGAAGCCCAGCGGGATGGACAGTTGGAAGAGCAGGCCGTTCACCATCACCAGGTCACCTACTGTCATGTTTCCTGGAACGAAAGGGAAGCTCGGTCAAAACTGTTTTTTCAAAAAACACAAAACAAAACACAATTCTTTCGATTTGGGTATTTGCTTCTTTTATTACTAGCCCGTACTGCCCCACAGCTGAACAGAGATCTTTCCAATACTCGCGGAAGACATCCAGCGAGGTAATTACGTAACACGCATAAATTGGCAATCGATCGCAATGCCTTTCATTTTGACATCAATTACAATTTTTTTTTTTTCAACCTTTGTTATCCTACTAAGCTGGGCAAGGGTTTCCCCCAAAGCTTTCCACTGTTCTTTGTGCGTTGCCTTCTCCGACCAATCTCCCGTAAACGCATGCAGGTCGTCACGCCAGCGTTACCTAGGCCTCCCTCTGCGACGTCGCCCGTCTGTCTGCTCCCACTGCATGGCGAGTCTGGCCCACCTGTCTCGATACATCCTGTACACACGGCCCACCTAATGCCACTTCAGTATACAAGGTGTAAAATAAATAACCCACAACCTCTTAAGGGGTCATTGTACTCATCATTATGAACAACTTTTACTATGGGACCAAACCTGGAATCGCGAAAAAAAATCAGCTGTTCAATACATTTATGTTCGCATAATTCGTCAAAATGTACTGAACAGCTGATTTTTTTTTCGCGATTTCAGGTTTGGTCCGATAGTAAAAGTTGTTCATAATGATGAGTACAATGACCCCTTAAGAGGTTTTGGGTTATTTCATTAACACGTTGTAGAAGACTTATTGCCCGCATCAGCTATTCCTGTTTTGGAGCGTATAGTGGCATTACGTATGCGGTCGCCGAGTTTAATACACAATACGCTACGCTCCATCACTCTCCGGCAAGCCTCGAGTTAGGACTGTTGAGACTCGGTCAGGGACCAAGTTTGAACACCGTATCTTAGGATGGGCAGAATGCACATGTCGATGAGTTTGCGCTTCAGGGATAAAGGTAGGTCACCTTTCATCAGCCTCTTCATGGACCAATAGCTCTTCCAGACGATATCGATACGGCGCCGGCGGTGGATTTCTTAATCGTGCCTGTTTTCGAACGATTCTAACTGGCCCAAATAAATGCACTCGGCATGGTAGATTTCTTGCCCATCTATCTCAACCCTACTTCATCTGCTACTGGTCATGACTTGTATTTGACCGATTCATCATTAGTCCAACCTCAAATAGGCTTGCTGTGCTCCGATCTTGGAGCAGGCAGCAGTCGGTGCAGATAAGATGATAATTATCATCCGCGAAAATTTTTACATTTTACTGTTTTACCTTTTCTATACCATAAGTCTGCCTGCAGGTACTTATATAAACACCTTTTCAGGATTAAAAAAAGAAATAATTTGATTTAAGTAAAGTTATATTTACTTCTAAACTATTTAATTTCGTTAAAGTTTGTAAGAAACGTGTGCGCTCTGTTCATCGTGAAGTTAGAAGGGGCAAGCCAACCATCTGTCAAGTTCATATTTAGTTTGACAAGTATGACATGCCGTTGATATTACTAAACAGATGCCATGCCGAAAATTAACGAAAACTGAAGCGTCGAGCGTTAAAGGCCTAGACAAATAGATCAGATCTACGTTTTCATTAAGTACAATTTTCGTTAGCATAAATTGGTTACCTTGAGCGATCTGATTGGCGGCCATGATCATGATAATGCTGAGGCCCCCGCTGAAGATGGCGTGTTGTCCGAAGTTGAGCACGGCCAGACTCGACGCTGTCTTCAGCGAGGCTTCCTCGTACTTCTTCAGGCTCATGTCGTACTTCTCCAGCTCGTACTTCTCATTGTTGAAATACTGGAAACATTATTATTTGGAAAACTTAAATGAAATACGAAAACTATTTTTTTTTTTTTATGGTTTGTAAAAGTTGGAATATCGCTGGATTTGGTTAAACGGGCCTTGTGGCTAAGTAATAATAGCTGCACGGGTCGATCAATCAGGTTAAGCGGGTCGGTGAATCACAATCAAAAAGCATATGAAGCCCCCCCGCGTCCAATATAATAACGCTTTCAGAGCGCTGATGGCCCGGGGCTGCCGCGACCTGTAGTGCCTCGGGTATGTTCGCCGTCGCTAACGTCGACTGCTTTTATGCAACGATGCGTAAGCGGAGCACGTCCCTGGTGCGCGGCAGCTCCAACAGCGTGCTGATGATGATAGCCGACAGGCTGGACTGTCCGTACATTAGGCGCTGCAGTGACTTGCACGTCATTTCCAGTCGTCGGCTATCAGTATGAATCTATGTCTTATGTAGTCACTGTTTTGTATTGGAATGTTTAATGTATTGTGTGTGTTTTATGTATTTATATAGCGAATTCTATGTGTATTAATGAGTCCTTGTTACTTGAATAAATAAAAGAATAATAATAATAAGCTACGCTTGCCGCGGTTGGTCCTTGGATGGGTGACCATCTTTAAATACCAAGTGTCTCCGTGGCTCGGGAAGTACGATAAGCCATTGGTACCGCCCAAAAGTTTGACAACTAGTCTTACCAAGGGTTATCGTGTTACCCAGTAAGTGGGTTGTGGAGGTCAGATAGGCAGTCGCTTCAAGTAAAATACAAGTACAAATTTAGCTGCATCCGGTTAGATTAAATCCGACCCCAACATCGCTGGGAAAAAGCTAGGCTATGTTTTATGATTGTTCCCTAACCTTTACCACTTACACGAGACAAAAGGAGTAAGTATGTAAAGATCGTATCAGGTGGCGTTCTGTAGTTTCTGCCTACCCCCATGGGAAGCAGGCGTGAGTTTATGGATGTATGTGTGTGTAATAATTATATGATCTCTAAACAATACAGTAACCGACTACCTCAACATTCGGGTCTTACAAATCTATACAGGGTCAAATTACAATATCTAGAGAAACTACGCAGTCGTGATGGATTAATTTGATTAAGGTGATTGCGCTGCGTAGCCCAAAAAAAAATGAATTTCGCGAAATTCCATTTCGTTTGGGTTTTTTTACGGACCTGCAAATTGCAAAAAAACTCAAAAAAAAAATGAATTTCGCGGGCTACCATTGCGAATCAACCTTAATGAGTTAATTTGATGAGTTTTTTTTTGGGGTCATCAACCGCAGGTACATCACGTCTGTGAAGTTTACACAAAGAAAATTGACATTTCAAAAAAAAACTGATATTTCAAGTGACTACCCCACCCATGGTTGATGACTCCAGAAAAAACCACAAAATGAATGTATTTTTTGTTGATCATTGTTAGATATTGATACGAAGTTTCGCTAGCTAATTCACCTAATTAATTAATTAATTAATTGCTAATTGACCCTGAAATAGTAATTTATTTCCAAACTTCAGTGTACGTTACATCAATGAGATCTCGCCCCCTGAACTAGGACACCTGTATGACGGGGTCGAGGTTTCTGCAGTTACATGGATCAGTATGGGCTTAGACTAAATACAATTTACATTTCTTGTAAATGCAGTCCTTCAATATTCAAAATCGAACATAACATCTCTTACAGTTTACATTAATAGACATTACTCCTTTCTCCTTAAGTTTGACATAATGTTGTTAAGTAGAAGTATAATCGGCCTATAATATTCCCACTGCTGGGACACAGAACTCATCTCTGTGAAAGGGACAGGGACGTAATCCACCACGCGGGTCGGGTGCGGGGTGGTGGGTGTCACATGTCTTCGCATTTTTAGTTCTAGGACATCCCGGTAGGTTTAGGTTTCGGGTCGAATAAAAGGCAGTTCAATGGGGAAGAAAACTGTCAAATTAGTTCCGCGTAGATGGCGCTAAGTGTTTTTTATCTTGTCGCCGATTGGTAGATGTCTTCAAGATGACTGACAAAAGTGACAAACACACAGCGCCCTCTTGCGGCGAAGCTTGCGTGATACAACCGCATTGGTAAAGTAAATAAGTATAGAAAAATACAACCGCATTGGTAAAGTAAATAAGTATAGAAAACCTTAACAGTTTCATAGTTAATGAGCGAGTCGATAGCCTTGTTGCCCGCCTCGTTCTCCGCCCTGTTCATGTACACGCGGAACTTGGTGCGCCACTGAGTGACGCCCAGGGTGAACGCCGCGTACACACCCACGCAGCCCCACGCTAGCCCTGGAAATATATTTTTTTTATTCATAAACCTTTCTTCACTTCTGAGAGCCAATTCTCAAGAGATTCGACAATAGAATGAAAGAAACAAAATAAGTTTATTCAACCCAGACGAAGGAAATACAATGTAGAAAAAGATTATTTTAAAAACGGTATCAGATAACAAAACGTCGCGTCTGAAGGAATACTCAAAGAAAAGTGAAATGGGAGCTTTTGGGAGCACCTATGACGTCAAATAAAATCTGGGCTATTCATATTATTATTATTTACTAGCTGCGCCCCGCGGTTTCACCCGCGTAGACCGGGATAAAAAGTAGTGTTTCTGATCCGACTCCAATTATTCAAATTAATAATATAATAAATAATAAATATCCTTGGACATTTCACACAACGCCATCTAGTCCCAAGCTAAGCAACCTAATGCTTGTGTTATGGTAACGAGATGGCTGATAAACTACTTATATACATTTTTTTTTGTAAATACATACATATTATAGATAGAAAAACACCCAGACTCGAAACAAATACTTGTAGGTCGTACAAATATTTGTTCCGTGCGGGAATCGAACCCGCGACATGCTGCGCAGCAGTCAATCGATCAACCACTGCGCCAACCGTGTCGTCAAAACTATCGGCCCAATGTAGAAATCGGAGTATTTACACATTCCGGATGTGTAGTGTGCCCAGATTCAGGTCGTTACGGTATAAAATCAATCAACTCAGCCTATCGCAGGCCACTGCTGCACACAGGCCTCTCCCAGGCTGCGCCACAACACCCTGTCCTCCGCCTTCCGCATCCAGTCTGTCCCAGGCACCCTTTTAAGGTCGTCGGTTCATCTAGTCATCGGATTATAGGTATTATTATTACGGAAACATAACTGTCCTATAACAGCAGTTACCAGTAAACGCCAATCCTCCTTTTAGTCCCAGTATGGAGGAGACGAGCGCCAACTCGAAGATCGTGGGCACGATGTTGAACACCATTGCTGTTAGCACGAAGTTTATAGCGCGAGAGCCGCGGTCGATTGTCTGGGAAAAAAAAAAACAGTACAAATACTCGGTGGTGTTTTATCTGGCTCGTTGGTCTACTGGTTGCAAGGGGACTGCTGCACTAGGGACACTTGTCCTCCACCCAGGACCCTATAAACAGCCGCACGGGTCGATCCATCAGGTTAAGCTACGTTTGCCGGGATTGCTCAGTGTACATACCGAGACTAATCCATGCCTCGGAAAGCACGTTAAGCCGTTGTTGGTCCCGGCTGTCATTCGTGAATCTTTAACAGTCGTTACGGGTTTTTAAAAAGCCCGAAAGTCTGACAACCAGTCTTACCAAGGGGTATTGTATTACCCAGTAACTGGGTTGTGGAGGTCAGATAGGCAGTCGCTCCATGTAAAATACTGGTATTCAGCTGCATCCGGTTAGACTGGCAGCCGACCCCAACATAGTTGGGAAAAGGCTGTCAATTTTTTTGATTCTTCAGAAAGCTTACAGTCACATATCTAGGTAAATAATGTACAATTAGCGCTTACAGTTGCTATTTACAAGCTTCCATATATTAAAAACTATGTACCTAAAGTTAAAAACACTAAAAATATATGTATAAAAATATAATTTGTGCCCGGTTGATAGCAATAGACTCCTCCTGTTTCCTATGTCCCTTCCGTGATCGCTTGGGGCGTTATTGAGCGATTCGTCTAAGTACAAAAAAAAAAAAAATACGTTATAAACCTTATTTTATTTTATAATTTTTGCAAAACAAAAACATCCCGTTTGCATACACAAATGTGTAAGGCCACGCCTCTTTGTTTCGATGTTTCTGTGTAATGTTTCGAAATAAACGCGCGCAGGAGACACGGCTTTACATACACATACAACACACGTAGGTACTATATAACTTAATAATAATAACCCCACCGCCGTATCTCTACGTTGACGTCGTGGTGGGGCTTGCGCGCTCCGATCTCTGGGCCTGTGCTAGTAGAGTTCACTTTGCCGAAACAGGTCTAGGGTGAGGAGCCAGACCAAGAGAGATACAGAAACCCGCAGGGCAGCATGTGGCGAGCTGTTGGGCAGTAGCGACCCCACGGACCCTATCTCCCGGGAGTAGTCTTGTTACTCATCTCTGGCTTGCCTTTATTGGCCGGCTGGAGTGAAAACTGACGGGAACAGAGCTCCCACGTGTTTGTAGGGATCTTGACCATCTTCCGGGCTCTGGGATTGTTCTGAGAACCGTGGGATACCTCTCCACTCCTCACAAGCACCTCAGGACATGTTGCCCCCTTGCCGCTACGACACTATGTGCTAGCGACCGTTTTCGGGGGCCCATTATTGAGTGTGTAAGTCACCCCCTGCATGTTATCTATTGTATACAAAACATTAGTCAGGCAGGGGCCATAGTGTTTCTATAGTTCTAGATAACCAGTCCACAACCACCCAAAGCCATAGCCCAATATGTTTTGTTTCCATGTTCTGCAATAGTCCTGCACCAACCGGGGCTTGTCCTTGGGTGCACTTGCATACTGCATACAGGGATAATCGTCGGCTGGTGCCTCATCATAATTTAAAATTGTCTAAGGGGCCTCTGCGAGTTGGCTTCGGCCCCTCGTATGCCTTCCAAAGGTCCGGGATCCCAGGGTCCCGAGATATGTAAACATAATAATAAATAGTAACGGCCAACGGCCTGATAGCCGATAGCCTCGACCAACATCTTTCGAGGCTCTCGTTAGGCGGTTGGATCAAGGGCCAGATTCAGAAGGCAGTACTCCTCGATACGGCTCGTATTGTGAGGAGGTTCCTATCTCTGCAGCCCTAACCACCGGTAGCTTGGACCCTGCTCCCGACACCGGCGGACCACTATTTTTTATATTTTTAAATGTTTTTTTATTTATTTTTTAAGAAATATTTAAAAATGTAATTTATAAGGAAAAAATATAAATAAACGAAATAGTAATAATATCCTTGGACATTTCACACAACATTTTTAACTTACTTTCGACAAAGCGCCAGTCTGCCGCCCGAGATGGAAGCTCAAGTCCAGATTGTGCAGATGTGTGAACACGTTGCAGGCCAGCTTCCTGATGGAGTGCTGCGCCACTTTAGCGAACACCGCGTTTCGCAGCTCGTTGAAACACGCCGCTGTGGCGCGAGCCACGCCGTCTGAAACGAAAAGGGTGGATATTTACTAAAATAAGTCCTACATTGATTAAACACTCAAACTCAAAGCATTTATTTCAATTATAAACCATTTATAGGCACTTTTGAACTGTCCAGAAGTCGGTCAGGCAGAAACATTTGCTCATTCCAAAGCGTAAGGTTCCTTTGGAGAAGAACGGGCAAGAAACGTCATCGACACTCACTTTATTGATGTGAGTATCACATCCAAGCAGTAAGGAGAACGTTTTACTTGCAAGCGCTTGCGGCACGGTCGCCATGCCGAGGAAGGTATCCCCTGCAGCACGCTTAGCATGACCGCCATAGAAACCGATTTTGTCGACGGAAGAATAGACAAAATGGCAGATAGTAGAAATATTTGTACGCATTCTACGCGTCTAAGCATGGCAATGCGTAGTTTTGTCTATTCTTCCGACGACAAAACGTCGTCATGCTAAGTGTGCTGGTGTGACGGAGATCCAAGGCGGACTTTAATGGGCACAATAAGGCATATACTCACATCCAAGCAGTAAGGAGAACGCAGTAGTTCCCAGCGCTTGCGGCACGGTCGCCATGCCGAGCAAGGCGTCTCCCGCAGGTGTGACTGTCGCTGTATTGATCTCGTCTACGGCGTACTTGAATAGGAACGGCACCGTCACGTTCACCATTTTAGCGCCAAACAGTAGGGAGAGGGATAGCATCACGCGGTTTCTGATCATCACGTCGTCCTAGAAGGGAAAATAATAGTAAGTATTGGGGTAGGTGACATTATGTAGGCAAATCAACAAGTTATACTTTCATACGACGACACGGTTGGCGCAGTGGCTGAGCGTTTGACTGCTGCGCAACATGTCGCGGGTTCGATTCCCGCACGGAACAAATATTTGTACGACCTACAAGTATTTGTTCCGAGTCTGGGTGTTTTTCTATCTATAATATGTATGTATTTACAAAAAAAAATGTATATAAGTAGTTTATCAGCCATCTCGTTACCATAACACAAGCATTAGGTTGCTTAGCTTGGGACTAGATGGCGTTGTGTGAAATGTCCAGGATATTATTATTAAGGATATTATACTAGAACTTAATTGAGTATCAATGGCTAATTTGCTGTAGGTACTAAATATAATAAATGATCATAATAAATAAAAACAATGTTCTATAACTTAATGAATTTGGTTAACTATAACTGTACCATAGACATTTATGATGAATCCTATGTGAAATGACATTGCATATGGAACAAGACTCAAACATGAGTGATGCACTCAGTGATGATTTCAAACTGTGTTGTAACTGTTGTAAGTAAAATGTCTGAATCAAGAAAGTGAAAACAACCTCATCATTATGAATGTACTGTAAGTTTTTTATTTTTTTGTAAACGCTGCCTATTATTTCTTACATTACTTATAAATTAATTAATATTCAAGTCTAGTAAGTAATTATTTTAACATCTGCTCCAAATCTGTCTTATATGAAACAGTTACAAAATCTTACCTTAGGCCACACATACTCCAGCATCCCGCGGATCATATCTATCCCGGTCACCGGCTTCGCATCCGCCAAGTTTATATCTTCGCGAGACAAAACAGAGGCACCTGGGTGAAAGCAGTCTCTTTTTTGGATACCTAAGGAGGGGAGAATATAATCAGGATGTTTTAAGGATATACGTAAGGGGATAGGTCACAAGCGGGCAGGACACATGCAGGATGAACAGGATATGAAAGGAATAAACAAAGAGCTGCGTTCCAACCAAGTATTAGTAACAAAAAATACACAAAAAACAAAAGTAACAGTAGCAGGTTGAAATAAAATGTTTTGAAAAGTTGAAATCAAAAATGTTTGTGCAAGTTCTACATACTATGATGTTTAAAATGTAGCATAGCAGGTTTTGTTGCACAGTTTTATTTACAGCAGAAAACAAAAGGCTTTTGCTTAGTGCATGTAGCCATGTGAATTGTTAATAAGTATACATTCACGGTGAGAACATAATAATAACATAGTACTTAAGCATAAATTAGACAAAACGTCACAAGGGAAGTATCTACTTTGGTACATACAAATTATGCCAAATGTACATAAAATTACTGTGATAGTAGAAGGTATAGATATTTTAGATAATAATTCCTACTCAACTAAGTTTAAGGGATAAAGTACCTGTAACCTTTTGTTACAAATACTTTATCGTAACAAAAGCTCGCTTAAATCTGCGTTCCGCAATATGAAGGGTTGAACACAACTCAAAAACAATGAAAATTCTGTTATTTTTACTGACTCCAGCCAGTATAATACAATAATTATGTAAGTACAATGAAATATTGCAATGATCACCATGCTTGGAAATCATCTTAGTAACTAGTACTGTGATTTCCTGTTTTACAAACTCTGTCTTGTGCAGTCATGCTAATCATGATCATAAATCCACACCCACACCCACTGCTGCACATAGGCCTCGCCATAGCATGACAAGAACAACCCATAAAATGCTAAAATTTCTGGAAAACTAGCAAGTACACCCATTAATGTCTTCGCCTTAAAAATACAATTCTAGAAGATTTTATTACTAGCAATGGAACCTATCACTATTTTAATAAAATCATTACTAATTGTATTCTTCATTTAAGATAGTTTTTCTACTGGTTGTCATTCTATAAATCTTAGTAGTGTACTGCAACTCAAACAATGTAAACAACACTAAGCATGTTAGAGCTAAAGTGTGT
The DNA here is from genome assembly GCA_905163495.3 of Cosmia trapezina. Classification (NCBI taxonomy): domain Eukaryota; kingdom Metazoa; phylum Arthropoda; class Insecta; order Lepidoptera; family Noctuidae; genus Cosmia; species Cosmia trapezina. The sequence goes on along the minus strand of LR991020.1, from coordinate 30,597,787 downwards.
TGTTAGCTATTCTTGAATATTTGACAGTAAGTAATTGTATTTATAAATTCTGTGAAAATAACACTAATATTAAATTAATAATTGCTCGACTGTTTCACTAGGTATCAGTTTATTGTTTTATTGGTAGCGAATTTATGTATATTGTCATGCTTATCATTCAAGTGTGCTTACTCGGTGTCTGGTGATTAAATTAGCACTCCGTACAAGGTCATTACCAAATAATATTATGTAACTGTCTCACTTCCTTAAACTTCAACATGTAAAAAGACATTAGAATTTTATATGTTTAAATTTGTTTCAAAATAATATTCAAATAGTTTTATTTTGCTTACCAACAGGAATTTTTCCCGTTTTTGGTTTGTTTGCCAACACAGCTGCCAACACATTTTTCGCCGGGTCTGAACTTCCAGAAGGGGTCGGGCTTGACGAAGAATAATGCTACAATTAAAAGATAGTCCAATTAACACCATTTCTATAAACAAAATCTTTTAAAACGACGAGAATTGTAACCAAATGAAAATGAATTGATAGACGCAAAATATTACCCTGTAATGGCTCGCGGCTGTACATTGTTGACATAGTAATTTGAGCGGCGGTTTATTTATAATATTAGATGTGAAATAAGGTAAAGATTTTGCGAATTTAACGTGATGTCGAATTAATTTGCTCAATTGCTTATTTGACAGCAGTGTGGCCGCCATGGTGGTATGACTGACATCACTGACTGACACTAGACACTACTGACTGACAGTCAATGCACAGAATTGACAACTGACAGCTAAAATGTTACCAACAACACAAACGCTAGCTACTAATATCTAATCTGTGACAAACACTATGGTCGGACTTTTAATTAGCTGCAGTAAACTGACACTTCTAATGTAATTTTTACTGTAATTTCGCTATCAAATAGGAACATTTTTTGCGCCACCCCATCTTCCTAGCACGGTGGGCTGTGCTGGGGCGGCTGTTGCGGGTGCGGAAAACCTCAAACTGCGCAAATACTCCAATCTTATTGGGACTTATAAGTTCGAGCCGTTTGGGGTTGCAACACTAGGGCCATGGGGTCCGAGTGCCCTCTTAGTTTTTCGGGACATTGCCAAGCGGTTGGTCGACTCTACACGTGACCAAAGGGCTCGCTTAATTTTTGGCCAAAGAATTAGCATTGTCATACAACGTGGCAATGCTGCCAGCCTTCCGCACACACACACGCCCTTGGCACTTTTCTTGTCGACAGCGATGCGGACGAATTTTTTGATGCCTTATGATTTTTTATACACTTGTACACACGGCTACTACACATTAACCTATACATTTCCAGTTTACACTGACCTCCCTTTGTAAGGAAATCCTATACAATGCGAGTTCAGTAATTTATACTGCAATTGTATAGCTTGATCCGTAGCCGTGCGTACATAGGTAAGTATTACTTTTTTTTAAGACTGTTAGATTTTAAATGATGTAAATAAAATAAACTAAACTTACGAAATGACAGATAAGAAGTGTCATTTCACTGCAGATAATTAAAAGTCCGAGCTTATATGAAAAAGCATTAACTTTTTAGCCGACTAAGGCTAGAGATTAACCACCCGTGTTAAAACCTACTAGTGGGTTAAAACCCAGTTATCACCCGTTTTAGGCGTTTGAACATAAAAATCTGAAATATTGTTAACGCTTGTTAAAGTTACCAAATAACAAAATAATAACCGTTATGTAACGTTAATTATAAAGTGATACGTTACTAACGTTACAAAATGTAACGTTACTGATTACATTACCAGTAATATAACGTTAAATAACATCGAAAATACGATAAAAAACGTTAATTTACCGTTAATATAACTACGTTGTCGTTCCTTACTTATGTTTATATTTTTGTGCGCTCCGCTCACGGTTGCTTAGCATTGGATTACGCTAAGTCTTGTATACTCGTCGTCGTCGTCGTCTTGTGTACTTGTCTTGTTTTGTTGTGTGTCTTGTGTGTAACTGAACGCAAATTGTAATGTTATAGCAACGTGGCGTGGAGTCTCAAAATAAGAGCTCACACTTCCTTAGGCCTCGGTCACGAAGTCAGCGGGAGCGGGGCGGCGGCGGCAGCGGCGCGGGGAACGGTTCGTTTCAATGCATTTCAGCGGCGCGGGGAGCTAGTGGCGGCGAGCGTTGCCACGCCGCTCCTCGTCAGTATTTAAAATAGTAGTCTATGGCCTCCGCCGCCGCCTCCGCCCGGCTCCCGCTGACTTCGTGACCGAGGCAAATGCAAATACATTACAAATATCACAAACGTAGTATTATACGTATACATGTTAGTTGTATACAGGGTGTAAGGGACAGCCCTCCGCAGACTGATAGGGTGAATTCAGTATATCATACTAAGATGACCGGTACATGAAATTATTTCAGGAACGCTATGGGAATCCAATAAACCTGATTTGTTTGTGTTTTTGTGCACAAATCGGAGCGTCTGTTATTGGTTGGGAGGGGTAGGTAATAGGTATACGGTGAGTTCGATGAACTCTGTAACCTAGGTAGAAGGTGGACAGCTGATTTCACGCGTCGGTCGTTAGAGTATTTCAACATCCATTGCTAGTTTTTTTTTTAATTTTTTTTTTGCTGTTTTTTTACATAAATGGAGTGCTGCGAACACTGAATGTAATTTTACATTGAAATAAAGAAAATGTAACTGAAAAAAGTATTAAAAAAATGAAAATTTTCCTGAGAAAATTTCCAGTGGAATATGATTTAAAATGAGGAGCTGAATGCACCCTGTTCGTTTGCGGAGGGCTGTCCCTTACACCCTGTATATATTTTTTGTATTTGACATAAGTAGCAGCTATTACTTTCTAAAGTGTATTATCTATGGTGGAAGCTGTGTTGCCAAATATTGACTAACAAATTCTATTTTATGCGTTTTGTTTTGCATTAGTGCGTTTTGTTTTCGTAACGGGGCTGCACCCTAAAATCAAGGTTTTTTAATTACTCCCAACTACTATTAAAACATTTTAGTTTGGAAAATAACTACGGATTTAAGACCTATAATTTGCTTAAAATAAGATTTTCGCATGTTTGGATTTGATGGGGTACCCAACTTGCCAATCTTCTATAATTAACTTTATTATTTGCTAGTTAGTTACTAATTTTTTTTCGCGATTTGAAGTTTGGTCCCATGGTAAAAGTTGTTCACAATAATGAGTACAGTGACCCCTTAAGAGGATATTGGTCAGTAACCAGTCAACCAATCTGCCTAGCCTTTTCCGAACTATGTTGGGGTCGGCTTCCAGTCTAACCGGATGCAGCTGAATACCACTATTTTACATGGAGCGACTGCCTGTCTGACCTCCACAACCCACTGACCAACCCCGGCAAGCGTAGCTCAGCAACCAGTAACCCTGTATACATAGACTTATAAAAAAAGATGTACTCCGCGCCACGCATATCTAAAGTGAAGCACCCTACCGATCTATGTGTGCGTGATTTGAGTACCTGCAAAGACGCCGTCGCTCGTGTTACGTAATGGCGGCCGGTCGGCATACTATGATGTAAATGTGTGCGTGAGGCGTGTTTGTACAAACGGACCCGGCATACTTACTGTGCTTCACTTTAGATATGCGCAGCGCGGAGTCCATCTTTTTTTATAAGTACATGCCTGTATATTTAGATTTACGAAAGTGATTTATGAACATTATTGTTAGGTACCTATACGATGCGGTGCAGTGCGGTGCGGCCCGGCCTTAGAAATATAAAAAAACTTCTTTTTTATGTCTAGGTATGGGCCCGCCATAATGTGGCGCGAGCCTTTAGAATATTTAGGTACTTTCAGTTCAAATCAATCAACTCAGCCTATCGCAGGCCACTGCTGGACACAGGCCTCTCCCAGTCTGCGCCACAACACCCTGTCCTCCTCCTTCCGCATCCAGTCTGTCCCAGTCACTTTCTTCAGGTCGTCGGTCCATCTAGCTGCGGGGCGTCCCACACTACGCTTACCGATACGCGGTCTCTACTCCAGCAGTGCTATTCTGTACAAATCTCACCGTGAAAACTCAGGTGAAGTGAGCGTGGAGTGAGCTGTCAATAGTGTCAATCCCTAGCATCAGGTAGGATGACAACTCACTTCACCTAGGTTTTCACGGTGAGATTTGTACAGAATAGCACTGCAGAACTCGCCTGCTCCACCGGCCGGCCATCAGTCCTTCGACAAACATGGCCAGTCCACTACACACATACTTTCAATTATTTCTTGTTATCATCAGTGAATTTTTTTGTCAGATTGGCCGCCCCTAACATCTGGCCGCCCTAGGCCCAGGCTTACTGGACCTTAGGGCAAATCTGCCTCTGTTTGGATGTCGATGTCGTCGGCTAATAGTTGGGAGAATGATGATGCGTTCTTTGATACGCCGAGTGAATTTGTTTTGAATGGAGTTCTCTATGTAGCCTTCCGCCACTTGATCGGATCTCCATCTACCATGGCGTTTTAGCACATAGGTTGTATTTAGCCATATTAGTTACGGCCGCGAATCATATTTTAATCAACATACAACCTGACACTGACCTGCAAATTGCAAAAAACGTGAGAAAATTTGAATTTCGCGTGCTACCTTAGCGCATCCCCCTTAAAAATTAAGACTTTTTCGTTTTTCTAGGCTTTGGTTTGGTTGGTTACAGACAAAAAAAACTATTTTTTGCCCTAAAGGAAAATATGCTATATTATCCCCGCTCTGGTACGCTACAATGACGGCCTTTTTGAGCAAGAGTGAAAAATATTTTTTTCATCCCATCTATTCGAAAAGAGCTCATTGGTTCCTCGATAAGTGCGAGCAAAATGGGTCATTCCGGCGCACTTAATAACAGTGATAAAATGACTTGAATTTGGAACACTGGAAACGAAGCGAATTGCGTTTAAACTTAATTAAAAAGTTTAAACGCAATTCACTTCGATAAAGTCCTGCAAAGCTCGGATGCCGGTATATTTTTCGAAACTGTTTCGTCTTATATACCTAAGAAATGATTTGCTTCGGATATGTTCGTTCCGTAAAACGTTTCTGAGCTCTGCTGGCCGGTAATAAAAAATCGCGCCTGACGACGCAGCATTGGTTAAACAAATAAAAAAAAATAAGCGGGAACTTCTTATTTGTTTTTTTATGTACTTTTTAGCAAAATAATTACGGACAATCGGACAATTTTCATTTTTATTCACACAAATTTAATAAAAGATGAGTTCCAGCTGTGAAAGTGAAATATTAACACCCGAAAGTGTAAAATAAAACGCAGAAACTGTCATAAACAATTGACTACCAAACAAATCGAGAGAAAAATATCTAAAATCCTATGATTTATGTAATTACATGGAAAAATTAAAAAGAACCAAAGTCATTTTCAGAAACTGTATTTTTAGCATTCCTATTTTCAACATTTAGCGAAGACCAAACAACCTTCTACTTTATGGATTACCTATATATTCGATGTTAAAAACCACGGTTAACCAGAGTCTGAAGTTGTTACGAATACCCAAGTGAATAAGTCAACGACATTTTCTGTTCCCACAAAAAACTTCCAAAATTGCGAAAACTTAAGTATCTAATATTAATATTTTGTAATTTAGTTACTTACTTAGTAAGTAATTAGAAATATTCGTCACTACTAAGAGCATCTCTTATTTATTTTTCTTACAGAGAGGGATGAAAAGCAGAGTGTGCCACACGGTACCAAAATTATTTAACCTCGAGCGACGTACTTTGAATCCCTCGATTCGCTTAGGATTCTACTCTAGAATCGCTCACAAAGCTCGGGATTCTACTCAAGAATCCTTCGCTTCGCTCTGGATTCAAACAATCGCTCTCGCCCTCAAAACATTATTTTGGTCCCATAAGACACAATCTACTATTCACTAAATCCGCACAAACCATTATCTTACAGCTTCTTCCGCTATCATAATATTTACAAAGGTAGGTAGGTACTAACATAAAGGATCGATATCGGAAACGGGGCAAGCGTGAGCGTGATCGCAATAAATGGTTCCGAAGATAGAAATAATTTAAAGCATCATCAGCAAGTACCTACCTATTATTAAGTAGGTAATCAGAACAGGCTCCCCTGTTCCGTTACTATCACAGCATCTCTTCATTCTCCTGTCTATTATCCTAATTTATTTGTGGTCAGCCCTCCTCAGGTAGGTACTTCTGCACCACGAAATACGGGTATGGGTATCTGTTTTGATGTGTTACTCGTTTTTTATTGTTCGTAGCCAAGTCATTGGTGGTCGTCCACGGCCTTTTTTCGGTCTTCTATATTCATGAATCTTTTAGTCATATACAGTCATCATCTCGCCTCATCACATGTCCGTACCAGCGCAAGCGGTTTTCTCTAAGTTTCTCGTGTATCTTAGCGACTTTAAAAGTACCACCGATATATTCGCTTCTTATTTTATCAATTTTCGAAACTCCACCAGACCAGCGTAGAGCATCTTCATCTCTGTGGTGTGAATTTTAGATCCATATAATAGGGCTGGTCTTACCGCCCTATATACAAAAGTATACGTTGCCCTTAACTTTAATCGGCATGCGGGAGTCGCCAAGTGCCGAAGTGCCAGACAACGATGTCCATTTCAGCCAGGCTGCTTGAATTCTATTGTTTGTCTTTCTCTACACAGACTTTTGGTGCTACAATCGATCTGAGATATTTGAGATCTTCAACTCTGTTAATAAGTCTGTTTTCGACGGATGGACATGGTATGACACCCACATTAGCTTCGGAAAAGTCGCAATACATATATTCGGTCTTCTGTCTACTGACTCTCAGCCCTCATCACGCCAAGGTATCCTGCCATGGCGTCAGGTCTGTTTGCACTTCTGCTAATGATTCGAGTATTAAAACTACACCATCGGCATATAGTAGTGACAACGGTGCTGGTTTTTGTATGTTTGAAGTGATATAGTCCTTTACCAGGTTGAATAGAGAGGGCTTTGGGTCGAGCCCTGATGAACACCTACTCTGACCTCAAATTCTTTATTTGTTCCTGCTGGGCCGACTACTCTTGTAGATACATTGTAGTACAGATCTATAAGGAGATCGATATAATGCTCCGGCACTAGTTGTGCTCTCAGTGCTTGCCAGATAAGCTCTCGTGGAACTCGGTCGAACGCCTATACCATCACATGCATCATCACATGACATTTTATATAATTCCAGCAAGGGCGTGTAAAACAAATAGTCAATATTGCAAATAGGTTTTGAATTTGACAATGTTGTGTAGCGCATCTCTTATTAAATCTAACAATCAAGATATTTAATATATTGGTATTAATTTCTGATTACCTATTATCAATTTTCTATTTCTTTCACATAATGATGGCAAATTGGCAACACAAAAACTTTTATTTACGAGCTACGAGTAGGTCCCTCTCAAAAATGTTCCTTTTGTTTTGCATCAAACTACAGTAAAGACCATTTCAAAAACTGTAAGTATGACTTCAGCAGTTTATCATACAGAGTAGGTATGATATAAAAAAAGAAACACTCTTTATCCCACAAACTGAACCCCAAAACACTATAATGGCCCGTTACGTTGTCGACTCGATAAAATATCTATATGCAAATAGTCTTCCGCATCCGCGTAATACCCTTTGATCGTTAGCGTTATATTTAGATGGTGTCCTAGATTTTTGAGACATGTTATATTAGTCAGCCTATCGCCACGTTAGTGTGATCTAAGCGTGGCGTCTAAATTCTGTACTGATATTTTAAGTTATATGGGAAAGTTTCCTGGAAGCGTTTATGACTGGTCTGTAGATGCCAAGTACCTAGAACACGCGTAGCGTCTTTGGTAAACAGTTACAATATAATCAAGAAACAAACAAAACAAAAGAAATCAAGCAAGAGCATCAGGTTTACTAAACCAACAACAACAACCTACTAAAAGACCTTCGGGCCTAGACAAAGTAACGTTCGGTTAGCGATGACGCTAGTAGAAAAGTTAAAAAATGTAAGTATGGGGTAGATACTCGTATAAGCTATCGAAATGTCACGTGATCATAAGTCAACGAATCGACAGCATCCAACGATAACTTTCATAGAGACGCGTCGATAGCGATTGTAGAAATAGAATCGCTCCGAAGCGAATGAAATTTCTCTAGGCCTACTGTAGGCCTACGACGCATCTCAAGTCGCATCGCATCTTTGACTTGTGATGATGTGACACTGCGATAGCTTACGTCAAGCCCATACATTTTTGGCTTTTCTAGAAGCGTCATCGCTAATCGAATGAAACTTTGTGTAGGTCCGCAGGACCACGGCGCAGGACTATCTCTCAGTCTAGCTATAAAACAAAAGCCCATCTTCTACTCAATCCAACAGACACCCGTTAAAAACGTTGCAGCAACACGCGCAGTCAATACAGAACCTGCTGTCTACGAACCTGCACCCACAACAAACAAAAGAAGGCATATAAAACGCCATATTTTGACAACAAAGCACGGTACAGGTGTGTAGATGTTCTATTTCTGCCGCACCTACTACCTCGGGATAGCGAATCGGGTCAGCCGTTAACGATGTACTCTGTAGTGGTTCCCTAACTATTTTGGTGTTTTATTACTTTAAGTTTTTGTTTTGAAGATTATGAGTGTAATGGAGGATGATGAGGGTCCTGTCTGTGTGGATTTTGGATTTTGGACACTTTCAATAATTTTATTATGGATTGCTATGTATGGCCTGGAGAAGTTTAGTGGTTTGGTATTTATTGTTCTCGGGTTACGTGGATATGCTGGTGACTACGCTACCTGATACACCAGAATCCCTGATACTCAAGATTGGACCCCTTGTACATTTCCTGTCACTTGTAAGAATCCGGGGACATGATTCAAATATGTATTACAAAAATATGTATTACAAACAAAACAATAATTTCTGTAACAATTAAGTAATCCAACTGTACTAAGATAAATAAAACCTCGTTTAACTAGTTTAATAGCAGTAACAAAATAATGTCCAGAGTTACCTACTCATTGAAGTCATTGGTCATCAATTTGCTTCATTTGCATCTTGCTCGACAATGTCGTGGTGGTTTAGGTGCTGACCTTCTTCTATGGGTTGCGGGTTCAATACCTGGCACCCAACTGACTTTAATGATGAATTATGTACGTTATTTTTTATTATTACCTGTCTAACCACCACTGACATTGACTGTAAGGTAAGGTGTCGTGTCGTGAGATAATCTGGATTAATATCTCGTACTGAGGAAGTATCGTGACAAAACTGCCGCCTACCGCCTACCTACCTACCTACCGCTTACTTATACCACTAGGTACTGATGGGTAGTGAACTAGTGACCCAACGGCTCAGTAAAATGCTGTTATAGAAACTCTAGCCCACCATATTGCTTTCGTTGATCTAATTCCCAAAATAAACACTCAGAATCATTGAAAAAACTGCTCAAGCAACTTGCCCTTAAAATATTTGTGAATAAGGTAGGTATGTGGCCCAGATATCGGGCGGTACAATTTCACTGCGCCCTCTCTTTTAATCAAAATAATTAACTACACATATGATTTATTGCCTTAGTGCGGGGAGGGGGCATGTCTACCCGCCACTTTTTACCTTGCCGATAATGTACAGGTGAGTGCAGAAGTGTTTGCGAATTCGTATCTCAGAACTGTGTGTTTGTTGTAGGTACGTCTATTATGTTATGCTTACATTATTTGTTAACACAGGCCTGCCTCAACATTAATTTAAACATTATGTACAATAGTGGTACCTACATCATCCACCATAATATTATGTTTAATTTTAGATCAAAACCAGAAATGTTGATAAGCTATGCCTATCTAAGGGCAGCGGGATTTGACGGTGTCATAATAGCAGTCTTATTGTTTAAATACTCGAAAAACGGAAACGGGCTAAAAATTGAACCCTGCGGAACTCCTTCCATACCGCCATATTCCGGAGATCCTTTCCCTGTTGGTTTTTTTGAGGAATCAGGACCAAAGCCATCAAGAATCCAATAGTGATATCTCATGGTGATGGGTATGATGATTTTTACTGGAAATCCCGCACTCGCACTGCTCAACAGTATTAAACCCTTTTCTTCGATTTTTCCGCTTACCAGTACATGTGTTTGGGAGAAAAAAAAAGCACCGAATGCCACCAACATCGCAGTACTGTTACGGTGATAAGTCTGTGTAATTTTTTTATCTGCTTCGACATAATTTAGCTTTGCCGTTATTCTTGAAGGGAACTGTCTCAGACAGTCATTTGCTTTCATTTGGACCGGTAGATAGAGTAATTGAAATTATTTGGGTGTTTTTAATTATTTTGTAAGATTAATACCCTGCATTCTTAAGGGCACGATAAAATAGAATGAAACAACAAGGGAGAGCCTGTATGCATTGAGAGATTATTATTAATTTTGGATTTCTTTTGCAAAATAGTCCGTTAACTGACGAATCAACGAATGTAGTAGAATAAGAATTATTGTAGATATGTGTATTATAGGTACACCATACCTCAACCTATAGAGGGTGACAATAATTCCTAGCTCTAGGATCTAGGACCGATGCACCTGGCATCGTTCTAGATATTGATAATGAACATGTGTCCACTTCCTGAGCATGACTTTATTAATCTTGGTTACTAAGCCATGAGTCCTGCAAAAGTGCCAAAAGGATTAATGACCATAACATCAAACCGATCCGGCAGATTCCACCTGTGAGGTTACCATCATCGTGCTGCTTTACTAATACTGCTGTCAGGCGGAGTGTGAAAGACGATCAGGTTTAATAAATATAACTAACTATGAGTAAGGGCAAACATACCGAGTACCATTTAATTAATTATTAGGTACATACGTAGGTATTTTATTTTTGAAAAGTTTTCTTCAGACCTTTCGGCTAAAGTCAGTATTTTGATCGTCTGCTAATGATCTTTCACGAAGTGTTTAATCTGTTAGAACCAGTGGGTCAGATATAAACGATTGTCAAAACTAAAATTTTAATTTGATATTTTTAAGGAATTGGAAAACATTTCTCCAGAGAACCCAATTCTCTCACAGAAACTTCAAAAACATCACACTACGTATTCGAAGTCGGTTAATAAATAAATAAACATACAAGTGATTACCGACGACCGCCGGGGAGTTGCAAAAAGTCGAAAAAAAACACAAAAAAGTCCGCGAAAGCCGTACAACTCAATTTTGGAGGCACAACGCGATGGAAATAAAGTTGAAAAAAAAGTCGTACGAGTCTTTATTAGTGTGCCGGGAAACGGTATCGCGGATTTAAACACTTTATTATATTTTTGTCCTTGCTGGAAACTCTGCTACTAATAGGCAGAGATTTATTTAAGTATTTAACAAAATTATTTTGGATGTATTTAATAAATCAGCTTTATACTTGCAATAGTCGCGATCTGTATGCAAACTGATGTTTCTTTCGTAACTTCTAGTGCCTTCTTTTTATTTGTAAGTACATAGGTACTATGAAGACCTCACTTCACAGGCCTTCACAGGGGGTTCGTAACTACTGAAATAAGAAGAGCTAGGCCGGAAGTCGAAAAGCTTACTCCGTTAATATATTGTAAAAAGTCAGTTCCAAGATATAATATCACACACCCTACGCGGAGCCCTAGCTTGAATCTGACTGTCACCCTAATTCGAATTAATAATAATTCGATGTTTGAATGTCAGCCAGCATCATGCTAAGGTTTGACTAAAGCATGAAACCTCTACATTAACCTACTTAAATCTTAAACGCAACAGCAAGCCATGCCTTGCAGAAGCCCCAAACTGCCAAAACCAACTTCGTCTAGCACTCCAAGGCACTGAGAAGAATGTTACTTGAATGGTATCTCGGTTTCGGTTTAAAGAACTTTATTTCTCATAAGAACTTAACAAATAGTTGTTCGCTTATAATGAGATACATAAGTGTTAGTTTAGTACTATTACATTAGTTACCTCTAGGGTGCTGGAGACAGCGACATTATAAGTAAAAAGACGCAGACAGGTTACCTACCCAACATTCGATATTCAAAAACGGCACAATGTCGAATCATTACATGATAAGTGAAAGTAGGACGGCATGTCGTAATTATCGGGAGCGAAAAAGAGACAAGACGTTGAGAAGTGGCTAACTAGCCAGATTTTATATCTATATCTAAGTATTTGAAATAAATTAATAGCCTTTTATCTCTAACTAGCTGATGCGACAGACGCTGGTCCAACAAAAATCCTCTAGATAATGCACTTTCAGTTTTCCCAAATCATCCCGGGAATTTTTCAATTTATAAGAGTAAGAGCCTGATTCGGACTAAGTATTACCAACATTTTAAAACAAAATTTGCCAAATCGGTAAAACCATTCCGTGATGCGCTTATACCTACCAACGAACACCATTTCATTTTTATTTTAAAGATTAATTGCACATTTACGAAATCGCTGCATTTTATTGAATATTGACTCGTTCTACTTTGCACACGAACAAAGACCCTGCACAAAAGCCTTGCGTTCATATTACAGTGGTCGCGAGCCGCGTGCGCAGCGGTGGTCCTCCCCCCACCCCTCGCGTCGCACCTAACGAGACCCACTGCGCAACTTCGATTAATTTGCTGGACTTGTCTTGCTTGCCCGATTAAGGGGCATACCAGAGGGACAATTCCCGTATCGCATTCTAACCTGTCTTTAGTTGTCAAAGTCAAGTTTTTGACATTCATTGCCGCTGAGATGAGAGTGCGAGTGCGACTACAGTCCGGCCTTCGAGAGAAGGCGTTCCTGACACCTGTTAGTTGGACCATCCCTAAGTAGTCTGTGGTTGGACCATTTCTAGTACCTACTTAAATAATAAGGATAAAATTCGCAAAACACATAACTATTCGTTAGTAACAGACAAGTGTAACGCATTCTATCGACGGTCGGATTGTAGATTGTTAACATTTTTAAATACGGAAATGGGCCTTCTGGTCTACATTTTCTTTGTCACGTAGTACTGGCCCACCCCTATCTAATTCTTCCCGATGGACATAATTTGGAGATTATTATGTCAAGATTATGGGAACATCTCTCGTTCAACTGTGCGCGTACGACTGGCACGGATTGTTTACTGGCGGGTAATGTCTGAATTTCTGAATGTGAGGGACCTCTCACATTCAGAAATTGCGCAGACGCATTTCTTAAATCAGGGAAAAATATATTTTTAGTTTCTAAGATAACACGTCACTATTGTACCTTAGCTTCGTGGAGCACGTCCTTTCTGTAAATCTAAGTTCTTTGTTAAGGTTCATCGTGGACAACAATGTGTGTTACAAGCAATGATCAAACACATACTGCAAACTATCTAGGTACCTACATACTATCAACAGTGTCAACTGATTAAGCAAAAAGAAAATAATTAAAACCCAGGTATATGTACTAACACTTACCAAAACGCCGCTCAACTGCAGCAGTTGAAAGATAACCAAACCACAGTCCAATATCTAAAAGAACGGTCCAACTGCCCTACCTTAACAAACACAAAAAGATAACCAAACCACAGTCCAATATCTAAAAGAACGGTCCAACTGCCCTACCTTAACAAACACAAAAAAAAAAAACTACCGATCGACTTTCGCTACGATTCCCACATTACGTTGCAGTCAATTCGTGACTTCCGACAAACGGAGTAGCGCCCAAAAAAAAAATGATCATCAATGACAGCCCATACAAACGTGTTCCCGTGGGGTTTTAATGCAAAAGGTATTATTCGACAAGGGGTGGTTCCCGGTAGTGGATCCAATTATATTTTTTAATACCTTAAAAGTGGGTACAGACACGTTTTGGGTTGCGACTAGCACTCACGAAGATTCTTAACTCCCTTTATAGCACCTTAATTATTTTTAAACGATCATGTGGAATTTCAAATTGAGTGACTTAGGCATTGATGTTAGGGGAATTACTGCTTCAGGATATTTATTGCATTCATATTACTATTCAATTAGGAGAAATCCGTCATCACTGTTGTGTGCTTCATTTGATGTTTGCTTGTTCATATGCGTATTTGCGTTAGGTACTTCATCTTTCAGCAGTGGAATGGAGCAGTTGTGGTCCAGTGGTAAGGGGGCCGTAACCACTGCCCACCACTGCTCTAGGTACTAACTTGCGAGTTGTACGTCGTGGGTTCAAACCCAGGGAGGTGATTTACTTTGTGTAAATAATTTCATCTCCACTGCTCTCAAAACGGTGAAGGAAAACATCGTGAGGAAACGAAAAATGTCCGAGAAAGTCAGCACCAGAGGACAGTAATCGAACACAAAGTATATCACCACCTATTAGCCAAACAAACAATTCCAAAGTAATGACTACCTAAAAACAATTGTAAAGCGCATTACCAATATCCGTGGAACATCTAGGTGCGTATCAGAGATAATAAAACGACACACAATACATACGAGCCGCGTCCCAGTAGAGGCTGTGCCGCGTCCCAACTCCATTCGATGCAAATTCTCACATCGGCCGTTTTATGGTGCGGTCCAAGGTGTGGAAGGACGAGGTGAATTTGCAAGTATAATATTCATAAGTATTGACAGAATATTAATAAGTACGAAGAATGTTGAGATAATATTTGAGTGAGGAATAGAGTTCCATTCATCTTGGTTCTAAATGTGCACACATTTCAGTGTTGTACGTATATGCATACGCAACATACTGTCGGACACAATCATCCAGGTTTTGCTTGCTTTTACTTAAATAAACATTAAATTTCACACCTCGTTCTAAAGCGTACGATTTTTATTGGCTGGCGTCATTGTTGGGTTGAATAAGTACGAGTAGATTGTCGTCTTGTCTGCAAAAAGAACAATAAGTATCACGTTCAGCATTTAGAAAACTTTGTGCCATTATTTTGGCAAAATTATTTAAGTTCCTTCTACTTTTCAAAAGGTTCCTTCTGCTTTACCAGGGTTCGATAGTCTTTCTAAACCTGCAGCATAGGTTTGCTGCTGAGCCTACCTGCAACTGCAAAACGAATCTAATGAGCAGCTCGAAGCTTGGCCAATGTCGTTTAATCATCATCTACAATCACAATCCAGCTAACATCTTCTAACTTGCACCAAGGCCTCAGGTATCCAAAGAATGCAATATTCGCTTCTACGGTGTAAGGGCCGACTTTAAATAGCGTCGCGGACGAGTGAAGGATTATGGTATCGTACAGTTCCAAGTACGTGGTGTGTGTGAACAGATTGAAAGCGCGGTAATTATGTCGATATTATAAGTGACGTATGTGACCACATATTTGTTTTGTTCGATCATTGGTCTAGATGCTAGATGTTAGTACCTATTTGTTGAGAATTGTTGGGTCTATTGGAATTTCTATATTCTGTGTCACGGCTAGAAGATGTTTTCTATGTAGTTGATGACTATCTAATGATCTGCAATAAATTAAAAATCATTCTATCTATTAAAAAATTTTCAACCTTTGTTAAATCAATAAAAAGAGAAGTCCTGACTGACTGACTGATTTATTCATTTAATTAGTCTTACGAGCTAACAGACATACCATCCCAAAACGCTCATATGATTAATTTCCTTACAATTCAATTGTGGCTACACACACTCGTCTCCTTATACAATAGATTTTATAAAAATGACTTTATGACTTTTTTATATTTATTTTATTGACTGACTCAACGCCCAGCCCAAACTCTTGGACCTAGAAAGCTGAAATTTTGCACAGAAGTTCCCTTTATAATGTAGACAAGGAATAAGGAAGGAATTCCCGGTAGTACGTTCCCGTGGGATATTTTCTAACAACCACGCGGGCGAAGCCGCGGGCAAAAGCTAGTTATAAATATAACACAATGACAGTTAGTAAACTGCTCTATTTATTGCAATAATATTCAATAATTACGATGTCACTATTGACACCTACAATCACTCTGCTAGTTATTAACTGCCGTATTTGGATTCCACATCCACAACAAGATAAAAAGAAAAATCGCCTTTAAGCACCAAATATAGATTATTATTGTTCATTGTCAGCTCTGTAAAGGCGTTAATTATAACAAATATATGTCATAATTACTTTATAATTAGAACAATCACGCGAAGACATTACGCTTTTCACTTCGTATATTAAGTATTCATTAGTTAAGACGATCTTTGTTCTACTTCAGCCTATAAATCGTGCTATAATCGCTTAATGATCTTCCCATACCATAGTATGCGACAGTCTGGTTATAAGCAAAAACAGCTCAAAGACATAAATAAAGTATGCAAAGTGGCGGGAAGCATCGACCGATGGATTAATCTTACGGAATCTGCGAGTTCCCACGCTCGCCCGCGAGGCTTGGAGGGCGCTGATGACTTTCGATTCGATTACGAATGTGTTATATGAAAATATTTATCTATTAGAGTAAGGCAAATGATTGCAAAATATTTAAAATAGTGTCAATTCTTCAAAATGATGTTTTGATAATGTTGCAAAATATGCAAATAGGATATTAGAGAGTTTTACTTCTTAGGTATCATTTCGGTAAGCAGTTTTCATGGTATAAAATAAATAAATAAATATCCTTGGACATTTCACACTCTGCCATCTAGTCCCAAGCTAAGCAACCTAATGTTTGTGTTATGGTAACGAGATGGCTTATAAACTACTTATATACATTTTTTTTTTTGTAAATACATACATATTATAGATAGAAAAACACCCAGACTCGGAACAAATACTTGCAGGTCGTACAAATATTTGTTCCGTGCGGGAATCGAACCCGCGACATGCTGCGCAGCAGTCAATCGCTCAACCACTGCGCCAAACGTGTCGTCAAAATATGGTATGGTATGGTATGGGCATGTGATGTGGAGGAATGAGGAAAATGTCGTCAGAAAAGTTTTGAGTATGAATGTGGATGGCTATACGAGGTAGGGAAAGACCAAAGGAACGATGGATGGACTGTGTGAAAGATGGTATGGCTAGAAAGGGGGTGACTACCGAGATGACGACTAATAGAGAAATATGGAAGAAAAAGACATGTTGCGCCGACCCCAAATAAAGTTGGATAAGGGCAGAAGAATGATGATGGTAACTACTGGCAAGCAAAACTACTGCTTGCAGTTTTTGTCCAATTTCGAAAATTTCTTTAAGATTTGGTTTAATTTATTACGTTCGCCTCGATACAAATACAGTAAAACATTCGCTATCGAACAGCGCAAACGCACCCGGTAGCCCGCCAATAAGCATACGCACACAAGTGTAAATTGCTTGGTCGACCGACACCGGACAATGGCGTTGGGTGGTCGGGCGCTGGCCGTTTCCAGCTTTGCCCAATTTGAGCGTTTCACCGCCACATACGCGTATACAGATGTGGGAAAGTTTAGGTTTTATATAAATTCGTTTTAAAGGGAAATACGGTTGATACTTGTATGGGAGTTGCGAATAGTAATGAAGGGGTGAAAAACGGTGACGCCGAGTGTCGTGGGAAGTTGGGTTTAGAGCCCAGAGCTGTGTGTCTTCGTGTAAAGGGAAGCCGGCGTACACCGTTGTTTTTACGTTGAAGCTTGCTTATATTTTACATAACTAAGTACGTGGTCATTTTGTGCGATGAAATTAAATAAATCATTGTCTCTGAATGTTATTTTTATAGTTTATAGTATGGTATCTACAAGGAGGTCGATGAGTTGTTGTGACAGTTCCTAAACTGTTATTTAAAATATTTTGATACATTCTAACACGTACCTATCGTGTCGCTACTGCTGAAGGAGAGGCCCTGGGTTCGATTCCCCGGTTGAGCAGTGTCAGAAGAAGTCAAGAAGGAAGAAGAGAAGAAAAGAAGAGAGAGAAGTAGTTTCTCAATAGCAATACGGTCGCCCCCCATTACACATGGCGAATAGTTACCTACTATAGGTAGGTACACCTCTGCCTAACCCTTCTGGGAATACAGGCGTGAATTTTATATTACTTATTATACGAAATGTTTCACAATAAAGTTTAGACGAAGCAACTTAGCCGGAACATCCAAGAACATTGAGATGTCGACTTTATCGACCAGCCCAAAGTATAAAGCTCCATTTACACGGAGCAAGTTTATTGCCTGTGGCATACCATAAAATTGAGGGGAAAATATTTGGCACCGTCTAAACAGCACGTACAATATTGTTGCACGATACGGGCAACTTTAAAAACTGGTATAAGCATGTACAATAAAATCGCACAGCACATACAATAATTGCTCGTACAATAAAATCGCATTCAATTCTGGCATGATCTGACATTTATGCTGTCATTGAAATATGAGTGCGGTGAGTGAGGGTGTGGTAATCGTTGTTGCTATTCTGAGGCGAGAAATCAAATCAAGAACAACTTGAAAAATATCTTGAGAAGACGTTCAATAATATTAAATGAAATATAATTTCTAGGCAAAACTTGCATGCAATAATCGCCTGTCAATTTTATTGCCTAGTGTAAGTCGCATGCGATTTTATTGAATGGAAAAACTTGCATTCAATTATTGTACATGCCATTTTATGGAATCGCATGCGTGTAAAACTTGCACCGTGTAAACGGCGCTTTACTCATCAGACGGCTAACTTACAAATGGAGTTGTCAAAAGTAACTTGATGAAACATTTTAACGATAGTATCGTTAAACTCGCCACACAGGGAAATCGTTAATCCCGCCAGACCCGCCAGTAAACTCACTGCCAATATTATGGGCAATGCACAGGGTATAAAGTTGCTGTTTAAATTCACTATAATGTTGGTTATAACGATGTGGATGACAGTGTGGCTGGAAGTGTCCCTTATCCTTTCCGATTTAATTATGAATTGGCATGCGATTGCACAACCCGTAGTAGGACGTGAGAGGGAGTGGGCCATACCCACGTGGGCCCAGTGCGGCGTGGTGGATGTCACATGTCTTCGAATTTTTGGTTCTACGATATTCCGGTTTCCTCACGTTGTTTTCCTTCATCGTTTTGAGCCCGTAGTAGGAATAATAATTTTGGCAACTATCAAATAAATTATTTTAAAATTATAAGAATATTGATGAGAGCCAAGTTTATAGCAATATTGTTGAATAGGACACACCTCGTAACTATACTCTCAGTGTTAGAAATCGCTAAGCGGCCTAAACAGGAATTTTCCTGTTTTCAGCTAGCAACAAAAAAAAACAAGCTTCTTTTATCTGCAGCTGAAGAATATTAGGTCTTTACCTATGAAATTGCCGTTCTGCAGTACTGGCCATTTCAAATTTTTTCATACAAAACGGCAATTTCATAGGTAAAGACCTATTATATCCTATCAAATCTTCAAAAGCTATAAAGCTGTTAAAGATGGTACCCATAAAAAATAGAAATATGGGATCTAGAATGCATAGAAACGCTTTGAGGCAACTAGCATTTACCTATCTTTCCGAATAAACGAATTCAAAAGTGCCTGTAATTTGGTTTAGGTACTAAATTGAGTTTGTTTAGACACTTAGTAGCCTTTTTGATTTTTTGGAACCGACAAGCCACTTCCAGTCTTGAGCATCATGGTACAAAGACAGTAAAGCCGGTCGCGTCGCCGCGGCGCCTGCCGGCGCCACGGAGGCTAGCACGCTGTCTGTACCCCGAATACATGCTACCCTCTGAGCTATGGAGCCGTCCGCCGGGGGCCTAGTTGCTCTATGCTCTGAGCAGATGAACTAAGAAATATGAGAACAGTAAGTATGCCCATTATTAAAAAACATGTTGAAATGAGTTGTAAGGTACCGTGTTTTGGACTTTCTGTATGCATGAGCTGTGTGAAAAGCTCATGATAAAATTAGCCTGTCAGCAAGATTTGGAGCGAGGCTGACCCAGACAGTTTGGCATGAATCAAACCCACACTCGTGAACCTTACCTATCGTTCTGCCACTGAGCTACGGCGACTGGGAAATCGCACCACCTCGGACTTAGGAATTCGAGCTTCTAAAATTATTTTTATTTCATAGGTACCAGCTTTTTCCCGCGGCTTCGCCCGCGTGGATTTCGAAAAATATCCCACGGGAACGTACCTACTACCGGGATTAAAAGTACCTTAGGTGTTAATCCAGGTAAACCATGTATTAATTTCGTAATAGGTACATTGTTTTCATATAACTATTGGTTTACGCGGCGTACGCCATAAAGCTCTCAACCGGCATGATTTTTTACAACATTTTCAATAATCATCGTCATAATTATTTCAGCCAATTTAAAAAAAAAAACAATGAATTATACATACCTACACCTAAACCATTATCGTGAATCACTCCGTCCATTGGTGAAAACCGTATGAAAATTCATCCAGTAGTTTTTGAGTTTTTCAGACATACTTTGTTTAGTTCAAATTATGCTGGTCACGCTCTAATATCAAATAAATTTTGACCGAGTGGATCGATTTTAATGAAATAAAGACTAGGTACCTCAAGATACAAACTATGACTACATTTCCAATCCCTTAAATCTTGTAAAAAGAGGTATGTACCTACACATGCCAACAATTTCAATATTATTAGTGAATTTTAAAATCAACCCCTATCTTAGCCCCTTAGGGGATGATTTTTCAAAAACGCTGAACCACTTAACTCTATTTCC
Source organism: Cosmia trapezina (assembly GCA_905163495.3). Taxonomy (NCBI): domain Eukaryota; kingdom Metazoa; phylum Arthropoda; class Insecta; order Lepidoptera; family Noctuidae; genus Cosmia; species Cosmia trapezina. The sequence goes on along the minus strand of LR991020.1, from coordinate 30,577,243 downwards.
TACCAAAAGCATAAATACAAACTATCATCCCCTCTAACACCCCCGGTAGGATTATTTTTGAGACAAAAAGTAGCCTATTTCCTTCCCCAGGATGCCATTTATCGCTTTGCCTTTTATCGAAATCTGTTCAGTGGTTTAGGCGTGAAAAGGTAACATAGACAAACAGAGCTACTTTCGAATTTATAATATTAGTATTCTACTTCCGTACTATCCAGTGTGGAAGTGTGGATTTTCCTTGTGAAGTCACTGGAGTAGTTTACATCCGTGACACTTTAAATTCTGAAGTGACTCTACATTAATAAAATTTTAAGAAGTTTTTTTCTCAAAGGTTTTTCTTAATTCTGAATTCTTATATCATAGATAAACACATACTTAATTATTTTATTAATACCAAGTCGAAAACAGACAGTTTAATCTAAAGAGTTATTTGCAGTAATATTTATGTGGAAATCCTATAGACACATGAGTTAATACTTACATCACGTAATTTGTAAGCGATTCGGTAATTTATGCCGAGAGAAGGGTGTAAAGGGCAGTTGTCTGGCTAACTACAATGTTGTGAAAGCTGCGAAGTTCATCGTCACTGCCTTGACAAGTTTTAACCCTTAACTATCTATCTTTTAAACTCTAAAGTGAAGCTATCGCAGAAAGATGACCAGCATAGCTATTCATCATTCGACAAGTTGTCGAATCGAAAATGACACATTTTCAATTACTAATTTTTGCCTTGCCCCCGGCATCAAATAGCTATACTGGACAATTTCATAATATGTACTGTGCGTGCCAAATAAGAATAGGATGGCGATTGCTGCCAACTTCACATGATAACTGGCAAATTAGTACGCATTGGTAATGAAGTTCGCGAGTATTGCCATAGTATTGCGGAACAAAATGGCGTCTTGACAGTACTATTCTTATTTGGCACGCATAGTAAAGCGTCAATTTCTAGTGCCGACAACATGTGCTCATACCATCTACAACATTTGGCAACAAGTCGCTCGGCGCTAGTTATCGTAAATTCGTAACAAAGCTGTAATACTCCGAACCTAATTTATTAAATGTGAAGCTAATAATTAAACCTATTACCGCTGTAGCACTTACTATGACGCCAGCTGTGATATCATAACAGCAGAACTAGCCTATACAGGGTGAAATTGAATAGATGTGACAAAATTTAAGGGGGTGTTCTACGCATCAATATGAACAACTTTTACTATGGGACCAAACCTGAAATCGCGAAAAAAAAATCAGCTGTTCAGTACATTTAATGTTCGCATAATTCGTCAAAATGTACTGAACAGCTGATTTCTTTTTCGCGATTTCAGGTTTGGTCCCATAGTAAAAGTTGTTCATATTGATGCGTAGAACACCCCCTTAAATTTTGTCGCATCTATTCAATTTCACCCTGTATAGTTATTTACAAAATAATAGATATGCTCCGTTTACCGCATGAGTCTGAGCATTTCAGTAAATAACAAAGGAACTCGCCTGTTCTGTTCCTCGAGGGTTGGTCAAGAAGATTAAGGGACAGTGTCAGTTGTATAGGCTTTATGAAGACCAACAAGTTCAGCATAAATTGAACTAGAGATAGAAGAATAACGAATCAATAAGGGTTTCTGTATTTGTATGTACATAATATACAAGGTGTATCTATTCAAACACGAAATCTCTTAGGAGGTTATTGTACTCATCATTATGAACAACATTTACTATGGGACCAAACCTGAAATCGCGAAAAAAAAATCAGCTGTTCAGTACATTTGTCTACATCAAACTCGTCAAAATGTAGGGAGCAGCTGATTTTTTTTCGCGATTTCAGGTTTGGTCCCATAGTAAATGTTACTAAATAAATAAATACAAACTGCGGGAATCCACGTAAAAAACAGTTAACATTATAGGAAGAGCATTAAATTCTCCTGCAAATACACTGGGTTTGGTTGTGACACCGGACTTTTCGTTTGGTACAGGGCGCCCTATTATTGAGAACATTCTCCTTTCACTATTCTAGGTCAACGGGAAGTACCCTATAGGTTTTGATTTACTTGCGAGTATCAAACTATCAAACCATGTCGCTTATATGGCCGTATTTTTTTATTGCATTGACATAGAAGCTTGATTTTTTAGATCTCCAAGAGACCATAGACCTACGTATTTGATACATAAATTCAACTTGATACCTTTACGCGTTCTTGAGAAAAAGGGTCTTGACAGACTGACAGACTTGAAAATGTTTTTTTATGTGATAGAATGACAAATTAACAATTTTCGGACTTTTTCCTTTATTTGTGCTCTAAGCCCTTGCTTCTTGCCAAATTTCATGATTCTAGGACACCGGGAAGTACCTTATAGGTTTTGATTTACTTGCGAGTATCAAAATATGTCGCATAAATGGCCGTATCTTTTTATTGCGTCGACTTAGAAGCTTGAGTTTTTTAGGACTCCAAGGTACCATAGACTTAAGTATTTGATATTAATTTCAAATTGATACCTCCACGCGTTCCTGAGAAAAAGGGTCTTGACAGACTGACAGACAGACAGACAGACAGACGGACAACAAAGTGATCCTATGAGGGTTCCGTTTTTTCCTTTTGAGGCACGGAACCCTAAAAAGAAGGGTAAAGGATCATAAGGCATCAAAAAATTCGTCCGCAGCGCTGTCAAAAGGAAAAGTGCCCAAAAGGCTGGCAGCATTGCCACGTTGTATGGCAATGCTGATTCTTTGACCAAAAAATAGGCCAGCCCTCTGGTCACGTGAGGAGTCGACCAACCGCATAGCGATGTCTTGAAAAACCAAGTGGACACTCGGACCCCATGGCCCTAGTGATCAATCGGATAATAAAATATGTCTAGCAGTCCAAAATACTGGCTAAGTTAGTAGATAAGACAAAGACAATTCGATGTATTGAGTAGTGCAAAAGACGCACTCTATGCTATAACTTCATTGCTGTCATAGATTCATCACACCCCGGAGTGCGGCGTTTTAGCCCAGACCATGTCTTACTTCCAGGTGTCCCTGCACTTTAGGCGATCCCAAGAAGGTCACTAATGCTGCAATCTGTGATTAATGTGGCCATTTCTAAACAATATACATAAGTTGCGAAACGATCGGTTAGACAGGAGGCAGACCCCAGCAAGGTTGGGAAAAGGCTAGGCAGATGAAGAGTCGACACGACAAGAAAAAGGTTTCATTGGTCTGAGCAAAAGGCTCTTTCAGCCAAAAATCAATATAGAAACAGCTCAAAACTGAAGCCCCATAAAAAGCTTTAATCAAGTCCCACTTTCACATGCGATCTTGATGCGCGTCACGGTGAGTGCGTTATACGCGTTGGATGTTATCGCCAGTAATTAGTTCGTCTGGGGGCGCGTGCTGCGGAGCGTGGAGAGGTCGCGACGTGTGACCGGAGGACCGGAGGTGAAGAGTCAATGTAAACTGGGAGTGGGATTGTTTTAGATCTCCTGGCTCAAATACAAATAGTGTCAGCGGTCATTTGTATTTTTTTTTAAACAACCATTTCTGCCAGGTTATGTGTAGATATTTGGCCCATAGTTGCTGAATGAGAAGAATTTCACCTCATGTGCAGTTATAATGTGGTTGTCGATGGTGGCGCTTGCCCAGAAGCACCAAGTCTTCACTCGTAACTTGATGAAGCACAAGTTATTGCTATCAGGAAACATGGACTCTGCTAATTAAGAGTCTGTCTTGCATAAACTTCGCGTCATCTGCAAGCAAAATATGTATTCAACAACCGTGACGTGGTATTCTGGAGGATTTACGGTGAAGGAAAATGTTGTAAAAACGCCATGTGGAAGCGTAGAGGTCAGATTCTTGTTCCTTTTAAAAATCAGAAGAGATAGTTTTCTGCAATGAGACAATAATAGAATAGAATAGAATAGAATATTTATTCAGTATTAATAATTGGTAAAATATTAACATAAAATCTAAGAAATAATTTACAAAGGTAATATAATGTTAGGTGCCTGTACTAGGATAAACCTGTATCACAGGCGGCATGAGCTTCTATATGGTAATTGTAGGACAGTTTCTTAACAATATTTAACATTAGAAGTCTTGAAAAGGACAACATTTAATTAATTCATTCATTCATCATTCATTTTTTCATTTTTTTTTTCCGAAGTCATAACTTTATCCATTGCCAAGGTCGTTTACGGTCTTATTCAGCGGACCCTCATGTGCAGCGGAAGACGTCTTCTACCGTAGGGCAATGTTTTAAGAGAAAGCTCCTAACCCCCAATTGTTCCATTGTGCGAGCTATCTTTATTGCAAATCTACCCCAAGCTGTTCAGCAGACCGCGGCGCCGTATCACAAGACACCACCGATCTTTATAATCGTTCTATAATTGCTGTGTATGTGTATTAACTTAGTGAAATATCGTGGAAGAATTGCAATGCAATATTTTCGGGTTTAGGTAATATTTTTTTTTCCAGCTCGGCTCAGTAAATATCTCGATAGAGGCACGCCCAAGTACTCAACTACTCATAGTCGATCTCGTACCTAATTATTTTTCTTTATGACCCTGTCATATGCACGTCATAAACCGACCAGAAGGTCAATTAAATTCTCGTACCTAAAAACATTCAAATTCAAGTCGCAATCTTATGCCAGCGACAATCAAATGTAGGTAAACGCTATATAATTTTTGACAGATTGAGGCTGAGGTGAAATTGCGAACGTTACTAAAAATACGGGAATTGGTCTAATTGTTTATTTGACAGATTGATAGTTTCATTCTTGTTCTATCCACAGAGACTACAAGTCTCTGTATAAAATAATGAAGGTGTCGATAAAGAGAATAATCACTTCTTATAGATAAATACAAATGAGTCAGAATACAGCATCGATCTGACTCCCACGCATTCCCGTCGCATTTTGCCAAATTTTATTTTTACCCGTTTTATATGCATTTTGTTCTTTGATCCAGCCTTTGTTATTAAGGCGACGGCATTCTGACTGGCGTTAGTAAAATATGGCTTTTGCCACAGCCGCGGCCCCACAGTAAAAGCTTTGATGGAAGTTTCTGCTAAGGATTTTTTATCTTTTGGTACGAGTTAATTCTGGTGATTGATTATGGTACATAATAGGATAATTTTAATTTTCAAATTCAAGCTTACATAAACATTTTTAGAAAAAAAACGCAGATCTTTAGCTTCATTTTAAAAATCTCTACGTAGTGATGAAAATCAACATACCTGTAAATTGGAATCAGCCGATTGTGAGCTTCCCCTTAACAGCTATTGCGTGCACGCAAAAAGTTAAGAACGAAAGATTTATTGCTTAATAATAAGACGTAGTTTTTGCTTTAAATGAACCCTGATTCCTAATAATGCCTGGAATTTGCACATAAATTACCATTCTATTATTTTCAAAACGTTCGAAATCTCAAAAAAAAAATAGGTATTTTGCCCACCACCTTTTGTAATTCATAAAAAAAAAATACAAGCATCAATGAGTTCCAAAGTAAATGCATCGGGGTCGTGAGTACTCTTCCCATAAGCAATATTGACATAACTCAACAAGATGTCTATCTATCACACCACTAAAAACCAGGCTTTTAAACTGTAGTTAACTGATTTAGACCAGAACACATGCATTCTGTGCGCATTCCAGCCATGCGTTGCTCATCCACGCAGGTATTCTATGAATGTCTACGAACTTAGATGCTAGCATCGAAGGTGCTAACTAAAAGGTGAGATAGTATAATCGGCTTTTAACTGTGATAATTAAATGTTTATGCTGGAATCTGAAAATTTCTAGATTCTTAGTACCTATACAGGGTGGAATCTTTCAGCGGGGCAGTAAGGGGAAGTACCTTATCCATTGCAGCTACGCGAAAATGGTCTTAGGAGACTATCCATAATTTTTTATGGAATTTTGATCCCCATTCACAGATTTTCAAAAAAAAATACAGTTAGCAAGAAAATAGCCATTTTACACAAAAACATTTTTTGATGCCAATCGATCCTGTTTCTAATACTGATCAAAAACTTTTATGGGACCAACCATCGTTGGAGTAGGTACTCAAAAAGTCACAAATTGCAAAAAACTAGCTTTTCCCTTACATTTTGTAAAGAATTTGTGTAGGTAAATGAAATATAAAAAAACCGGTCAAGAGCGAGTCGGACTCGCGCACCGAGGGTTCCGTCCCGATTTCTGAAAAAGTGTGCTATTTAGAGACATCGTTTTATTTTTCCTGTAATCTTTACATAAACTTATCACATAGAATAATTTCAGATTTTTATCTTTGCAAACTTCGGAGTTAAGGGGGGGGAACGGTCTTTTTTTTTACATTTTTCAAAGTCGAAAACTAAAGGGACCTAAAAAAAAACAAAAAAATGTTTGAGAATATGCAAACAGCGCCCTTTCATATGATATCCCACATGCTTTAGTAGCCCCAATTTTAATTTTGAAGATCCCCTTTCGGTCCCTTTTACAAAAAAACTATAAATATTTTTACTTCTTTCTTACTTGCAAAATTGTTGGGTAAATATCGTCTAAAATTGTTCCAAATTTCAAGTTGATAGCATTAGTAGTTCTTGAGATATCCAGCTGTGACAGACAGACAGACAGACTGAGTGTTCCTTTTTTACCATTTTGGTACGGAACCCTAAAAATAAATAAAAGACAAATGATCACGTAGAATTTTACACATATCAAAAACAAAGTCGTATTAATTTTCTATTTTTATTATTAACTAACATAACTTGATGATGTTATTCTTATTTAAAATCTTGCTGTTTCTTGCCCTACCTACGATATCAAGTGCTCGAAGTGACCGCCATTTTGACGAATACATAAATTGATTCATTTCTGTACCGACCTAGTGGCTGCTGACAATTTATTTGTATGAATTCCATAGAAAATTGTGGTTAGTGAGTCTTTAAGTTCTTTAACACTATCGTATTCCTTTTTGTAAACCTGTTTTCGGGTACAGCCCCACAAAAAACAAAAGATCTCAACCGTCACTAAAAAAGCTTTTGCGTATTCATACATAATGTACGGAAAAAGTTTTTTGCAATTTGTGACTTTTTGAGTACTCCAACGATGGTTGGTCCCAAAGAAGTGTTTGATCAGTATTAGAAACAGGATCGATTGGCATCAAAAAATGTTTTTGTGTAAAATGGCTATTTTCTTGCTAACTGTTTTTTTTTTAAAGAAAAATTCCATAAAAAATTATGGACAGTCTCCTAAGACCATTTTCGCGTAGCTGCAACGAATACTGCCCCGCTGAAAGATTCCACCCTGTATAGTTCTAAGCAGAAAGTACTTTATTGCTGTATATACAACGTGTAACGCTAAATGCGCAAAACCATTTAAGGGGTCATTGTAGGTACACATCATTATGAACAAATTTTACTAAATCGCGAAAAAAAAATCAGCTGTTCAGTACAGGTACTGAACAGCTGATTTTTTTTTCGCGATCTCAGGTTTGGTCCCCTAGTAAAATTTGTTCATAATGATGAGTACAATGACCCCTTAAAAGGTTTTGCGCATTTAACGTTACACGTTGTATAATAATTTATAACCCTCCAAAAATCGAACAAAAAGAAAAATCAAGGCATTTAAAAAAACTTTTAAACATACAAGTCTAAAAACCATGCATGGATATTAGTTTACGGGGAGGACGTCTGTGTCCCAGCTGTGGGAACCTTACATACCTAAGTTATCTGAAGTAGTGGTAGTACCAAAAGCCTAGCACTATGCTAACTTGACTTAGCACATGTAAATAAACCGCCAGCCAATCACGATTAAGGCGCAGATTTCCTGAAAACGATCAAAAAGGTGGTTTTTAAAGCTGTGTATCTCATCAAACGTAAATAATTTTGACATGTAAAAAAATATGATATTTTCAAGTCCTTTTCACATACAGTGATGGAAGCCAAAACATAATTAAACATACTTTAATGCACCTAATTAATCTTTAAACATACCTCCTAATAATCTTTAAAAGCTGTTTATCCCTTCATTAGCAATTATAATTTTAATTAAAAATATATCATGAAATGTCAAATTCCAAACTGCATCCAGTAATGGATTACTTTTTAATAAATAGTTAATTTCTAATTTTATACGATTTTATTTGCACTTTTACGACATAATTCCGGTGCGCGTGTGAATATTCTATCTCGTGCGTCAATCTAGACAGCCATAACGCCATTTCACTTACACACTGAGCTAAACCAAGCTTGGAACCAGGGCCTTAAAAGAAATAATAGAAACTTAAACCGGGGTCAGACTAAGCATTTAAATTCTTAATTTGTTAAAAGCAAAAAACCTATTGCCACCTAAGTTGAGAAGTTCTGTATTTTTTGGGATTCTTCACTTAGCTCGCTAAGGATATGTTTATGTTACAAAGAAGTATTTTAATTAGTGCCTAGTGTCAGAATGATGTGGGTTTAGCTATGTTTTTTTTTGTTATTTGTATTATTTTGATTGTGGTGGTGATTCATTTGTTAAGTATTGTTAGCGGGTTTCTAATAATTAGGCGTTGCTTTAAATGCTGTGGTGTCTTCCAGATGAGAAGATCGTCTCGTCTTGTGAATGGGTAATCTTTTCATGTTTTCCTTAGTGGCTTTTATGACCCAGGATATACGACTAAAAAGTTCAATAAAATGGCCAAAAGATTGGCCAGAGGGACATTGGCATACTTTAATTATGTTAAAGACCACACCGTTGATTTAACAAAATAACCCCTTATTTTAAACACTTAATAACATCATGTCAAGCATTTGGGGCGAAATTCAACATCGCACATTAAATCGATACGAAATTCAAGTATCGATAAGTTTACAAGATATCGATTTTAACAATTTTAAATGTCGATTCGAATCCGCGCCGCGCGATTGTAATCTAAAGTAATGATGACCTCCCAAAATTTTAGGACGGTGCACACCAAATGCTAGGTACCTATATAGCTGCACCTAATGTTTGATCATCAATGCTTTCACATTAACAAGGCGAAAGGCGAAAGTTTGTGAGTGTGTGTATTTGTATGTTTGTTACTTCTTCACGCTCAAACGGCTGAACCGATTTGGATGTACAGTAGATAGCTTATACCACAGAACAGATAGAGGTTTATCTGTTCTGTGGCTTATACCCTGGATTAACACATGAAACCGCGGCGCAGCTAGTATATATGATATTTTGCAAAAGGTGTAGAGATAGAGACAAAATGGGAGCGTTAGCCTAATTGATGACTGAAGCACTACTTACCTACTTCAAAGAGAGAGAGAGATTAAAGCACTGAACAGTGAAAATTATGTTACCAAACTTCACACACTTTAACTACTTATTAAGTTGAGCCCACTAAATCTAACACAATATCATGAAGATGGCTAAGCTATTTCAGTAATCAAACAGGTATGAAAATATGTAAATGTCCTATGGATAATTTGTATCAATTTATCATACTAGGGATACTCCTAGTAATATTCGTCTAAAGTAAAAGTTATGAATTTATTTTGATTGAGTCGTTTAGTTTCATTTCCATGTCAAAAGAACTGTCTTAGCAGCTTTCAACCGCAAGGTATATTATAGAATTCAGAGCACACACTCCCAACTCGTACAGCCCGCGGCAGCATTACCACTGTCCGCTGAATTTATGAAAATAACGTCTGATATTATAAGTATGCGAGTACATTCCAGCCCTCATCATTCAATGTATCTACAGGTGTATTTGAACACACAGGAATGCGTGGAGACGACATGCTTTAGTAAAACTGGGATAGATTTCATGATTTAGATGAAGTAGGTGCAGTGGGCTGTTTCATGTTATCACATCCCACAGGGGTGGAATTTTGAAAATTCGTTTGGGAAGTATCCATAACTTGGACTCTAAATATTATTTATACCGTTTTTTGAGTGAACCAAGCTACGCAGTAAAATCCTCGCATTCAAAATTTAATACACCTTTTTGCCCCTTTAGGGATAGACTTTCGAAAAATCCAAAACCTTATTATTGTTTATTGTTTAAATACTGAGTTCAAGTTAATCGGAGGATTTTAGGGGTATAGTTTTGAAAAACTAATAATGACAAACTTTATTACTTACTTAGGTAAGTATTTATGCCAAGTTTCAAGTTAATTAACCGAATGAATAAGATTTTTCATATGAACTGTATTCCCTGGAGCACGTGGCTAAGTAATAACAGCCGTACGGGTCGAACCATCAGGTTAAGCCACGCTTGCCGAGGTTGGTCCGTGATGGGTGACCATCTTTACATACCGAGACTCCTCCGTGCTTCGGAAAGCACGTTAAGCCGTTGGTCCCGGCTGTCATTCGTGGATCTTTGGCAGTCGTTACGGGTCGTCAGAAGCCCGAAAGTCTGACAACCAGTCTTACCAAGGGGTATCGTATTACCCAGTTACTGGGTTGTGGAGGTCAGATAGGCAGTCGCTCCATGTAAAATACTGGTATTCAGCTGCATCCGGTTAGACTGGAAGCCGATCCTGACATAGTTGGGAAAAGGCCAGGCAGATTGATTGATTGAACTGTATTCCCTGTTTTCACCACCAAAGCGGTGGAATTTAAAAAAACCTTTTCAAATGTTTCCATAATTTGATTTAAACATTATTTGCACCAATTTTCGACTTCATCAAGCCCCGCAGTAAATGATAAATGATTTATTTCTGTAAGTAGGTTTGTCAAACACTTTTAAACGTTAATCATATTTAAAAAAAAAACTAGACTAAGTCGGCGTTTCCTAGTGTTAAGTTTACTAGTTTTGGCAAAAATAATAATTGCCCGGCTTATCGGTAATAGTTTATTTTGTTTTATTTTTCTTAAACATTGCCAGCTTCAGAAAACAAACGTTGAGCATACTGGAGCTGAAAGAAATATTTAAGCCAAATTATCCAAAAGTGGAAACCTTTGTTTATTTTTGGTCAGACTGTAGGGGCAGATTTCTCGCGATACTAAGATTTCAGAAATACATATATGTATATCTATCAAGTTCAATAGCCAAATGGCTTTTTAGTTCTCCTGCCGAATATTCGGTTCGGTAAACTTTTAACCGAACTTTCGGCCGATTATTCGGCCCATCCATCACTAATACAAACGGCGTGTATGGAAAATAACTTTTGAACTTAAATTTTAAATAACCTTTGGAATCGAGATAAATAGGATGCATAAAAATATATTTTTTAAAATATGAGCATATTCTGCAACTACAAACGTCACTATACAGGTGTATTAAGACCGTTTGAAACAGTGGAATACGTGGAGAGGCCTACGCGACTACATATTTTCACAAATTAAAAAAAATATGTCCTGTAAATATTATTACTCGTAGAATCAAATAAGAAACAAGCAATTTTTATATGGTTAACTTGAGTTTTTATATTTTGCATGTAAAGCTTACAAATGTCAAAGTTATTTATTGCCTTTGGCGGTAGTCCGAAAAAATTAACTGAGACCTTTATTTACAGGTGTGTGGCGATTGCTTGCGAACAGCGCTGAGCGTGGAGTGGAGTGGCCTCTGTAAGACTTTATGGTAATTTATGACAGCGAGTTTTTTATTTTCTCTCTTTATATAAAGAGCGGTCAGAGTCAGGCTTAATTTAGATAGTTCACGTTTTTATACATTTCGCATGTAGTTTTTCTTATACCACTTTACTGTCTACTAAATATTACCATTCTTAAAACGCTGTCTGCATTGGTACCTAACACATTTTTGGACCATAAAAGTGTGGGCATTGAATAGTTATAATAAAGGCTGTAAAGCTATTTTGTCTACACTCATATCTTTCTTAACAAGATTATGCTATAAAATAACTTTTTTTTAATTAAAGTACACTTCGGTTCGACCAAGGTGTTTTCAATTCGATTTTTAAGGTTCCGTAGTCAACAAGGAACCCTTATAGTTTCACTATGTCCGTCCGCAGCTCAGCTCAGAGGCGCTTAGTACTAGAGAGCTATAATTTGGCATGGATATACATATTTATCACGTCGACAAAGTGGTAAAATAAAATCTTGAAAAAAAAAATTTTTTAGGGTACCCTCTAAATATGTAAAGTGTGGATGTTTTTTTTTCTCGTCTACCCCATGATTTGGGGTGTTGTTGGATGAGTCTTTCAAAAATGTTGCGGGTTTGTGAACACAATTTTTCGATTTAGGAATCCGTTTCTGAAATATTAAGCTTTAAAGTGCTAATTTGTGTTAGAGTCAAGTGTCGTTGTCCCCAGCCAGCTAAACATGGTTAGTTTTGGTCTTGGATGGGTAAAAAAATTCACAGTAGTAGTTAGTATAACGAAGTTAAAAGGAAAACAGTATCACAGCTAAGTAGGCTTTTCAAGTTTACGACTAATAGTCAGCCAACTTACATTTACACATGTTTTTCAACTACAATGTTAAGTTTGTTCTTGAGATAAATTCATCCCAATTATGGAACCCTTCATTGTGCGTGCTCCAGCACCCACTGGGCCTTGGCTTTTCGTATCTATAATAGTCTGTGATGCGTTTCGGAACCATTATTGTGTTTGTTTACTTTTTGCTAACTTTGGTTTTTTATTAGGGTTCCGTACCAAAATGGTAAAAAAGGAACCCTTATGGTGTCACTCAGTCTGTCTATCTGTCTGTCTGTCTGTCTGTCTGTCTGTCACAGCTGGATATCTCAAGAACTACTAATGCTATCAACCTGAAATTTAGAATAGTTTTAGATGACGTTGACCCAACTATTTTGCAAATAAGAAATAAATTAAAATATTTATATTTTTTTTGCAACAGGGACTGAATGGGGTCTTAAAAAAATCAAAGTGGGGCTACTAAGGCATGTGGGGTATCATATGAAAGAGCGCTGTTTGCACATTCTCAAACATTTTTTTTCTTTTTTTAGGCCGCATAGTTTTCGACTTCAGATGAAAAATGTAAAAAAAATACCGTTCCCCCCCCCCCCCTTATCTCCGGAGTTTTCAAAGAGAAAAATCTGAAATTATTCTATGTGATAGAAATTTATGTAAAGACTACAGCAAAAATAAAACGATGTCTCTAAATAGCACACTTTTTCAGAAATAGGAACGGAACCCTCGGTGCGCGAGTCCGTCTCGCTCTTGACCGGTTTTTATATATAGGTAACTGTTGCATGAGAGTAGATATAGTAGTGTATGAAACTGCACATAACTAGGTATTAAAACACTCGTGGGATAGTAATAAAAACCGAGCCGTCTCGTGTTTTAATACTCCTCATCCATCCTCCTCATTAAGTGACAGTATCATAAACTAGTATTAAATTAAACAAAGATACCCAGAAACCAAACCATTCATGCCAACAGAAAAAACTCTAGCTTAAACTCATCTCTACAGCACTCGTATGGTGGTATCTAATTAAGTCGGCCGGCGAGCCGCGAGTGCGACACGCGACCGGCCGCAGATGCGCCGCCGCGGCCCGCCTGTAGACGCCCTTACGGTGTTTATATTTTAATTAAACGCCAGTCTGGAACGACAGACGATTTTTTCAAGACGATATTTCTATATGCGGGGTTGTAAGTGGTATTAACTTTATTACAACTTTTATGGAAGGCGAACGTTCATTATATTATTTCAGTCCTAACTTCTACCCAAGTTTAAAGCGATATTATGTATTTCGCGCATAATTATAGATTTTAAGTCCCTGAAAACTTGGTGTACAGACGTCTTATGGAGACACCAAGGTCACATGCCTACTACGTTCTTAAATTGCTGTCAAGGCTTCAAAGCTTAAAGAAATAAACGAGACTAAACTTCCTTTCCCACTCAAAGCTCAACAAGACTTAAAAAAAGAAGACTAGAAAAAAGCTGTTGACTTGGTGTTAGTGGTAAATTATAAGTAGGTAGTAAGTACTTAAAACCTTATCATCTCAATTTTTAAAATAAATAAGTATTTTCGTACCACTTGCTCAAAAAAGTGACATTCTATGCCACAAAAAGCGAACATAACAATAGTCATTTTTAATCTGTTAAAAACAGGGAAAGAAAATTGTACTGAATTTCATTCATCCTCTAGGGGGAGAATGTGATTTAAATTTGGAATACTTACCAAAATTTATACTGAACTACATCTGTGTTTACACCATTGAGTTTGTATATAATAGTTATTTATGCAACTATAATAATGGGTATTAAAACACGAATGTGGGTTTATCACACGAGGCGAAACCGAGTGTGATAATAGTATCACATGAGTGTTTTAATACCTAATTATGTACAGTTGCATACAAGACTTTATCTACATCCATGTTATCAATCCTCTATAAAAGGTTCTGAAACAGTTTTTTGCAATACTAATATGTACTCGTATTGAACATGGCGGCCGGCGTCATAGTATACGACGTGAATTCGAATAAGTTCTTTCTTTAAATTACGGCGCTGTTGTAGTGAAACGCGCGTGCATTACAATGTTCTTTTTTTGAAAACGAGTTGCATTATGAAATTCAGTACAACATTAAAGCACCCGTTTGGATGCTATTATGGTTACCATGGTTACTATGACACTGGCTGTTTTAATGTTGGCAATAAGCTAACTGTTTCAGAAACTTTTATAGAGAATTTATAGCATGGGTGTAGATAAAGCATTATACATCTTTTTGAAAAAGAAATACGCATTTATTATGCAGTTATGATTATTAAATAAAATTACGAAAACCGACGAGGCCGTATGAGCTTGATGCCTTTGCTTTTCCGACAAAAAAATATTAGTCTAGGAATTTGCCGCGTTTTTGTTTTCTTCAAATACATAAACGTTAAGTTTATTTTAATTTATTTTTATAAATAAGTTAATGTTCTAAAAATACGTTACGATGTTAAATCAAAGCGACAGTGACAGTGAATTGTCGGATTCCATCAGTGCAAATGCTGCCGCAATTATAAATAATTTGTTTCCAACAAAATCCAAGGAAAATTATTTAAAAAGTTTTTAAATATGAAGAATTTTCAACGTGGAGAAGTGCGAAAGGCCTATCAATTTCAGAATCAGTACTTCTTGTCTATTTTGATTATTTATCCAAGACAAAGAATCCGAATACACTTTGGTGTCTACACTCAAAACTGAAAGCTACAATAAGCATCAAACACAGCATTGAAATAAATAGATTCACGAAATTACTGGCTTTTAGGGTTCCGTACCTCAAAAGGAAAAAACGGAACCCTTATAGGATCACTCGTGTGTCTGTCTGTCTGTCTGTCTGTCTGTCCGTCTGTCCGTCTGTCACAGCCAATTTGCTCCGAATCTAATGGACCGATTAAGTTAAAATTTGGTACACATATGGATTTCTGTGACCCAAACACGTACAGCTAAAGTAAATATATGAATTTTGAATATGAGAGTCACTTTTAGGGGGAAAATAAGAAAATTAAAAAAAAAAGTTTTGTAAACTGTACCGAGTGACATATCAAATGAAAGGGCTTACTATGGGGGTCTCAAATATATTTTTTTTATAATTTTAAAATTTGTTGTTTTAAAGTTATTTAAGAAAATAGACGAAAATTGACCATTCCCCACCCCTTATCTCCGAAACTACTGAGCCTAAAATTTTGAAAAAAATATAGAAATTAGTTCTATACCTGTAGATTACAGGAAAACCTATATGAAGTCTGTGATCTTAAAATAACATGGTAAATCTATATATTATATATATAAAAATCAAAGTCCTGACTGAGTCACTGACTAATATACCAACGCACAGCCCAAACCAATGGACCTAGAGACTTGAAATTTTGTACATAAATACCTTATATAGTGTAAACATCCACTAAGGAAGGATTTTTGGAAATTCCATCCCTAAGGGGGTAAAACAGGGGATGAAAGTTTGTATGAAAAATCCTATCCCTTGAGTTAATAGACTTGAAACTTAGCACGAATCTAAGTAAATTATAAAGTTTATCATTTTTAGTTTTCCTAAACTACCCCCTAAGGAGGTATTGGGGGTGTCAAAGTTTGTATGGAGGAACTTTAACACGCCGTCCGATTAACTCAAAACTCAGTTTTTATACTTGAGACCAAAAATTAAGACTAACGTGTATTAGGGTTTTCCAAAAATCTACCCCTAAGGGGTGAAAAGTTAATTTTATAGCGGAGGATTTTATTGGGGGCTTGATTAACTCTAAAATTGGTGTAAATAATGTTTGAGTCAATTTATGGAAACATACCAGACGATTTTTGAAATTCTTTAAGTATCTGTGTTCGTGAAAACAGAGATATAGTTTGTATAGAAGATGTTAAAGTTTGTATAGAAGAATTTTAAAGCGCAGTCCGATTAAAAAAATGGTACTTTGAGTCAAGTTAGGAAACTTGCCAAACGAATTTTCACCGATTTTGACAGCATACCTATAGCTGATGTTTTAAAGAGTAACTTAGGCTATTTTTATTTTAGAAAAATAATTAGGGTTCCGCGCAAGAAAATTAAAATCCATGAAATCAGACAACCACGTACAGCCCAGTACAAACTTACTAAGCCTCCGCTGTCTATTACGGCTATAACAACAAATAATAAAAATAAAGCAAAGTTAAAAATTTAAGGGCCGACCCCATACAAATAAACTTTTCATTTTGAAAAAAAAATAAAATTTTTAATCTAGCATGTGGGGTGTCATGTCATTATTTCATCACCGCTGCTCTCAAAACTGTGAAGGAAAACATTGTGAGGAAACCGGCATGTCCTAGAACCAAAAATTCGAAGACATGTGACATCTACCAACCCGCACTGGGCCCGCGTGGTGGATTGCGGCCCACTCCCTCTCACCGAGAGGAGGCCTGTGTCCCAGCAGTGGGAACATTATAGGCTGATTATGTGTTATGTGGGGTGTCATCGTCTAGAACTCATTGAGTAGAGTACAAACATATTAACCTTGTAATTCACAGTATCATTATAAAATAAGTAAAAAGTTATCTTTGCGATTGTTAAACATATAATATGGTACGGAACCCTTCGTGCGCGAGTCCGACTCACACTTGACCGGTTTTTTAAAGAAAATCAGAAGGGCATTGCGCAAAGAAGTCTAAAATTTTTACGACTCAAAATGTGGAAAAATTTGTTAATGAAGCTCCTGACGAAATTTTTCTGGCCACAAAAGTAAGTATACATGATTTAATTAGAATATTTCGTATCTTAGTAATGGTAATTATTCTATATATTTACCTGTTTTTTATCTTTGTTACAGGTGGCCTTAATTTATGGACTCAATGGTGCTTGCCGCGGATGTGAACTTGTAAACTTAAGTGTGGAGGACGTTGAAAATCATTCCAATGAGTTACCTACTACTGATTAATGTAAAGGAAACCAAGACAAAGAAAAATCAGTAAGTCATTGTACAAGGACAATATACTAAAATCATTCATAAATACCAAGCATTTCGTCCCACCAACATGGAAAGCAATAGATTTTTTATAAACTATCGGAATGGATGGATACTCGACAAAATAAAATTAAAATTAGCAATATGCCAAAGGAAATTGCTAAATATTTAAAACTAGATGTTGAACTCTACACCGGTCACTGCTTTAGAAGAACTTCGGCGACTTTCTTGGCGGATTCAGGGGCGGATATTACGTCAATAAAAAGACACGATGGTTGGAGCTCTGATAGAGTAGCTGAGGGTTATATCGAAAGCTCAATGGCGAATAAAACCATATTAAGCAGTCAAATTAACAAAAATATAAAACTTAATCCATCAGAGCCACAACCATCAACTTCTCTTCGTCCGTAACTCACGATGCACCACCACCACTATCTCCGACGTATACTATCTACAATGAAACGCAAGTTCCTCAGACGCAAGAACAGAGAAATACTCAAATCAACTCATCAACAATAAATGTACGAAACAAAAATGTAACTCTCTCTATCAATAATTGGACCAATGTTTCGAATGTTAACTTTTACTTTTAACTGTCATTATTTTAAATAAATCCTTATCTCATATTATTATTGTGTTAGTTTTTTCGCAAATGGTACCAAAAGTAGAGTATTTTCCTCGGTGATAAAGCTGTCTTAGTCTTGGGTGAACTTAAATCCCTTGCTACACTCAGGACTCGTCTTAAATCCCTCGCTTCGCTCGTGATTTAAGTTTTTAACACCCTCGCTACGCTCGGGAGTAAACCTCGAGTCCTTCGTTACGCTCGCGATTTAAATCGTCACCCGCGACAGAAGACACTGCTTTATCCCCTTGGTTAATTAATAATCTACTATTATATGCGTTTTGCAATTTGGTATTCGCAGGACAGCAAATTGTATAGTCATTTCACCTAATGAATTGAGAAGCATCACGTTGCTGAAGAATACACTTTATACCCTGTTACTAACAAGGCTCAGAAGCTGTAGCTTTAACCAATAATGATCAGTAAGTTATGGGAACAGGATTATCAGTTCAACTCGTCTAACTACTGTAAAACCCTAATATGGCTAACAAAAGTAGTGAAAATAGACGTCACTAAGTCACGTGGTAAAGGTGAGAGGAATGCCCCTACTATTGCTAGTGATATGGCCCTCGATAGCGTTAAGTCGTCTATGATTTGGTGAAGTGAAACGAATTGGAAATCGAATCGACATCATCCATCACTATTTACATTAGAGCTTAAATCGCGCAATAGAAGTTACCTGTATAATAATGTTACCCGTCAGTATAAAACTGCCCTCTTTGGGAAAAATGTGTTTGCTATGGCCACAAAGATCTACAATAAGATTCCTAATGACATAAAAGAATGTGGCAATATTAATGTCTTTAAAAATAAATTATTCCAATTTCTTATTGAAAATTGTTATTACTCTGTTGCTGAATTTTTATTGACTTGAATTTGTTAAATGTTTCATGTATCTTGACGAAAGTTTATTGTTGTTGTCTTGTGTCTGTTGTGACTAATAGTAATAATAGGATTTATATCAAATCATTAGAATTTTATAATCATATTCTCATTTATGATTTAATTTAATCATTTGTATGCCCAAGTGGCTGATCATGTATGTAATGAACACTTGTATGTAACCCAAGCATCACAAATAAACGATTTGATTTGAAAAATAAGAAGAGGATCTCTTGTCGTACATCGCTGCACATTGTTTATTTATTCCTGGAATCATAAACGAGATTGTATGTAGCAGTACTAAATACTATGAAAGGAATCATGGTTGCCGTTGACTGCTAGATATTAAACCGTCGCACGCCAATTAGCCGACACAATAGATTGTTTATTGTTATCTGCACACATGGGTGTCAATCGACGTTTAAAGAGTTACACTGAAAAAAAACAAAAACTCATCAATCACAAGGAAACATAAACCTACACCCGGTTTCTGATTGGAGAATTTGAAGTTGAGAGCTGATCAACAAACTCACCAGCAGTTCTACCCATCGTTCATCCTATTGAAACTCCACGACTTTCAATCGCCTTAAATCTTCCCATAGTAGTGCTAACACCCGTAGCATGCGAGTTATATTTACTCCGTGGCGCGAGAGAAATAAACCACGCGCGACCTACCGAATGGATACTTTGGCGGCCGCCGTTCGTGTGCTGCTTACAGAATGCTACTGGTGATACTAATCATTTAGTTTCTATGCTGGATTATCTGGGACTACAAATATGATTCGACGTATGATAGTCTTAGGAAGATAGAATTCGGAAATTTGAAGAAAATTAGTGAAGGGAATTAAGCAAACGTGGTTGTCAGTGTTTGCTTCTTTCTATAGGTATTGTAAGAGGGCTTAGGTCCAAAAATGGGGCTATGAAAGACTGATAAAAAAACAGCTGAACCAATGATGGTGTAAATAAAAACAATAACTTTGCAAGATGTCGCAATAAGTATGCATAGAGCATTTCATCGGCTTGCACGAGTTTGAAATCACGTTGGATGTGTTTCATTATATGGGATCGACTTCAGCTACCTAACTTGATAGTGTCAACAAGAATATAATGTACATGAGCAATACTAATTTAACGCTCTAGTTCCATCGAAAATCATTGTAGAAACATTTCGTCGGTACCATTTCATTGTATAAACATTTCCTCAGTACCTACCATTTAATATTTCCTCGGTACCATTTCATTGTAGGAACATTTCCTCGGTACCATTTCATTGTAGAAACATTTCCTCGGTACCATTTCATTGTAGAAATATTTCCTCGGTACCATTTCATTGTAGAAACATTTCCTCGGTACCATTTCATTGTAAAAACATTTCCTCGGTACCATTTCATTTTCAAGACAGCGCAATACTTTGGGTGAGTGCTTGCAAAATAAAGCATGATAGTAGTGATGTAGGAGGCTCCATCATTTCAGCTTTACAGCTTGATAACCCACAGAGATATAGTCTGGATGTTACCATACATCTCTCATTTCGTGAAGTTCTTGTTTTCTCTGTAACCTTCCTCGTTGTTTTCAAGTTTACCAGTACCTACCTACATTGTATGCCTCTCTGGAACTTAATTCAAACTCAAAGTAAATGCTCCCACAATAAAAGTAGTAGGTAAGGCAACAGTTACGAAGCTCTTAAATCAAGTGAGCAGCGGTGGTCATCAGCAATTTGGTTATCAGTAGTGGGCCGATAAATAAATATTTATGTGGCAACATTATGCGGGCGAAATTATGACAATTTAAACAATTATACGGTTAACGAGAAACGAACGTCACTGAGGGTGGCCTGCCGAGATGTAGGGATTTGGAGGTGGCTCTACATTTCAGGAGATTTTTTATTCGACTCAAGTAAATATGTAGACACTTTTCTCCGCTGACCCAAGATTTTCGATAAATTAGGTATTATCAAAGTCAAATCATTTATTTCAATTAGACACATAAAGGCACACAGGTCCTTTTTAGGGTTCCGTAGCAAAACGGAACCCTTATAGATTCGTCATGTCTGTCTGTCTGTCCGTCCGCATGTCACAGCCACTTTTTTCCGAAACTATAAGAACTATACTGTTGAAACTTGGTAAGTAGATGTATTCTGTGAACCGCATTAAGATTTTCACATAAAAATAGAAAAAAAAACAATAAATTTTGGGGGTCCCCGTACTTAGAACTAGAAAATTTTTTTCATCAAACCCATAAAAGTGTGGGGTGTCTATGGATAGGTCTTCAAAAATGATATTGAGGTTTCTAATATCATTTTTTTTCTAAACTGAATATTTTGCGCGAGAGTCACTTCCAAAGTGGTGAAATGTGTGTCCTCCCCCCGTAACTTCTTAAATAAGAGAAAGATAAAACTAAAAAAAATATATGATGTACATTACCATGTAAACTTCCAGCGAAAATTGGTTTGAACGAGATCTATTAAGTAGTTTTTTTTTTAATACGTCATAAATCGTAAACCGCAAATTACCTTTCATTCAATCAACTCAAATATAAAAATTAAAAAAAAAACATTTAATTTGATAAACATAAACCTTATGCATAAACCGTGAATCATTATTTTCTAATAATAAATCTGTAACTGGAGAGACCAGGAGAGGAGTGTTTATGGTACGGAACCCTTTATGTGTGAGTCCGACTCGCACTTGGCCGGTTTTTTATTTTATGTTAGTCAGGGTTCTGATGCGAAAAACTTATATTATACTTATTATTTTATCAGAACCCTGTGTGTGCATTTTATTTTAATATTAAAAAATAAACATCCTTTATGTATTTTATACAGGGTGAACTGAAATTAGTGGCGGACCCGTTAAGGGGTGATAGTAGGGATCAATTCCAGTCCTAAAGTTAACCCATTTCAGGATATTCCTACTTAAAGAATTTTACAAAAAATACCCTACTTTAAATCTTAAAATTGCTGTAAATCCTAAAAATTGGTCTTTCTGGTACTTTTTTTTTTTGTTTTGCATCAAAGATATTCTAAGTAAGGAATTATTAATAGCGATATCTTCGTAAATGTCGGTATCTTACGCGAAAATCGTTTAAAAAGATTTAAAGTAGGATTTTTTTGTAAAATTATTTAGGTAGGAATATCTTGAAATGGGTTAACTTTAGGACAGTAGGTCTAAGAGTGATATCGACTGGAATTGATGCCTACTATCACCCCTTAACGGGTCCGCCACTAATTTCAGGTCACCCTGTGTAAGTATATAAAAGCTTAGGTATAAAAGTTAAACAATAAAAAAATAACAAAGGATTATTTTTAAGCTTAACTCAATAAAATTAGGTAAGTACTTGGAATATGTTGAAGATATTTCTTAATTAACTCGCATATACAGACATTAAAAATCTTTGTTATTTTAATTAAAAATTACACATTCTTTGGTGTAAGTCAAATACCTAGAATGACAAGGTTTTAATTGTTGTACTAAAATGCGTGAGACTAATTGATTTGTGTGGTTTTCCAGCAGAAGCTTGAGCTGTTATGTCAAAAACATTAATTGAAAACGTGACATACAGTCAGACAGACAGACATCATCAAGTCCTTCATTATTTCATCAAGTCGAGCCACTTTTCATCCGTTTCGCCCACCAAATGTTAGCGTTTCGCGCGGGCACCAACGTTATAATTTATTTTGTCATTTTTGCATTAAGATGACTTACAACCGCGGGCAGTCTGTAATGAAGACATCACGAAATTCAACCATCTGGACCATTTTACGCGAACTTGCAACTTTTTTTGTAGTTTGTTGAGTGAGGTGGACATTCGACGTTTTTGTATGAGGATAAAGTATTTTAAATTAAATGAGGGGCTCGTGGCTAAGCTATAAAAGCCGCACGGGTCGATCGATCAGGTTAAGCTACGCTTGCCGCAGTCGGTCCATGGATGGGTGACTATCTTTGCTTACCGAGACCTCGCCTCGCCTCGCTCGTGCCTCGGAAAGCACGTTAAAGCGTTGGTCCCGGCTGTCATTCATGGATCTTTGACAGTTATTACGGGTCGTCAGAAGCCCGAAACTCTGACAACCAGTGAACCAGTCGTTTTGGTAAGACTTCGGGTAAGGTAACGCAACCAGTAATTACGTTGTGGAGGTCAGATAGGCAGTTCGCTCCATGTAAAATACTGGTATTCAGCTGCATCCGGTTAGACTGGACGCCGACCCTAAAATAGTTGGGAAAAGGCTAGGCAGCTGATGATGCAAAGTAAATGCTATCTTATACCTGCCTGTTTGAGAATAGAATTAAGAATGAACAGAATAACAGTAAAGCGTTGCAACATTGATTGGGTGTCCTAAAATTTATGTGCAATAAAAAAATGTTTTCAGCAATCAACTTACAGCAAAACTAACAAAATAGCGATTACCTTAATAAGGATCAGAAGACACACCATGTTCACAAAAAAATACATAATGCTTATAAAAAACCGGTCAAGAGCTAAGCGGACTCGCGCACCGAGGGTTCCGTTCCGATTTCTGAAAAGTGTGCTATTTAGAGACATCGTTTTATTTTTCCTGTAATCTTTACATAAACTTCTATCACATAGAATAATTTCAGATTATTCTCTTTCAAAATATGGGGGGAGGGGAAACGGTATTTTTTTTAAACATTTTTCATCAAAAGTCGAAAACCATGCGACCTAAAAAAAATTTTGAGAATGTGCAAAGAGCGTTCTTTCATATGATACCCCACATGCCCTAGCAGCCCCACTTTTAATTTTTAATACCACATTTCAGTCCCTGTTGCAAAAAAAAACCAAATATATTTTTATTTCTTTCTTATTTAATCAAAATACATAGTTGGTTATACGTCATCTAAAACTGTTCCAAATTTCAAGATTTTTTCATTAGTAGTTCTTGAGATATCCAGCTGTGACAGACAGACAGACAGAGTCACACAATAAGGGTTCCTTTTTTATCAACTTGGTACGGAACCCTAAAAATACAAGTTGAGAGTATAAAATCAAATAAGTTAAGGCGGTGAGAGCCGTAAAAACGTCGTTTTGTTTAGTGTTTTATTCGTAGATAACACGGATTTAAATTTTGAAAAAAATATATTACTTAGTTCAGACTTCCATCTACAAATTTCGGCCGTCCGATACACGATTACTTGCACTTTACTGCATCCAATTAAATCGCAAAGACAAGTCTAAATTATGATCTATATCTTATTTCATTTGATTTATATTAGGCTTTGAACAATAAAACTTATGCCATAATAAAGGTCGTAAAAAATGTAATTTATAACGGCTATCATAATTTGAAATATCAAAATATTTATATCACTAATTCCAATGTCAAGTGTTTTGCGCTCGCTCCGTGTCGTTTAGTCCCGAGCGGAACGTGATGGAGGTCGGACGTGTGCCAATTTTTCGAACCCGCCACCCCCGCTAACTTCTGTCACCGGCTGCGACCGGCACAAATTAACATGTGTTGAAAACAGTTGAATTTGAACGCTATGCCTATGTAAATAAAGACGTCACGCGCGCAAAAGCTTTATTGGTATTTATTTTTATCACGGCCTATGTTTACCAATCGCATCAAGTGTGTAAAACAGTTGAATTTGAACCGTACACTGGAGCTTATAAAGCCGCCTGACGCGCAAATTTTTGGTTCACTATTTTCAAATCTCAAATAGGTAGGTGCCACAGAATAAAGTTAGTACGGGTGGTTTTATAATGAATATCGGATAGGAAATGAGATTTCTTCATAACATCACGCCTGAATTCTTTCAAAGGGTTGGGCAGGGATGTTCAGAAAATAAGTAGGCCCTCAAATGTATTTTTCTGTATACCTACATAAATAAGATTTTTTTTTTAAATTAAGTTTTTTTTCTAATTAGGTATCTTCTTATTTTTTTTTGTATTTCAAGGTCAAAATGAAAATCCAAGATGGCGGCTGCAAAAATTTCCAATTTTTCGTCATGGGTGTCGTTTTCGTGATATTTTAGGTCGCTGAAAACGATAGTGGGGTCAAAATGAAAATCCAAGATGGCGGCTGCGAAAATTTCCAAATTTTTCGTCATGGGTGTCATTTTCGTGATATTTTAGGTCGCTGAAAACGATAGTGGGGTCAAAATCAAAATCCAAGATGGCGGCTGCAAAAATTTCCTAATTTTTCGTCATGGGTGTCGTTTTCGTGATATTTTAGGTCGCTGAAAACGATAGTGGGGTCAAAATGAAAATCCAAGATGGCGGCTGCGAAAATTTCCTAATTTTTCGTCATGGGTGTCGTTTTCGTGATATTTTAGGTCGCTGAAAACGATAGTGGGGTCGAAATGAAAATCCAAGATGGCGGCTGCGAAAATTTCCTAATTTTTCGTCATGGGTGTCATTTTCGTGATATTTTAGGTCGCTGAAAACGATAGCGGGGTCAAAATGAAAATCCAAGATGGCGGCTGCGAAAATTTCCTAACTTTTCGTCATGGGTGTCATTTTCGTGTTATTTTAGGTCGCTGAAAATGATAGTGGGGTCAAACTGAAAATCCAAGATGGCGGCTGCGAAAATTTCCTAACTTTTCGTCATGGGTGTCATTTTCGTGATATTTTAGGTCGCTGAAAACGATAGTGGGGTCAAAATGAAAATCCAAGATGGCGGCTGCGAAAATTTCCTAATTTTTCGTCATGGGTGTCATTTTCGTGATATTTTAGGTCGCTGAAAACGATAGTGGGGTCAAAATGAAAATCCAAGATGGCGGCTGCAAAAATTTCCTAATTTTTCGTCATGGGTGTCGTTTTCGTGATATTTTAGGTCGCTGAAAACGATAGTGGGGTCAAAATGAAAATCCAAGATGGCGGCTGCCAAAATTTCCTAATTTTCGGTCATGGATGTCATTTTCGTGATATTTTAGGTCGCTGAAAACGATAGTGGGGTCAAAATGAAAATCCAAGATGGCGGCTGCGAAAATTTCCTAATTTTCGGTCATGGATGTCATTTTCGTGATATTTTAGGTCGCTGAAAACGATAGTGAGGTCAAAATGAAAATCCAAGATGGCCGCTGCGAATATCCTAATTTTTCGTCATGGGTGTCATTTTCGTGATATTTTAGGTCGCTGAAAACGATAGTGGGGTCAAAATCAAAATCCAAGATGGCGGCTGCGAAAATTTCCTAATTTTCGGTCATGGATGTCATTTTCGTGATATTTTAGGTCGCTGAAAACGATAGTGAGGTCAAAATGAAAATCCAAGATGGCGGCTGCGAATATCCTAATTTTTCGTCATGGGTGTCATTTTCGTGATATTTTAGGTCGCTGAAAACGATAGTGGGGTCAAAATGAAAATCCAAGATGGCGGCTGCGAAAATTATCAAATTTTTCGACACAGGTGTCATTTTCGTGATATTTGAGGTCGCTGAAACCGATAGTGGGGTCAAAATGAAAATCCAAGATGGCGGCTGCGAAAATTTCCTAATTTTTCGTCATGGGTGTCATTTTCGTGATATTTTAGGTCGCTGAAAACGATAGCGGGGTCAAAATGAAAATCCAAGATGGCGGCTGTGAAAATTTCCAAATTTTTCGTCATGGGTGTCATTTTCGTGATATTTTAGGTCGCATAAAACGATTGTGGGGTTAAAATGAAAATCCAAGATGGCGGCTGCGAAAATTTCCTAATTTTTCGTCATGGGTGTCATTTTCGTGATATTTTAGGTCGCTGAAAACGATAGTGGGGTCAAAATGAAAATCCAAGATGGCGGCTGCGAAAATTCCCTAACTGTTCGTCATGGGTGTCATTTTTGTGATATTTTAGGTCGCTGAAAACGATAGCGGGGTCAAAATGAAAATCCAAGATAGCGGCTACGAAAATTTCCTAACTTTTCATCATGGGTGTCATTTTCGTGATATTTTAGATCGCTGAAAACGATAGTCATTCATTTTGACCCCACTATCGTTTGCAGCGACCTCAAATATCACGAAAATGACACCCATGTCGAAAAATTTGAAAATTTTCGCAGCCGCCATCTTGGATTTTCATTTTGACCCCACTATCGTTTTCAGCGACCTCAAATATCACGAAAATGACACCCATGACGAAAAATTACGAAATTTTCGCAGCCGCCATCTTGGATTTTCATTTTGACCCCACTATCGCTTTCAGTGACCTAAAATATCACGAAAATGACACCCATGACGAAAAATTAGGAAATTTTCGCAGCCGCCATCTTGGATTCTCATTTTGACCCCACTATCGTTTTCAGCGACCTCAAATATCACGAAAATGATACCCATGACCGAAAATTAGGAAATTTTCGCAGCCGCCATCTTGGATTTTCATATTGGCCCCACTATCGTTTTCAGCGACCTCAAATATGACGAAAATGACACCCATGTTGAAAATTTAAAAATTTTCGCAGTCGCCATCTTGGATTTTCATTTTGACCCCACTATCGTTTTCAGCGACCTCAAATATCACGAAAATGACACCCATGACGAAAAATTAGAAAATTTTCGCAGCCGCCATCTTGGATTTTCATTTTGACCCCATTATCGTTTTCAGTGACCTCAAATATCACGAAATTGACGCCCATGTCGAAAAATTCGAAAATTTTTGCAGCCGCCATCTTGGATTTTCATTTTGACCGTAATCACATCCTCTCAAGAAAAAAAAAACTAGAGCGTAAGAAGTTATGCCCCTCCGTTTTTTTTTTGTGTTGACATAACGAATAAAATAAAAAAAGAACTTTCCAAATCGGCTTCTAAATGACGGAGTACTGCAGTAACAAACATAAAAAAAAAAAAAAATACAACTGAATTGATATTCTCCTCCGTTTTTGAAGTCGTTTAAAAATAACACATCATTGTTACGTTTAAAAATTAGCTGGACATCACTCACAATGCAGTCATTGGTGTCGTGGGGATGGGGAATACTAGTTTCTGTCATTCCCGACGACACCACCAGTGGTGTCGTGGGGAATGAACGGTCATTTCGTGGTATTTAAGTTCGCTGAAAACGATAAAGGTCTCAAGCTAATTTCGACCTTATTGACATTTTACAAACCCTTTGTTTTTTTGGTCCAGAATACTCGGTAAATGATCTGGAAGCTGAATTTAACAAAAAAACATGAATGTCAATAAGGTCTAAATTCGCTTGACACCTCAGAAAGTGTCTAGATCATTATGCACATCATTTTTAGGGTGTCAAGCTAATTTCGACCTTATTGATATTTTACAAACCCTTTGTTTTTTTGGCCCCAGATACTTGGTAAATGATCTGGAAGCTGAATTTAACAAAAAAACATGAATGTCAATAAGGTCTAAATTGTTATGTAACACATCATTGTTATGTAGCTGGACATCACTAACAGCACAATACAGTCGGTGGTGTCGCATGGCGTGGGGAATAGTAGTTTCTGTCATTCCCCACGACAGCGACACCACTGAAAACGATACCACTGGTGTGGTATCGTGGGGAATGACAGAAACTACTATTCCCCACGCCATGCGACACCTTCGTAAAGTAAAATGGTGCGCGGCGCGTAGTTTTGAATCGTACGGGTAAAGGTCTTCGTGTCAGTCAGATTTTAAATCCACCTTATTCACTAAAATAAATATGTATAAGTAGTTATTTTTATTTATTTTAACTGTTCAAGTTTACAATGCATACCTAATCTGTCTAAAACTTTAAAAAATACTTACTAGAAAAATAAAACAAAATAAACTTGTATACTAATCAGTTCAAGTTTATCTACTGCATTGCTCTATTCTGTGACGCAACATAGTACCTACTCGAGTTCATGAACTCATGAGCGGTGCGCTTGGCGCGCGTTTCCCGCGCATCGTAATTTATTACGTATCGCTACTCCTTGCGGGGGCTGCGGTAAGCATTTAATACCTACGGCGCTTGCTTTCACCCCGCCTTAAGGTTGATGCGCCAAGGTAGCCCGCGAAATTCAAAATTTCTTACGTTTTTTGCAATTTGTAGGTCAGTGTGAGCTTGTATGTTGATTAAAATATGATTCGCGGCCGTAGCTAATATGGCTTTACAGAATTATAATCATTAGAATCAGCAATACAACTCCATAAGTTAGCATTTACCTCAAAGATTTGAGATAAATGCTAACGTTTGGAGTTGTATTGCTGATTCTAATGATTATAATTCTGTAAAGCCATATTAGCTAAAAACGTAAGAAATTTTGAATTTCGCGGGCTACCCTGGCGCTTTCGCCTTAAAGCGTTATAAATTCACCTAACTCTCCTTTAACAAAATTGCACCGACTTCAATCCATGCACCAAGATCTTACTGTGCAATATAAAAATACAATAAGAAAACAAAAGAAAACGGTATTTGACAAACTATTGTTTTTGGCGTTCCCACGACAGTAATAAATATAAGCACGTGTTGTCAAACAATACCCGTTTAAACTCCTTTACGGCTTTATTTTATTGTTTTAAAAAACTTTTCTTTTAAACAATATTGGGATTTTTGTTTAAAAGGCGAAATTCTCACCTGTTTATAATTAGTATAACGATTTGTAAAGTGCAACGGTGCACACATGTTTCGGATTTAGCAACTTTTTGCTCCTTCTCCTAATTTTGTTAGAATATTTTTGTCCATTCTGTTCTGTAGGTCTCTCTTTTTATGGCAATGCTTCCACTTATTTGTGTTAACTTCAAGATATTGGTATTATATTAATCATTGAAAAGAAAGATTACCCATATTGAATTTTCCTATTGAATTTAAGTGAATATAACAAGTTACAAAACTGAGAATCAGATGTTGTATCAAAAAAGGTATTTCAACTTTTCTGAACAAAGCTGCAGTTCCCACGATCGTCAGGGTTTCTTGGATTCACCAAACATTTCGTTAGCGTCACCGCGAGCGTCCCTGGCGCTCCGCTCCAAGTATGAAGCCTGAGAAGGCGCCGAACAAGGCTGAAAATGATGAGGGTTTCGTGACGGTGCACAGGAGGAAGCGCCTATTGTGAATTAATAAGAAACGCTGCGCTGCGGCAAAGCTCCTGTGGAGCCCGAAGTGAGCTTGCGTGCCGCAAAGCCGAACACAGCGCTTTATTCATCTCCCGCCCGCACTACACCACTAAGGCGGAGTACGTGCTCCAGAAGACGAGGTACACGCCGAGGGTGCAGTTACTGGAGTCGCGCCGCAACGCCGCAACAGTAATTGCTTAACTGATACTGAATAGCCGTTATTACAGTCATTCTGCAAACAAGAAACTAAATGTACTTTATTTGTTCCACATCCGCATGGAAGCTATTAGCCAATATTAGCAGTAATTCATCTACAAACGAAGGCCGCCTCACACCGTAACGCACGTGCTTCGCTCAATTGTACACGACAAAAGGTAAGTTCCGGCCACTAGGGCCCCCCGTTTTTGTATACCGTACCTATATAAAAAATTGAGTCCACTTTGAATTATGGGTTCTGTCATCTGTTTTCTATAAAGTGGAAAATGTGGAGTAGGTACAGCAATAAAGTCTATAATAAACAAACAAGTGCGCTAAGCTAAGCTTACTAAGTCATCTAACAACCATCAAACATACTGATGAATTAAATTCCTTCATGAATCTGTCAAAAATACTCTAGAGTAGATATGCTTGGAGTAAAAAATACTTAGCAAAAACAAGAAACAAAAGTATAATACTTATTATAACTTAGGTCTACCTTTACCCCCTTATAATATAATATTTGGTCTTTCTCGTCTTTGAATTTTGCACAGTTAACAACATTATGCTCGCCCTTATTCATAAAAAACTAAAGCCTCTTCAAACCTATTTTAGTTAAAATAGTGTTTTGCCAATTTCTTTCGAATTATGACTTTGAAAGAAGACAAAACACTATTTTAGCTAAAATAGGTTTTAGTTTTTTATGAAAGGGCGAGCATAATGTTGTTAACTGTGCAAAATTCAGAAGAGAAAGACCAAATATTATTGCAGATAATAGATAGTAACATATATAACAGTTAGATAGTTATGACGTAACCCTATTTTTTTAAGTCTTGTATCAAATAAAATTATAGGTAGGTGTGTACTGAAATAGGTAGGTAGTCCATAACTGCAGGAGTATTAAATTCATATCTTTCGAACTACATAATAATAAAACGAAAAAACGTAGCGTATTCAGTGACCTACCTACGCATCTCTAGAACCACCGGTCACTCATAACCATTATGAATGAGACCATCTACCTGAGACAGAAGTACGGCCGAGGCACAGTGTTCACACTATTTACCTTTTTTTACCTTCGCTTGCCGGATGTGAGGCAATTGGTGGCAAACCGTTAGGTCTCAATCATTCATTCATTCGTCCTGTGGGAATCGAGCATGCTGATTCCAAGTATTAAGGATGTGATTGAGTTTGGCATTAAAGTATTATATTATGTGTCAGACAGGGTTTTTGTCAGGTGTGGTTGGGAATTGGTATTTATGATTATTTGGGTAATTGGTGTGTTTATCATATCACGAGCAAGTTAGGGCAATTCTTGTGGGCAACTACCTACAACGAATTGCCATGATCATAATGCATGGATATACAGATACACCTGCGTTAGCGAATAAAGAGAATGGTGGCCATTATGTTACCAAGAACTCATTAGAGCAGGTCTATCTATACCTACTCTAATGAGTTCTTAAGTCTTGGATTTGATCCTTAGTCCAAGACCTTAATCATCACCTGCCTGGCCTTTTCCCAAGTATGTTGGGGTCGGCTCCAGTCAAACCGGATGCAGCAGAATACCAGTATTTTACATGGAGCGACTGCCTATCTAACCTCCACGACCCAGTTACTGGGTAATACGATACCCCTTGGTAAGACTGTTTAACAGACTTTCGGGCTTTTGAGGACCTGTAACGACTGTCAAAGATGCACTAATTAACGTGTTTTCCGAGGTACGGAGGGGTATTGGTATGTAAAGATGGTCACCCATCCACGGACCAACCGCGACAAGCGTAGCTTAATCTGATCGATCGACCCGTGCGGTTGTTATTACTTAGCCACAAAACCCCCCAAGACCTTACACATAATCAGCCTATAATGTTCCCACTGTTGGGACACAGGCCTCCTCTCAGAGGGAGTGGACCGTGATCCACCACGCGGGCCCAGTGCGGGTTGGTAGATGTCACATGTCTTTAAATTTTTAGTTCTGACGAGACATGCCGGTTTCCTCACGATGTTTTCCTTCACCGTTTTGAGAGCAGTGGTGATGAAATTAATTTACACAAAGTAAAGCGCTAGCCTCGGTTCGAACCCACCACCTACAAATCGTAAGTCGTAGTGTAGCTTAACCTAATCAATTGACCTGTGCGGCTGTTATTACTTAGCCACGAGCCCCTCCAAGACCTTAATAAAATAAATAAAAAATAAATAGTGTTTTATTGCAGGCAAGAGTACCCATAAACAAGAATATACAATTTAAGCAAATAAAAATAGCAAATAAATCATCAATAATCATAAAATATCATTCCCTTCATTCATAAAAATACAATTCCATCCATTCATAAAAATATCATTCATTTCATTAAATTAAAAATCATTAAAAAGTATCAATAAATAAAAACATTCAAATTTAAAACATGGAGGTATGTATAGGTACCTTAGTCTTGAAAAATAAAATTAATTTTTTCCGTCATTTTTTGTTCCCGCTTAGGTGAACAGAAATCCAGTGCACAAATATAGGGCTTGCAAGGTTACACGAGACAACCCTCAAAATACTATTACTGGAGCGTCTCAGACTTTGCCAAAAAGACGCAACCCTCGACCTCATAATGGCGTAAAAATCAGGAACCCTCGCTTCAGCAAACATGCTCGAAGCACTGCAGTATCTTGGCAGTTTCATAAGGGTTCGGTAAGCGTCATTGTACTGAACCCTTAATGAGTTGTACATCTTAATGTGGAGCAATAAAGCGTATTTCCCGTTTATCGAATAAATGAATTAGTTCATCATAGTACTTACCTAAATAAGTTTAATTCTAGGTTAAGCAATTCAAAAACTTTTCTCAATACTTTAACGTTTTAAAAATGTTTTTAACTAAAGTAAGTACAGAGCTTGGCAAATATTTTTGAAAAAATTTAAATTGTTTTCAACATACAACATCTTACACCTAATAACCTAAAGTGCAATAAAAGTAAAACGTTTGGCTACCAAATAAATGAGAAACATGATAAATATGATTATTTGGAGTGACTCCCACAAGGTCGCGGGTCTACGCCCGAGGTCGCAGCTACGGTGCGTCTACGCGCTACAGCGACTTCGTAGACGCCGCTACGAAGCGAAAGTCGTTACTTGAAAATCTCTGCTACAGTAGGTAACAACTTGTTGCTAGACAACTCCTACGTTCGGTCCTATGTTTTTCACATAAAAGAAAATGATTGTAGTGTCGTCGTTCCCTTTCAGTGTTGTATACAGTTAGAACTTATTTAATGTAAATGAATAAATTGAATTTAATATAATAATCGTTAAAAATGTACGAAAAACATCGTAAAACTCTCAATAAAAAGTGTTTTCAAAGTTCAAACTTTCACTCAACTTGAATCAATCGCACCCCAAACAAACAATCGACATGGTACCCACTAATTACATATAGGCAAGCGCAAATTAATCATCAGACGAGATAAATTAGCGACGCGTGCTTGCTCCGTAGCGCGACTATTTCGGTGTGGGCGGGGAATGATTCAGTCGGGGCCAGTCGCGCGCCGACCGCTCACGGGAGAACATAGGCGCACCGCGAACGAGCAGGGAGTCACCGAGCGCTGTTGCGATGGCGCGATGAAGACAGAAAGGCGCGCGGCGTTGTGGGCTCTGCTGTCCCTGTGCTGTGCCGCCGTGGCCGCGCCGCGCCGCCTGTACTGCGAGCGCGCCGACGTCGCGTGGCGGGCCTACCGCGCACCGGCCGCCTTCGAGGCGCGCGTCCAGTCGCTCGCCAAAGACGCCGCCACTGTCCAGATCAAGCGCGTGTTCCGCCACCAGGGATTCTGGCCCCACGAGAACGCTGTCATACGCCTCAAGCTGCCGCCCGAGCACCTCGACTGCTCCGGGCGCTTCGAAGTGCCTCTGAAAAATAGACGGAACTATATCGTGTTCGCCGAGAGGCGCGGCAACTCCGCCGTCGCCCTCGGCCCGCCCATCAAGAGGACCAGCAAGTTGGTTAAGAGGATTCGTGCTGTCTACAAGCCGCGTTACAGTGAGTGACCAGTGTTTTATTACGGCGTGGTGTGGTGCGAGCCGCGCGCTCACATGGAACTTGAAGACACGCATGGAAGGTATACAATAATCACCATTTTTTCAAATCAATTCGTCAATTTTGAACCAACGTTCTGTCAAATTCCATGTGATCATGCATGATATAATAAGTCGCATCGATTCGCGAATAAATCATTAGCCGCACCATAGAACTTTATACGAATAATACTGGCAGCAAATATGCGATGACAGCAGGTGTATCGTAGGAACAAGTAGCCATTATGAATCCATGTTAGGCTGAGCAGTGAATAGTGGTCGGCAAACGTGGTCGGCTGCAAACATACTAAGCGCATGCCACTTACTTGTACAAAGCCGGACCTCATTTATGCACCCTTCATAAACGGTCAGGTGGGTAGGAAACTGATCAAGCTAAAATTAAACTTTACTTACAACACTGAATGAAACTACAAAAAATGTTATGAAACAAAATCTTGTCCAGTTCCATAAAACTGTTTCTCTTGAGAAATCCTTGACACATTTTGTTTATGAAAAACACGAAAAATGAGATGAGTTTCAAAAAAATTACGAAATGGGATTGCAATTAATTTTTAAAAGTAGAACACAATACAAAGAAACAGCGTAGGTAAATAGGCCGATAAAAATATAGGAAAAACATTTGCAAGAGTCTAAAATATAAACACGGAAGAAGAAAAAATAAATATCGCAATAATTGAATCATTTCGACGTTAAGTCCAATAAATTGCACTCTTGCTACGTTAAGCAACTCAAACACAGTAGGTTACCATCTTTACCACAAGCCCAATTTTTCGGTATTAAGTCTTACCAGATGCGGCTGATCAGTAAGTTGCGGTAAGTAAATTTAGTGTCACTTCATTAACAGAATGATTGGAAATTATGAGCTAATTGACCTAAAACAGTTTCTACAAATACCTCGCTTGTGATCTTGCACAAAGCTGAACCACGTGGATTTGGGCGATGCAAATTTTTAGACATGTTCACAAAAGATATGATCTTTATCTTGTCTAACAAGTCTGTATTGAATTGTGTTTTATATTCCTCCCACATTATGTTAATTAATATTGCAAAGATGCGTGTGAAATACACTTTTTTGGTCAGCTTCATTAAAAAATCCTGAGGAAATATTAAAACATTGAAAATGAAAGAACATTGTAAAACGGACAAAAGGTTACTTTAACAACCTTTCTCCTTAAACTTGGCCACGAATTACGATTCGATTGTTAAAGGAAAACGCTAATCAATTTATTCATAACATTTAGTTTTACTAGCGAGACACAAAACTATGTAATTACGGAAACAATGCAAGAAGGAAAAAAGTATAATTAATAAAGTCACACTGTGTATTTTTGAACGACCTTGCATAACGCAGAATCATTTGAAACTCTGACTGATAAGAATGTGCTGCAATTTTTATATGCAGAATTTTTATATAAGAAATAAAAGAGCATAAATAAACTCAAAAAAGATCCGATTAAAAATAACTTTATTAAAGTAAAGAAGTATTTGATTGAACATTGAACATCAATGCTTGATAACACTTCTGCCCACGCCGCAAATCTCAGAGAAGCGTAAAGATAAAAATCCAATAATGATAAACTGATGATCCGTTGCGCGTGCGACTCAATGGGTGACGTCATTGCACGCTCTAGTTCGGACTTGTCGCTACCAGTTGCGATCTCTTACGTGAACTTTTGGCTACTGGTTTATTGTCAAAACTATTGGTTTACGCCTCGTTTCGGTGATTTAGTGGGCAAAAATCTGAAGAACCCCATAACGAAGGATGCTCATGCTGCAACTTTAAATATTAATACAAGAAGAAAGAACACTGATAACCCAGTGGTATTGGAACCGACTTACGAGTTGTAGGTCGTGGGTTCGAACTCAGGCAGGCGCTTAATTTCATCACTACTACTCTCAAAACGGTGAAGGAAAACATCGTGAGGAAACCGGCATGTCCTAGAACTAAAAATTCGAAGACATGTGACATCTACCATACCAACCCACCCTGAGCCTTCGTGGTAGATTACAGCAGCCCACTCCCTCTCGAAGAGAGAGGAGGCTGAAATTCTAAATTATGCTACACGAAGAAATATGATCATGATGAAACTACACAGGAAGTTCCAAATGATGATATAGTTGTATATTACAGTTGCCAAGCCAATCTTGTCGGGGTTGATCTTATCTGCACGGCTCACTAAATAAGAGGAAAGAAGCTGTTAATGTTTACTCATCTGTAGAACTAGAAAGTAATCAGAATCACTGATCACTTTTTTTGTGAATCATTCGCTACCTATTTTCTAGAAATCTTTCATATTTGGTTTTCCTTTCGATAATATGTCTATGTTGCACAAGACTAAGATCCGTATTCATTGTTCTACAAATTCTCCTAATTCATGTATCATCCTCTTACATGATTAATCATAATTCAATATAATTTGAATCCCCCGCCTTCGCAATAAACTTTAACGTGTAATAGCTTGAGAATTTGCACCTGTCACGTCATGCATGAAATATATATTCTAGCTTTTGTCTTTGGGTACTGACATAATGCCAATTACATTTTATGGGTAGTCTAGACGAAGTCAAAGGGATTGTATCAATCTGAGTTTGTACACTCTATACACTCTTACTTAGTCCAGTGGTAACAGGGAAAGTGAGCAAAATCAAAATTACTCTATTATTATAATATGCTATCGTGGTAGCCTACTGAAGCACTGACCACTAAAGAATGTTAGTCTATGTGCATGCGCACATAGACTAACATTCTTTAGTGGTCATTTTATCCGGCCTAACATTTTTTTTTTACCAACCCTGCCCGAATTGCTTTAAAATCAAAGCAAGTTGGGCTGAATATTACTCCTTATTCTACGCAACTAAGACTAGACTATCATTAAAATCTCACTGTACACGTAAAACGTGGCTACTGTTTACTTCGTCGGTACGATGTTTAGCCAAAATGTTTACCTTTCAAGATCCTTCGTTTTTTTTCCTTTGTTAATGTCGGGAAGTCGGGACTCGGGTGCGATTGTAAATCTTTAGAGCAAGTGTTGTGTGTCTACTCGTCTAAATAGCGTCTGGTTTGCATGGAATCTTTCTTATGTTAGAATTTCAATAGTTCGATAGAAGTTGTGAAAAACTGTGCGGTTGATTTTAGGTCCTTCGTATTGGTTTTCCAAAAATATAAATGATATATCACTTTCATTTGCACTGAAAGCATTACTTCGGTATTATTAGGTATCGAAGTAAATCTTGCAGAGCAATGATTTGTGAATGCTTAAAATTCAGATCGTAGATTATCACGAGTCGAGAACAAATTGATATTGACTCACTTTATTTAAGACTTATACATTTATTTTCTGGTCCTTACATCCAAGACTCCATTCCTAGAACCAAAACATCTTTAAGCTAACAGTATTCGCTTTCGCGCACAAATGCCCTACTCGATACATTATAGGTACGTACGTACCTTCAGGTTCTTCTAAGATCAGATGATGTATGATCATAATGAAATTAAAAACTCTCTCATCAAGTGCTAAGGAAGGAAGAGCCTGTAAATCTGTAAACCTAACTTTTGACAGTGAAATATTTTTAATCAAACAATCGAAATTTACACGACAGTTGAACGCTAAAACTCCTAGCTGCAAGTCCTATGGCTGTTAACACGCCGTTCCGCCCTGCCACACCTCCATTACGTCGTCACACTCCGCTGGCTGTACTGTCCTATTATATAATATTAACATACGTAAAATTATTATATTTTACGTCGCCCGCTATCTCTATAAGACTGTACTCGTTAGCATAGGTACTTGTGGAGTTATTGTGCATTTGTTGCTGTTGATGTGATTTATCGAGCAGTTCTTCTGTTTTCTTTGAAATTATGTCTTAGTAGGTAATAAATTAACTGAGATCATCATCAGCTTGATAAGGTTCATTGTCAGTCTCACAGACGAGAGGCGTAACTTTACCGAATGAGAAATGATCAGCGGTTCAGAAACCTTTTGCGACTGCAGATGCAAATGTATTGAAAACTACTGATTCATGACTAAACGGAATAGGACATGAGAAGATTCAGTTTATTGACATGGAAGAAGAAAGACAGAACGAGAAAATGTTACACATTGTCATATCCGCTCGGTGCTCGGTGTTTCTTTGATGGATACAATCAGAAATGAAACTATCCGGAAAAAAACTGGAGTTACAGCTTGCAGAGTAAGCAAACTGAAGTGCTAGTGGGATGGCCATGTTTACCGAAGGACCGATGGCCATTGGAGCAGACGAGTCCTGGAGTGGAGACCGCGTATCAGCAAGCGTAGCGTGGGACGCCCCCCAGCTAGATGTACCGACGACCTTAAGAAAGTGGCTGGGACAGCCACTGGATACGGAAGGCAGAGAACAGGGTGTTGTGGCGCAGTATGGGAGAGGCCTATGGCCAGCAGTGGCCTGCGATAGAGGTGAGTTGATTGTCAAATCATCACATATATCTTCCGATAAGTACTACAATTAGGAATCACGACGGTTTGCCAGAATCAACACACTTGATTCAGAGTGTCGAACGAAATGCAGTGATATTTATAAAACGTCTAGGGACGCAGTCGTCAACTGAACCCGTTGCAGTTACTGTAGGTAAAATTACCATTTGACATTAGATAAGTAGATCTGATCTGTTTTAACTCTATGAGACTTCATCAACTCCTGATAACCAAAACATTTACTGAAAATCATTTCATTTTTTTGTTTTTAGGTACCCCATAAAATATCGCGTAAAATGTGTCTGCATATATCTTAGCCTGTACTTCATAGCCAGGTTTATAGTGCTAATTGTTTTACAAAATCACTTTGTTCGTTTAATTTTAATCATTACGGAGGTTGAAGTAAAAACTACGTTTTGACTTAAGTACTTAATTAATTTTAATTTGTAGCTTTATTTGCAAAGATTTTATCAGATTTAGATGACGTCATTGCGTTAAGCAGTACTTTAGTTTTATGATTTAAATATCCATTATTAAACATTAAAACAAATTGGTCATCAATCTCAGATCAATTTTCATACTCTACGATTTTCCATCATAATAAAGCTTCATAAAATGTCACTCAGTTTTTAGTGAGAAAACTGAAGATAACAAATCAAAATGAACGAATGATGACAATATGCGGATAATATTGGCTCATAATTTAAAAAAGGTAACCTATAATACCAATGTCCTTATGCGGCTTTACACCTGTTAACCCCTCTAACAGAGCTAAATAATTATTTCTCCTAGATTCCTAGTACAAGGAGAAGGTTCGCCATAAAAATTGATACGAGCTAGGATTTGTAATTTTGTAACACAAATTAGTTCGATATTTTTTTGGTGCAAACTCCAGAGTTTAACATGTAGGTCCTTATATCTAGATCTAAGTACTTTTTAGAGATCTTGATGCATAATTACTCAATACTCAATAATTTGATAGGCATGAGTATCATCAAGAAAAATGTTTCATTAAAACCACGCCAAAACTATAAAAACCAAATTTTTCCAGTACCTACCTGCAGCAAAATTAATATTTTAAAGTTTTAGTGCTTCTAAAACAAAAATAGCTTCAATAAAAAAGTTTATGAAAATTATTACTGTGTGCTAAATATGTTTCATTAGTTTTACGAAAGATGTATGCTATTTTTAATGTGGTGTTTAAATCAAATTCCTAGTTTTATTTTGGTATACAGCTGCTCATAATTTGGTCAAAATAGACTGTAAGTTTCAAAATACACGCCTAACACCAACTAAAAATAAAACATAATTATATTATTTATACATAATCGCGATAGGTACAATTATCTTTTAAGTCAAGTTAAGTAACCGATAGATTCTGATGTTATGATAAAACTACGCTTACAGGACCTCAAAAAAAGGTATTTTCTGCCGAATTAACTGACCTAATCTGATCTGACTGAGCCAAGATCGAATTCCTAGTAAAAACTGCAATCACCGTAGCAACCTAGCAACAATAGCCTGTCTGCTACATCGCGATCCATGGGGCCCACGACACGATGCTCGTAGTTCGACAATGGTGTCAATCGATCTATGGGCTCGGTGGCCTCGCAATTAACGCGTATATCCGCACCCGCCCTCCTGGCCTAGGGTTGCCATGGATTTACTTATTTTATTAAACTATTCATGTTCACAACAATAGTTAAATTTGTCTAAATTATTTGTAATTATATTTCTAATGAATAATAATTTAATTTTAACGTAAAATTTAATGCAAATATCGTTTGTAAAATTATGTGTCATCAACACATAATTTTACAAACGATATTTGTACACCGGAAACGGCAGAATATTATGATCGTAATACATAATTCACATAACAGCTTTGTACAATATTCTGACAAATAAATGCATTCTATTCTATTCACACATATAAACAGACAAGAAGAAAAGAACAGAAAAATACGTACAAAGATAATGCTTATTTCTAAAGGAAATCACTACCTGGTTTTGGTTATCTTGACCATTGACAGATAAAAATATACTCTATAGTATACTCTTTAAAGCTTCTCAAACAGGCGAGCCACGCGACGCGACGCAAAAGCGCGCGCGATTCGCGTCGCGTGTCGCGCGAGCGAGAGCCTTTAGGTATTAGAAAAAATTCAGAGTCGGACAATTTCAGATCCAAGAGAGATCAAATAGATGTCAAACTTTCAGAATTCTCAATTGATCAATTTGAGATACGAAAACTTTTTAATTCTGTAGAAAAATGTAAATTCTTATAAGTTTGGAATCAGTGTAGATTTTTTCCAATTGGCATAAACCAAAAGTTCCTTCAAGAGTCTAGTTGGTTGTTTTAGAAAATAAACAACGTTTAAAGTTGAGAAAACAGAAATAAAACGTACTTAAAACATAGTTGGTGTAAGAAGCAATAGAACAACAAATTAGAAAGAAGGTTTCTAGCGATGAAAACCGTATTTTCATCGCTAGAAACCTTCTTTTTGTCAGTAAGTTTTGGTCATTAAGAGCCTGAAGGCCCAAGGGGACCTGGAGAAAATAAAAAAAACCTAACTTTATCCTAATGAAAACAAACTATTTGTATAATATTCTTCGGGACTGATCCCACCCAACTCCTGCAAGCTGGCGCCCCTACTCTCCGGTTACATTAATTGTGTGTCATTGGTAGCTAAACCCGCGTAATGAACAGCTGTAATGAAAATGCATCAGATATACGATAAGGTCGAGGAGACCACTTCTAATATAATGTAAACGTAACGTGTAATCGTAAAGTCAGTTTTGAAAAGGTC
Organism: Cosmia trapezina; assembly: GCA_905163495.3. Classification (NCBI taxonomy): domain Eukaryota; kingdom Metazoa; phylum Arthropoda; class Insecta; order Lepidoptera; family Noctuidae; genus Cosmia; species Cosmia trapezina. The sequence continues at coordinate 30,535,976 of LR991020.1, read as the reverse complement.
GGTTGGCTTGTGTCCTGGCTCCTGCACTTTAAGGTACCTACTGACTGACATACATGCTCATAAAAAGCATGGTTTCTCGAAAACATACTAGAAATAAGCATGCTCATTACTAGTCACACATGCTACTAATGAGCACGTCTGTCAGTATCTTACCCCTGAAGTGTCGAATGCACCCCATGTGTGCATAAGGAAAAACCTTTACATAGTCGTATATAAGCTTATATCGCATATATAATATAAACGTAAAAAAACATCATCCGATGGAAAACCAATCATCATCAGTAGTGGTGCACCTATGGAGTTCGCAACTAACTCCCCCTCCCCCCCGCGTGTCAAATGCACCCCATGTGTGCATAAGGACAAAACTTTACATAGTAGGTATATAAGCTTATATCACATATACGGCATGAATTTTTTATCATGCACCAAATCGAAATGGGAGATTGTACTCATCATTATGAACAACTTTCACTATGGGATCAAACCTGAAATCGCGAAAAAAAAATCAGCTGTTCAGTACATTTATCTACATCAAACTCGTCAAAATGTACTGAACAGCTGATTTTTTTTCACGATTTCAGGTTTGATCCCATAGTGAAAGTTGTTCATAATGATGAGTACAACCTCCCATTTCGATTTGGTGCATGATAAAAAATTCATCCTGTATACAATAAACGTAAAAAAACATCATTCGATGGAAAACATATCCTCATCAGTAGTTGTGAACCAGGGTTCGCAACTATTACCCCCACACCCCCACCGCTGGGGTTTTGGGTCTAAAAATAGCCCAAACTCAGACATGTGAGGGGTTAATGAAGAAGTTGGTGACTCTCGTATTACTACTTATCTTAATGAAAGTGCTAATTCGATATAACTACAGCATAATAGACCTACAGTAGTTTATCTGGGCCTCTTTGAATTAGTTACCTACGGCCACTCGGTAGTTATTCGTATAACTACTGAGTGGCTAGGCGTAGGTAACTAATCACACACGGGCACGGACGGACGCGTATACTCGTGTATAGTCCGTCCGTGCGTAACTGCCACAGGCTCGAACTGTTGTGTACTGGTATATACTGAGATTTCGAAGTTTCGGCGGTTTTCTGCTTACTTTATTATATTGTGATATAACTTTTTTCGGTTTAAATTCATATTTTGTTCGTAAATTAAATTAGGTACAAGGTACAATGAAAAAATCACTAGTGTGCTAAAACTGTTTTGTATCAAACTAACAAGAGTCAGCCTAGATTATTAAGAGATCATAGAAGTTCGTCAAACTTCTAGTTTATGTAAGGTTTTATTAGTACAAAAATCTTGGCAATCTGTTTACTCAGACATAACTTAAAAAATCAGTTTTGTCATTTTCCCGTATTTGCTGATTTTCTATGAAGCGCCGTTTTTAACAGCAAAGACAAATAAAATAAAAGTTATGCATAATAATTTTTAATTGACGCCTCTCTGTTGCACATAATATAAAAGCGTGAGTTAATAGTAGTTTGTTAAACGTGGGATGTAAGTACACCCGAGATAGGCACATGAGCGAGAGAAGCGAGGGAGGCCGCTTATAGTTCGAGGGTGTAATTGATCACTTACACCCGAGTTGATCACTCTACTTTTCATCACTAATGCAAGGAAATTAGAAAAAACAAACAAAAAAATCTGTTTCATTAAAAAAAACAATTTTTTTTCGTCTAAATAAACGCAACGAAAAATACCTGTTCTGCCTTTTTGTGTTGTTGGTTTGTATTTTATTTCTACTAGCAATATCTATGAAAAAATGTGCCTTTCTTTTAATTGGTGAGAGTATACTAAACTCCTAAATTGGTATAAATACACAATGAATTGGTGTTATTTTAAAAATGCAAAAATTGACGCCAAGCATATTTTCTTGTTCAATATAAATTCAATTAAAATATAATGTGTTCAATTGAAGATGATTTAGGTTTGACGGCGGAATCAGTAAAACTAGAGGCAAAGGCAATTGTATAAAATCTGTTACCTCCAATATCAAAAAAGTGATACTTACTTAAAAACACATGACGACTCTCCAAGTGGCGGAATGAAAAAAAAATGAGTTGATGAATGTCTAATGCCTCGTTCGATTTTCAAATTTACTTACCTCCCATTTGAGGTGAATCGAATTCACAATCCGCATTTTGAGTTAAATACAGCTACTTTCAGAGCATCAGTCATGAAAAACTAATTAAATTACTTGTAGATAGGTACCTACACTACAACATACATAAGTGTTCAAGTATCTTCATTAGTTTTAACTAGCCCAACTAATGTTGGAGGAATATTAAATTGTTTAAGGCGCCTTTTCAAAGGTGTGTGTTGGTAATAATAAGTCGGTTTTAGCATCCATGACGAATAGTGCGGGGTTGTCGGCCCTAGGATTTAGCATAGTCGAAATCAATTTGTCTCAGCTGACTGTTATGACTTGGTCAAGCACATAATGTACCCACTAAGCCTAATGTCATGACTAAAACAAGAAAGGCATTTTACTCTAGTTGCTCAAGTCGATATCAGACGCAATGGCTGATGAATTGTTTCTTGACAGAAAACTACCTGTGAATGACGGCTGCTTTATTTACCAGCCTATAATTGAAATACCGTAACTCGTTCATTTCCATATAATATGCAATCATCGCTGAATATTTCCCCGTGCTTCTAATTTCACCAACACCCATACCTACATGCATCCACGTGCTCTTCAACAGATATCTTCAACCACTCTTATTTTTAAAATGCAATCATGTTTTATATCCTATACCCGAGATGAAAAGAACAGAACATTTCATTCGTTTTACTATCAAACCGTAGAACGGCCAGACCAATATATCCAAATTGTGGAATTTTTATATGTCACAATAACGTCGTGTAGGTATTTCGTTGGTTCCAATTAGACAGCGCGCCGTCTGTGCTGTTCCGACGCTTGCTACGTTTTGTTTTTTTTCGTAACTTCTTTTATTTTTTACGTCACAACTTTTAATGTCGCGAAAACGATAACTGTATTGTTCTTGTTGATGTTAATCCCATACATCATCATCAGTCCGGCCTTACCACAATTTATTTCTGTCGTGCGCAGCATGTCTTCTTCTATACGTCTCATCAGCCGTCATCTCAGTATTTACTACTTCTAGTTATATCATCTCTCACACAATCCATCTGTCCTTTGTTGGTCTTCAACTTACAATAAGTAAATGAGCAGAGGAGCAAATTCATACTCATGTTAATCGCTATGTCTATTCGTCTAAATTGATTACATTGCGATAACTGTCGCAGGGCCAATATTGTCATTGCGGGTTCTTAGGACAAAACCATTGTTGACTGCAGTTTCAGTATTGGGAGCAGCTAATAAAACATTGTTTTCTTTTTTGTTTTTTTATCGGGGCTTTTACGAATAGCGTATAATGTCAGACGTTATGATTGAACACGGGTTTTTTAATATTTGAGCATTCTAAAAAATCTTGTAAGTACCACCTATATAGAGCTTGTTGACGTTCTGAATTGTTTGAAGCATGAAGTAAGTCATACACATAAAAGGTTGCTTAGGTCCTCTCAGCCGTTCGACATTTAAAACTTTCTGGCAAAGTGACTCCTAATTAAATAATTGTAAAACCCCATTTTCAAAACTATGTGAGCCTCTTGAATACTTTAATAGCAGTTTTGACACCGGCGCGGCCTGACCCCAAAACTGTAGTCAAAGTCGCGAGTAGGTCACTAGTTTCCTTACATACACTCGATGCTTGGTTAAACACAACTAGACATTCAACAATTTATTGTCCTGGGAGACGTTTTTCCTCCAATTTACCCATTAACTCCAATTGACAGGTTCAACAGTGCTATTTATTATCTATGTCTCTATTCTGTCTACAAAAAATTTTGATAATGATCAGACTCTGTTGTTGTGTAATTGTTGAAACTTGGAAGGATCCATAATCCAAAATAGAATTGGATAGGATTGGATTGGTCCATAATAGCGAGCTAGCTACTGTTTGATATTCATTCCTCTTAAAAAAACCGGTCAAGAGCGAGTCCAATTCGCGCACCGAAGGTTCCGTTCCGATTTCTGAATAAGTGTGCTATTAAGAGACATCGTTTTATTTTTCCTGTAATCTTTACATAAACTTCCATCACATAGAATAATTTCAGATTTTTCTCTATGCAAACTTCGGAGTTATGGGTATTTTTTTTTTTCATCAAAAGTCGAAAAATAAGCGGCTACAAAAAAATAAAAAAATGTTTGAGAATGGGCAAACAGCACTCTTTCATATCCACATACCCTATACTCCACATACCCTAGTAGCCCCACTTCGAATTTTGATAACCGCCTTTCAGTCCCTGTTGCAAAAAAATATGTACAACTTGTAACGTTAAATGCGCAAAACCTCTTAAGGGGTCATTGTACTCATCATTATGAACAACTTTTACTATGGGAGCAAACACGAAATCGTGAAAAAAAATCAGCTGTTCATTACATTATGACGAATTATGCGAAAATAAATGTACTGAACAGCAGATTTTTTTTCGCGGTTTGGTCCCATAGTAAAAGTTGTTCATAATGATGAGTACAAGACCCCTTAAGAGGTTTTGCGCATTTAACGTTATACGTTGTATATTTTTATTTCTTTCTTATTTGCAAAATAGTTGGGTAAACGTCATCTAAAACGGTTCCAAATTTCAAGTTAGATAGCATTAGTAGTTATTGGGATATCCAGCTGTGACAAACAGACAGACAGCCCGACCGAGTCGCACCATAAGGGTTTCTTTTTAGTATTTTGGTACGGAACCCTAAAAATTAAGGTATTTTTAGGCTTCCGTACCAAATTGTATCGATTTGTACCATTTCTGCGTTTTCCTTTTTTTTCACTCTCAAACTAGGTGTATAATAGGTACCTGTACAACTAAGTATAGGTAACTGGGTAACTAGGTACCTATAGTGTTTTCCTTTATTTTCAATGCAGTCTGAACACGCTCATCTTTTTTTTCTTACTTTTTACTCAATCTTCATTATTTATTCAAAAACCGTCTCGACGGGACCAACATACTTTTCATCACTGATGCTCTGAAAGTAGCTTGTATTTTACTCAAAATGCCGGTTGTAAATTCGATTTACCTCACATGGGAGGTAAGCTACGAATAGAGGTAAGTAAATTTGAAAATCGAACGAAGCATCCTGACATTCACTAACTCATTTTTTTTCAGTCTGCAATCGCCACTTGGAGAGTCGTCATATGTTTTTAATAAGTAAATCTTTTTTGATATTTGAGTTAACAAGTTTTCTACGATTGCGTTTGCCTCTAGTTTTACTGATTCCGGCGTCAAATCCAAATCATCTTCACTTGAACGCATCATAATTATTTTAATTGAATTTTGTTTGCAATAACGTTTTTAACAAGAAAATCTGCTTGGCGACAACTTTTTCTTCCGATTTTTTTTCGAGCGGTTGTCTTGCTGGCCAGTGCGGCTTTAAAATAACACCAATTAATTGTGTAACTTCTAACAGTTTTATACCAATTTATAAGAGTTTAGAGTTTAGTATACTCACTAATTCTATGAAAGGCACATTTTTTCATTGATATTGCTAGTAGAAATAAAATACAGACCAACAACACAAAAAGTGATTAGGCAGAACAGGTAGGTATTTTTCATTGCCATTCCGTTTAGATTTTATTTTTTTAATTAAACAGATTTTTTTATTTGTTTTTTCTAATTTCCTTGCATTAGTGATGAAAAGTAGGAGGAGCTCGTGGCTAAGTAATAACAGCCGCACGGGTCGATCCGTCAGGTTAAGCTACGCTTGCCGGGGTTGGTCAGTGGATGGGTGACCATCTTTACATACCGAGATTCCTCCGTGCCTCGGAAAGCACGTTAAGTCTGACAACCAGTCTTACCAAGGGGTATCGTATTACCCAGTTACTGGGTTGTGGAGGTCAGATAGGCAGTCGCTCCATGTAAAATACTGGTATTCAGCTGCGTCCGGTTAGACTGGAAGCCGACCCCAACATAGTTGGGAAAAGGCTAGGCAGATTGATTGATTTTTTGTGATGAAAAGTAGAGTGATCAACTCATGTGTAAGTGATCAATTACACCCTCGAACTATAAGCACGCTCTCTCGCTTCGCTCTCTCGTGTGCCTAAATATCTCGGCGGTAATTGATTATTTACATCCCATGTTTAACAATCTACTATTTCCTCATGCACAGAAAAACTGCAGCATTTTCGTTTCAATCTCAGAAAAAATCACCATTTAAATTAAAACAGACCAAGCAGCGATCATTTGATAACGCTTGCTGGCCGCATAGTAATCGTTATCAACGAATATGGCAACATTGCCAGGCCCGCTTTTTGCTGAACGCGTCTGCCACACATACGGGCGCGGTCGAGGCCCGTTATTGTTCGCCATTTTATTACTATAGGCTTTTTACCCCGGATTCACTTAAATACAGATAGGTCAGTGCAAAATATCATTATAGAGCTCAAAAATTGGGATTGATGTTGCAGATAGAGGCTGGAATGAGAGAATCTTAAGAAAAGATTCATACGTTATGCGGAAGACACTGCGGGCCCGATTCACTATCAAGGTGATTCCCGGGCCATAGGTAGGTAGGTACTCATTTTTATAATTACATAAGTATTAATAAACTTAACTGCGGGTCTCGATACGTCGCCATTGTTACTAGACTATCAGTTAGAACAAAAAAATCGTTCACATTGTTAACACAAATCAAGATTCAAACATTTTTCAGAAGAAAAATATTCTAACCTCTAATTTTATTGATATCTTGATCTAAGTTCTTGATATATTTGCTACGTAGATAGGTACTTCAATTTTATTATGTACGTATCTATGGATTACAAGTCCTTTACTACTTTAATAGTAAAAGTATCAATAAATCCCATTCTGGGTAGAAATGTAACTGACCAGACAATATGCCGCATTTCAGACATGCGGCATATTGTCTATGACCGATCCGACCGAGCCCAGCGTAGCCATTGTCCTGCAAAGCAGTAAACGCCATCTATAGCAACATGATATCAGTAAAGTTATTCGTGGGAACACCATAAAGTTATCGAGAGACAACGAAAACGATAGAGGAAAATATTGCGCCAAACAAGTATTGGCGATTAAAAAGAAGATCATACTTATAATAATGTTTGCTACACAAGAAAATTTTATGACAAGAGGAGTATATAATAGTCCAGTCTTAACTTTAGCACTGAAATGTAAACAAAGTCGAATCAGAAAAAATTAATAGATTACAATTTAATTTTAACGATTGACACTGGCATGAAATTTTGTTAGGTAAGACAGATCTAATGAGTGCGGAATTCTTATCGATGTAAACACTGACATTCTTTGGCGATGTCTAATATAATACATAGCACAAAATAATCTATCTAGACAATAGTTATTTCTGGACTAAAAGCTTTCCAATCAACAATTTTGTGAGATCAATCACTAAAATAACTTGCACGCTTTAGAATTAATAAATGATGTACTTAGCTCATCTCATGTAATTGTTGAAAGTCTTTCCTAAACGCAAGCATGTCCATTGCTTTGTTGGTGCATTTTCTATTTTAGAGATTTTTTGCGGTGTAATAAAAAAAAACCGGCCAAGTGCGTGTTGGACCATGCACAATGAAGGGTTCCGTAGTTCAAAAGAATTTATCCCAAAAACAAACTTATTATTGTAATCCCAAAAAAAAACTTTTATGTAATGAAATCACAAATTAACAATTTTTGGACTTTTTCCTTTACTTCTACTGTGAGACCTTGTTTCTTGCCAAATTTCATGATTCTAGGTCAACGGGAAGTAACCTATAGGTTTTGAATATTTACTTGCGAGTGTAAAAATCTGTCGCATAAGTGGCCGTATTTTTTATTGCGTTGACTTAGAAGCTTGATTCTTTTAGGACTCTAAGGGACGCTAAACCTACGTATTTGATATTAATTTCAACTTGATATCTCCACGCGTTCCTGAGAAAAAGGGTCTCGACACACTGACAGACTTGAAAATATTTTTTTATGTGATAAACCGACAAATTAACAATTTTCGGACTTTTCCCTTTACTTGTGCTATGAGACCTTGCTTCTTACCAAATTTCATGATTCTAGGTCAACGGGAAGTGCCCTATAGGTTTTGCTTTACTTGCGATTATCAAAATGTGTAGCATAAACAGTCGTATTTTTTTATTGCGTTGACTTAGAAGCTTGATTCTTTTAGGACTCTAAGGGACTATTAACTTACGTATTTAATATTAATTTCAACTTGATACCTTCACGCGTTCCTGAGGAAAAGGGTCTTGACAGACTGACATACTTGAAAATATTTTTTATGTGATAAAATGACAAATTAACAATTTTCGGACTTTTTCCTTTACTTGTGCTATGAGACCTTGCTTGTTGCCAAATTTCATGTTTCTAGGACAACGGGAAGTACCCTATAGGTTTTGATTACTTGCGAGTATCAAAATATGCCACATAAATGACCGTATTTTTTATTGCGTTGACTTAGAAGGTTGATTTTTTCAGGACTCCAAGAGACCATAGATCTACGTATTTGATATTAATTTCAACTTGATACCTCTACGCGTTCCTCAGAAAAAGGGTCTTGACAGACTGACAGACAGACAGACGGACAACGAAGTGATCCTATAAGGGTTCCGTTTTTTTCCTTTTGAGGTACGGAACCCTAATAGTTTGCTTCCAACGAATGGGTACTTACCAACATCGAATCAGAAGAAAAACATATAAAAACGTGACAAATAATGATGTACACAATGATAATATAAATATCACATTTATCAAAGCCGGAAAAGTATTAATTAATGCAAATCACAATCACACTGCATCATCTCATCACCATCAGATATAAAAGCCAAACTTTTTCTAGACGAGAACCTCTTTACTACTAACACTCTAAAATAGATCTTCCTTAAATAAATAACACACGATTAACGAGGTCAATAGGATTGTGCGAAGCTACTGAAGTGTAAATCGGACTCACCTTTAATTTACTAAAACAGACAAATATACGATTAGGCTCTTATTCTTTTGACCAGCAAAGATTTATGAATCAACGATTAGGACAGAGACCAGATTCTTCGTGAGATCACACTATCAGTACTTCGGTGCCAAATCAGGTCAAATCGGAGTTGGACTCAAAGGACCAATAAGCTTTATGACTTTCGTGCGGATTAACATCATAAACTTTAAATACAGCTCATGCACGAGTGATGATTTCCGTAACGTAAAATGTCGGTCACCAAAATACGCTGTTTCAAATTTTCTCAAATATCAGTCTATCACCTTTTAATTTCATTGAAACAGCTTCAAACCTCCAAACTTTTTTCTTAATTGTTGTCGAAAAGGAAGCGAGCCGTTGAGTGATATGCGACATGTGACGGCACATTGAAACCTAAAGGACATAAATACTAGAAAAGTTCACAGTACAAAATAAACTTTATGATTGAGTAGACAAGGTCGGTATTATAACAGATGTGGAAGCCAGAGCACGGTCTCTGAACTCCTAAAATAATATTCACTTCAGACCACTCACATGTTACGCAACTCACGTTAAAATTAAAGCTAGGACGAAGTTTTAAGGCAAAGTTAACGCGAATCGACCGTTTGATCATTAAACTAAGGTGAGCTTTTATATAGGTTTTAGAACTAGGATTTCTTTAACGCGTCCACATTTAAAGATGATGAAGAATATGCCATCCGTGGTTTATAAAATTCAGTTTACAATTTACATATAAAACTTAATATTCGAATACTTTTCAACTATCTACCTGTAGCATTTCATTTAAACATTCCTGTATGGACACTTCCTAGACCAGTTTTAACTTACAGTCATGATTAGCGTAAAGTTACTGGCTAATTAACGACTATCCACTCAAGCTAAGTTGGAAGACTTTTTGGCGAATTCATTAACCAATATTTATTTATTTATTTATTTATTTATTTTATTTTACAGAAAGCTTAAACTAACCTGCATCACTTTATCACATTATAACCTCAAACCATCAAATCTAATCAAAAGAATTACCAATACATAAACAAATTGTGTCTATATACGGATCCTAAGCCATGTATTCCCTCGTACTTACATCTAAGGTGAAGACATTAATTTTCGAATCGCTAGAAAAACCCTTATCCCTTTATGGAGTGGCGCCTACCTGATCTCGCGATCAGAACGACGTGAGCCGCCTGTTTATATAATATTATTGAATATGGATATTTGCGGAAACTAATTGCGTTTACAATACTGAATTGGGAACGAAAGAATTTATACATTTTGTACAGGTTTTTTCCTTGAGGAAACCTGCTTAGGATAATGCGTAGGCGTCGGTTGAAATTTTAAAGTTAAAGCTTTTCTCTTGATAGTGTCGTTGAAGATAATACTATAATTATGGCGTATAGATAAATGGAATATTTATAGCAAAAGCTGTATGTTATAATTATAATCTCTGTCTGAAAAACTTGCAAGCTTGCAAGTGTTTTGCTTTTGATTGAAATATAAGTAGGTACTGCCATCAACAATTCGTCCTGATTACTTGTGACAATTTCTCTTTTCTCTAGATATTCATTTAAGAAAGCCTTTAGATGACACTATCAGGTAATTTTCTTTATTCATCAGTGTCAGTAAAGCTATTTCATAGCACAACATAGGATATTACTTCTATAATATAATTCTATCATCCAGTTAAATTCAAGGGGTACGGTAATACAGGGGACATTAGTGACCACCCGCGTACTATAATGAGAGCCGGCGCGCACCTGTACGCATGCGTAATGGACTTCGGTAAACATCGGGTAAACTCGTGTTTAGTTATTATGTCATTTATTATAGCAATGCATCGGCGGCGCGCTGTTTTAAGATTGGGGTTGGCAGGATGAAAAGTGGTCATAATTTTGACCGGTATTGCTATTTGGGATAGTATTAAACTTAGCTTATTATAATATTTTTAAAATGAAAGGTTTCACGTTAATAGCTAGGAATCGTACTCACGATCACTTTCTTTCTAGTCAGACCACGATAAAACGTTGCGATATTGCCACTTGGGCACGGTTTTGGTCCTTACTGAAGTTCTTTGGTCGTACCAAAAATTCTTCGATCTTTGTCTCTGTGTAAAATGTATTTTTTTTTTATAATCGGGGTTACTGCATTATCATGTTAACGATGTAATAAGGCATCACTACACTACTCCTTCATCAAGATAACCATATCTCCAAAGCCATTTAGCACTTGCAAAGTTCGTCATAAATCAACCACCAAATCTTCTGATAACGATCAACCAATAAAGCATTTTCCAAATGAACCGTCTACAATAAATCGGGTGCACTTTTCCCTTTAATGAAGTGGAACGATCTTATGCTCGACATATTACGTAACCGCTGACCGGGTTGCAGCTCGTTTCGGTAAAATTTACCACGTGCAAATGTCGAGGGCGAGTCGGTACTGGTACAAGGACGGAGCGGTAGCGGGAATATTATGTCATTATTTTCAACGTAACGTAGTCCTTAGGTACTTTTTAGCGAAATTCAAATAACTTGACCTTGACCTTGACCTTGAAATCTGATTTATTATACAGACCTCAAATTAAATTAGATAGCGAAACTCTGCAGCCGTGATGGGTATCGATATCTAAACACGATTAAATAAAAATAAAAAATTTTGATGTATTTTTTTGGGGTCAATGACCGCTGGAGGTGTTACTTGAAGTAGGTATAAGTTGAGAAAATCTGTTTTGTCTTATTTTATTGTGTTTATAAATATAGATAGGTGCTTAGCAATCACATCAATGAAATTTACACAAAAAAAAACTGTTTTAGGGTTCCGTACCTCAAAAGGAAAAACAGAACTCTTATAAGTTCACTTGGTTGTCCGTCTGTCTGTCAAGACCCTTTTCTCAGGAACGCGTGGAGGTATCAAGCTGAAATTAATATCAAATACGTACCTACGTCTGTGGTCCCTTAGAGCTCTGAAAAAATAAGCTTTTAAGTCAACGCTATAAAAAAATACGGCCATTTATGCGACATATTTTGATACTCGCAGGTAAAACAAAACCTATATTACCGTATAATATAGGTTTTGATTTACTTGCGAGTATATGTACTTCCCGTTGACTTCCCTAGAATCATGAAATTTGTCAAGAAGCAAGGTCTCACAGCACAAGTAAAAGGAAAAGTCCTTTCGGATTTTTTCGGATTATATAGGTATAGGCTGATTATGATGATGAATTATTGGTTATGGTTTTATTTTAAATGAAGGCTTAAACAAAAAACTCATTCATAACCAACAGCCTTTGCAAACTGTAAATATCCCTGAAATTAATACTGCTGGTGGTCACTAAAATGCACGTCGTTTCAACACAAATTCCCACGATACCCGCTGTCAGTAAATAACTTAAATTAAAATTAAAGTGGGCGATTCATATGACATTTAGAATTAATTGCAGGGCGCGCCGAACGGGTGAAAATGTCGACCGAAATAATAAAATGTCGACGAAAGTGCAATCTCTTTGTAATTAGGGGGTTACAGACGGCGAAAATAGACGTGACACCTGCTGAGATACTTATCTTATTAAAAATTAAATAAAGCATAATGCCACGTCGTCGTCGTCGCCCGCTTCATCGCCTTCCATCAGATGAGGTAGTGGTCAAACGCGAGCCTTTCTAATAGGTACCCATGAAAAGCTATGAAAGTGATAACATTGTTCTAAAATGCGGAATATTTTTTTTTTGCGTAAGAACGAGGCAAAATGATTATGTATGTAAGAATGCAAGTAGCATTCTATAGTTTCTGCCAACCCCCATGGGAAGAAGGCGTGAGTTTATGTATGTGTATGTAAGTAATCATTTTATTTTAGTACTAGCGGACCCGACAGACATTGTCCTGTCTGAACGATCCTAGAACCCGACTGCAGCGCCACCTACCGCGTCCAATTTTGTTTTCAAACCATCCAGGAACCCATTCAAATATACACACAAAATTTCATCTAAATCGATCCAGCCGTTGTTATACCACGTTTTATCCGTTTTTTAGGGTTCCGTACCTCAAAAGCAAAAAAAAACGGAACCCTTATAGGATCACTCGTGTGTCTGTCTGTCTGGCCGTCTGTCCGTCTGCCACAGCCAATTTGCTCCGAATCTAATGAACCGATTAAGTTGAAATTTGGTACACATATGGATTTCTGTGACCCAAACACGTACAGGTAAAGTAAATAAATGAATTTTGAGTATGGGTGTCACTTTTAGGGGGCAAATAAGAAAATTAAAAAAAAGTTTTGCAAACTGTACCGTGTGACATATCAAATGAAAGGGCTTACTATGAGGGTTTAAAATATTTTTTTTTTATGATTTTCGAATAAATTGTTTTAAAGTTATTTAAGATAGTAGACGAAAATTGACCATTCCCCCCCCCCCCCTTATCTCCGAAACTACTGAGCCTAAAATTTTGTAAAAAAATACAAATAAAAACTTTTTTACAAAAAACAAAACTGACTTCCAAAAAAAAAAAACTTTAATTTCGGAAGTCGGTGTCATTAGATCTGTATTTTAGGTTTTTGCCCCCGACTTCCAAAATTAAAGTTATTTTTGACTTTGTAGTGTTTTTTTTGGAAGTCGGTTTTGTTTTTTGTAAAAAAGTTTTTATTTTTCACTTTTTAGTGGGTCAGTTTGTAATTTATCTAAGTTACAATAACCCATTGTCAACTGCTCATCACGTTTTACAAAATATTGCTTTTCCCGATGCAGGGACGTTAATTGTTGAGGAGTTCTCCTAGTAAGAACCAGGAAAACTGGAGCTCATGGTGAAGTCACCATCACCATTATGCATTTTGACGAGCATAAACCATATTAAAGTAATTGAATCGCAACCTGTTATATACTTAGATATAATTGAGTATTTCCGATGGCCATCTGTGGTCTTCATCATCAGTTCCAGTTCACCAAAAGGTACTTTCCAAATGCACGAGTTACTATAAAAAATACCGAAATCGATATAAGTGTGCCCATAAAATTTGAGGGTTTCCCTCGATTTCCATGGGATCTCATCATCAGATCCTGACTTGATGATCATGGGACCACTTGGGAAGTATACCCTTTCGAACAAAAAAAGAAAAATCCAAATCGGTCCAGCCATTTTCGAGTAATCGGGGAACATACATAAAAAAAAAAGGTTCCGACGAATTGAGAACCTCCTCCTTTTGGAAGTCGGTTAAAAATATATCTTTACCTGTAGATTACAGGAAACCATATAAGAAGTTTGTGGTCTTAAAATAACATAGTAAATATCTCAATATTGTGAGTACAAACTTACATTTACTGTTGCAATGTAATGGGAGAACATGTTTTTCAACTATAATGTTAATGTTATATGTTATTATGTTGTGCTATTATGTTAATGTTACTATGTTGTTTGTTCTTGGTAATTTCATCCCAACTACGGAACCCTTCATTGTGCGTAGTCCGACACGCACTTACCCGGTTTTTTAAAGTATACCTATCCTATGTCCGTCTCCTGGTCCTAAGCTCCCCGCCAATTTTCAGCCAAATCGGTTCAGCCGTTCTTTAGTGTTAAATAGTGTAACTAACACGACTTTATTTTTTAAATATAGATTTAAAAGAAAGAACGAAACAATAGTAACACTATATGGGCACATTAGTCTGAATAAACTGAAATTGAATTGAATTGAATAGATTATATTTGGCAAAAAATGGTTTAGATGAACCTGCATGAAACAATTAAATAGCCAATGTCATATTATACTCTTTCCATTATAATTCTACTATCGAAAGTAGGTTTATTAGTATGTAATTTATTAACATTAACTTCTATTGCAACATTTGCAACAAATCAATTTATTCATATTAACGACCGCCGCGGTGAACATCTTAACATCATTGTTATAATTGATTTCGAAGTACTTAATGTAGGTTTATGTACTTATCTACTTATTTATTGTTTACATTCTAATTTATATACAGAATAGAACATAATCACAACGAGTCGTTTTGCATCCTTGTCTAATTTCAGGGTGTGGTACAGAACTTCAAACCGAATAACTTTCTCCATGGGATCAACATCGTAATGGCGAAAAAAATTTCAACTGTCCCATAGAAAACTTCAACACCTATTCGACGCAAATGTATGGGACAGGTGATTATTTTTTCGCGATTACGATGTTGGTGCCATAGAAAAAGTTGTTCGGTTTGATGGTCTATACCACACCCTTAAATTTGATGAGGATGCAAAACGACACGCTGTAGTATGGAATGGTATGGAAGAAAAACTCATGTTGCGCCGACCCCAAAAAAAAAAAAAAAATTAAATTGGCATAAAGGCAGGAGCATGATGATTCTACTATCATAAATCAAAGTCAGAGTAAGTCAACGTTCGCACGGACGTAAAAATATCGCGGTGATTTTGTTTCGCACACTGGAATTTCAACGCTCTGCTTAGCGCCGAGAGTTGAAAATCCAACAGTGTGTTTTTCCGACGCGCTAGAATGCACTCTGTTATTGTTAGGTTGGATTCCCAATGCTCAGCTCAACAGCGAGAGTTGAAAATTCAGTGCGCGATAAAATCCCGCCGCGATATTTTTACGTCCGTGCGGACGTCGGCTAAGAGAATCTGTCGTTAGATTATCCCCTTTCCTTGTGGATTTCTCTAATATGTAGCAATAGTATTTTAATCCATGCAGATTTGTCTGAGCATCAGTAGGTATTTGATACAAAATCCTTGGGAACTTGTCCCTACACCAAATTAAATTCGCCCAAGCCATTCTTCTTAATCGTAATCGTAACTGACCGGTTTCTGATTACTTAAATATGATACATATTTAATTACTCCATTAAAATGTCCTGCTATCAATCCATCTCGTGCAACTAGGCTATTTGATATCAGACGGACCTTTAAACACATAACTTGAATAGTTCGCAGTAGATATTAATAGTAACTTGTAATAGACAGTGTTTAAATTCAACTCCAATTAAATATGATGTCACCTAAATGGCGAATTCTACAATCTCTACGACGATATGACAAGTTTATATTTACGTTTTCGCCAATACTGCGTTTTCGTGAAACTTATCACGATGAATAAGGTAAAAACGCAATCGCAGCAGTAGCAATGTCAACTACGTCTATCGCAGTACTCAGCTGGAGTTCGGCCTTTCCCAATATGTGCTGCAACAGTAATTGGTGCTCCGCTTTCTAAGAATTCGTCAACTATCTAAATTATATCTTCTCAATTAGGGAAACCGACCTATATATCACTATTTTATAATAACAGTCGTATTTATAGTCAAGTAAAAGTAATTACTCAAGCAATGATTTTCTTTCTATAGCTTAGTAATTGCTTGAAGTTAGAACTGTCAAAGCTTAGAATTCTTAGCCAAGTAATAGTCACCATTTTCATTACTTAAGAATTCTACCCTCAAGTATGAAATTACTTAGTAGCAATTGCTTAGTAGTAATTACTCAAGTAATTACTTTGATTATAAATACGAGCCTAAGACTTCTTTATCAAGTCATGATATCACTAGTCCAATTACTAGACTCTACATCATTCCGTCCCCTCCAAAAGCTAAATCAAATAGTATTGGAAGTAGTGTACACGGTAGCTAGTAGGTTTAGTAGTACCTAGTAGTAAGGCAAGTGCTCATTTCTAACGCGCGTCACATAGTCTGACCAGCGCCTAATATGTACGGCTGACCTCGGTCGTGCTTAGCGGTGCTGCAAGATGAAAGGGGTGGCGTTGCGATTTTACAAAACATTTTTCCTTGTGTGATGATTTTTATGGCACATCTACGAGTAAAATCAAACTTTTACATTTTGTTTACCTACTTATACCGCTAAAAATCAGTTCTGGTTAAGAATCGACTTAGCAACTTTCGATTAAGGTAAGTCTTTTAGGCTTCCATAACCGAAGGGTCCCAACGGATCCCTGTTGCTGTCACTCACACGTCCGTCTATCCGTCGTCTGCCACACAGGTTTTACAGCCAAACGGTTTGAGCTACAGTCTTCAAATTTTCACTGTATAAGCATCTTGTTAACTCAAAGCCACACAAATTATCAAAAAAAATATATATATAAATGTTTTTCCCATACAGCCAAAGGGGGCGTGACTACCCCATCGAGTGGCGTATCGTTGTTTATTTATGCTCGTTAGGTAAATAAATAGTGTATTTTTGTTTTAAAATATAGTGGAAAGTGAAGGAATGAGAAGCTACCAAAGTCAGCTTTTTTTACAAAATTTTGTTCCCAAGAATTTTTTAGCTTTACCTATGAACTTGTTTGGTGATAATGTTTATTATTACGTATATTTCACTAATAAATACCAATTTATAGATAAATTAGATTTGGTACGGATCCCTAAATGTGCGAAGTCCGGCACCCACGTGGCCGGTTTTTCAATCGTCAGATAACTTATATTTATGGAATAAATATGGCGGTTTGTCATATTTTTTATACAAAAGCTGTCAGCTTTTGTATAAAAAATATGACAAACTGTCATATCTATTCTTCAGATAAAAGTTACCTGACTATTGAAAATCAACCCTAAGTGTTAAGTATAAATACAACAGCAGCTCTTTAATGAACACATATCTTAATTAAAAATATCATAAAATTATCAGATGATGAAGAACGCGGTAGGGCAAATTATTTAAAAATACCTACCTACCGTGTTCTGTGTTTCTTGTTGCATGTTAATCATGCAGAACAACATTAGAAAACGAGACGGTTAGAAGTGACAGGAATTAAAAATGCAAGACACATGCACAAACATCCGGATTCGAAACAAATATACACATAATTAATGTGAGCCATTAACTTTACCTATTACCATGTAAGACAATCAAAGTCGTTACTCGTTTCCTGCAAATAGGTACTCAGTGAATTCAAAGACACCACATAGTTTATCATGAGAATTGTTAAATATACTGGGCTGGTAGGTATTTATTGGATGCAGTTTTTTTTTTAACTCAGGAGTGGAACATAGGGTCTATAAAAATATTATGTCCCGCTTCTGGTTCTCAATTTTTTTTTAATATAAAATGGACATCTAGACCCAAAATATTAAATTCTGACTTTTCATAATTACTTATAAAATGAAAGTCAAAATTTGGGGTGATAGTAATTTTTATATTGTTTCCAATGAAAATAATTAAATTATTGATGAGTGATGAACAGGCAAGGGACTGAACAACCGTTGATATTGCAATATTTTTACGTTATTTAGCAGAACTCGTTATCGCTCATAACTTGGGCCACAACCACCCGTCCTAATCAATCTAACGTTTATAGAGTTACAAGCTGACATTAACACATTAATCTTTTCTATACATAAGTACCGTTTATTTGTCATTGCTGACTGATCTCACCGGCAAATTGACGGTTTATTTATTTAACACTGATTGGCAGCTTATCATTTTTGTTGGGATATGTTCGTAAGCAAATGTGTGAACTACATCGTAAGTGTTGGTCGAGTAGTTCTTTACTGGGATTGATTGTTGGGATAGGTTCGTAAGCAAATGTGTGAACTACATCGTAAGTGTTGGTCGAGTAGTTCTTTACTGGGATTGATTGTTGGGATAGGTTCGTAAGCAAATGTGTGAACTACATCGTAAGTGTTGGTCGAGTAGTTCTTTACTGGGATTGATTGTTGGGATAGGTTCGTAAGCAAATGTGTGAACTACATCGTAAGTGTTGGTCGAGTAGTTCTTTACTGGGATTGATTGTTGGGATAGGTTCGTAAGCAAATGTGTGAACTACATCGTAAGTGTTGGTCGAGTAGTTCTTTACTGGGATTGATTGTTGGGATAGGTTCGTAAGCAAATGTGTGAACTACATCGTAAGTGTTGGTCGAGTAGTTCTTTACTGGGATTGATTCTTGTGATAGGTTCGTAAGCAAATGTGTGAACTACATCGTAAGTGTTGGTCGAGTAGTTCTTTACTGGGATTGATTGTTGGGATAGGTTCGTAAGCAAATGTGTGAACTACATCGTAAGTGTTGGTCGAGTAGTTCTTTACTGGGATTGATTGTTGGGATAGGTTCGTAAGCAAATGTGTGAACTACATCGTAAGTGTTGGTCGAGTAGTTCTTTACTGGGATTGATTGCGTTGCAGATCAGCACCCTAATTGCGTAACACGCTATCAATCGGAATCGGTTTCATTTTGACAGTTCAAAAACATTGATTGCGTTATGTACGTTGTTGAGCAGATAAATTTTTCAAACATATTATTATATGCAATATGATATGCAATATGCTATGGATTAGCAATTTGCTTCAAAATGATTCAGACTAGGGAAAGTACATAATATGCAATATGCTATGCAATATAATACCTATGCAATATGCAATGGATTAGCAATTTGCTTCAAAATGATTCATACTAGGGAAAGTCTAGCAGTAGGTTTAGTAAAGAAGACTCATTAATTAGATGACAATATTAACCTAATCTTATATAAAAATTATCAAAAATAAAATCTACTTACATCTAATTTTATTTATTTTTGTAATCAATTTAGCTTATAATATTTTTTTTTTTATTGAAACTATGTAGGTATTAGGTACTAGTTAATGTTATTAGTTAGTGTTATAAATCTAATGTTATTACTTGCATATGTATGGTCAGAGGAAATAAAACCTATAAGTAAGAGTGGCTGAACAGCCAGCAGCCCATCATAGTGGGAACTTGGTCTAAGATAGGTACATAGCCTGAAACACAGGACTACCTAGTTCAGGCACGTAAGTTCTTAGGAATATAATTTACATTTCAGCAAAACTGTACAAATTTTTATGACTTGTAATTTATTGAATAAATTTGAATTTATTGAATAAATTTGAATAGTACATACTTACTAAATGTTTTGTTTTCTATGTCTGTGGGTTCGATCTGCCTAGGGATCAACGAAGTTTCAACACTCAATAACTTGTGTAACGATATTATATCGGATCTGTTTGCGCAGTTCATCGAATGTAACCCATTTCCACAGAGACATGGTACAATAAGCAGATAGTACTCGCATAGTTTGCATTCCCTGATTCGGAAACCAAAACAGAGATACTTATACTTTATTAATAAGCTGTTTTGGTAACAAAGAAAGTAATTTGTAAGTGATGTATTAGAAGAGCAACCTCATATATGACACAGAGAGAGTGAGCTCACTATCCACATCTTGTAGTTGGACTTAAACAACGTGTAGGTATGCAGCAGTGGACTGTGGCTGTTCCAAATTTTTCTTTCTTATTTATTGATTTACTAGCGGCCCCGACAGACGCTGTCCTGTCTGAACGATCCTGACCGACTGCAGCGCCACCTACCGGGTCCAATTGTGTTTTCAAACCATCCAGGAGCCCATTCAAATATACACACAAAATTTCATCTAAATCGGTCCAGCCGTTGTTGTACCACGTTTTATACGTTTTTTTTTTTAAGTATCCTATGTCCGTCTCCTGGTTCTAAGCTACCTTCTCACTAATTTTCAGCCTAATCGGTTCAGCCCTTCTTGAGTTATAAATAGTGTAACTAACACGACTTTCTTTTATAAACAGGGTGTTTCTTTTAAGGTGTCAAGCCAGTGCGAGCTGATAGCAGAGTACCATACCTATCGATTTTTTGTAGTTTTCGAGTTATAATTTTTTTTCGATATTTTTTCTGATTCAACGACATGATGGCTTTAAAAAATTATATCTTTTTTTTGGGTCAACATTGAACAAAATAGTGCATTATTTGCTGAAATCGGTCGTTGAAAGTGGTGTATCTGAAATCTTGTGATTTTCATATTTTATAATTTATACATTATATATTTATTTATGAAAATATTATTTTATGTGATAGAATTACAAATTAATATACAATATACAAATTAACACTATTTACACTAGGTACTAAAGTAAATGACTAACTAACTATACAAATAAATACAAAAACAAAAGGACACTGTCTTAGGCTTATTTATTTATTTTTTATTTTTTTTTATAGGTAAGTATTTATCTTTGCATATTTTTGTCAATCCTGATATTTACTATTCCTCTACGTTTAAGCAGAGCTCAGTTGATAATAAAAACATAAATTTTATACTTATACTATCCTTAACCACTACCTACCATTGAAATGAAATAGGGATCCAAAGTAACTCGAAAACTACAAAAAATCGTAGAACATACATGGGAGTTAAATCGATAGGTATGGTACTCTCTGCTATCAGCTCGCACTGGCTTGACACATTAAAAGAAACACCCTGTATATAGATATAGATTCGAGTTTCAAATTTTACTGTGTATTGCCTCGTCAACAAGACAACATTGCAATTGCCGTTTACTTGTAGTAAGAACCTGACAGAACTATATTTCTGCTGCAACACGTTCGCACACTATGAATATGACATTACGACAGTATCTTTAATGTTAGTCCCTTGAAAGTGTTATTCCCCTAAATTCCCATTGACAAATCACCATCAATGGGGATTTGTGAACTTTTTGTCTACAAATCCCCATTGATGGTGATTGTCAATGGGAATTTCGGGAATAAACCCTCATGCAGGGAGCGAAAAAAATTGAAACTCTTAAATGATTCTGGGCCAATTTACGATAAGTAGTCAACAAAGTGACAATTTACAATTAGCAAAACATTCTTTTATTCACTCTGGGACAGTTTCCAAGGGTCGTTGCAGATGAGAAATCGATAAATTAATACAAAACACTTCTTGGTACCGTGGGTGGCGCTATATATTTTGGCATCTATTCCCCGTGTATCATAGAATATGAGTCATTTACTCGTATATTTATGTAAGTGAATATATGTATTTCTTAGAAACTCGGCTTTAGACTGTGTTAAGAAAATTGGGGAAATAGGTCTTCGTGGATCTTTGCATGGTGCCTCAGAATAAGCTTAACTGATTTCTACATATCTTATTCGTAGGCCACCTATAGAGGAGTCGATCGGAGTCACGTATTTATCTTATAATCTCTTTTCGAAACGAACTATTGTAAAAGGCGAATTGATGACTGACAAAGTAAATTCTTTCGCACCGTTTCACCAATAAAACACAAACCCATTTTGCAACCTCAAACCAGTGACATCGAGCTAGATCCAAAATTTTGCTATTTACAAGGTGAACAAGAAGATACAACGGCAAATATTCCAGAAATTTCTCGAATAATTTCCCTACTTCCTGACATCTAGACTTCACAAAACTCTAGACTAAACAGCCGACCCTGCTGTGTCTGGGCTCACGTAAACAGTTAAAGGGAATTCTTCATACCTACCTAACGTTATTGAACGGCCTATGCAAATGCATTCTTCATTGATCTTTCCAGCTGCTTCTAACAGAAGCTTCATTTTGTCGGTATTATGATCAATTTTAAATTAAATCATGTGGAATATGTATGGTGAAACGTCAGATCAGAGTCCATATCAATTGTAATTTAACGAATTAAGATATTATCGTATCTGTTATCATTTCCAAAGTCTTACGTTATACTTCATTACGTAGATAACTATTTATGTATTTTTTACTTTCTAGATTAGTCGTTTTCTTTATTTACTAATTTCTGTGCTTTGTTTTAAGCTATTGTCTTCATGTCCTTCCCACAGTTTGGTTTATAATTTGCTAAACAACAGATTTACTAATGCTGTCATTGGCCTAATTTAAATAACCGAATCTGAATCCAGCAAACCAGCAGCATGCGGTATTCAAAATCATTCCGTATACACACACACACACACGTAGATATACCATAAATTTTCAGTGGAGAGTGACGGACCAAAACAAAGCGGTGTTCACGTGTTTACTTTCTGAACTAAACTTATAATAATTGATACGGTTCATGATGTTCTGGGAAACTTGGCTCGTTGGCGCCAATATTCTGACTAGTGAAGTAAACAATGAATGAACTGAAGATGCGGCGCAGATAAAAGGTGCGTTCGATAGTTTGAGATGAAGTGTTTGATAAAAAATTGGGTTTATTAGTCTTCTTTTGGGGAGTAGTTTCATATTGAAGAGATATGTATCTTTAACGGATGGACAAGCTGTTAATATTCAGATGGTAGCAAAGCTTTGCCAACTGTTATAAAAGATATAATTTTAAACCTCTTTATTTAGGTGACGACCAGTAACTGTGTTGTGGAGGACAGATAGGCAGTCGCTCTATGAAAAGTAATGGTATTCAACTGCATCCGGTTAGACTGGAAGGCTACCCCGATATATTATGTAATTGAGAAAAGGCAGATGATGATGATTTAGGTGACGCCCAATTATACCGTTTAAAGAATGTAATCCAAAAGACTTTCTTTACAAAACAAAGAAAATGTTCAGTAACCACTCCTGGCAGTTAGTTGGTTAGAAGTGGGTATTGTGGGCACATTACTGTAATTTATCTCCATTTTATTAAACAATATTATATTAAAGTATTAAATTCTGACGGGTGACGAGTGACACTAACATGCTATTCTAAAGCACATATGCTATTTTCCGTCATGGCCATAAAAATATTTGATTTATGATTACAGTTTACATTATGTTTATAAATAACACTCATAAACTTGAATACGTAATAGCATAGAGAAGTAAGATAAGCTTACAAAACTCATTTACCACTTTTTATTTGATTTAAACAAAACATAATGATGTCATCGAAATATGCGAAAACTTTGATACCATATCTTTCTTTTTTTAGGTGAGTTAGGGTTTAATTACGTGTTTTCAGTAAATAAAACTTTAGTCATCGACACTACGTGAGAATGACGTATGCACGTTTCAACATCATGTTAATTTCAAGACATTTCGTTTTAAAGGAAACTTGACAAAAGTTTCAATCCAAATCCAAAAGTAGGTACCTAAGCTTTGAATTCATTTAAAAAGCTCTGTATTTTCATGTTTATCTAGCTGTTTTGTATTTACCCCATTTTCAACAAGTGCCTCAACAATGTTTGCACTGTTAAAAGTTCAGCCTAAATCCGCAATTTGGAAATGAAATCTTGGCACTGCTTTAACGTTACTTCTTTAAATTATAGAGCACAGAACTCGGAAATTAAAAATTAATAGTAAAAAAAATCAATATGCAGCAGTATTTGTACGTAGAGTAGGTACCTACCGCACGCTTCGTTCAGATTCAGAGCTTCTCGTAATGAAAAATCGCGTAAACTTTATACATATTAACCATTGTTCCTCGTATCGTATCCTGTGTGACGTAATATGACAGAACAATATCAGAATGATTCGTTACCTTGATCGTGACTGAATAGAAACATAAGATTTAGTATTCGCGGAATCCAACACGCCACAATACGTTGACCCGATTGTTTACATTAGATCAGACCCATTTTTATACAACTCCGTAGATACTCGTATAAAATGGAGTTTACTTGTCTAGACTATATTATATTTAGGTGAATTAGTTTTGTTTGCGTAATAACGCCATGGGGTATTTTGTGGGTGGATTTGAGGTTTGGGTATCAGCTGTTAACTCCTTGTAATAATCCGACCTCACTTGTATATTTGGTTGATACGCAAAGGCTAGGAAAGGTTAGAAGAGAGAGAAATCGTACTTTATTTTAGGAAATTCGAAAAACAAAAAAAAAGAAATATAAACGCTGAAACAATGAAAGTCGTTGCACTGAATGTTGAAAAGCTAAATGGAAACTAAAAAAAAACTACGCGGAAACTGTCAAACATTTATCTAAGAAGACTTTGATCTTTTCAGTCAATACCAATCACTATCGCTTTTTTCTCATTCTTATCATTATTTTGTATTATAAGATCCGGTGATTGACAATCGTTAAAAGCCAGCGAAAAAATGCATACTAACAACTACTTACCCTGAAACGGAAAATCTGTGAACGCATGAACATTAAAACTAAAATTAAATAAGTATAATAATATACCTACCTTGTATTCTACAATCAAAGTCTATTTTATAAATTCCGCTTTGTAACCATTGTTATGCTTAATCTGGAAGCAAGCGATCAAGGTTCGGCAAACAATTAGTTTTAATTAATGTTTATTGGTGCCTTATCAGCTCCGAAACCACAAACTGCGGTTCGTGGTATTGTTTTTCCGTCTGAAAATATAAATAAGGTTAATAAAAACTGAATAAACAAATTATGAATAAGAGTCATATTTTTCTAGGATAGAATCCTACACACATATCGTGAGAACCAAACCAAAACTATAGAAAAATGTGTTAGAACAAATTGCAACAATCCAGCCGCATATTATGTCCATTTATTGTATATAGACAACATACTATTACGTACCTACACCATATTACCTTCTTATAGTACAAGATGTATATAAGGTCATTATTTTTCATAGAGCCGTGAAACAAAGGAAATAAATCATTCGGCTGATTGTCTATTTATGTTTATTATAAAGACGTTTGCGAGATATTTACATGGATGATGTAATATTTGAAGAGGTGACAGCCTGCAGACAGGTGTCGGATGGAAACTAATCGATCTTCGTCAACTTGAATTCAGTAGCCATTACAAAAACAATAGCAGTAATTGACGATGTTGGTACTTCAACGTTTTGACGATCTAAATGATGATAATAAACACATAGAGTAAATAGTGTAAAAAAGGACATTGGAAACCAAAGAGGTTGCACTTGAAAGAGGAATATTTAAGGCCCAACCAAAAATAAAACGTTTTTAACTCAAAAACTGCTGCAGACATCACAACAAAAAATTACAGCGATGACATAGACAAAGCTAATACAAACAGGGACAACAGAGCAATTTATAATTTTCTCTGATAACGATCATATTCAAATCAAAGAGATAAATGATCTAAAATCACGTTAACAAGATAATGCGGGGTAATTTTGATGTGTGATGTATTATACGCCTCGTGAAGTGGGTGAAGGTTACGATGCAAAAGGTTAAAGGCTCAATATCCAAGATCACTCACTTATGGGTAATATTCAAGTTGTAGATGAAGTAGAGACTGTGGAGAGTTTTAAGAATGGTTTTTTTTTTAAGAAATATAAGAAATGGTAAAATTAATTTTGCATTTCATACGAAAAGTGGTTTAAATACCATCCGTCACTTTGATAGCAGAGAAAAATTAAAGCTAAAAGGTACTCGAATTCAGAAAACTTTCTAGTAAGCGTGTTCTGATTTATCTTGAGCAGAAAAGCGACCCAATAAAAAAATTGCAAAAGAAATAAATAGATTTATTACTTCCGCTGAAAATATCAGGTCAACGTTCTTCCAGCAATATTGTTATACAACTTGGATATTATTTTGATTTAAGGATTTTCTGATTAATTATAAGTTAACATACAATAGTGAAAACGAAGAGAGGTAAGGTTTGTGCAATAAAATCTTTTTATTTATAGATTATAAAACGAATATAAGTAAACACTAAAATGAAACGCGTAGCAGAAATTCGTACTCTTGGTGTAAATTCTCAGAAAATCGGAAAACTCCCTGAACAAAAAGAAAATGGATCATGCAGACTGTGCAAAAAAGGACAACGAATCTTATTGCGCATGTTTCCAACTGAAAGTGAGTCCAGACAATTTTTTATTGAGTACTGGAGAGGTGCCAGGACCATTTACCATTACAAATGAAGATTTAATGCACTATAACTTGGAAATGCATAATGACATGTCAACCCCGATAATAAAACGTAATGCCACGTAATTTTCCTGCGTATGGCATAGGTATTGCACAACAGAATAGCTTCATAAATGTGGGCACCTATACGAATTCTAAGATAATATACTAGAATGGTTTAGGTAGTGAAAAAAAGGTAAAAACTCTTGATGTGTCTTTTATCTTGTTTTATTTTAAAACCTCGGTTTAAAAATAAAATACAACTAAAAACCAATGTAAATACTTACAACAATAATGATTACTAAATCAATTGAACCATTAATTTAAGCAGTAGTTTATTTGTTTAATATGCATTTGTGTAAAAAGTTGCATCAAGATTGTTTACCTTTATTTCACCACCTAAACCTTTCTGATATAGAACAACATATTTATTTTACACACAATAATATTCTAAACTCCAACTTAAAGCATTTATTTCAAATAAACCAGTTACAGGCACTTTTGAATTGTCAAGCGGTCGGTCAGTCAGAAAGAAAGCTAGTCGCCCATTCCAAAGCATGGTAGGTACTATATGGAGAAGAACGGGCAAGAAACTCCACGGATGGTTACAAACTAAAGGTTACATCATTCATGTTGAAAACTTGAAATTATACATGTGAGAACGGTGCAGAACGTTAAAATCGTCCGTAATAAAAATATTTAAAAAATAACAAAATTTTAATTAATAATCTAAGAGGTTCTATAAAATAGAAATAGAAATGATAGTAATAATATGTACGATATCCAGATATCTTCCATATACTGCATGGCATGTAATTTTCTTCAATCAAATTTGTATATAAGATGTATATCATAGGTGTATTCATAGGTGAACTTTGAAGTTTAGACAATGATTATCATTTTCACAAGCTAGATTTATTTCAGTGCAGAAAGTCTACGTATCATTTCAATTCTAAATAGAAACATTTGTGTTGAATACAGGGTGATATTGATAAAAGCTATTAACGAAAACGCTGGAATTCTATAGCAATTTCAATATGAATAACTACCATTTCAAACTTATCTACCAAGAGAGACGTTTATGTGGTGCGGACTTGAGTAAACAACTTTCTTAACATTTCTTTAAATTGCACCTCTAGTCAAGAAAGCCAGAAGTAGCCACCGCCAGAAAGTACTCTGATCAATGACATTAGTCACGCCGCTGCCAAAGCAAATGAAAAACTAAAACATTGGCAAGTGCAAATTCAACAATAGATGAGTTACTCAGCCTCGCGAATGACTTGTTAGACCTATTATTAGATCCAGTCAGTAGTAAGCTTTAGATGCGTTCGTGTATTTTTAGCTAAGAATGTTGGTTTAGACGTTCGCTATAGCGCTTAACACAACGGAGTCGGTAGTAGCCCATGTGGTAACACGAATGAAGAAACAGTATTGATTCTTTCTCTACTGCCAGGCGTACGTGAGTAGTCTCCAGGTCGGCCCAATCTTTAACATCCTGGTTGGCTAAACAACGTTGATAAATAGCAAACACAATTAATGGTTGCAAATTCTACTAAAAACATGACAAATAGATTTCCTAACTTAAAGTGATGCTGCTGTGATACAACTTGGGAGGGGTTTATTAAGAGTTGACGATGCTACATGGTTCGATTTTGGCCTAGATAAACCTTGCTAAGAGTGGCTTAGCTACCATTAAACCTTCTTCGTTCAGGATTGATTCACACTTTAGTGACGATCAAAGAATGCAAATCTAAACATACACCGGAGATACCTACTTCGAGTTTTATAGATTCAGAGCACCCAATCAAAGGCCTAATATTGTTTTTTCATACAGAAACATGCGTACCGGCGTTTTATTTAGTCTGACACCTACTCAGGAGCTCACAAGATCTCTAGGCTACAATTTTCCTGGAAATATCTCTTACGTAGAAATAGGTATCTGCTGTTCATTTAAGAATAGTAGTGCATCACCTTCTCGTCATCCTAATTAAAATTATGCCTCCAATTTCATCACTACCTTCTTGTCATCGTGTCGGTCCTTGGGGTACACCACCTACCTATCACATAATTGTATGCTTCAGCTTCAACCCAATGAAACAAAAGTAGCACTTACAGCAATTTTTTTCTTGTCAGCTGAAGGAAACCTTTGATAATGTAATTCGGATGTATATAATTGAAACACCTGTGGATACGTACCACGTGATCTTTCAGTGCTAATGTTACGTCACGGTGATCGATCGTTACAATAAGTACAGCAGATGTTCGTCTGTTTGTACAGATGTCTTCTACGTGATGTCGGTGCAACTACATTCGATACAGTCTCCAAGCACGAACACTAACATGGAGAT
Source organism: Cosmia trapezina (assembly GCA_905163495.3). Lineage (NCBI taxonomy): Eukaryota > Metazoa > Arthropoda > Insecta > Lepidoptera > Noctuidae > Cosmia > Cosmia trapezina. Next base: position 30,507,043 of record LR991020.1, on the reverse strand, counting down.
GATTGATTGGAGAGGATGTCGTCTGTACAATTTTGTATTGCAATAATTCTAAATTTTACGTAAGATTTCAGATCTTCTGAATCATCTGCGTTCCACCAAATTCCATAAAATCAATCACACGTACCCATCAGCCCAATCACATTAACGTCAAAGCTCATCTAGTCTGAAGCATACAAAAGTCAATTTGAACTGCCAGGTAGATGAATGTGCTATACTGTTTCTTTTTGTTTATCCTAGAAGGTAAACAGGAGATGCTCTTTGTTAAATAAATTGTACTGCCACTTAATACTGACCTTCAGATTTTTTTTTCTAACAATAATATTAGACAGATATTTTGTAGTACTTCAAAAAAAATTGAACATGAAGCGATTTAAAGCTTGGAAGTTTAACGATATTACCTAGTTTTTTCAAGCTTTTTCTTTATTAGAGATATATGGTTTCGATTCTCCGTCACTTTACTAGCTTTGGGGACCAATACGTTCAGAAAGTCCTTTATAAATCGTCTTAAACTGCGCAATTAAAGTCCGAAAAAAGACTATCTTGATCATCAAAGACTGTTTAACTATATTGTGATAAAAATGTAGCAACGAATCTCAGATAATACGTATAAGTAGAAAGATGTGCTAGAACATTTTGGAAGCGCATGCTAACACCCGCCCACCTCTCTGAGTTATGTGCTGCCGACGGATCAAAGAGCCGGGGCGATGTGCGTAAGGCGCGTAACTGAACATTCCTAACCTCATGAAAACCACGTGCTTTGTACCTATGTCGATAAACTCTTTACATGTGTAGTTGTATCATCGTCGTTAGCCTATGCTTTTACAATTATATTGAGGTCAGTTTTCAGTTGAATGTTCACCACCTTTCACTCTGTCTTTCTTCTTAACGGTCTGACAATTTTTTTGTCGGGCATGCTGATAGTGAGTACACTCATTATCAAACTTCAATCATGCCACTTATGTCTAGGTACTTATTTGCAAATCTGAATTTGCAAGGCGCTAAATTGTAAATGCAGTATCGCAACTGAATACAATTGCATATTTTGATGAACAATTGCACATTTTCCATGCATACCAACAATGGTACCTAATTATCATTATTCGAATTTCTTAATTCTATGATAATTCTCATTCAGACTTAATAATTAAGGAGCAAAAAACATTAGTTCTATACTTAGGTATCTTAATACAGATTTTCTCGGAAACTAGTTTTTTCATCGAAATGTCTAAGTTGATTTTGTTGGAACAAAAACTGTTAACTATGCTATAGTTTTGTGGCTAATTGGCGGAAGTTGGGGAACATTTTGTAAAACGTGAATTTGTACTAACATAATTATAGGTACAGACGGTTAAGGTAGAGATGTCTTCGATCATAGCTGCTCTCATGTTTTACATACAGATTGGTCTTATTTCCAAATTCTTCTTTATATCTTTCAGAGGTGGTTACAATTTTATTATAAGGACGAGGGCCAGGTGCTTTCACGCAATTGTAAAATATGTCTTTTCCTACTAAACTGACATTGGTTGTGTCTTGACGTTTATCTGATTGACTTAAAAGCATGCTTCTACCTAAAGAATATGTACATGTTTTTGACAATCGCATTCGCCCATAACTTGCACAGACACTAATAGCAAAAAAGTATTGCCACGCTCCGCTGCATCGACTATCGATTTCGTTCACACCGACGATGTTAATTATGTTCCTAGGAAAAAAAATAAAGCAGATACTTGTACGGAAACAATAGGAACATTTGTATTTCGTATTTGTTTTAACGAGAGAAAAATGTACTTATGTGAATAATTTAGGTCTATTAATTTTGGTCTCAGAAAAACTTATCGATACCGACAAAGCAATTTGTGGAAGCTTTATGTAAATCGGCTCTTAGGTCTTTATTTACATACAACAATATGTGTACAACTCTACGTTATTTAATTGACAGCAAAATTTATATGATAATATCGTTCAATTGTAGGATGTACTCTTAAGCTGTTTATGATCTTAATTAATCGACACTTACAAATATACAATGATGGTAATCAAGTTACAGCTATAAAAATACATTGCCTTTAGATAAATTAAACGTAGGTACCTACCTAATACTACTTTGCAACAGTTAAGTACCTATTTTATCCGTGATCTAAGCGAAACTATCAGTATCTACTTATCCAGTGCTTCTTTATTTTTAGTCTTTCGTGTGCATTTAGTATTAGAAAAAAAAAAAATACATTTACACAGGAAAACGACAAAATGGCAAGCCATTCTCGTTTGAGCACTTGGTGGATAGTATGCTTACGCTGGGAGCAATAAAACACTGCGTTACGCTTCGGGTGGAAGAAGAATAAGAATATTGGAAGCCGACCCCACTAGGCAGATGGTGATGATAACCGTGCTTCGGGTGACAGATCTCGGGTCCAGGGATGTGTGGCTTTGGGTTTAATCTCGATGAGTCTCCTATATGCAAAGAATGTCGCAGTGAGTTTTGCGGTAGACAATGTAGACATCGGAAAGAATTTGTGATTACAACAAGCGCAAAAACATCTACCTAGACCATGAAGCTATGCTTACAAAGAAAATAATATCAACAAACTCGAACTATCACGTGACTTTGTCTAAGAAGAAAAACTAACCCGTCTGTCAGGATGACGATTCCATCCAAACGAAGATCTTAGGGACCAATCCGTCACCTAGCAATTAGTCCGTCTGTAGCCCACCTAGACGTTCAAACCTCGTCAAAACCGACACAACATCGAGTCGATGATATAACATTGTTGTGACGTGTTTTTTCGACGGAAGCGACCGTGACTAGCCGTTGACTGGCGAGCCAGTCGGTCGGCACTAATTACTGCTCCTACGCCTGCGCCGCCCCGTGGTGGCGCTACGCTGATGATTATGATTTTAATTGACTAACCAGTAGTTGTGAATTGTTGAACTTGAATGCAGTGATTTTTGTTTTAATTAGGTTGTGTGTTTACGCTAATTGAAATTAATCAATCATTTATTATTTTAGTAAGCATACATTGCCTTTGGATTGGTGATAAGAAAAAAAGCTTTACTGTAAATCATTCAATTTGAAATCATAAAAATTATGGATACTATGGATAGGTAGACGTGGGCAGCATAAGGGATGTTTCGAGGCTCTACAAATGGAAATCTTATGGGAAATCTGTTCTCAGCCAGCAGCTACACGGCAAATTCCAATTCACATGATGTTTATACTTTTTTTGTCGACTTTTTGCAGCTAGCAACACAAACAGTGTCAGACTGTTTGATAACTAATATTAATGGCTGGCAAAGCTTTGTTTATAAAAACTACTAATGGTTCATGCTAATTTTATTAATAGTTTCTTTTTTACAATCACGAAGTTTGTTTGTAAGCACTTGATGGTAAAGACAGAAGAATGTTAATTATTTTGATTTGTTGATTAAACGGTACGTTTCCTGCAGACTCTGGAATTTTGGCGCATATTTGAAAGAGTTTGCTACCTAAATATCCGAAAATGAAAAACAAATAGAGGAATTATTAATACTTAAAACTATTAATTAAAGCTTAGTCATAGGCGCACTTTCCAATAATGAAGAAATATTGTTATTGATAAATGAAAGCAAAAAAAAAACTGTCTAGCATAAGACAGATCTATAGATTTATTTTGATGAGCATATCATTATCAAAGACCCTTTTAAACAATTATAATAACTACACTAAATTAACTATCGTTACATATTATTTCTACCGTCTTATATTTTCCTTTAAAAACGTAATCTGACACCTAGATCTACACTTATTTAAAGAAAAGCGCATTGGAACCAACTCTTAAATCATACAATTGAACCAATTCAATAACATCTCCAAATATTAACAAATTATCACTCTCAAATCCAAACCACAACACTACTTAAATATCGATACGAGTTTTCAACACAGCACTCCAGATCGCACTACATAACAATATTATCGAATATCATTTGTCGATAGCGCGCTTCACTAACAGCTAATAACAGATGAGCAGCCGACATCGACGTATTTTACTTGAGAAATGAATCATGCAACTCGTGAAGTGGTTGAGCGATGGATATAGGGATATCCCTAGAATAGAATTGTATTATATTAACTAGAGCGAGATAATTGAGGAATAGTTTTTTTTTTATATAGTTTTTCCTTTTGGTTGATTTGTCAAAAGATTAGAGAAAATGAATCATGCAACTCGTGAAGTGGTTGAGCGATGGATATAGGGATATCCCTAGAATAGAATTGTATTATATTAACTAGAGCGAGATAATTGAGGAATAGTTTTTTTTTATATAGTTTTTCCTTTTGGTTGATTTGTCAAAAGATAAGAGAAAATGAATCATGCAACTCGTGAAGTGGTTGAGCGATGGATATAGGGATATCCCTAGAATAGAATTGTATTATATTAACTAGAGCGAGATAATTGAGGAATAGTTTTTTTTTTTATATAGTTTTTCCTTTTGGTTGATTTGTCAAAAGATTAGAGAGGTTTATGACTTGTTTGAGAATGTGCAAACAGCGCCCTTTCATATGATACCCCACATGCCCTAGTAGCCCCACTTTTAATTTTGAAGACCCCCTTTCAGTCCCTGTTACAAAAAAATATAAATATTTTTACTTCTTTCTTACTTGCAACATTGTTGGGTAAACATCGTCATGAAATTTAGAACAATTTTGGTTCCAAATTTCAAGTTGATAGCATTAGTAGTTCTTGAGATATCCAGCTGTGACAGACAGACAGACAGACTGAGTCACACCATAAGGGTTCCTTTTTTACCATTTTGGTACGGAACCCTAAAAAGAACTTATTCGAATTCACGTGGTATACTATGACGCCGGCCGCCATGTTCGATACGAGTATAGTATTGCAAAAAAACTGTTTCAGAACATTTTATAGAGCATTCATAACATGGATGTAGATAAAGTCTTGTATGTAACTGTACATAATTAGGTATTAAAACACTCATGTGATACTATTATCACACTCGGCTTCGCCTCGTGTGATAAACCCACATTCGTGTTTTAATACCCCATATTATACGCCAGTTGCATAAATAACTATTATGAGCTAATAGGCATCACTCCATACTATCTGCCAGAAAAGATAATTAAAAAAAATTGTAAACTGAATCTTATCTGAAGGCCCGAATTAGAATATCCGTAATTAAAATAGTTCAAAACTTACAATCTCGTGTCAGTGACATTTGTGGGTAGGTAAGTAAATTAGAGGTAGGTATTTATTTTTGACAAATTGAGACAGATTAACTGCGAACGTTCTTAAAAATACGAGGGAACAAACGATGAGTCTTGTGGACCCGCACTACTAAGATTTCTCGAAGAGGCCACCGCCAACGCAGCGAAATCTTTATGTAATGCGCATTTTCATTATTATACAACGTGTAATGCTAAATGCGCAAAACCTCTTAAGGGGTCATTGTTGTTGGAAATCTAGGTTCTAACACTTCAATAAAACGAGTTACTGGCTTTTTAAAATATAAAGATTATTAATAGCCAATTAAAAGTCACTAGGAAGGTTATACGTCCGTCTATATCAAGGCTCAAACATGAAGTAAGGTAATAACAATGGTGGGTAGTATTTATATAATAAGTACCTACGATATATCGATTATTGCAGAATCGACTAAAGATTGATTTTTGTAAGTAAGTAAATCAATTATATCAACACGCCCCCTCAAAAATTGATCTACCTAATTATACAAACAAAATAAATCAAAGTAATACCTAAATGACCGGAACATATTCACTTCCTAGTGTTTGCTGGGAAATACATCTCATGGTCCAACATTTGCTGCCAAGGATTAAGGAAAACCCAGAAAACCTTAATCAAACCATTTCATTAAATTATTCTTAGTAATAATTAAATTAATCATAAATCATATTATTATGTAGAATCACAAAACATTAAATCAGTATCTTATTCTAAGCCCATTTTACTTCTCATCTCTTGAAAAGTGGTAGCGGGTCAGAACATCTGCCAACTGCTGAACTGTTGGAATGTAATTTTATTTTATTACATTTTTTTTTTTATCTGTTCCTTAGCTAGATGATACTTTATATCTATGTTTTGTGATTGGTTGGATTATTTGCAATGCGTATACAGCCATTGTTATCCTCATAGATTATGATAGGTTTACAAATAGTGCATATTAAATTTATTTAATACTGTTTTTGTGTATGCACTTTGATCTAATGTTATTTCATTACATGCTTGTAATTTTTATACCAAGATACATTTTTTCCTTTCTTTTATATCTGTCTAAAAAAGTCATTTTGAATTTACTCATTAAATACCTTTTAAAATTATTAATTGTTTCAATATCAGCACATACTGTTAGGTTAAAACACCTTCAAATAAAATGACATATATGCTTAGGTACGTATATCTCCATTGTCTAGCAAATATTTGAATGAAGAATTTTGAAAACCTTTTTCTTTAAGTGATCTCTCAAAGACTTCAAACCAACACCTAGCTGCCTGTTTCAGCCCGTAAAGTGTTTTATTTAATTTACACACATAATTATCTGGACCAGAGATACCCTCAGGGACTTTCATATAAATATTTTCCTTTAATTCGTCATTTAAGAAGGCAGTTTTGACATCCCTAAGATGAACTAGAAAATTAAATTGATTCACAAAAGCAAGATACATCTGAAACTGCTATCGCTACTCATGCTACTGGTGCGAAAGTTTTATTATAGCCCGTGAGGTATTCTTGACTGAAACCCCTTGCAACATGTAGTGTTTTTTTTTATCTTAAAGGTTTTCCAAATTCATCATGTTTTATAAGAAATATCCATTTACTGTAAATTGACAATGTTTTTATTTGCAGCTCTTGGTACTAAAGCCAAGTATTATTTAGAGAATTTAGTTCGTCCCTAATTGCAATTCCTCACTCAGATCTGTTTTGATCTCTTCTAATGAATTTGTTATTTTACATAGAATAGACTGAGCACACAAAATGGCAATCATCATCATCGTCTTTACTATAGGAAATACGCGGACGATTTTTGGCCTGTTTTTTTTTTTTTTTTTTTTAACGTCTGGATTTTATTTGTGTTTTCTTTTGGTGAAGACGGGTTATCAGAAAGAATTCATATCAATTATTTGCTCCGATTCAATTAAATTATCATGGTTTAATTTGCGAATTTTACACTCGTGTTCATCCAGATTTAGTCCATAGACGTATCCGATTTAGAACTGTCATAGTCATTAGACTTGACCGGCACTGACTTGGATATTATTACATCATCAGTTTTGCCGTGAGAATGTTTAATATTCCCTTCAGTACCCATCAGATTTAGCCCATAGACGTATCTGATTTCGAACTGTCAGAGTTATGAGACTTGACCGGCACTGACTTGGATATTACACCATCAGTTTTGCCGTGAGAATTTTTAATATTCCCTTCAGACTTGAGGATTGACCTGGATTTAAAAAATCCAGTCTCATCAACAATAATATCCCTGACTACTATGTAATTTTTCGCACTCTGGGTTCCAAACTTTACAGCGTTTGGTTCATAACCCACAAGTATCCCTTTCCATGATTTTTGATCTTACTGCTTTTATTATTGAACGTAAACAGTTGAACCTTCAATTTTTTTTTTTTTATTTTTTTTTTTTATTTGAAATTTTGTATCATGCCACATTTCGAATGGTGTTTTTGAAAGTTTCAAAGTTTTAGTTGGGGTCAAATTAATTAAATAATCAGCAGTCAGTGCTGCGTATCGCCCCAAAACACTTTGTTTAATATTGAGCGAGCTTTTTCAGTAATGATTCTGACCATACATACAGAAACGCCATTCAACTGTGGTGTTCTCGGAACTATTAAATGATATGATATTTTTTTTCTGATATCCCTCTCTCTACACAATAAATAACCTTTCATTTCAGTCGATAAATGTTTGCCACCATTATCGCAGTACAAGTTGACTAATTTTAAATTAAACTTAGCCTCGCTTTTAGCCACGAAATCTTTAAAAACAGCAAACACGTCTGATTTTTATAGGTTAAATAGGTACGTAAAAAAGTATTGCGTATACTCATCAACAAAAATTACAAGGTAGTTTTATAGTTGGGGGTAGGTATAAACAGTAACAATAGTCCACAAACATCTGAGTGCACAATAAATAATAGCTGTTTAACATGACTTTTATTTTTGACCTCATATGAACGGAAGTCGACTTTGTTTCCTATTTATACAGCATTGCAGTTTCGATTTGGCTGGTGTCATCAACCATTTTATTTTTAATTTTTTTTTTTTTAATTTCGATGAATTAATTTTTTTCTTATTATGACCAAAGCCATAGTTTGTACATATTTTTATTACTGCATACTTGAGAAACAGATTGACACTTATTTACAGATGCCATTAAGTCAATTAAATTATTTTTCAACATACCTTGCATGATAGTTTTATTAACCTTACGTATTGTGCTCCTTGCTGGTCGAAAATGACTGTCAACCCAGCACGTTGCATTTTCGTTAAGAACCGCAGGTGGTACCGCAGCACAGAAGAGCACGTCCTCCAAAACTTCTTGAACGCTCATGTTGCTGGTCACATACATCGTTCCCTGAAATAAATTCACCATTTTTAGCAATAGAAATTTTAATGGCGTTTGCAAGACGGTGTGACTAATGAAAAGATCTTCCCTGTTTATAATATGGTCCGATGTTCCAGAAACCAACAGGAAAGTAACTTCCATCATGATCCGCTTGATAGTCTGCCATCATAAAAGCAAAGCCAGAAAAATAGCTCGACGTGGATGGTTCACTGATCTCAACTGCCTGGACCGTCCTTCTTCTCTCCGTATTTTCTGCTGCTGCTGTAATGTTTGAGCTCTTTTGAAGTAGAAGCAGTTGTTTTCACATGCTTCTTGCAGCCACAGGGATAATACTTCACGAACGAGACTTATTCTTCTGTTTGTTAACCTTCTGGTTGAAGCTATTTTTCCCTTTATTATTTTGAGAATTATCGAATTTTATTTTTCGAAATTCCTATCCATTTTTCCTCTCAACTTGCAAAACTTTGACGCTAGTATCACTATATTCATTTCTAAATTTGACTTCATGATCCAAAAGCCTTGGTTTAACGAATGCTAGCAATAAATTATCCTCCGATAAAGTTTCGATCGCAATTATCACGCCATCATAAGATGGGGGTAGGTTGTGCAACAAATGTGCTACCTCGCGTGGCGTGGTTTGGCGGCGGCGTGGTGGCTAACAATTCGATGATCAAATCATCAAAAATTGTTAAATGTTTTATGAGTATGACGTCACCTACTCGACGATAACACTTATTGGATTTTTTTTTTTTTTTACGTCCATTTCACTTAACAATGCCTGTATTTTTTATTTAAATTTTAACCACTTATATTGCAGTAAAAACGTAACCTGGTCCCATAACCTGTTGGAAATCTAGGTTCTAACACTTCAATAAAACGAGTTACTGGCTTTTTAAAATATAAAGATTATTATTAGCCAATTAAAAGTCACTAGGAAGGTTATACGTCCGTCTATATCAAGGCTCAAACATGAAGTAAGGTAATAACAATGGTGGGTAGTATTTATATAATAAGTACCTACGATATATCGATTATTGCAGAATCGACTAAAGATTGATTTTTGTAAGTAAGTAAATCAATTATATCAACAATTGTACTCATCATTATGAACAACTTTTACTATGGGACCAAACCTGAAATCGCGAAAAAAAAATCAGCTGTTCAATACATTTTGACGAATTATGCGAACATAAATGTATTGAACAGCTGATTTTTTTTTCGCGATTTCAGGTTTGGTCCCATAGTAAAAGTTGTTCATAATGATGAGTACAATGACCCCTTAAGAGGTTTTGCGTATTTAGCATTACACGTTGTATAGTAATAGAGATGGATGGACTCCACGAGGCAGGCTCGACCTAGTGTGGAGTACATAAGTAAAATGCTTCCTATCCGTCTTATTTTAACAAAGTTTCAAAAAGGAGGAGGTTCTCAATTGGACTGTATGTTTTTTTTTTGTGTAAGTATTTCTTACGCGATTTCTCCGTAAATTATGGACGATTTGAAAATTATTTTTTTGTTTAGAAGGGTATGCTTTCGAGGTGGTCCCATTGTCACCAAGTCAGAATCTGATGAGGAGATCCCATGGAAATCGAGGGAAACCCTCACATTTTATTAGCACACCTATTTGGGTATTTTTAATAACTCGTGTATTTGCTCTTGGAAAGCACCATTCGGGTGAAGTGGAACTGATAATCAAATCAAAAATAAAAACTTTTTACAAAAAAAAAAACAACCGACTGTAAAAAAAAACACTACTAAGTGAAAAATAACTTTAGTTTCGGAAGGTGGCAAAAACTAAAATACAGATCCAAAGACAACTTCCGAAATTAAAGTTATTTTTCACTTTGTAGTGTTTTTTTTGGAAGTCGGTTGTTTTTTTATGTAAAAAATTTGATTATTTTTAAGTACCTAAACCTAGCTATTAATGTAGACTCTATGGAAATGTAAAGCACGGTTTTAGGGAAATAAACATTATCTTATCTTTGCGGTGTGGTGCCGCACCGCAACGCATCGTGTGTATCGGCTCTCAGGAGATCGTTTAGAACTGGCGACAATTCTCAACAGTGAAATTAACATAAGTTACTTTTGACTTCCACGAATAGAAGACACATGGTTGCATGGCATAGGCATCCATACTTAATATAATATTATAAAGTAACTCTGTCTGTCTGTCTGTCTGTTACCTTTTCACGCCTAAACCACTGAACGGATTTCGATAAAATTTGGCAAGGCTATAGATGGTATCCTGGGGACGGACATAGGCTACTTTTTTTTCAAAAATAATCCTCCTTGGGTGGTGATATAGGGGATGAAAGTTTGTATGGGAAACTCAGTAATTCTTAAGTTAGGAATGTGAAAATTAAAATGTATGCTTTTGATAGGAAATAAAGAAATATGCAGTTCAGCGTTTTTGAAAAATCATCCCCTAAGGGGGTTAAATAGGGGTTGATTTTAAAATTTACAAAACTGCACGGATTTCGACAGAATTTGGCAAGGCTTTATACAGCATCCTGAGGAAGGACATAGGATACTATTTTTTCCAAAAATAATCCTACAGGGGTGATATAGGGGATGAAAGTTTGTATGGGAAACCCAGCATTTCTTAAGTTAGGGATATGAAAATTCAAATTATAAATAATTATAATGGATGAAATAAATTATTTAGAAGTTAAAATTGGTCAATTTCACTCCTTATATAATTTTTTTCTATTGCAGTAAGCTAACAAAAACCTACTTTCACATTTTATTAAACAATATACAAATTAACACTATACTAGTACTAATTATAATTATATCGGACAGCCGTATGTTTTCCACATAAACGTTCCCATGGGATATTTTCCGACATCCACGCGGGCGAAGCCGCGGGCAAAAGCTAGTATCCATACTAATATTATAAATTCGAAAGTAACTCTGTCTGTCTGTCTGTTACCTTTTCACGCCTAAACCACTGAACGGATTTCGATAAAATTTGGCAAGGCTATAGATGGTATCCTAGGGACGGACATAGGCTACTTTTTATTTCAAAAATAATCCTAAAGGGTGTGATATAGGGGATGAAAGTTTGTATGGGAAACACAGTATTTCTTAAGTTAGGGATGTGAAAATTAAAATGTATGCTTTTGATAGGAAATAAAGAAATATGCGGTTCAGCGTTTTTGAAAAATCATCCCCTAAGGGGGTAAAATAGGGGTTGATTTTAAAATTTACAAAACTGCATGGATTACGACAAAATTTGGCAAGGCTTTATATAGCATCCTGAGTAAGGCATAGGATACTATTTTTTTTTTTCAAAAATAATACTACAGGGGGTGATATAGGGGATGAAAGTTTGTAAGGGAAACCCAGCATTTCTTAAGTTAGGGATAACAAAGGGAATTGCCCATCAGCCACACAAAAAAATGCTTGAAATGGACAACAATGAAATATACGCCAAATTGCACTACAAATCGTAGGGAATCCATTACAAATTCAATAATTATCAAAAAACTAGGTAGAAGCCAGTTCCAATATTTTTTTCTAAAATATAGGTTAAGTCAAGGTTAAGGATTAATAGGCAATAATTATACAACAAAACAGCATTTAAATGTTTTAATCATCATTAAAAACCACTAATATATCATAAAGAAACTGTGCAGTATAGGATAGATATTGGATTGGGACCGGGGCCAGCTAAGTACCATAATATTATTGACATAGTATGAGCACAGGTACCAACTGTTCGCCGTCCCACTAGGCAGTTACAATAACGATGCTATATATGCCTACTTGTCGACTATCTGGTTGTCTGGTTCCTGGTGTCTCGGTGATAGTTTGAATTGCTAATCTTAGACATGCATCACAAACAACACTGTCTTGTTCAACCTGTGAAAAAGAACAAAACATAATGTACTTATTTTTGTATGTCAGTGCGTTCAACATAAATAGGCAAGACACCTAGGGAGTCTCAGTACTTACAGCTTGTGGTGTTATCCATGCCTGTATTAAATGACGTACTTCATCATTTTGCACTGATATAAGATTATGTCTCATCGATGCAATATCGAGATAGCAATTAACACAGTGTACGTTTCTATCCATTTTTAAATAAACACGGCACAAGTCCGAAATAATAGCAGCGTCGTATAATATAAAGCAGGTTCAGGTCCGTCGTCAAAAAGCCGAGTCGAAGTTTCGGCGGGTCCAATCTAAGCCCGTGTTCAAAAATGGGTAACGCGTACAGAAGTAAAATCAAAATCCTTAAAAAATGGCCAAAGTCGTCGTTAAATATCCTAAAAAGTAATATACTAGTAACTCAAGTCGCAAACGCAAAACCATGAATCGATCAAATCAACAATCGAAAAAATTAAATGCAGTAATGTCAAAGTTTCAGTAAGGCAAAGGACATTATGATGCATACAGCCTACGATACGTTTTCTATTTTGAAAATAATTTGATTTTAATTAATATTGACATGCATTTAAGTATTATTTTAATTAGATTTACGGTATAAATAGGTCGAATTATATTAAATGAATGATAACTGTGCAATAATTCCATAAAATATTCGTTACAGATTATTTGACGATTCCTGTTTGGCTGAATGTCGATTACTCATGTCAAATAAACACTGACCTCCATGATAAAATAAGAAGGAATTAGACGGATATCAAGTTAAATATTTTAAAGATCGTTATATTTTCACCCTAGGTATACAAACTTGAGAATTATTTCATTATACCTAATTTATTCTAAATAGAATTAAGGACTGTAAGTAGTTTCTGTCTATTTCAAGCATTTTTCAGGCATTCCCCTTTATGCTATTGGTAGGAAATTAAGAAATATGCGGTTCAGCATTTTTGAATAATCATCCCCTAAGGGCGTAAAATAGGGGTTGATTTTAAAATTTACAAAACTGCACGGATTTCTATAAAATTTGGCAAGGCTTTATATAGCATCCTGGGGAAGGACACAGGCTATTTTTGGTCTTAAAAAATAATCCTACAGGGGGTGATATAGGGGATGAAAGTTTGTATGGGAAACTCAGTATTTCTTAAGTTAGGGATGTGAAAATTAAAATGTATGCTTTTGATAGGAAATAAAGAAATATGCGGTTCAGCGTTTTTGAAAAATCATCCCCTAAGGTGGTAAAATAGGGGTTGATTTTAAACAAAATTTGGCAAGGCTTTATATAGCATCCTGGGAAAGGACATTGGATACTATTTTTTTCAAAAATAATACTACAGGGGGTGATATAGGGGATGAAATTTTGTAAGGGAAACCCAGTATTTCTTAAGTTAGGCATAACAAATTTATGCTATTGGTAAGAAGTTAAGAAATATGCGGGTCAGCGTTTTTTAAAATCATCCCCTAAGTGGGTAAAATAGGGGTTGATTTTAAAATTTACAAAACTGCACGGATTTCGATAAAATTTGGCAAGGCTATAGATAGCATCCTGGGAAAGGACATGGGCTACTTTTTGTCTTAAAACATAATCCTACAAGGGGTGATCAAAGGGATGAAAGTTTGTATGGGAAACCCAGCATTTCTTAAGTTAGGGATATGCCCTATGTTTTCCACATGAACGTTCTCATGGGATATTTTCCGACATCCACGCGGGCGAAGCCGCGGGCAAAAGCTAGTCTATAATATATTCTAAAATTCGTCCTTCAAGGTTTGCCACATTTGGCGCTCAACATAGACAACCTGTGCTCAGAATTGAATATTATGATTATTATCTAATTTGGCTCGGTGCCTATCACAAGATCTGACACTGCTACTGTGATACGTTAGAGTACAAGTCTTCGGAAGTGTTGAGGACAAACTGACTCTGACATTGAACATGCAAACTATGAAAGTGCAGCTCTTGGGGACCTTTATAAGACAAGTTTTACTTTAAAAATTAATTGTATAGTTTTTGCTGGTGCCTTACAGCGTCCGTAATTATTCTACCTTAGCTTTAAGCTATCTTTAAGCATAATGGAATGCAAGTAAAGATATTATGAATATGAATATTAATTTGATGGCACTGGTAACTTTGTTCAGGAAAATGCACAATACGTCTCAGTACCTCAGAGGCTAAAAAGCCGTAAAATGCTTTCTTGGATGCGTGGGTCCAGCAATTCCTTGCAATAACAATACCTCCACAGCCAGATGTCATATAAGGCGGGAGCTGTTAAAATCCCCTGACACATGTATAGAACCATCGGAGAGCCTTCCAATAGGTTACACGTTACCATGGCCAACTTGGAAATCTCTGAATAAACTTCGAACCAAAGTCGGCCGCAGCAAAGACAATCTCCACAGATCATAGACGGCTCAGATCTCAAGCGCTATGCGGCGTTTCCCCACAGACAATGGCCCACCTTCCATCTTGCCCTGTTACCTGTGCACTTGATGATTGCATCAGTGAGCGCAGTTCGAGTACCTACCTGAATTTTGGGCCTAACATGTTATATGAACTTTTTTTTATTGATACGCTGAGAAGAAGCTGGTAAGCAGTAACAAAAACAGTACGGCGAAAACGCATAATATTATCTTACTCAAGTCCCGAATGAAATCCCCGGACGAATCCGGAACTGAAACAGATTGTTATGTTATTCACAGGAGTATATCTTTTATTACAGTTTTATACGTGGGAAACAAATGGGAAGGAAACCAAGTGAGTCCACGATATACACTAGATTTTACGACTTTATAGAAACAGATTTAGATTGCATTAAAATGTCTTGTTGGTTTGCCTTGGTAATGAAAAATTATGATACACATTCTCAAGACTTGTGTTCTTCTGTAAGGGAATAGTTGGAAAAGTTTCTATATTTGATAAGCATCAACGGTAGAATGTGATAGGTATACCTACATACCTACCGTATGTAGGTATACCTATCACATTCTATGAGGACTCAGATGCCTCTCGCATTCTATTTAGATTCCTGCGGATTTTGTTGCTTTATTGCCGCGACGTTCTGTCCTCTAAATCTAAAGTGTCTCTCCTCTCTTAGTAAGATTATATTTTATCATACATACAACATGAGATCAAAATTACTCTCCGTAACCATATTGGCCAAGATATTTTTAACAGCAATAAATATTTTGAGCAGTACCTACCACCACATGATCAAACCGCAGTCATCACACACTGGATTGCCAATCATTTAACATGATATTAAGCGGGCCAGCCACTATATAGTCATCAATAAGAACTCTAAATTGCTTCTACCTATAAACACTTTATGAAATATAATCTGATTGATCACGAAATAAAAATATTATGAGCTATCAAACATCTCAAGTGCATAGTTAAATATAATATTTCTAAATATTATAAGGGTGATCGTAAATTAGGTAATAACTTCTTTATATGCCTGGAAAAGAGTCTTGTAATGTTTAGTGTGTGATAATCAAATGTTGGGATGTAATTGTGTGAGAGATTAGGTTAGAAAATATTTTACTGGGCAGTAACGATTGACATGTTACAGTAATGCTGCTGGCTATTGAAGCTTGCTGTCGCCGGTTATTGCATGTGGGTACTGGGAACTAGTTAGATATATTCTATTTACTACGACTTTTGAAAACGTATCCTGACTTTCAATTTAATCTGCTCGCGAGTACCTACTCGATTTGTTATCTATAAACTAAGTAGCTTTTTCTACTTTTGGCAAATTTTTGTTTATCGATCGAATAAGCACAAAAATAAGAAACGAATATACAAGAAATGAACCAGACGACCCCAAACAACATTCCCAGACCAACCCCAAATCACCCTTAAAACCGAACTCAACAAAGAAACCATTAATTAATGAACCACAAACAAATGAGACACATCAAAGGACACTCCCCATCACATAAAGTCGTTACCACCGTGTAAAGATTTACACAATTGGGTAACAACAAACAAAAATACTTCCCCGATCGCTGTAAACGTGTTTATCATTGGTGAGGCCAGTTTATGTTAGGCATTAAAGTTGCGCCAGTTCGCTGAACTTTGTGGGAAAATTATCTGTAGACTGTTTGGCAGTTTCAGTATTTTAGGTAGGTAGGTATTATGATTTTCATAAACATCTTAAAAATTAGTAATTTTAAGAATTGTACAGAACAATGGTGTGCATTTCTGGTCGCCTTTTTAATGGAGCTACGTTTTATTAGGTTTCCACTTTCCATCGATTTTTTCTGTAAAGTGTCATCGTAGTTGTCCAATTTTTTATTTTTTCACGACCGATCCTAATTCCGGTCCAGAAGTGTTTACTATAGCTTTGGTGTCCTAAGAAAGCGGTGAACGGTCACACAATAACGGTTCTCCAAATAAAGAGCGTTTTCTGATACCTTAATGTCAAATACTGGTGAAAGTGACAGATTTTCATGACGGATCCGCTTTTCTAGGAAACAAAAGGGTTACTCCGATACAAACGGTCAAAGATCACAACTTTACTGAACGATTTGATATTCAATTATTTTCAGAGGAAAACAGTTGAATGAAACGTTGAGTGAAAACTCTCAAAATAATCGTTCACTGATCGTTATTTTTCAATACAAATAAATTACTTAGTTGTTTACACGAATATCATAAATACTTCAGTTTTTCAGTTACACTACGACTATTACATAAATATGTCTGGCACTGAATATCTCTTCATATTTATAACTGTAAACGCCAGATATTATAAACAAACATGTTAATACTGAAATACTTTTTAAGAAGGTAAGTACCTATTCGTTTTTACGGCTACGAATGGCGTGATTGCACTACTTGCAATGGTTTTGACTTCGGTAGGTAACTTAGTTATGATCGCAATCCGCAAATGTGCCGGGAATTTGTTTACCTATTCTTTTCTGACTAGGGTTCCTTAAAGTAGATATGACTGTCTACTGAGTTAAGTGATGCCTCAATTTGAGCTTTATTGATTGACTTATTTGGAATAGTACCTAAGAATTTAAATTGTTTCAAATTAATGACGAATAGGCTTGTTCCTACGATCTAACATGACTATATGTGTGTTTTCTAATCTACCCTTCAGAGACACATGGTTTATTTAATACTATCTAAAGGTAGGCAGATATTTTATGGAACAATGCAAGGTAAAAAGTCCATACAATAGCAAAATTTCAGGAACACGATAATGATTGTAAACAAAAGCGAAGAATGCATATCGAGTGGCCATTGATGGGCACACAGTGTACATGATACAGTAGGTTTAATTTAGTTTTGCAATTCAGTCTTAGGCATATTATAGGTTTGATATAGGTTAGCGACTGTGAGCAAAATTCTGTCATAAAAGATCCATCTTCTTTTGGAACTTGTTGTTTAGTTATTTTTTTTATTTTAAGGAAAGTAGTTGAAAATGAAATAAAATTTTATCATCGTGGTGGTAGGTAACTTGTAGCGTCAGATTTATGCCATCAACAGGAAAAAAATACGGAACTATACATAATGACACATTTCAATACACCAAAAATCTTTATTACTCTACTGTAATCTCTACACTGTGACGAGGTATCATATTAACAAGATAAATAAATGGTTTGAATGACACACGGTGATTTCCTGTCTGTCCGTAGTCTAGACATTAAAGTTACATACCTACAGGTATTTATACATAGTACAAAATTATACCCGTATTGTATGACTGTAAGTACCCGTGAAATTAAATTACAAACATCGGTCATGTAGGTACCTACAATAAACTAAAGTCGTACCTATAACGTTCGTTCTCCTAAAAGTTTCAAGGCCATCTCTCCAATAGTAATTCAATTCAATTCAAAATATTTATTTCGGACAAGGTATATCCATATTTTGGTTAGTTACAATGTTAAGTACCTACTTACAAAACTATGTTAGTAACGACATATAAATAAAACATTGATTGGGCAAAACCATGACCAATGAATAAAATTCTAATTAAGTCAGAAACTTCATCCACCAACCACAGCTTCACCTCGACCGCGTCCCCACAAACAGACACCGCGTACACAAATGCGTATGTACCCAATGCCCAAGAAAGGGACTGTCCACTTTAACACTCAATGTCTTCAAGATAATATTGGGAGCCTCCCTCACTCTGCTCTTAGCTGAGGCGATTCTCTTGCGCAAGATAGCGTAGAAATCGTCTGTTCGTGCACGCGCAAACATATCAGATGCACTACAGTAGCGAGGCAAACCCAACATTACCCTGAAGGCATTGTTATATTGGACACGCAAATCTCTTTGCAAAGTATTCTTGAAAAGTCTTTTCTTAGCATCTATCTTCTATCTATCTATATAAATAAAAAGAGAAGTCCTGACTGATTGACTGACTCATCAACGCCCAGCCCAAACCCCTTGGTTGGACCTAGAAAGCTGAAATTTTGCACAGCGGTTCCCTTTATAATGTAGACAAGGAATAAGGAAGGAATTTCCGGTAGTGTGTTCCCGTGGGATATTTTCCAACATCCACGCGGGCGAAGCCGCGGGCAAAAGCTAGTATTATATAAACAACGTGTAAAGAAAATGAGGAAGACAAGCTTTATAATATTAGAGACAACAGAGTTTAGATGGAGATTTTAACACTTATAATCTGACAATCAGTGTCTTTACTTTACCTTTCTTGACAATCACTGTCTTTACTTTACCTTTCTTTACCTTTACATACTCAAAGAGAAAATTGAAGATCACTACATCTTCGAGATTTACATAATTCACCAGGTAGTACAACTTCTCAATGTACTAGGCATCGCACAATTTTTTAGATAAAAAAACTACGCTAAAGCTAAGCTAAGCTTGATCTACACTTTTAATTACCGTTACTCGACAAAGATTAGTCACCCCTATTTTGGATGAAAAGTTCCTGATTATCATTTAAAACGCGAAAAGGGACTCCTCTCAGTTTAGGGAAACACATTAAAGCATCGAAAACTGCCGAAAAATCTAGCCTGTAGATTAAAAAACCCGAAGACAAAGAACTTTCTTCCTCGAAAGAAGTATACTTAGCCACAGGGAAACTGGAGAGGCCACCCTCGCTGGTCCCAGCGAGGCGGCACCTTCTACCAAACCACGAGAAAGATGGGTCCATTAACCGATCAAAAGAATTTTCTCTTTGCTTACATAGGTTTGGTAGTAAAGAAAGTGATTATTATCAAGATATAAGTGTTAAAATCTCCATCTAAAATCTGTGTCTCCAGTAGGTATTATAAAGCTTGTCTTCCTCATTTTCCTTACACGTGGACCGTTGTTTATATAATATGCTAAGAAAAGACTTTTCAAGATTACTACTGGAGAGATGGCCTTGAAACTTTTATGAGAACGAAGTTGCTAGTACATACTAGTACTGTAGTACTAGGTACTACAGTAGGTAGTCGTTTAATATCTAATTTTTATCTAAAAATTGTGCGATGCCTAAACGTTGAGAAGTTGTACTACCTAGTGAATTATGTAAATCTCTTCGAACGCAGCGACTCGTGTAATTGCGGTCAAACTTCACTGGGCTAATATTCAGTACCTAGTAGAAAATTACGAGTCAAACTTTATATCTAACCTCAAAGAACTCTCACAAATTATCTCAATTGTAAAATAAAAAACAGAACTAACAAAAATACCCGAAGCAAACAAGTTTTTTGGCAAAACGATGCAATTCAACCTTGACCTATCTAACGACTAATTACTATTGGCAATGTTACCCAAATACACTGTATAACGTTCAATGGAATACGTGGAAGCAATTTGTTTGTTCTCTCTGTATCGTGTTACGTGATACTACGTGTCTTTGTCTCGCTTTAACACCTTTGAGAAGAAAGGGATGCATAGACGTTTGATCATTAGTTTCAAACGTTACAGGTGATGGTTCTGTTCGTGGATTCGAGTGGGTTTCTAATGTATAAATTGATAATGGATTAATGAAAGGATTTAAAAATAGAGTAATGAACTAATGATAGAGACAATGTTACTGGTTAAGATGGTAAGAAACGTGAGGCTAAGAGGAAAATTCTGGCTTATTGTTCTTTTCTTATCACAAGCATGAATAAAAGCTCATTTAGCTGTTTTAATATTCATACTTGCGATAGAAATAGGGAAACAATAACTGCCTTACTAATAAACAATTACACACGACGTACCTAAACCTATACCGGAGTTATAACGCTTTTTAAAAGTATAATTCCAGTATAGGTACGTCGTGTGTAAATATTTTTAGTAAGGCAGTACGAGTTTTGGTAGTTATACTGGACAAGATGATGTATTGATAAACGCCAAGGCTTTGCATATAAAGATTTGTGTAAGTTATAGTCAAACTATACATTTCCGAGCATGTCAACTTTGTATTTGGCCTTTTCGCCTTCGCGTAGTTCCCAGCAATGATATCCAACTGAATTAAAACACACTTATAAACCCAAGTTCAATAGAACCATCTCCGGTCATGTCAGTCTTGTGAGATCTTACAATTAAACAAAAATCTTCCTAGAATAATTTAGAAAGATAAAAGAACAATAAAAAAATATTTAAAAAAAATTGTATGTAGGTACTTATATGTGTTGCGGGTCGTGGGAATACATATAGCCGTTGGCACAATGGCGGCAACAACTGCTTTGCACCGGTTAGTGCTAATTAACTCAGTTCGTACGATGAGCTCGATACACGTATACGTCGTATACTGAACTAAAAGTTCTGGCTAGATTTTCACATGGTATGATTTTATCCATTAAAATGCCGTTAAAATCTGGGACACTCAGCAACATGAAACTGCGGATAACTTGATGGGGAACTCGAACTACTATGAGTAGGAACCTAGCTACTAGGAGTAATCACATAAACCTGCATGAATTGCAAAAGAAAATCCTCCTACCGGAGGATGATGCCTTTCAGAAGTAACAATAACTTAAGAAGACCTAGCCTATGAAAGAATAACTTTGAGTTCGACGGTAAGTTGTTTAAATCAAGAGCTGCCTCCGAAGAGCTGACGATAGGTACTAATACCATTCGGTTGACTATTATTGGGGACCTTACCATCTTTCCATGATTTGGTAAGAAGCTTTACTTCAATGCTTCTCGCATTTTATCCAGCACCAGAATTTCCGTTTTACCGATCTAAGGAGAACTCCAGCAAAAGTAAACAAAGATAAATGTATGATTAGCGTAAAAGTGAATCGTTTACGTTAGATGGGAGCGCAGGCGCCGGGGGGCGGGGCCACACCTGCGCCACCTGGCGGCGGGCTGCCCTACTTGTGTAGTATAGCGTACTCGTTGGGAAGTATGCTTTAGCTTTGGACTGGTATGGAATGAGACTGTTCTGGTATATTCATATTTGATACGATATAAGTAAATATTTTGAATGGATAAGTGAACAATGGTTTTCACTGAAGATACCTAACGTAACAATTTATGTTGATGACGGAATTTTCATGGCTGGTCATCGTCTGCCTGTATAATTATGTAAATTGCAAAGGATTATAATATGGCTCAGAATTAACTTTATACAAATCTCCTAACGATAACATTGATAGTAATGGCTTATTACACCGTTTTACAGTTGAAGCGGCGCGCGCCGCCGCCCCCCGGCGGCGGGTTGAAAAACCAACCAAAATCTTGAATGAATAATTTTTGCGCCGCTTAAATTAAATGACTACTCTAATCTCTAATAAACACGTCACTAAAACAAAACAAAAGCCTAAGCAAACAGAACCAAACCCCCGGTCATAACAACATAATTATGACGTCACGCGGCATCGTTGACGCGATCTCGTTACATTTCGCGAGTCGCCCGCGCAGCTGCTTTAACATCTGCCCTGTGCACGCGACTACTTGTGATGGATTTTGTGTGTCTGTCTGTAAATGGATCGGAAAGTAGTAATTACTTATCTTCAGTTAGGTTTTGCTTTGTTTGGACCCGTTTGAAAATACTACTTCAGTTTGCATTCTATCCATACTTTGGCAGAGCGAGATAGTTTTTCATGGAAAATATATGGCGAATTGGCGACTAGCTTGGCAGTAGTTTGTCACGGAAACCTTTTGAGCAAGTCATTTGCTGAATAGGTTTATAAGACACCATATATTTAATGCAAAAAATGTCCTAAAACACCCTTTAGATTACCCATAGAAGAACCAACATTAGTACAAAAAGTGTAAGAGTTCTTCTGCTCAAGATAATATTGAGCAGAAATGCATTTCTTAGTTTCTTCGGTACTTTCTCCATCACCCTGTTCTGAGCCTCTACCTCTTTCGTAGGACCTTATTTCGCATCACTACGATTTTCATTACATGAACGTTCTCAAACTATTCTTACGCGAATACCGACGTGTATATCTAAACTTATTTTGTTTTCAAATATTTTTATATAGCACCTAATTTAGGTTGCGTTAATACGAATATAATAAAACATCAAAATTTTATAAAACAAACAACACTTCATCATTTTGTGTTAAGAACGTTTGACGTAGGTAATATTGCTAAAATTGTATAGTTACACTTACACGTGGAAAAACAGTGTTCGCGACCGTATAGATCAGGGGTTCCCAACCTTTTATCATATGCGCCTCACCCAACGTTTTGCAAAAATACTACGCCCCCAGGGTCCGAAATAGGCAGTCAAAAAATCAATCTGCCTAGCCTTTTCCCAACTATGTTGGGGTCGGCTTCCAGTCTAACCGGATGCAGCTGAATACCAGTATTTTACATGGAGCGACTGCCTATCTGACCTCCACAACCCAGTAACTGGGTAATACGATACCCCTTGGTAAGACTGGTTGTCAGACTTTCGGGCTTCTGACGACCCGTAACGACTGTCAAAGATCCACGAATAACAGCCGGGACCAACGGCTTAACATGCTTTCCGAGGCACGGAGGAATCTCGATATGTAAAGATGGTCACCCATCCACTGACCAACCCCGGCAAGCGTAGCTTAACCTGACGGATCGACCCGTGCGGCTGTTATTACTTAGCCACGAGCTCCTCCGAAATAGGCAGTCGAAATAAGACAATTAAACAAGCAATAAAATTATTAAATCTGTGTTTTTATTTTGGTCAAATTCCAAGTAGGTAGGTAGGTGGGTGGTGGGTGGTGGTGGTAGGTGGGTTGTGGGTGGTGGTGGTATGTCGGTGGGTAGGTAGGTGGTGGTGGCATTTAGTGATGAATTCGTGGCTTCACAGTAGTCAGTGCACAACGGAGATCATTTTCAACATGCAGTCTGTTCCTTGCTTTTGTTTTTATTCCCAACAGCGTTGAAAAACCACGTTCACAAAGGTAAGTAGTTGAGAATGGTAAAATAATACGCAGTGCTTCCTTGCCGACAAACAAGTTACAGTTATTTTAATAAAAAGTAACATACAACTGAAGCCGCCGCGCCCCCCCCTTGAACCATTCTACGCCCCCCACTGGTTGGGAATCCCTGGTCTATGTATGTACAAGCGCCTGCTCTAATTGGTTACTCCCGCTACTTATCCAAAGCTGGCATCTGGGCCTCAAGTCTGCTATTACAATAGTGTCAGAATGGTCTATCATTGATTTCATAATTGTTGATTTTGACAAGTTTGGTAATCTACTAATATATTATAATGGCGTCATTATGACTTTCCAATGGTCAACCACTGACACTCCATTGTATGAAATTATGAATTTAGCAGATTACGAACTTTTAGCAAAATGACAATGCAGTGACAATGGGATCGTGTTGGAATGTAAAAAATAGCAGACTTGGGGCCCTGAACTTACATTAGTCTCCGACGGATTCCAAAAGTTAGCTGCAGAACTTCGGTAAGTTTAGAATCATCATCTCAACTCGTACTTTATATTGACATTAGTCTTATATGAGAAGGTTGTAGTCTTTGACCGTCTTAGTTTTTATTTTTAAATACTAGTACAGTCAGCAACAAAAGTTGATTAACACTTGTGTTTTCTAAATCTTAATTATTGAGAAAAATACTGCATCAAAATTGGAACAGATGTAAATTTGAAAGAAAATTAACTCTTATCTAATAAATGAAATGCTAAAAAGCAGGTTATCGTATAATTTTGTGTTAATTTAGATGATGACAAAAAGTAGCAGTGTTAACCGACTTCTGTTGCTGACCGTACCATCCAAAGGCTTTGTGCAAGATGCTCTACGTTCTAAAGCATTTTTGGTATGGACATGTTCGTCGTGCACATTAGTGTCATTCAAATTTTCTTTTATTTGAATACTTCTTTGCTTTTTTTCTTTTCTGCAATAGGTGCAGTAGGCACTGAATAAATTAGGGTTCTTTCCATCTTTCACGGGATTGAGACCTTACTCACTCCCAGCTCTTTCGTCCTAAGCGTTCTTATTTGACATTTCAGTCAGACATTTCGTCTTTAGCAGCCATATGTTTTGGGATTCTCGTTCAAACATATGCAGACAGAGGTCAAGCCAGGACAGTTTCTGCGTTTCGTCTGTCTCCAAAAGGCCATCAAACTCAAACTCCGGACCACATATTAGCATGGCACCAGCAAGCACTTCAGCGTGAGGTATTAGCAGTTAAATCCCGGCATAGTATAGCGCGTTAAGTCGTGTCAATAAACTTGGCTGGGCGGGCGTGGACCGAAATAGCGCGGCCGAGACGGCGCGTCGGTGCGATACAGTCGGCAAGGAAAACTGTGAAAACTTTAGGAAATGTCGCCTGAGTGGGTATTTATGTTTCCTCGTAAGGTTCGCGGTCTCATAGCCCTTATAAGTGAAGATTCAGAAAGTGGGTTTAATGTCGGGAAACAAGGAGAGAGTAAACAATTTTCCTATAAAGTGAAATAGATTCGGCTAGAAAACGAGACTGAACCAAAGCAATGAGAGTTCATAAATTTTGGAGCCTTCACCTACAAAGATACAGCAGCATGTGGTTGAAAATAAATCTGGAGCAGCCTCTTTAAAATACCATCTAGGACATTTCCAAAAACTGTTTACAATACACCCAATGAAAAAGAAAACACGTGAAACAGTAAACTAAATGCATATTTAATTTTCACCGGCCACTCTTCCAGATTTCTCTGCTAACTCTACTGAACTTCTTTTTTTTCCCATAGTGCACATTCAAATTGAGACATTACGTGCTTCCATACAAACGTTCGGCTAGTGGGTGTCCCCTTACACCAAGTTTTCATAAGTACTACACTCCATTACGTATCACTGAAATCATAACATTTGTACTTGAGTGTGATTGCGTGTAAACGCCACTTTAGAAGTATGATATAGTTGGAAAGTTCTTTGAACTAGCACTCCTGTATGGAGTTAGAGGAAAGAGGAATAACGTATAATTTTTGTGTGATGAAAATAGAATTCTTACAAATCTATATGGAGTTTCCAAAGGAATAGAAAAGATTTAAGAAAAAAAAACCGGCCAAGTGCGTGTCGGACCACGTACAATGAAGGGTTCCGTAGTTGGAATGAATTTATCCCAAGAACTAACTTAACATTGTAGTTGAAAAAAACATGTTCTCCCATACATGATTCCAACTGCAAATGTAAGTTTCTACGCACAATATTGAGAGATTTAGCATGTTATTGTAAGACCATAGACTTCTTATAAATGTTCAAATCCTAACTATAATATTATAAATGCGAAAGTAAGTTTGTTTGTTACTTTTTCACGCCTAAACCACTGAACCGATCACCAAGAGTGATCAAAGGATTCCGTTTTTACCTTTTGAGGTACAGAACCCAAAAAAACAATAACTTATCGCGGGTTCCAGATGAGCATTTCTGTGTTCGGTTATCCCCTTAATCGTAGCACTCACTGGTTGAACGTCTTACTGGTAGGTAAATGTCGGTTAGGCAGATTAGTGGTCGTTACGCACTAAACAGTTGTTTGCCAAAACGATATCATCAGTTTGACGCAAAAATAAGAGAAAACATAACAAATATATCTTGTTTTGATTACTCCAAATGGGTTGTTAGTGTTCTTACATCATCAATTTACAAATGTAAAAAGAAATATTTTATTCGAATATGACATCATTTATGTTTCTTAATTATGTGTATACGTGATATATTTGGCAAATTAATAACTCAACGAATACGTCATTGATTTTCCAGAAAATCCGCAATCTTCTCTGAATAAATTGAAAAATCGGGGTCACATTGTACAGTGAGGGAAATAACTTTATACACGTTAAAAATGTCGCACTCGACGATTGCATGACGTGACATAAGCCTTTTACCACCTGTCAACACAGTTTTTGCAAATATGTAAATGTTTTTGTATTAAGAATCAGGAGTTATTGATGTCGTTGTACCAAGTGAACTAATAAATAAGCTTCAAAATATGGTGAGTAATATCTAACGTACAAAATATGAAGTTTATAAATAAATAAATAAATAAATAATTAAGTAAAGAAATTATGATCATTATGTATTTAGACAAAATATGAATGGATACAAAACTGAGAGAAAATATTTTCAGTACTATTTTATTAGTTCCTATCATATTTTTCTATTGCACAATAATTTAGAAGCATGGTATGACACTATAAATTATAACGGTGCCATTCTCACTTTGAATCGAAACGGTATTTTGGAACCAAAATACTTGACGCGACGAAAAAAGTCACTTGGTCTAAATATAATACGTCTGGACGAGCGAGCGAGCGTTTAACGGAATATGAACTGCAGCTGAATAGTTTATGAATGAAAATTTATTGTTGTTATGTAAGTTTTTTTCTGAGTTAATTTGAAGCTCCTCGGGATGGCCTAAGAGAACATAAAAATTTAGATTTTTTAGAAAATGTTTAACGATGTTTGAAGAGGTTAATAATGTTAATAAGTACTTATAGCAATAGTTTTAGGAAGTATAGAAAATGGAAAGCGGGAAGGCACTTCGACATTCTTGTTTAATAAAAAGAAGATGATGACGAACCAGAAGATGAAGAAAATTGACATGTACTTGATACTCGTAACACAACGTTCTGAAACACTGAAAAATAACAACTGAGGAAATAGAAGAGCTCTCATACTTAATATCAACATTAAGCTCGGCTGAATTTTATTTTATTGTGAGTGACACCAGAAAAGAAATATTATTATGATGATTTTCGTAGTCTAGATTGACATTCTGAGTCAGTTTTCTGCAGAACCGAATGGAGACTGGTGATTACTCACAGATAAAATACAGACTGGTTAGATTCAACCGTTAAATGTTATTTATTTCTGGGTTTTCTTTGATTTATTATCATCTGCTTTGCGTTAGTCATATCTGTCTTGAATTACTAGCTCATGCTGTCGGGGTTCAGGCTCCTAGATACATATAAGGTTCTTTAGTTTGTTACGTGTCTTCTATTATCAACTAGCTTTTGCCCGCGGCTGCGCCCGCTGGAATTCGGAAATTATCCCACGGAAACGCAGATACTACCGTAACGTGCACGTCAGTACAGCTCCTAGTCGGTATGATTTTTTCCGACATCTTCGACAATCATCGTCATACTTCAGCCAATTTACAGAAATCCTTACTGAATTATACACCTAAATCTTCCTCATTAATCACTCCTTCTATTGGTGAACACCGTATGAAAATCCGTTCGTTAGTTTTTGAGTTTATCGTGTTCAGACAGACGGACGCGGCACGCGGCGGGGGACTTTGTTTTATACGAAACTTTGAATTAAACTTTTTTTTTTATGAAAAACTTTCAACTTTGATATGAAAATTTATTGTTTTTGCTGTTGAACACTAACTCATTATTTTACGTCCAGGAATTTGGCTGTTTTAAGCCATATGAAGTACCTACATAATAATATCTACTAAAAATGTCTATCATTATCAACATTTTCTTTTCATGTACCTATTGGTGTCATCTTTCAGAGATGCTCTAAATCCACAACCTTTAGTGCCTCTATCATCAGCGTTGGAAAAAGTCACTCTCAGAATATAATCTTAGATAGTCCTCATAGCAACTTCGTCTAGCGTTTTGTTTTATTTTAAAAACTTGTGTGGAACTATTTTTTACTACTACAATTTTTGCGTAATCTCGCAGTGCGTGAGTCAGAAGTAAACACGACATATTTTCAAATTCTCGTACATATTTCATAACAAAAATACTTGAAGTAATAAATGTTTAAGTAAATTATAATAATGGCCACATGTTTTAATGATGGAGAGATAAAATATTTGACGCACGCCGCCCCACTGTAAAGTTCCTGCAATTTTGCCACAAATATCTATGGGTTCTTTAAATGTTCGTTTATACTTCAAACATTTGTAGCACGTTTTTATCATCGCAGATAGACTTTACTGCAGTCAGTATCTAGATCTATCAGATTGCTCAGTGTATTGTAGAGACTATTTTTTGGACGTCAGCTTTTTATTAGAAAATACAGATATAATTACCTAGTAGTAGTAGAATTTTAGTATTAAGAGGCCGTACACAAAATTTTGCCGATTTCGCTGATTACGTGATTTTACAGTATTTCTATAAGTTTTAATACACAACATGAAAGATCATTTCAATTATGATCAAATGTATGAGCTACTTTTTATTTTTATTAAGTATTTAATTTTGATTAATCGACCTAAACCGGCGACTGTTTTGTGAATTTTTGCTGTAAGAGGTTTAGAATATCACATATTTACGAATCGTTTTGACGTCTAAAGCGTATGGAAAAATTACAATGTATTTTTGTGAAAGTTATCTGTACAATGTATGAACCACTTTTTCCCACTTTCATATAAAATTTTTAAATAAAAAAATATTCAACTTAGTCAAATTTTTTGAGAAAATTGCCAAAGAATTGCTTTTGATTTCGGCTACTCGGAACTCTCGTTCATAAAATTAAAACAACGGAAATAACCTTAAATTCTAAATCTATCCATTTCCTGAAAAAATTAAAAACATTTGCCAATATGAAATATTTTAAACAACCTAATGGCGCATTTACATTAGGTCGGTTTAACTGAAACGCTTACCAAACTCTTCCAAACCTGTTTTTCACGACTGCAACATTAAAGCACTATTTCTACTTTGTTCCTCCATTTTCTCAATTCAAAAATATATACGGCCTGCAGCCGAATACGGTCTAACCGACTAATGTAAATGCGTCATAATTCTCGCATAATAAACTCGACGCAAAATGAAAAAGTAGCTCATTCATTAGACCATAACTGAAATGATCTTTTATGTTGTGAATTAAAACTTATAGAAATACAGTATTTTGACTGTAAAATTACGTCTGTACAATCACACAAATCGGCAAAATTTCGTATACTGCCTCCTAATATCTCTTCCTAAAACAGCGGATTACTTGAGAAAAAAAACCGGTTAAGTGCGTGTCGGACTACGCACAATGAAGGGTTCCGTAGTTGGTATGAAATTATCCCAAGAAC
The DNA here is from genome assembly GCA_905163495.3 of Cosmia trapezina. Classification (NCBI taxonomy): domain Eukaryota; kingdom Metazoa; phylum Arthropoda; class Insecta; order Lepidoptera; family Noctuidae; genus Cosmia; species Cosmia trapezina. The sequence continues at coordinate 30,477,195 of LR991020.1, read as the reverse complement.
AAACTTAACATTATACGAGTAGTTGAAAAACATGTTCTCCCATACATTCCAACTGTAAATATAAGTTAGTACTCACAATATTGAGAGATTTACCATGTTATTTTAAGACCACAGACTTCTTATAGGTTTTCCTGTAGATAATGTACAGGTATAGAACTATTTTCTGTATTTTTTCAAAATTTTAGGCTCAGTAGTTTCGGAGATAAGGTGGGGGGAATGGTCAATTTTCGTCTATTTTCTTAAATAACTTTTAAACGATTTATTCTAAAATTATTTAAAAAAATAGTGTCATGCTCCGCAGCAGAACTTGAGACCCTCATAGTAAGCCCTTTCATTTGATACGTCACACGGTACAGTTTGCAAAACTTTTTTTTTTTTTTTTTTCTAATTTGCTCCCTAAAAGTAACCCTCATATTCAAAATTCATTTATTTACTTTAGCCGTGCGTGTTTGGGTCACAGAAATCCATAAGTGTGTGTGTGTGTGTGTAAATTTCAACTTAATCGGCTCATTAGATTCGGAGCAAATTGGCTGTGACAGACGGACAGACACACGAGTGATCCTATAAGGGTTCCGTTTTTTCCTTTTGAGGTACGGAAAAACATAAAAACTAAAAATTAAAAAAATATGATTTCTCTGGCTCTAAGCAATTTACGCGATTCTTTAAAGCTCTATAAAATAAAGCATAAAAGACACTTTTGAACTACCCAACTAATTACATTTTATTGCAACTAATTTCATACTTTTTTTAAACTATGCAGATGAAAATGAATGAGATAAAAAAAACTACTTGATTATGCATATTCGTCACTCGGGAGTTCTACCCTCACGTTTTAAATAATCTGTATTTCTAATAAACTGACGTCCGAAAAATAGTCCCTATAATACACTGGGAGTTGTCTGTCAGAGACCACAGCGCATTATAATCAGGCCAAGTTCTATTCAATTTTATAATTCAATATTTTTTTACTTTCCAGTACTATTTACTATGCTAACCGTGCTAATCTACCTCTATGCTAAACGTGTGATCAACTTCATGCCAGTTATATATGCGTGTGGTGTGAGGGCCACTTTATTGAAACTCTTTGAAAATATGCTTAGGATTTAGTGAACATTCCCAAACAATTGTGAAAGTTGGAATCAGATTTTGTGAAAGTCAACTTTGCGAGATATGGACTGTAAAGTGGGGCCCTCAGTTCTCACATAGAGGATTGAGGGCCCGCCTGTACCTGACAAACTATGGACACTTCAGATAAAGTCTTTATGCCAAAATCTAAGCTTATACCAAACAAAATTTGTGAAAACAATATATTATCGCAAAACACTGTCCTACTTGGTATATCTTCGTTCAAAATGGGCCCTCAATCCTCACACACGTAAAAGTTTATCACGCAAATACAATGAAACCATTAACTTATAGCTATTGTTTGTAATCTTATAAGATACTAAATAAATTGTGAAAATTTGTGAAAGCAAGAGCAGGTCACCATTTCTTGTTGTTTGAAAGTTATGACCTTGACAAAATCCGGGCCCTCAATCCTCCATTTATTTTGTTTTCCGTTTGAATACGCTTATCGTATGAAAGATTAGACAAATACAAAATAGTCTCTTTTTGTGAAAAAAATTGTGCAACAAATTCGATACTAGAAAACAATTAAAAGACCCTTTATTGTAAATAAAAATCGAGTTTTATTTTTGTTCCCTGAATTAGGAAATAGGGTGACCACGATACGGTATTTTACTCTATATGAGAAAAAATCTTAAAATATATTATTTAGATAGATTAGGCAAAAAGCAGTCGGAAAATATTAGTTTTAGTTCAATAACAATATAAATTTTAAAATTAAATTCAAAGTTTTCAGGTTTTTTTAATGTTTTCTCAAACCATGAAATAGTAGCCGCCATTTTATGACGTCATTCGGCTGTGTGAATTAAAAAAGTGTCAACTATTAATTGATCAGTGTATCTCTTAGAGCAGGTATAGCTTTCACTTTAAAATCAAAATCTTTACCGTCCATACGTATTGTGTGTATAGAGTCATGAGGAACAGGGTGTAAAGTTCACTCATCCTTTATTGAAAAGGGAGGACCCTCCGACCAGATGGGTGTTGTCTCTGGTGGGCAACTGCCCCATGGTTAATGTGGGGTTGTTGTATACCTATATGCTAGTCGCGCGGTAAACTCTCATTGCGCGATGGAGGTTGCGGGACGTCATGTCCTTGTGATGCGTAGTTCGTATGTGGCGATGTAGATGCCGCCACATGTGTATTACAAGAAGTAACAGGCTAGAATGGAGATGCAACAACAAATGTGAAAATTAAACTTTTTATTCACTATTTATAAATTACTAGATTAAAAAAAAATCCTAAAACCCTAATAAAAAAAACAAAACTATTTTTGGGCACTCGTGGTAACACGTTAAGGTCAGTGTAAGGTTGTATCTTAGTCAAAATATGATTCGCGACATTAATAATTATGTATTTACATAATTTTAACAATAAAAATAATTAATTACCTACGTAACGCGGCCTTATATAATGTGTGTGAACGTGCACTTAAGCGCGGCAACGGGAGTATACACCCCCGCCCGCGCCCCCGCACTAGCCCGCCAGTGGACAAACTAACGCGGGAGCGTACGTCACGCTCGCTAAAGTTTAAATTTAGTCGCCTAATTTACCATCTTAGGTAAAACTCTGACATTGTTGAATACATTTAAAAGAAAGACCAATCTTTCGTATTGAATCTTATTGTAACACATTTACAAAAACTTATTTGTTTACTTTGTGGCGATTAATCTCCCACAACTAGTTTGCAGAAAAATCATCGCAGAGTCAATTTCAGACTCATAAATCTATCATTAACATTCATAAATTTTACTTTTAAAAATACATAAAGCATCAGAAATACCTATAATTTTGTTGACTTTTAATGTACTTGAATATCGATTATTAATAACATTAATTAGTAAAAAAATAAAGTCTCGGGGCAATTTTTACGTTTTATACCGCTATTTAATCACGATTTTTTGGTTTGAATAACGCGTAATTACATATAAAAAAACATGTCAAAATAAACTATGTTGTACAAAACTAATTCTAAAGTTTTATTAAAATCCCTTCATTTATTTAGACATAATAACGTTATTAACATCACTCTAAATTAGAATAAATTACGTTGCATAAGCGGACACCGATTATTACAGCGCGAGTGCCCATCGAGGAAGGACCTGTGTCATTTTTTCCCGCCTCCTGATGTCCGAGCTCAGTATCGTGAACGCATTATTTTACTACGACTGCAATATTAAAATTTTGTGAAATGGCTCTTAAACGCTTTTTTCGGAATTGAGTTCAGTTCTCACCGCGAATTCTCCTTTATTTATGTGTTCTACCGAACAAAACGGGTGCCACGAAGTGGTAATTTGAGTTTAGGAAAAAGAAAGAAGTCGGCTATCTGCGGGTGTGGCTATAGGGGTCAGTTATCTGGTGGATAAGGTATTTGCTCGATGGTATTTGTTGAGTTTTTGGTCAAAAATTCGTTCACCAATGGCCTTGTGCGAAGGCGCATTATCGTGGTGCAAAATCCAAGATTTTTTTTTCCACAAATCTGGCCTTTTTCGTAGAATTTGCTGTCTTAAACGCCGCATAACGCTCAAATAATATTCTTTATTTACTGTTTGACCTTCCAACAAAAATTCCGAATGCACAACACTGCGATAAGCAATGAAAACGGTCAACATGACTTTGTCTTTTGATCGACTTTGGCGTGGTTTTTTCGGTTTCGGTTCAGTTGGATGGCGCCACTCCGAAGCTTGTTGACTAGTTTGCATGTCAAACTCGAAATCCCACGTCTCGTCACCAGTATCGATAAGATTTATATATATATTATATATGATAAGATTTCATGTAAATTCGATTTTTTACATATTCCCACAAAAAAAAATCTAATGGGGTGAGATCTGGCGATCTCGCAGGCCATCTGATTGTGCCGTTTGTACCAATCCAGGTATTAAAATGAAAGTATTGTCACCCTACCCTGCTACACACTTCAAAAATAGTTGATTTCGGTATCTATTAAGATTTTTAGTTTAATCGTTATTCTTATTAGTAACAAATAACATCAATTTGTTGCACAATTTTTTTCACAAAAAGAGACTATTTTGTATTTGTCTAATCTTTCATACGATAAGCGTATTCAAACGGAAAACAAAATAAATGGAGGATTGAGGGCCCGGATTTTGTCAAGGTCATAACTTTCAAACAACAAGAAATGGTGACCTGCTCTTGCTTTCACAAATTTTCACAATTTATTTAGTATCTTATAGGATTACAAACAATAGCTATAAGTTAATGGTTTCATTGTATTTGCGTGATAAACTTTTACGTGTGTGAGGATTGAGGGCCCATTTTGAACGAAGATATACCAAGTAGGACAGTGTTTTGCGATAATATCTTGTTTTCACAAATTTTGTTTGGTATAAGCTTAGATTTTGGCATAAAGACTTTATCTGTAGTGTCCATAGTTTGTCAGGTACAGGCGGGCCCTCAATCCTCTATGTGAGAACTGAGGGCCCCACTTTACAGTCCATATCTCGCAAAGTTGACTTTCACAAAATCTGATTCCAACTTTCACAATTGTTTGGGAATGTTCACTAAATCCTAAGCATATTTTCAAAGAGTTTCAATAAAGTGGCCCTCACACCACACGCATATCCAGTTATTGTTAGTTTCTTGTTCAACCCTTCAGACTTTAAGGAGTCAGTCCTCACCTGTTGGCTGTTAGTACAAATATGTTCTGGTAAATGACAAGTGTAACTGTATTGTAGTCACCAGGGGCAGGTGCTGCGGTCCTGCTAATGAATAAGATACTATACTATATAGTATCTTATTCATTAGCAGGACCGATAAATTTCTTGACTTGACTTGACTTTACTAATTTAATTGTGTTTTATTTTATTGTTATTTTTTATTGTACAGATGTCTCTAATGTATTTTGCAGCGTTTTGTTTCTATTACTTTTAAATTCAATTTGTTCCATATTTGCGAATAATTGCTTATTACGGAGAGGGATTCGGTTTATTTTTCAGGTATGGTGGTAATTGTAAAGTTTTATTGGCCACAAATATGTACTAAACCAATGTAAAAATCCTCTAAAAATAAATACTATATCAAGTACATAGTGTTCATATAAATACTTTCCATTTTACCGAACAGTTTCGTTCGGATTTCGCTAGGTAATTCTGAAAATGGGTAGGTAGAAAATCCTTTTCATTTTTATTGGAGCGTGATTTTTATTTACACTCCTGGCTGAATCGAGCCACCCCGCATTTTTAGGGTTCCGTACCAAAATGGTAAAAAGAAACCCTTGTGGTGTGACTCAGTCTGTCTGTCTGTCTGTCTGTCACAGCTGGATATCTCAAGAACTACTAATGCTATCAACTTGAAATTTTTGGAATAGTTTTAGATGACGTTTACCCAACTATTTTGCAAATAAGAAAGAAGCAAAAATATTTATATTTTTTTTGTAACAGGGACTGAAAGGCGGTCTTAAAAATTCAAAGTGGAGCTACTAGGGCATGTGGGGTATATGAAAGAGCGCTGCTTGCACATTCTCAAACATTTTTTATTTTTTTTAGGTCGCATAGTTTTCGTCTTTTGGTGAAAAATGTAAAAAAAAATACCGTTCCCCCCCCCCCCGCCCCTTATCTCCGAAGTTTGCAAAGAGAAAAATTATTCTATGTGATACAAGTTTATGTAAAGATTACAGGAAAAATAAAACGATGTCTCTAAATAGCACACTTTTTCAGAAATCGGAACGGAACCCTCGGTGCGCGAGTCCGACTCGCTCTTGACCGGTTTTTTTTATTTAAAATGGTAAATCTTTATACTGGTAAGGACAAAGAAAAAAAATGTCGTTTTGAAGCCGCAGTCACTATAATTTCCGTTTCTCATTGTTCCAAATTTGAAATCGGAATACTAAAAAAATCAATTTCAATTGCAATAAGTCGTCTTTTTGCATTTCTCAGCAGCCAAAATTAGCATGAAATTTTGGAAGGAAACAATGATTTACATAAGTATAGAGAATACGTTTATTTAGTACCTTGTCTTAAAGAGCGTTTACGACGGCAGTTTTCAGCTCCTGCAAAGTTTCTGGAGCTGGCTGGTTAGCTCGAGCTTCAGCTTATCCCATAAATTCTCTAGTGGATTTGTATCAGGGCTTCTTGCTGGCCATTCCATTACTGCGATAGTAACGTCATGCAGGTATTCTCGAACAATTCTTGCAGTGTGCGCCCTTGCGTTACCTATCATGCATAAAAATTAAATCCTAGCCCAGAAACTCAGCATATCGCATCACATGAGCATCTAGGCATTGACGAATATATAGGTCGCTATTTAGTGGTGGCAACCATGGCCTCGTCACAACCTAAAAGCCAGTTTTTCCTTCGGTGGAAATTTCGCCCCAGACTGTCCATGACCCACCGCCATAACTCACCTTTTCTTCAATGCAACATTGCTGAAAACGTTCTCCTTTCTTCGGTAATTTTTCATACGTCCGTCATTGCCATACTGCAGAATCTTAGTTTCATCCATAAAAAGAACCCGGCTCCATTGACGTAGAGTCCAATCTAACTGTTCGCGTGCAAACTGTAGGCTCGTGTCAGTTTGGGAGCATTGATTGGCTTATTAGGTCCAAGGCCACGTTTTTCGAGTCTCATTCTAACAATTCGGGCGCAAACATTCAGTCCATGAAAGTCTCGAAGCTGTTCTTTGACCTGTACTGAGGTCAGGGACGATTACGCAGGCTAGTGGTAAAGATAAAGCGATATAATGACCTGGTTTTGTGGACCTCCTGGACGGCGCACGAAGCAGCCAGTCTTCAGGTATCGATGGCAAATTTTTTGAACCGCAGAACGGCTTCCATGAAGTTGTACACTTACGTCCTGCTGCCTAAGCCCAGACTGAAGAAGTTCCACAGCTTGCGCGGCTACTTCAGGTGCAGCATCCATAATTTTAACGCCAAAATGGATTAATACATAAGGAACAACAATTTCAATACGTTTTTTTATGCAAAACAAACTAAATAATGAAATAACTAGAAACTCTTGGAACAATGGTGATACTTACCGAAATGGTGGCCAGTATGTTAGCTTCCAAAACTGCATAAAACTTTTTCTCTGAATTATCATTATATTGATGTTTTAGCTTCTGACTTTTGGGCCTCTATATATAAAAATGCACGACTCGATTATTTCGATGCATTGCTCGATTTAGGAGTCCGGGAGTGTATAGCATTCAAAAGAAAGCGTAGGCATATCTTTAATTCTAGTGGCCTTGTAATAACAGCCGATAGAAGTGTCACCCCAGACCATATTACTTTCGGCTTGTTTATTCAATACATCTAGTAGCTTTTATAAAAATCTTCCGATATTACGTAATAAAAAAACATTTAGAGTCGACTCTACTACACCAAAACGATTTACAAAAACATAAATTAGATCTTGAAGTAAAAAAAAAACGAATCGTATATTATTTAAAGTTTGTGTAAGTAATATATTTTCGTGGGTTATAAAGACTGGGCAATACCGCTTGGATGAATCAATTCTGGTAATAATAGAAACACTTTTATCACCTAAAATCATTGGCAACGTGTGCCGAAAGTTGTTATTAAAATACAAGAGAACGCTGTGGTCGAATCGTATGAGAATCGGGTGATCTGATTTTAGTACCTACGTTTATTTTTTTTTTATAGAAAACTAAAAACTATAGATCAGAAGCCTTTTATCTTTAAAATGCTTCCGACAAAATAATAGAGCAAGAACAATTTAAAAGTAGGTAATAGAGTAGAGTTCGTGATTTTCACTTCAGTTTTATAATTTTATGAATAAAACTGATCTTGTAATTGTAATATACAGGGTGTTAGGTTAAACGAGGGACATACTTTAACGGAGTGTAGTACTCATCATTATGAACAACTTTTACTATGGGACCAAACCTGAAATCGCGAAAATAAAATCAGCTGTTCAGTACATTAATTATGTTCGCATAATTCGTCAAAATGTATTGAACAGCTGATTTTTTTTTCGCGATTTCAGGTTTGGTCCCATAGTAAAAGTTGTTCATAATGATGAGTACAATTGTTGATATAATTGATTTACTTACTTACAAAAATCAATCTTTAGTCGATTCTGCAATAATCGATATATCGTAGGTACTTATTATATAAATACTACCCACCATTGTTATTACCTTACTTCATGTTTGAGCCTTGATATAGACGGACGTATATATAAGCTATAACAAATTGTAAATAGTGAAGGACTTTCACCATACAAAACAAAAAGGCGCGAATATAATGATAATGTAGGTATGTATAGGTAAGACTAATGCATCTAAAAACAGAACGTGCCAAACCTAAGAATCGTAAATTTTAGAATTGCAATGTTTTATTTACAACACGCTGATTCTGGCGCCGACTTTTTGACAGTCGGCCCCTTTGCCGATTTCAAACTGTCAGAATCTAATTACCAAACTCACGGAACCATTTTGCTGGCAGTATCATCTCTATTTTTAACAGGATAAAGCTCACTTTTGGTCACTCATCTGCCTTTCATTTTGCAAAGAATATTATGGTTTTTGCTGCCCATTCTTTATAGTAGCGTCAGCGGTTTTTTTTTTTACCAAAATGGGGTGTTGGGGTCAGTGAAAAGACGGCGCCACGGCTCTTTAAGATTGATGACCTGTTTCGGTACGACTCCTGGGTTGAAAATATTGAAAACTAATTAGAATTTCGATTGTTATGTCTCAACTTTATAGTTTGGGACTCTAAGGCGTTTTGATGGACTGCTTTAAGGTAGGATTTTTAAGTGAGGTTGCTAATCCTCCAATAAAATAAAAATAATAAGTACACATACTTAATCCCTCAATCAAATGTAAAACAGTAAAACTGAAGTACCTACCCTCTCTGCTACCATTAAAAAGCTTAAGTATCATGACAAAGTAAAGATAAAACACAATTTAATTAAAATTATTAGTGCCACAAACAAAAAATATCCCAAGTAGGTACCTAAGCAAACACAAAATTATTTTGAAATCATCTAGTTTTGAAAAATGAATGAAACAAAAAGTTAATAAGACTAGCTTTCTAAAACTTTCATGAACAAACAAAGCTATAATATATTAACAAACAAATGTCGCAACTTTTGAAACTGACAAAAACAGAAAACAAACAAGAGTGTTCACCATTTACGAACAACCGCGCGTACGCAACTACGACGACGCAACCCGTTCCTTCTGCGGCGCCTTAGCGGCTCAACAAAGACTCCTCGGTATTTATGTAAATGGTTGAATTCCGAAAATGCCAGCAACATGGGCCAAAAACAATGCGAGTGTGCAAAAAACCGTGGGAGGGGAAAGTCCGCTTTTTCGGGTTGTGACGCTTTCGCACTTGGACGGTGCTGTCACCTTATGTACTTGTTTAAGTGCACGAACTTTTTGGCTTTATTTTGAATATTATTTGCAATGTCCAAAAAGTACGCATAAGACATCGAATCGTTGCATCGAATCCTTCCATGACAGCAACCAGATGGCCAATTCTCGTACCTAAAAACGTTCACAATCTCATACCAGCGTCAATCAAATGTCAAAAATGTAGGTAAACTCTATAAAATTTTTGACAGATTGAGACTGAGATGAGATTGCGAACGTTGTTAAAAATACGAGAATTGCCCCTCAGACCTATTGCAAAGACTTTTGTGACATCAATCTTGCTTGCAATATCTACTAAGCACACCCCCAGGCACACTTAATTGCCTGTCAAACATCCCCCAGACACAATTAACTGTGTCAGGGGGATATTTGACCGCTACGATTGACCTGGCTGCTTACAAATAGTATTGAAATAGTTCCCCAAGTATCATTATAAAAAATTAGGACTCAAAGTTTAAGTAAGGTGACGCAATTTTTTGCGAGATTTAAAGCGTCTGGCAGAAAACCGCCGACGGGAAGTGTCTGACAATATTGATTATTAATTATTAACAATATTCTGTAAAACATACATAAAAATCAGCAGTCAGACTCCAAGAAAAGTGAGTAATATTTTTATGTAACTTTGGTCCTTACCTGATACCTAAAAATTGGCCGTCGACCTAAGCTAGCAGGTATGCGTACGTTCAAAGTACATACTAACACTATTCTATGCATACATTTTGCTAATCAGAAAATAAGTAAGTTCTGGGGCGGCCCTTTGATCTTGCCCTGTACGTTACCAACTCATAAAGTCCATCATGAAAGTTAACTGTTACATCAATAACAACATCAAAAACGACGACACGGTTGGCGCAGTGGTTGAGCGATTGACTGCTGCGCAGCATGTCGCGGGTTCGATTCCCGCACGGAACAAATATTTGTACGACCTACAAGTATTTGTTCCGAGTCTGGGTGTTTTTCTATCTATAATATGTATGTATTTACAAAAAAAAAAAAAATGTATATAAGTAGTTTATCAGCCATCTCGTTACCATAATACAAGCATTAGCTTGCTTAGCTTGGGACTAGTCCAAGGATATTTATTATTATTTATTAAAAATTAAAACAATGTCAATGATATTAGCCCTTATGCACAAAAAAATTCACTCTCAACTTTTAGTTTGGCGAATTCGTGCGCAGGCGCCTCCAGCAAGGACTAACGGAATGCTTTTTGCTCAACTAACAGTATCTCAATTTTATCCATTGCCGTTTTATTTTGTCTGATGTTCGATCCCAGGGTTTGATTTAGGGATTCGGCGATAAAGATAAATGATTTTATTGTGTTTCTTTTTATTATTTCTCGACGCATTTAGTGTCAATAATTGGACGAGAAGTCGGTGTCTCTATAAAGATAACGATTTGATTTACTTAATTCGAATACATAATATTGAAGTGAGTGCTAATTTATTTTTGGAGGAGTTAAATTCTTTAGGCTTTTAGTTTTTAATTGAAGTCAAGTCTTTTGCAGTTAGCATCCTTATTAGCAAGTAACTGAAGAACCTACCGTTATTTTACACTAAAACAACATAAATAAAAAAACCGATCAAGGGCGAGTCGGACACGCGCACCGAGGGTTCCGTTCCGATTTCTGAAAAAGTGTGCTATTTAGAGACATCGTTTTATTTTTCCTGTAATCTTTATATAAACATCTATCACACAGAATAATTTCAGATTTTTCGCTTTGCAAACTTCGGAGATAAGGGGGAACGGTATTTTTTTTACATTTTTCATCAAAAGTCGAAAACTATGCAGACTAAAAAAAAAAAATGTTTGAGAATGTGCAAACAGTGTTCTTTTATATGATACCCCATATGCCCTAGTAGCCCTACTTTGAATTTTTAAGACGCCCTTTCAGTCCCTTTTGCAAAAAAAATATAAATATTTTTATATCTTTCTTATTTGAAAAATAGTTGGGTAAACGTCATCTAAAACTGTTCCAAATTTCAAGTTGATAGCATTAGTAGTTCTTGAGATATCCAGCTGTGACAGACAGACAGACAGACAGACTGAGTGTCACCATAAGGGTTCCTTTTTTACCATTTTGGTACGGAACCCTAAAAAGACCGAAACAGTTCTTTAACACCAATTAATTTAAATCCAATTACTTTAACAAAAGTAAATTAGGAAAATATACCAAACGAAACTAGAGTCACGTAAAAATCTGAAGAAGTTGTTTTTTGTGAGGTCAGGAACTCAAGACTGGGAGACAATGCAAGCAGAGTGTCAAGGTTTCCGCCCACTTGTTATCGTCATCCATCCAGCAGGTATTGAGGCCACGCCACACTATTTTGAATGAGAGACTTAAATAAAACGTGTCATATTTTCACCACTTTCCGCTGTTTCACAATAGCTCCAGCTTTATTATGTTTATCGAAGGTTTTCATAAGTCTTGCGTCCACTTTCATTGCATTCTGGTTTAATGTTTCGGTTGTTTGATATGTTTATCGTTCAAACGTTTTAATTTTCATTTCTTTATTTTGCGTTCTTTTAGAGCTAATTTTTCAATCGTGAGATAACTTTTATTTATGGAATAACTATGGTGGTTTGACAGCTTTTGTATAAAAAATATGTCAAACTGTCCTATTTATTCTTCAGCTAAAAGTTATCCGACTGTTGAAAAATCAGTCCTTAATGTAGTAAAACATATAATATACAGTGTGTCTTCATAACGTACATAATTAAGCATAGTTTCCTTCATTTCGATATGTGCAGCATATCGAAATGAAGGATACTATGCTTAATTTTATCGACGGAAAAAAAGTGACTACTTACCAACTACTTACCTACTGAAGTATTGTACCTCCGTAGCAGTGTGCAGTTGATAGGAAATGTTTTGATTGAGTTATAAACTTATTATTTTTTATTTTATAATTACGCCCTATTAGCTTCAATCACTAGAGGTATTGAGTTTGTTTTATCGATTCGATTGTTCGATCGTTTAGTTATACAGTTTTGTTTAGGTACACAAGGGTCACAGCAGCGAACAAGAATTTTAAAAATGCTATAGGTACTTACTTAGAAAGTTTTTTTTTTTGTTGATTTTTTAAATATTTTTTGTGTCGATAAAATTAAGCATAGTTACTCATTTCGAAATAGTGCACATTGTGAAGACTCACACTGTACGTATAGGTATGTAGAGGTTTAAAGAGATTAAAGTGTAGGTAGGACTCAGGTCTACTGAAAACGAGATGTTTACAAAATATCACCGCACACAACTTTTTGATGCTTTCTTTAAGTACACTGCTTGTTTAGGTATTGTCACCTTCCGAAGTATCTTTGCTCGCAAGAACCATTGTTAGCGAGAAAACAACACCTTATTTTTTTGTGATCCTATAAATGTGGAAATTAGTACGTTCCTGGCAACTTTCTCCTTCCAATTCGTATCGCCAAACTGCCAAGGTTTCAAATTGTGTCTGCAAGTGACAAAAATATAGTTTTTTATTTAATTTCATCTGCTTCTCGACTGACTTCCGGCTGAATTTGTTGCCAAATCTTTTTGTGGAATGAGAAAAATCAATTACCTACTGCAATGAAATATGATGTATTGAATGACTAATACGAAATCTTTAACTGGCACTCGACTCGACAGTATAACTGATGATACGTGCTTCTTTGACGATGAATTAGGTAGGTCGGTATTTACTATTCAGGAACCTAAGTAATACCAACAACGTCAATGCTCTTAGTAATGGCTTTTTCGAAATCGAAAACCTCATATATTTCAATAAATTGAAAAGGTAGAAGAATAGAGAAACAAGCGAGAAGAAAAAGTGGCCCACACATCAATAACAATACCACACAAAAACTGTATAAGCACGCAAAAGTGCATTAAATGCATTTCTTGCCAAAACCATATCACCATTTACCGTTTATCAACAAAAAAGGCGAAATTCCATTATCCCTTAGTTTCAGCAATTTGCTAATTCACTTTACTCATGGAAAGTTCAAAAAATCGGCCTCACAGACAGTTTCGTCGTGCCGGCATCTCCCACGGCCGAATCGATAGCAATCGCCTTAATTACCGACCGATTAAGGCCGATTATGGCTTCCCCAGTAAAAAGTTCACGAAACTGTTTAATTAGACCTCTCCGATGTCCTCAACTGCATTCGAATAAGAAACTTTGTTAGGATTAAAGGTTTGTGACTGCTTTTCTTAAATGTATTTCTTTGAAGGTAAACCGGACTTGCCGTACATTCTTTTTTTTATCATTTCAATTGTGTTGATCAGCTATATAACTTTGTTTAACATGCCTAGGCATACAGTCGATCTCCGATGCTGACCTTAGACAACGCGTTATAAATTGTACTCCATTTTATGCAACAAAATTCAAGCAACTCCTACTTGACTTGCCACCTTGCACAGTTTCACGAGAGCATCTAGGATACAGAATGTGCTATCCCGCAAACACTGCATTATATCTGATGGTGTGATCGATTCTGCATAATTATCTGCCTGATAATGCACAATTCTGATTTGTAAACCATCCACGTTGCTATTGATCATTAAGTGGCGCCGAGCGCCTAGGGTTGATACTTCATAGAAATAGTATTTAGTTTCATTCAAATTAACAAACGGAGTGAAGCCTTCGTCTCTTGGATACAGTATGCAAAAATCTCTCAATATTTCTGACGTCACTCAAATCAAATTATTTAATAATCAGGTCTACATTTCCAATACGGCACGCGAGCTTCAAGCTAGCTCCACATAGCCTCGTCATTTGCATCACTATGCCAACACACCTCTAATTACAGTAATAGCTGCCATGTTCACCTTTTAACCTACTTGTTGCCGTCTCTGGATTCCAATGCATTGTCACCACCTCTCATTTGTATTCTGTCCGTCCTTTCATCACAGACCGCTGTGGTCTCAAGTGTTTCTATCTTCTCTCCTTTTTCTTTTTCAACTAATTCTGTATCACTATCCTTTTCTTTATAATATACCCAATCCATGTGGAAAACAAATACAGAAGGTTCAGTATTGTGATCAAATATTGTTTAAACATCACTATGTGAAGGTTTTCGGTAACAGTTGTTCTGTGTTTGCATGGGGAATGTTTCGCCTTTTTGATTAACACCGACTACTTATCATGTTTGCCGGTATGGTTTCTTTATGTATTTTATTTATTCAATTGGTTGGTCTACATTCCTTAAATGCAATGACATCTGTATTAATACGCATATCATTAAAGTTGTGGCATATTTCATGGTTTACGTTATAAGTTTGTAAAAGCTCATACTTTCTCTACAGGCTTCACTTAAATAAAAAAATCGTTATTGAAATAAATTAGAGTTAAAAAAAATGTCCATGCCATAATTTTTGTCAACATACATGGTATTTTTAAAATTTTGCAAATGCACTCGTATGTAATATTAATATCATAGCCTAATCTTAATTTTGTGTATGTTTTTATAAAATTTTTAGTTAAAAAACTACTTTTAATTTAAATTTATATCCAACAATGTTTGTTCGGTTTCCAAAATCGTATGTCACCATGGTCCCAGCAATAGTCGCTGTCATTACACCAGAAACAATCGCTTCCAACAGTTTATGCATCACCGCTTGTTTGCGCCGCATCTAATTCGCGTAAATTAGGACACGTTGTAAAACTAAAACATGTTATTTATATCTCGGGCGAAGCTTCCAAAATTTCAATAGGTGTTTACCGCAAGTATTTGTATAATTTAATCATCGATTGATACAAAAGTACATACCTACTCATCATGGTAGTGTTCTACTTAAGGTGAGCCAAAGCTTTTTTTCGTATTACCACAATTTGTTTGGGACGAAAAAAATAATCCTTTGAGGATATAGCCTACAATAAGTTAGTCATTGCAATTACTAAGTTATTGTAGGCTATATACCAAACGCCCTGTCTCTAAGGCCTGCTAATAAACTCAGCAAACCATTATAGCAATACGCCATAGAACCATAGTTACCTATGTTTGACAAGAGTGCATTTTGTATGGGCCTTAATTTTCGTAATAATATAAAGGAAGCAACGAATTTTATATAATTTAAAACAGATTAAAGTTTTTTTTTATTAATAAAGCATATTATAAAGTTAATGATAATTGTAATTCAATTTTAAAATTAAACAATAATAATAAAATTATATAATTAATAAATGTCAAATAAATACCCTAATATTAATATTTGTATATTAATATAATATTTGCTGTTGTTTTTATTGTGGATTAATGGAAGAAAAATTTCTCGCAACGGACATGCGTGTAATAATGTATGAACGTAAACAAGACATTCTATAGTTCTCTGCCTAACCTAATTATGTTTAATTTAATCGTATTTACCATGCAAATACGACTAATTTAAAAACCTTTATTGTAACATGTATCACCTTATGGACTACCCATATTCAGGAAAATAAATTATTTCAAATAAATTATTTGATTTGATTTTTACAAACTATCACCATATCAGACAAATTACCAATGCGGACGACATCGTCCTGAATTAATTCCAGACTACCTACTACACCGAAATCAATCGGTCACTAGCCGGAGAACCTGCCTTTCTCCGGCTCATGTGTGTCATGCTATCACCATGATTGGGCTCATCCTGCCCTCTGCATGGCAACCCACTACGACCTCTAAGCAAGAGTCATCGAACCTTAAAATATTTCCTAAAACGGTTAACGTCCCGAATGGGTCGGCAATTACTAGGGTGCGAATGGACTGTGCTTTGGAAACTCCATAAGATTGTATGAAAATTTCTGAAAATTGATATTTGTTAAAAGAAAGCACAAATTTAACAATATACAACCTGTCGTTTTGCATCCTCGTCAAATTTCATTGTGTGGTACAGAACATCAAACCGAATAACTTTCTCCATGGGATCAACATCGTATTCGCGAAAAAAATTTCAACTGTCCCATAGAAAACTTCAATACCTACTCGACGCAAATGTATGGGACGGCTGATTATTTTTTCGCGATTACGATGTTGGTGCCATGGAAAAAGTTGTTCGGTTTAATGGTCTATACCACACCCTTAAATTTGATGAGGATGCAAAACGACACGTTATAGAATTATGGATATATCCGAATTAATAAGTTATTAAGGTCTCTTTATTTTTATGAAAGAAAGGCTGAAGTGACTGAAATTGAAAATGGCCTCTCAAGTTTATCTCCTGTACCTACCTATTCAATGTTTTTAAAATTCAATGTTTTAAACTAACTACTAGTACTTGCCTGATGTAAATTGTTCTCCAAATAATATTTCCATAGTTTATTGACAGTATCTAATAAAGAAGGCGTTAGTCTTTGACAGACCAGTCTACAAAATCCTGGATAATCTTAAAATCATGGTGGCACTACACTAAAATATCACGCGATCACAATCTATTCACAATAAATTGCTGGAATCCACAAAAATTATACGAAAATTCGCTACCACGCGTGCCCTATAAATATTTAAATTGTAAACCGCCTAAAGCTGGTATTGTTCGTGAATTTAAAGTATTCCAAGGGCCTGATGATTTCGTACGAAATTGTATACGGTATAATGGTGATAATTTGTTAAATGTGAGCTTTCGTTTACTTTCAAGTGAATTCCAGAAGTAAGAATTAATCAGAGTCGAAATATCTCGTTATTAGATTGGAATTTTTGGATTTAGGTTGGTGTGTCCCCTCTTTTGTTCGATTCCTTCTGTGAATGGTATTTATGCTTTTGCATATAGTTGCATCATGTACCTATGTAGTATTAACACTTTATGTCTTTCATACTAACATACGTTATTACAAGAAAGGTGCTTCATAATTACCTACACACTCAAACAGGAAGCCAAAAATGATAGTAGGTATCTAGGTATCAATGATGTGCATATGGATTGAGGGCCCGTTTTTTGAACCCTTGCGAAACGAAATAAGACTTATAGGGGATTTAGTTAAAAATAGTTAAAACTTAAAGCAAAGGTCCAAAAATTTCTTAAACGTGAATTAAAACTTTTACGACTAAATAACTTGGGCCCTCAATCCAGACGCCTGCGTAAAATGGCATAGTCTAAATCTCAGTAAGTACTACCTCTGGGATAATAATTTTTATTTAAGAATTTAGTTATGAATTTTTTAAATATTTTAAGAAATTCCCTAATCTGTAGAATATGACATTACAGATTTATGTCGATATATCTAGGGCCCTCAATTCATTATTGTCTGTATTTCGATTTTTTCCTGATTCAACGAGATAACGAGATGACGAGGCTTTAAAAAATATATCTTTTTTTGGGTCAACTTTGAACAAGAACGTACTAAATAGGGCATTATTTGCTGAAATCGGTCGTTGAAAGTGGTGTATCAGAAATCTTGTGATTTTCATATTTTATAATTTATTATCTTTTCATATTTTTGTCAATCCTGATATTTACTCCTTTACGTTTAACCGGAGCTCAGTTCATAATAAAAACATAAATTTTATACCTACTACTATCCTTAACAACTACCATTGATAAGTATGAAATGAGGGATCCAAAATAACTCGAAAACTACAAAAAAATTGTAGAACATCGTAAACCGATAAGTATGGTAGGTACTCTGCTATCAGCTCGCACAGGCTTGAGAAACATCCTGTGTTTGTGGTCTAGTATTCTTGTTCAGAGTTAACATTGTGCGTGGCGGACCACGCACAATAAAGGGTTCCGTAGTTGAAAAGAATTTATCCCAAAAACAAACTTAACATTGGATCCCAAAATTTTTTTTTATGTCAAAAAATTACAAATTCACTATTTTTGGACTTTTTCCTTTACTTGTGCTAGGAGACCTTGCTTCTTGCCAAATTTTATTATTCTAGGTCAACGGGAAATACCTTATAGGTTTTGATTTACTTGCGACGGTTGCGAGTATCAAAGTGTGTCGCAAAATGGCCGTATTTTTTTATTGCGTTGACTTAGATGCTTGTTTTTTTTAGAACTCTAAGGGACAATAGACTTACGTATTTAGTATTAATTTCAACTTGATATCTCAACGTGTCCTTGATAAAAAGGGTCTCGACATACTTACAGACTTGAACATTTTTTTTATGTAATAGAATTACAAATTAACAATTTTCGGACTTTTTCCTTTATTTGTGTTGTATGACCTTGCTTCTTACCAAATTTCATGATTCTAGAACAACGGGAAGAGTACCCTATAGGTTTTGATTTACTTGCGAGTATCAAAATATGTCGTATAAATGGCCGTATGGTTTTATTGCGTTGACTTAGATGCTTGTTTTTTTTAGAACTCTAAGGGACAATAGACTTACGTATTTAGTATTAATTTCAACTTGATATCTCAACGTGTCCTTGATAAAAAGGGTCTCGACATACTTACAGACTTGAACATTTTTTTATGTAATAGAATTACAAATTAACAATTTTCGGACTTTTTCCTTTATTTGTGTTGTATGACCTTGCTTCTTACCAAATTTCATGATTCTAGAACAACGGGAAGTACCCTATAGGTTTTGATTTACTTGCGAGTATCAAAATATGTCGCATAAATGGCCGTATGTTTTTATTGCATTGACTTAGAAGCTTGAGTTTTTTAGGACTTCAAGAGACCACAGACTTACGTATTTGGTATTAATTTCAACTTGATATCTCCACGCGTTCCTGAGAAAAACGGTCTTGACAGACTGACAGACAGACAGACAGACGGACAAACAAGTGATCCTATAAGGGTTCCGTTTTTTCCTTTTGAGGTACGGAACCCTAAAAAGGATATATTTTTTTAAAGCCATCATCTTACCTATACCTATACCTTTAGGTACCTATTTTTCTTACTGACAACTCGCCTATTCAATTTAGCCCTACCTTACCGATAACGCTAAACATCTCAAAATATGGCATCGTCACAAAAATAAGGAAAAACGCAAGTAAAAATGAAATAAATAAAAAACAACAATAAATGGATACTTTTACTGTCCTCGGCCGGGATGGGATATGGACTCGCTTATCGTAACTCCGAACCATGTGGGGATGAACAAAAGATTGTATTTATTTGCCGACTACAGTCCGTGCGCGCGATCCTAGTGCGATCTGGGATCCGAAGGATTTTCTTTATGTGCACTGCAAATGTGATGAAGTCTGAGCTATCAGTTTTCCACTTTTGTTAGTATTTTCTGTATCCAGTTCATCGTCAAGACAAAAATTTGATTTGTGCAGACGAATCCATGTGAAGCTCTGAATTTTAGCCTTCTAATAAACACGTTCCACATATTACGATTTTAGCCTTCGATACCAGAAGGAAGGAAGGAGAAACCACTCAATTACAATGAACATGTTAAATTCCATCAGCATATTAGGTCATACAAAGGACGCACTGTAAAGCAACGCGCGTCGCGTCGTCTGCGCAAGCAGTCGTCATTTAAAAACAATTCTGCGGGGTTGCCTCTCCGCTGTAACTGTATATGGAGTTGCTACGCCAAACTGGGCGCTAACGAAAAAACCAGGCGCTCAAGTCAAAAGGAAACCCGATTGTGGTAAAAAACGAAGTCATCGCCGCCATAGCGTAGTAGAATGCCTCCCCTCTCCGCACGTCGCGCATGCGTACTACGTGCTTTTTTCGCCCGCGCCGGCGCAGCGTAAACAAACCGATCGCAACTGCGTTTGTCGTGCGGTTTGTAGTTTTTGTGAAAATGTTTAGGATTAGTAACGATTTTTTTTTTCTTTATTTAAAGAGCTTTTTCGCTAAATGCGAATATGACACTCTGTAGGTATACAAAAGGTTAGTAGGTACTTAATTAAAATTAGAACATTTTACAGCTCGGTTCTGGGTCTGTTCTTCAAAGCGAACTTAACCATATTTATTATGGGAATTATATTATCCGAAAACGGGATTGATAGATTTATGTTATGGGCGCCAATTTGTGTTCTGAGCGATTGATTCCGGACACATCTCATCAAAATATGATACGTGTCCTCATCTTCGTTACACGTATTGCAAACGGGTGATGTTAACTTTTTCATCATAAAACCGAATTTATTGAGAGGCATATGTCCTGAACGAAGCCTTAATAATATGGTTAAGTCCTACCTGGTAACAAAACACTTATCAATCCAAGGTGAATAATTATGAAGGTTTAGTAATGATTTGAATTGACTTTCTTTTCTGAGAGATTTACATTTGATATAGGAACGCATTGAATCAGAATTATGCTCATGTCTACATATCCATTTTGTAAGGTGTGGGTGACTTGACGGACAATGCTATGAAAAGATGTGTAATCTAAACGTTTTTCATATGTTTCACTACAATTTTCTGTTTTACCTGTACTTACTGCGTGTCGCGACGTTTGCGGATGAGTGCCAATTTGTTTTTGAATGGATTTTGACAAATAGCAAAGCACGTGAGTGATACTTTTACACAAAAGAGAAAAATAAGAAAAACACATAAATCATGTACCTAACCGACAATAGACATTAATGAAGACTATACGATGAAATCTTTCTTTCTCATGGACTGCCACAAGGGGCTATTGGATACGGCCACTTTCAATAGTTTGAGGAGAAGGCGATCGGCGGCGGCGATCTCTCGCGTCCGAGCCTGGTCCAGGCCATGGTGCGGAGCGAGAGTGCATGGGAGGCCGTTACCTCCTTCTGCGAAGCAGTAATGCTCGCGAAGGTGGAGGCGGAACGCGTGAGGGAGAGGCAGCCTCACGCCCTCAGTCGCCGCAGGAGACGCCCTGGGCGGCGGGAATCGGTGGCCGATTCCCGGCCACCGTAGGCGCGGGCTTGCGGACGGTGAGTAGTGGGTAGCTCGCCGTCCGGTAAGGACCAGGCCCGGGTCGACGGCGTGTTGTGATCCACGAGCGCCTCAAAGAGATGTCAGCATAAGATGGGGTCCAATAGGGCCGATGCCGCTGGGGTCGCGGGTTGTTTGAAAAAGATACCGTGGCCCTGGCATGGGCAACTGAAGGAACACGGGTGGGTTTTAGTCAGTAAAAGTCTGACAGGCCCTTCCGCTCCACCCAGAGCGGAAGAAGTCATTTTTGATGATTTCCCATCCACAAAAAAAAACCGGCCAAGTGCGTGTCGGACCACGCACAATGAAGGGTTCCGTAGTTGAAAAGAATTTATCCCAATGACAAACATAACATTGAGTTGAAAAAAATGTTCTCCCATACATTGATATACGTCACGGACAATTCTCCAACTGCATATTTCAATTTGTATTCGCAAAAAGCTATTCTTAAACATAACTTCACGCCTTGTTTCCTCGAAGGGTTGGGCAGAGGTGTACCTATAGTACACCCACATTTTGCCATAAAAAGAAAACTAAAAGGTTTTGATTTACTTGCGAGGTATCAAAATATGTTGCATAAATGGCCGTACTTTTTTTAATAAGTTGACGTAGAAGCTTGTTTTTTTACGTATTTGATATTAATTTCAACTTGATACCTCCACGCGTTCCTGAGAAAAAAGGCCTTGACAGATCACTAACTTAAAAATATTTTATTATGTGATAAAATTATTAATTACCAATTTTCGGACTTTTCCCATTACTTGTGCTGTACGACCTTGCTTCTTAACAAATTTCATGATTCTAGGTCAACGGCAAGTACCCTATAGGTTTTGATTTACTTGCGAGTATCAACATATGTTGCATAAATGGCCGTATTTTTTTATTGCGTTGATATAGAAGCTTGATTTTTTTAGAAATCTAAGAGACCATAGATTTACGTATTTGATATTAATTTCAACTTGATACCTCCACGCGTTCCTGAGAAAAAGGGCCTTGACAGATGACATACTTAAAAATATTTTTATATGTGATAAAATTTTATATGTGATAAAATTATTAATTACCAATTTTCGGACTTTTCCATTACTTGTGCTGTAAGACCTTGCTTCTTACCAAATTTCATGATTCTAGGTCAACGGCAAGTACTTACCCTATAGGTTTTGATTTACTTGCGAGCATCAAAATATGTCGCTTAAATGGCCGTATTTTTTTATTGCGTTGACTTAGAAGCTTGATTTTTTTAGGACTCCAAGGGACCACAGACTTACGTATTTGATATTAATTTCAACTTGATACCTCCACGCGTTCCTGAGAAAAAACGTCTTGACAGACAGACAGACAGACAGACAGACGGACAGACAGACAGACAGACGGTTCCGTTTTTTCCTTTTGAGGTACGGAACCCTAAAAAAGGCAGCTTAGTTCCTGGGCGAATGTACATACCTACTTGTCACGTCTACCATTCTTGTTACTATTCCATAATGAAATAATTGCGTAGGTACCTAGATAGTTTCATTTTCTGTAATGATCAGAAGAATGATAGCTTTTTCAGTCATGGGTTGAGTAAGAACCCGAGTACCTTACCGTCTCATAATTTATACCGATTCAATCGAGTCGAGTCGTAAAATTACGTGTTCATCCTCAATTATCTGCCCTTTCACTAATAAATGCCAACGGCCATCGAAATCGTGGTACCATTCGCTAAATTAATAGGGCTGCGAATTTGCCAACTTTTTAAAGACTTGTTGACATTTTTTTTACCGTGGGTGTGAAAGTGCACTGACCTTTAGGTATATTCTTATATTGATACATTTTGGAAAACACTTCTTAATCCTTGTAATGACAGTGGTAAATATTTATGTAGTAAAGTAAATGTTGGTGCCCACCCTTAATTATTATAGTTTAGGAGCAATTAGGAGCAATAGCATTATCAGCCTATAATGTTCCCACTGCTGGGACACAGGCCTCCTCTCCTCGAGAGGCAGTGGACTGTAATCTACTCCGCGGCCCCAGTGCGGGTTGGTAGATATCACAGTCATGTCTTCAATTATTTTGGCTCTAGGATATGCCGGTTTCCTCACGATGTTTCCCTTCACCGTTTTGAGAGATGAAATTATTGACATAAAGTACCTAAAGCTTTACCACTGGGCCACCACTGCTCTCAACATCGAGCTGAACATTCATGACGATTTATAATTTTCGTGTTATTTGTGTCTGATAAGCACATAAAAAAAGAAAGCCAGTTGGGTAAACGCTTACCTATCTACCTTAATGGCTTCCGAAGTCCCTACTTACGTAGGTACTTAATTACTTTAGTTTTCTTATGATGTTCGTAAATCGGAAAAGTTAATGATAAGAAATGTTCAACTGACTTGACGACACGGTTGGCGCAGTGGTTGAGCGATTGACTGCTGCGCAGCATGTCGCGGGTTCGATTCCCGCACGGAACAAATATTTGTACGACCTACAAGTATTTGTTCCGAGTCTGGGTGTTTTTCTATCTATAATATGTATGTATTTACAAAAAAAAAATGTAGGTATATAAGTAGTTTATCAGCCATCTCGTTACCATAACACAAGCATTAGGTTGCTTAGCTTGGGACTAGATGGCGTTGTGTGAAATGTCCGAGGATATTATTATTATTATCAAGTGTCTTGACAATTCTCGGGACCCTGGAGTCCCGGACCTTTAGAAGGCGTACGAGGGGCCAAAGCCAACTCGCAGAGGCCCGTTAGACGCTTTCAATGAAATGAGGCACCAACCGACGATTATCCCTGTACGCACCATGCAAGTGCACCCAAGGACAACCCCCGGTTGGTGTAGGACTATTGCAGTATATGGAAACAAAGACATTGGACTATGGATTTGAGTGGCTAAAGTGGACTGGTGCTGGTGAACTATGAAAGGACTATGGCCCCTGCCGGATCAATGTTTTATAATACACGGATAAAATGCCAGGGGGTGACTTGCACACACAATAATGGGCCCCGAAAAGGTGGCTAGCACATAGTGTCGTAGCGGCAAGGGGGCAACATGTCCTGAGGTGCTTGTGAGGAGTGGAGAGGTATCCCACGGTTCTCAGAACAATCCCAGAGCCCGGAAGATGGTCAAGATCCCTACAAACACTTACTGGAATACTTCCTTCCTCCGAGCACGTTTGCTCTTGCGAATCTCCACTCAAACCGGCCAATAAAGGCAAGCAAGAGGTGGGAGCTCTGTTCCCCGTCAGTGTTCACTCCAGCCGGCCAATAAAGGCAAGCGAGAGGTGAGGAACAAGACTTCTCCCGGGAGATAGTGTCCGTGGGGTAGCTACTGCCCAACAGCTCGCCACATGCTGCCCTGCGGGTTTCTGTATCTCTCTTGGTCTGGCTCCTCATCCTAGACCTGTTGCGGCAAAGTGAACTCTACCGGCACAGACCTAAAATTCGGAGCGCGCAAGCCCCACCACGACGTCAACGTAGAGATACTTTATTATTATTATTAACTTTTCATAATACCTAAATAGACAAGTGTGCTATTATTAAAATGACCACAACAATGCATCATTTTATCAAGATAAGTAATGACAGGCAAACCCAGGTAAAACCTGAAACCACAAGAAAATCCTCAAGAAAATTTGGCTCGTTCAATCCATGAAAAATCACAGCGTGCATATTCTCATTTCGAGGAAAACCTGTGACTCAGGGAAACGTATTATATTGTTGAGATCGTTACGTTTAAATTTACGCACACGCTTACGGCGCTCGTCGTGTCATTTCGGAACTACCTACCTACAGTGGGTGAACTATTTTAAAATGTAAAAAATTGGAACGCCACTCGGTCAGCAATCGGTCATTGTAATTACGAGTGTTCGGAAGAATGAATTTTGTTTATTTGTTGCTGGGAAATCTTCGAATGTGTCTTTTATAAGTAACCCAAAAGTTGTAACCTAATTAGTTTGGTTTGATGTATCTTTTAGTCTGTAATCTTTAAATAAGATTAGCTTTTTAGCATACCACTTTCAGATTCTGCCAAAATGTAATGTTAATATTTGAAAACTATTTTCATCACTGGACAATAAATCAGCTCTGCGCATGCAGAGATTCAAGTGCATCTAAAGATTTTTCTCGAGTTAATATTTTAGCTTTTCAGGAGAACATAAATCTACCGCCCAATATCCTTCAAATGTGTCCGTCTCAATTATTTATGAAAGCAATATAACAGGAGAAAAGTATAATAAAAATAGTAGACATAATAACCACCTGAATTTTAATACCCATACTTCATTTAAAGCTAAATATAAGTAACCACATATAATGAAAACCAAGCCGCTCCATGATTGAATGATGTTTTTTTTACTATGGAATTATTACTGAAGCACTTAAATTTTTACGACGAGTCTCCTGATCGACCACCGACGCATTTAATATGAAGACGTAACCTGAATCTATCGATGGGTAGGTACAGAAAGCCAAATAATGTAGAGGAAATGTAAAATGCATTCAAGAAGGTCCAATTGCAATAATGTTATGAAGTTTGTAGGTACAGGAAAAGGCGGAACTTAGATCCTAAAATGCATGTTTAAGGCGATTAAAGACCCTAACAGCGCCACCATTGAGAAAAAAAAGAATAAGTCAGGAGATAGATCGCCAGAAACGGCCGTTTTTGGGGTAACTGCTTTAACTTCGAACCAAGGAGGTTGATGTTGATTTTTTGCCTGATCTGACCTCTACCTCATCTGACTAAAAATGTGTGCATAGGAAATTTCAAAATGTTCCTTATGTATCTCCAAACATATTTTCAACGGTGTCGCTGCCTGCTAGCAGCTACAGTTGACTAGAGATTGTGTAAAACCTGTTAAGGTCTATTTTGTTTCTATTGTGAGCAATTAAAGTGAACCGATTCTGTTGCTGCATTTTAATCTCAATTTAATGAAATATTAATTAGTATTTATCCTAAATAGGTACCTACTTCGCGCTAAGTTAGCTCCATTTTTCTGTATATAGGTATATTTCAGTCATCTTAACCTGCAAAGTATAACAAACTAGGCACTCTAAAACTGTGAATTAGCAATAAAGGGAGCCCTCGCACCCGATCCTCACAATGAAGATATAAACACATGTTTTTATGGCGATTGTAACGCAATTTCTCGAAGGAACACACACGATGCCACCACGGTAGGTGGAGATTGAGAGAAACATAAATTGCTGTCGATATTATATTATGTGGGAGAAAAAATGAACTGCAAGTAGCATTATGAAGATCGTTTGTATTGATGTTTTGAGATAATTGGTTTTAATATTGAACTTAAAGATTTACTCGAAGCAAATGATATTATGAAATAATGCTGTAGAACTAAAGATAAAATTGATGGAAATAAAATTGTCTCTTGGTAGCAGCATGTAAACAAGCTTAGACAAATTTAAAAACAAATAGCTCACACCGGTGTGTCATCGCGTATTTAGCGGTTATAGAAGTTGGTAAATAGAGTACCTACCTATAATACCTAGTAGCAATAAATCGATGCTCGAAATTTGCTCGAAATTATTTGTCAATCCTTCAACATCGAATTTGTTATATAGCTGGTGAGCAAGAAGTGGCAGTTCAAGGTTAAGAGTAGTTAAAGACCTCACATTAATAAACGTAGGTACCTACGTTTATTAATGTGAGGTACAGACAATTATCAGAACTAGCAACCAGTGCAAATACTTCACATGAGTCAGTGTTGACGAAAACCGTTAATTGTTACTAAATAAGATTTCATCTAATATCCATCAAGTTAGAGTAGTAAATAAATAATCATCAACAAAGATATACCTAAACACTCTAACTAAGCTGCATCTATTGTGGCTGCAGAGTTAAAAATAAAAAGCAGTTTATTTTGAAACTGTCGGCCCGTCTGCGCTGTCTTTAATTACCACTGGATATTTATATCGGCCAAGCACACTAACGCTCCTTATTTTCATTGCTGGGTAAACAATTTGTTTTATAGTTTCTTTTGATTTGGATAACATATCAATCTGTGATTAATTTTCAGCTGTTACTTTGTGGTGCGTTATATTGATGTTCGGTTGTTGATACTAACTGAATAGCTAGCGCCATCTGTTTTTAAGTAGCAGAAGCTACCGCAAAAACCTTTGTAAAGGTTTGTTTTATTTAATTTTTACCCGACTGCGGCGAAGCCCAAAAGGAGGTTTATGTATTTGACCTGTATGTAAGTATGTATGTATGTAAGTATGTATGTATGTAAGTATGTATGTATGTATGTATGTATGTATGTCCGTTTCTTTGTTCTCTCGTAACTCAAACGAATAAACGGATTTGGATAAATTATACGTCTTTAGATTTGTCTTGGTGGCGCGAGTGTCACTGGCTACATTAACATCAAAAACCGGTCAAGTGCGAGTCGGACTCGCGCACGAAGGGTTCCGTACCATATTATATGTTTAACAATCGCAAAGATAACTTTTTACTTATTGTGTAATGAACTAATGATACTGTGAATTACAAGGTTATTTTTTGCAGTTGCAGAAAATCACCCATGTTTAAACAAAATACCTTATGAATCGCCGTTTTCAGTATTGTTGATTAAATACAGTATTCATGGTACCTACATGGTATAAAGAAGTTTCAAATTCCTAATTTGTTGAATTGTTGCGCTAGAGCTCGTACAAAAATGGTCTAAAATTTACAACTTTTGCGGCCCCCTATTTCTTAATTTTAAAAGATAAAAAGAAAATATGTTTGTACTCTACTCAATGAGTTCTAGATTAAGACACCCCACATGCTAGATTAAAATTTTTATTTTTTTTTCAAAATGATAAGTTTATTGTATGGGGACCGACCCCTTATATTTTGCTTTATTTTTATTATTTGTTGTTATAGCCGTAATAGACAGCGGAGGCTTAGTAAGTTTGTACTGGACTGTACGTGGTTGTCTGATTTCATGGATTTTAATTTTCTTGCGCGGAACCCTAATTATTTTTCTAAAATAAAAATAGCCTAAGTTACTCCTTAAAACATCAGCTATATGCCATCAAAATCGGTGAAAATTCGTTTGGCAAGTTTCCTAACTTGACTCAAAGTACCATTTTTTTAATCGGACTGCGCTTTAAAATTCTTCTATACAAACTTTAACATCCCTAAACCTCATTTGAGGCGTAGTTTTGAAAAACTAATAATGAAAAACATTATTACTTACTTATGCAAGTATTTGTGCTAAGTTTGAAGTTCATTAACCAAATTAATAAGATTTTTCATATAAACTGTATCTCTGTTTTCACGAACACAGATAAAGAATTTCAAAAATCGTCTGATATGTTTCCATAACTTGACTGAAACATTATTTAAACCAATTTTAGAGTTAATCAAGCCCCCAAATAAAATCCTCCGCTATAAAGTTAACTTTTCACCCCTTAGGGGTAGATTTTTGGAAAACCCTGATACACGTTAGTCTTAATTTTTGGTCTCAAGTATATAAACTGAGTTTTGAGTTAATCGGACCGCGTGTTAAAGTTCCTCCATACAAACACTCCCAATCTCTCCTTAGGGGGTAGTTTAGGAAAACTAAAAATGATAAACTTTATAATTTACTTAGATGAATATTCGTGCTAAGTTTCAAGTCTATTAACTCAAGGGATAGGATTTTTCATACAAATTTTCATCCCCTATTTTACCCCCTTAGGGATGGAATTTCCAAAAATCCTTCCTTAGTGGATGTTTACACTATACATATAAGGTATCTATGTGCAAAATTTCAAGTCTCTAGGTCCATTGGTTTGGGCTGTGCGTTGATATATTAGTCAGTGACTCAGTCAGGACTTTGATTTTTGTATATATATAGATTTACCATGTTATTTTAAGACCACAGACTTCTTATAGGTTTTCCTGTAATCTACAGGTATAGAACTATTTTCTATATTTTTTTCAATATTTTAGGCTCAGTAGTTTCGGAGATAAGGGGGGGGGAATGGTCAATTTTCTTAAATAACTTTAAAACAATATATTTTAAAATTATAAAAAATATATATATGAGACCCTCATAGTAAGCCCTTTCATTTGATATGTCACACGGTACATTTTACAAAACTTTTTTTTTTAAATTTTCTTATTTTCCCCCTAAAAGTGACTCTCATATTCAAAATTCATATATTTACTTTAGCTGCACGTGTTTGGGTCACAGAAATCCATATGTGTACCAAATTTGAACTTAATCGGTCTATAAGATTCGGAGCAAATTGGCTGTGACAGACGGACAGACAGACAGACACACGAGTGATCCTATAAGGGTTCCGTTTTTTCCTTTTGAGGTACGGAACCCTAAAAATTAAGTAAAATGGCGGATTTGGGGTGACATATTGTGGAGTTCGAAACTTTTTTGTCTTCTAATACCATCGAGTGGGGTAGGTATCAAAATGAAGGGTTTTAAAAGGTGATTACAAAAATATATACAACTTATATGTTTAAAAGTAATTCGAAGTGACAAATCGAATTTTGATTTAAAAAAATTTGCTTTGAGCAGCCGAGTTAGGAAGGACCTCGAAGGCTTGGCTATTTGTGCACTTATCCAAAAAAGCTTTTAAATAACCCGCAGGGCTAAAACTCTTTGCAAGAACTAAATCGTTTGCGAAATCTTTCACATTTGTAAACTAAAAAGCTGGAAATAAAAAAGTAATTAAAAAAACTAAAAAACCCGACTACAGTAAAAAACTAAAACTGAAAAGCTAAAAACAAGCCCATTTTAAATTTAATAAAAGTTGGAAGCAGGCGGGACCCATTCCATTTTTATATTGTATCAAACTCAAACGGGTCCCGCCTGCTTCCAACTTTTATTAAATTTAAAATGGGCTTGTTTTTAGCTTTTCAGTTTTAGTTTTTTACTGTGGTCGAGTTTTTTAGTTTTTTTAATTACTTTTTTTATTTGTTTTGATTATGGTAATAATAGATTAAAATACTCTTAAAAAATAAGTAAAAATGTAGATTTTTTAAATAATAATAAGTAGGTTATCAAATAATCTTATTTATCTAGAAAGCTGTCACGTTGACGTTATTTTCATTCATTGATGTACCTACTAGGGATGCAAACGCATCGATACGCCGTTCTGCCGATACGATACCGATACTCTTATAAAATATCGGCGATACCGATACGTTTAATGAATTTAAATAAAAGTAAAATAAATAAAATAAGTTTTTTTTTTATTTCATATAAAAAAAATTATGTACCTACATACTTAAAATAATTATGATTATTAGTTATTAAAATTAACATTAATAGGATTTTTGTTTAAAAAACAAAGTGATCTCAAGTTTTGCGGAGATATGCGATTTCGCAAGTCTGTTTGAATGAGACCTGCAACAGAAAAGTCTCTCAGATGCGACAGAACTCATTTGGAAACTAAAGTAGGTACCTATTTCTGCGCCATTTTTTTCAAGTTTGTGTTGTTTATGACGTCATTATTCGTGTCTCGTTTACAACGAAATAAGACGAAACAGCACGCGCGTTTACATTACTTTTTTGAAGCGCACAATTTGAAACGTATCGTTGTACCGGCATTAAAAATATCGCCGATGCCGATATGTCGGCAAACAAGAAGTGTCGCCGATATATTATATCGGCATCGATATCGGTATCGGGTGCACCCCTAGTTGGTACCTACTGCCAATTTAGTATTCTTAATAAAACAACGCCACGACCTTTGGAAAGTCAACACTTCGCAGAAGTCATGACAAGCTTAACGGGCTTCTGAGACTTAATCAAGTGCATCCATCTTCTTATATTGCCAAATGCCTTTCAGCTTAGCAATAACAATTACCAGTAGGTACCAAAGTCGTAACAGGTAATGAATCTCCGACCTTCGGCTCTTCACATTATTGGACAATGGTTTGTCATTCGGTCGACTCCAACGACACTGTTCTGAGTCACTTGGCTAGCAGCCAGTTCACCTCACCTGTGATGTTCCAATTCAGTTTCCGTTCAGGATGTGGTCCCTAGCTCCCAGACTATTTATATCAGGTGACGATGTATTTGATTAGCCACGGTCTACGCTCGTAGACTGATTTTTTAGTAGGTGTTTTGGTGGGAGTGATGCAATCAGCACCTGAGGTGACATGCCGATCTATATTGAGGTGTTTTTGAGAAAGTTCGGAGACTGCACTGAAATTTTGATCTGCTTACTGGACTAACAACAAAAAAATATAAGTACATACGAAAAATCTAGACTCTAACCAAATCGGTACCTATCTATCCGACGCCATATATCCTGTCTGAGTACCAACATGTCGGTGTACCTAATGTATTATGTGACGCCTTTTCAAAAGATGTGCCTATTTACCTTGGCAGCTCCAAGCTGCTTTCATCTGACGTAATTGTCCACTTTCGTCAATAGAAATGGCGTAAAAATCCCATTCATGAGCCGAAAACTACTGGTTAAAGATCTGTGACGTTAGGCCGACAAGCGTGGGTGGTAGGATTGGCATCAATGTCAATGATCCTCCATTCACATGGTTTTATGGCATTCCATTCAAGCGTGGCGGACGCTATTGAAATGCTACGACGCCTAACTTCAGTTTTGGCGAAAAACTAAGTATTTGGATTGGAATAGACGGAATAATAGAGGAAACGTGCATTAGCGAAACCTTGAAGTAGGTACTGATAATAATTGATGCTGAAGAAACTGTAATTTTAGATATTACCTAAGCTCATTACTAGAATCAAATATCTAATGTTCCATGGGGTGAAACAAGAGCCTACCCCCCCATAATGCACTGTTACAGCAGATCGTTGACGAGAACATGAGTAAATCTAATTACTAGTAGGTACCTAATGCAGACAACAGAAAGTCTAATTCTTCATCCGTACCACATATGTAGTTGCTAAGGAAAATCTTGAACCACTTTGCACAAATCTACCTGAAGACCACCATTTAACAGGCAGGTGCAATGTGTTACCAAAGGCTTTAATATCATTGTACTTAAAAACTATCTTAACATGCACACTTCCTATCACAAAGGAAACCCACATCTCTATAATGTGTTCCCAGAAGAATCAATAAACATTTCAACAACAAATCGCAAAACGATTTTGATAATTTAGTGATCAAAGAATACCATAAATCTGGGCATTCAAAGTTATGAATGAACTAGTGAGTGGGTGTGAGGTTGAATGGGTGACGTCACGATGATGAGCTCATAGGGCTCATATTATGGGGTGTCAAGTGATGTACGCTGGCCATAGTGGCATGCATTAAGGGACGTAGGTGGATCTACGACAGTAGCTGTGGTCTATACAGGATGATTTTTTTATCATGCACCAAATCGAAATGGGAGATTGTACTCATCATTATGAACAACATTTACTATGGGATCAAAGTTGAAATCGCGACAAAAAAATCAGCTGTTCAGTACATTTATCTACATCAAACTCGTCAAAATGTACAGAACAGCTGATTTTTTTTTTCGGGATTTCAGGTTTGGTCCCTTATTAAAAGTTGTTCATAATGATGAGTACATTCTCCCATTTCGATTTGGTGCATGATAAAAACATTCATCCTGTATATCTGCTATTTGTTAAGAAGGTTTCCGTACACAACATACGCGCTCTGACGTGGAGTTGCCACCTTTATTTTATTGTATGTAATGTGTCCACATTACATACAATAAAATAAAGGTTGCCGTGTCAATAGTAACGCAGTCCAATAGTTGGTTTCGAAGAAAAAGAACATAATTTAAGGAGAGGCACGAGTATGACACCTTGTGTTTCTGAACAATTACAGTTGCAAAAGCTCAGTGAGATTTACTTTATTAGTATTGAGACTTTTCTTTTTCTTGCACAAAGTCATTGAAGGTCTATCTATAAAATTTTTATTACAACCTAGACTGAATCTAATTGTAGTTATTTATGAACACACGCATGCAGCTGTTACAAACTCCACGTAACGCGGCTCTCTGCCAAATTTTGTTGACGTTTGGTCAAAATTTACAATAACGTGTCTTAAAAAGTTTTCAGCGGGCAGGCGGGGCGCCTGGAACTGGAATTCATACAAAAATATATGTTCAACATAAAATGTGTTTGAGCTTTCGCAATCCTAGCTGTTCCGACCAGACATTAAGGATGACACATCCTAAAGAAATAGTTAATGATTTACTACTAACACTTTCGTTTTTTTCGCTTTACACACTGATAGTACAGCCAATTTTTTTTCCGTCGCCCGTGGATGGGATGATGTCTAAACGAGAGAGTCCCGTTTAGATAATACCAGTTTATTTCGGTTCTTACATATGTTACTCGTCACACAAAATAATAAGGCCATTGGCCTAATGACAGCGGCTTATTTTTAGTTCGGGACTTTTGAAGGCGACTTGCTTAAGTGTTTGTGTGGAGATAGGGATTTTTCCAATTTCCTCTGAATGTTATGATGCGATGTGCAGTCGCATAACTTAATTTTTGCGATGTGCAGTCGCATAACTTAATTTTTCGCGACTGTAATGTAGGATATTTGAACTCGACTACTACTGGGAATTGGATTAACGACGGACGTATAAAAAATTAAGTTGCCATCTCAATTAGTTAGTCGCAGATTTTCTACAATACTTAGGTATCGGTAAAACCATTCGGGAAATATGTAACTTATTACGATTTTTTGTCCCAAATCTAGATTTTTAAATTAGTTTCTTGTATGGTTTCTTTTTCAGACTGAAAATCAACATGCGGGAGGATCACAGATTCCGCAACTCTTTTTTCTAGCATTTCTTGATACTTTTCAAATCTTGACTAATAGTCGTAACCTTATCCCCAGGTAGCCCAGCGCGCGTGGAACCAATGCAGTCGGTGCGGACGACACGGGGCAACCGGGTGCGACTGGAGTGCAAAGCAAGCGCACGGCCGCCCCCTCGCATCTCATGGTATAAGGACGGGAAGCCCGTCGCCGATATCGCGTTAAGGAGATTCCGGGTGCAGAATTTTAGGTGAGATCCAACTTTCAATCTGTCGAAGATTTCTGTAGATCACTTCTGGGGTTAAACCCTCGTTTTTAGAAAGTTATATTTGTTTGTAGAAAATTAGTTTGGCAAGCATGTATAACTTATCAGAAAAATGAGAGCCTCCAAAATAATCACCCAAGTCAAGAATTCAACTTGGGACATTCGTATTACCATAATAATTCTTCGCAGCAAAACGGCATTTAAAGACAGGCGTCATCAGGCGTGCTAATATGTCCCTTACTACAGCAGCTTTAATGATGACCATTAATAATAAATAAACGCATAGGTATTAAATATACGAGTATTTATCTCCCAAGCTGCTACCGTAATGACCCAGTTGACTTCAAGCAATGTTGATCTTGATCCAAAATGGGAGCATGTTTGTGTACTAGAAACGTATCTACTTCAGCTAAATAGTAACAATGTTGTCTGCAAACAAATGAGGCATGCACTCATATGGTGCTAACATTAAATGCAACCATTACTACACTAATCGCAACTGCAGACAGCTGTCATTGACCGACCTGGAACTGCCTGGAAGGGCATCCCCAAATACTTTTGCTGCTGAATCAAGCAAAAATAAACCTTAAGTGGAAGATAAAGAAGACTAGACAATACCTTAAGAGGTCAAAATGGATGTATAGAGTAATTATTATGATTGAGCGTCGCGGACAATTTCATGGGTCGTTGGGCGTTATGATGATGATTTAGATATTTTGCACAAGGGGACTGTTTGCCAAATGAATGTTAAATGTTAATGTCCGTCTTGGAGTAGGTAAGTAGTCTTGTTTGTACAGTTTAAAATTAAGGACATCGATTTAAACTGCAAATGTGTGATCTTTCATACAATTAATTAATTCGAGTAGGTAGTATAGTATTGCATAAGGTATTTAGGTACTATTGAAAATAGTAAACCGAGAATTTTCTTCATCTTCATGAATAATTACGCCTTTTATCTATCTATTTATAAATAAAAAGAGAAGTCCTGACTGACTGACTCATCAACGCCCA
Source organism: Cosmia trapezina (assembly GCA_905163495.3). Lineage (NCBI taxonomy): Eukaryota > Metazoa > Arthropoda > Insecta > Lepidoptera > Noctuidae > Cosmia > Cosmia trapezina. The sequence continues at coordinate 30,441,966 of LR991020.1, read as the reverse complement.
GCCCAAAACAAACCATTGGACCTAGAAAGGTGATATTTGCACAGAGGTTACCTTTATAATGTAGACAAGGATTAAAGATTTCCTGGTAGTGGGTTCCTGTGGGATATGTTCCGACATCCACGTGGGCTAAGGCGCGGGCAAAAGCTAGTAATTAAATAATTACACTTCATATTTTCAACATAACTATTGCAACACATTTCAGGAGGCGCTCGGTATTAGTGATAAGGCACGCTCGTAGTGAAGACTCCGCAGCGTACGAATGCAGGGCACAAGGTGCGGTGGGGCCTCCGGCCGTGGCCAGCGCCAACGTCAGCGTTCTACCTCCAGTCACAGCCGCGCCTGATGACCCGAGTGAGTAAGAGTATCTGCTTTATTACGTTGCTGTATTGTTGTGTGAATGTGTCGTTATAAGGTTGAGGTCGAATCTATAAAGGTGACAAAACACTTTTGGGGAGGTTGACCTCTTTTTCTCAAAGGTGTCTCACAAGGTCCGATACTTGGACCTACGCTTACGGTTAGTCTTGATTATTTTCATTAACGAATCATCCATTTTAAACGTTCAGACTTCAGAGATCGTTCGTTCGTTCATGTAAAGTAATAAATACCATAGCTGACATACGACAGTCCTTTTTTACAATATGCTGTTGCTAAATTCACAGATAAGCGTTAATGTTAACAGACCTAGAGCTTCATTCGAATAGCGACTAGGTACCAAATCGATGTACCTTGATTCAACAGTATCGATACATAAACAAAGGAAGACAACAAACCATGTCACATTGTTTACCGATACTCATACCGTTGTACTGAGAACACTTGGGAAACTTACTGCTTCTTCCGCGAATGTCGCTCAAACAATGTCTGTACACAGGCCAATAGGTGATCGGTTACATTGTATAATGTATCATTCGTTTTGTATCGTGTTCTGTTAGGGACGAAACGGATGATTGTGAGATGCGTCCTTCAAAAGGCTACGAATCAATAACTATCTAAGTATAGAATATGGACCCTAATGTAGGTACATAACCTACGATTTTTACTGAACACTCTTCCAAGCTTGACAGGGTTTTATGTAATTTATTCAAAGATGAGTCCTATGAACATGTTTCTTCCAAAACTAGTTTTGTCCCTGTTAACTCTTTGGGTTATGAACCATAAAATGAGCAACTCGAGATTGCTTGTCTTACCACGGCAATTCACAGCGATCTTATCATTATTTTAGATAAAAGCATCCGATATTATTGCTCTATATTACAATGTCTTTTCATCTCTTTTCCACAGCGTCGCTGGGCTCGCCATGTCCGATGCCCGACCCGTCGTCCTACTGCCTCAATGGAGGCACCTGTTTGTTCTTCGAGATCGTTCAGGAGCAAGCTTGCAAGTAAGTATCAAGTTTAACTACTTAACTTTCTTGGTTCAATGCGCAATGTCAGTCATTGACTTTTTATTCAAAATTGATTTGAGCTTCTGTGTGGCTCAAGTCATCATGTGAATTACTTTTATGAGAGGCAGCACTTAGCACATGGGTTTTGCCTCATGAAAAAACAGTGCTATGCCAGGTTGCTTATTTTTGGCCACTTTTGAAATAGGTTCTAATGGTTGTTTTTCTTTGTCTCCAGATGTCCGGAAGGCTTCAACGGGCAGCGTTGCGAGAACAAGGATATATCGAACAGAAGCAGTATGTCCCATTCCTACACATGTAAACTGGGCCTCTCGAACACGTACTACTGTTAGCCAGCGAAGCGCAGGCGCATAACCCACCTCGTTCCAATTTTAAATTTAAATTTTTTAGCTCGCGACTTTCCGACGGACTCTGCTGGACTGTGAAAACTTTACGTTTTACGAGACAGATATCTGCATCTATTTGTAGATTTACATTAATATTTCTTAAAATCATCAATGTAAAATACGTTTTTATTCGTTTTATAATTTATACTAATGGTATCACACTTTTATTTGGTATGCTACAATTTGTTTTATGATTACAGTTTTAATAGTTTTCACAGCCCTAAAGCCTAGTGATTCCATCGCGAACGCTTCTAGGAAAAAAATACGAGAATATTATTGCAAATACGAGCTGTCGCAAATGTTGCGACAGTGTATTATGCTGAATACTTAGGATTTTTAGTAGCCAGCCGTGCGAATGGCATTTGTAAATAATAAAAAAAACATGTTTGTTTTATGAACCTCGAGTCTGAAAATCGATTTGAAGATTCTAATTTATTATTTTTTACTAGTTAATATCTATCGCTTTTATGTAGGTATAATATTTCATTTGAAATCGGTAACATTTTAACTTCACGGAGCTTTAAATTATTATTAAATTATTTATACTAATAGCCCAGTGAGATTTTATACTTCTAAGTATATTTCCATTTAACAGTTCCAACAATTATATTAACTATAATTATAATTGAACTGAGTTTTCCTTAACGTTTCACGAGTTTTATCGATTTTTCTTTGGTGATGATAACCGAATTAAGTCTAATGTAAGACTTAACTTTTATGTATTATTGCAAAAAGTGCTATTTCTTTAACTTTTACTATGAGCGATAACTTTTGCAATCCATTTTTTTCTTCTATTATTGAAGATGTAAATATTTTAAACATTATTTGTAATATTTGCAATTTATTATTGTTATTATTAACTGTAAGGTTTGATAACTAGTAGTATGTAATATTATGATAAAGAGACTTGCAACTTATGTACATATCTATTAGGGTAAGGGTTTTTTTTACAAAAATAGAATTCTGAAAATAGTTTTGCGTGCTTGCTATGCGATGGACTCTTTAATTCATAATTAGTAACGTAATCTCTAGTAACAACAAAAAAAATAAATAAAAAGTGGTTTTTATTTTAGTCTTCTTATCAAATTTAAAATAAAGTCTTGTAATTAAAAATAAAAATGTTACGATTTAAAATTGACTAATTATTTCTGTACATAAATCATAGCAAGTACAGCCAAAAAAGAGTTAAAAAAGGCAATTCCCATATTTTCACCGGTCCGTTACATCACCTAGTCAGATACCAGTTTTAACTATAGCTAGGTTAATAAATAAATTAATTTAAATATAATTTTACGAGTGTGTCTAATTGGACGTATGGTTGTGGATATAGCGATAACATTTTTTTATTTCTCTGTTGTTTTCTAACTCGCTATATGGGACCGAAACTTGCACAATAGTTTTACAATTGTTATTTTAGTTTTTTTTTTTTCATTTTGTATAAAGTTCTTACGAATTTAAGTTCACTAAGTATTTATATTATGTAATTAAAGTAGAAAACTGACTATTTATTTTTAATAAAATTTTGAGGATTTTTAGGGCATTTATAGATACGACTAAAATGAAATGGCGTCGCTCGGGAAAATTCTGCACTCGTCACCAAATATTTACTTCGAGGTTTATTTAATGAAAGTCAACTTAAAAGCTTTTCAATGGAATAAATATCACTTGGTACACTGCACTTGCCTCATCAACCCGTGCCAGTATTTTCTTTGAGTGACGTCATTCCATTTTTAACATGAGTTTTTGTATTCTCACAACAAATATTAAGCCGCGAACATCAAAGTCGATGTAATGGATATACCAAAACCACAATAAAAGAATGAGTGTTGGAATTAACAGAAAAGCGACAATGTTATGTTTTTATTTTTCATTTGCATTTTCCTTTAATCCTTTAACAAACGTGACGGAATGAACATGGGAATTAGAACAATCTGAAATGGTATGTATATTCGAAATTTATTTTATGTCGTGCACTCGTATAATAACACTCCGCACTCATTTACAATGAATGACAAAATGTAACTTCTTCCACAATTCCCTGTATTGTCCTTTCCTCGTTACATTTTATCATTTTACTTTCCTCACGGCCTACTAATGCTTTTTATGTACGTTGGTACCTACTAATACACAAGGGCACAGCATGCAGAACGCATGTTACTTCTTTAAACTTACTATTTGTTGTGAGATAACAATAATTACTTGTACGTATAACACTGGCACACTGCATGCAAACAAAGTTACTTTTAGGAAAATCTATAACATTATTTCTGTACGCAGGTAAAGGCGAACCACTGTGGTGAATAGAGGAGCAACGATAAAGTAACGAAACGGTACTCTGAAGCGAAATGGTATTTTGGCATTTTTTATATAAAATATCATAGATTTAAATCGTTAGATTAGCCCTCACCATACCTAAGGCGAGAATACACATGCCTTTAACTTGCACAAAAGTATACAAGTAGCTTGCATGCCATGTGCCATAACAACTTCTGACTGGTGAATGTCACAATGTATTCCCGCCTTAGTAACGCGAAAAAGTGTCCATACTGAGAAGAGTGAGCTCACACGTTATTAAATAGCGCTTCCATGACAATCAAGTGTAGCCACTGCGTCATTGTGTGTCAGAGATGTCAAAACGAAACGACTATCTTTAGACGCGGTAGAGCAAATAATCTAAATCTAATCTAACTTCTTAATCTTTGTAAAATATTAATAAGAAAAAAGCATTCCTGCATTTTAATGTTATCCGATGTAGGTGATACTTTGCGATTTGTTAATATTATTTTGCCTATGAATATTACGAAGTATAGCAACTAAAGACACGATTTCCCACTGCCTATTTATTTGTCGAATTTAATCATTAAAATATACTGGAGTCTTAGTGCAAGCTGGTAATGTGGGTAGTAAATTTTAGGGGATCTTTTTTCAAAAATTCACCGGGATTTTGTTTCAAGTCTACATGTTTTTTTAAGAAGATAAAATGGCATGATAGACAAGCACCTCTTGCTTGAGGCGTGCATACGCGACGGTTGCCCACTGCGCGCTTGGGCTTGCAAGACTATATTTGCGGCTTGCACATATAATTATATTGAAATATACATCCAGTATATCTACACAATATGAGCTTTAGATAAGCTTACTTTTGCACGAAATATAGATTTAAGTAAGGTTTATTTATTGGGGTAATTACGATAATGGAGTAATCCCGATTGATGATAATTTGTACCAAACGCAGCGGCATTTTACATATTGACAACACCATTATGTTGCCAATATGTAAGTAAATACCCGTAATCACCCCCAATAGACTGTATCTTGTGGTGCTTAAGAAAATGTAAGTTTTAACAAAATTAATTCCATTCTATGTTCCTAATATTCGAACGGTAGACTTAAGATATTAAGAGGACATCTTCGTTTCAGTTTCCAAACACCCGTTGCTCTGAAATAAACGCACAAAAACATGCTTCTTTAAAATCATTAAATGTAGATACTACTCAATACAAATAATTATGTCAAGTAGCGACATCTATGAGGAAAATCAAGGCAACAGGTGATAGGAAACTTATAAAACAGACTGATAAACCAGAGTGACAATAGATTATAGTAATAAGTCCTTCCACGGTTATTTTACCTCTGACAGTAGCAATCCAACAGCAACCTTATTGTAACGAGAATAAAGATCACTTTGATTTTGACAGAATTGTCAGTGGCAGCAACCCAACAGCAACCTTATTGTAATAAAAAACCGGTCAAGAGCGAGTCGGACTCGCGCACCGAGGGTTCCGTTCCGATTTCTGAAAGTGTGCGTGTGTGTGAAAAGTGTGCTATTTACAGACATCGTTTTATATTTCCTGTAATCTTTACATAAACTTCTATCACATAGAATAATTTCAGATTTTTATCTTTGCAAACATCGGAGATAAGTGGGGGGAACGGTATTTTTTTTTACATTTTTCATCAAAACACGAAAACATAGTTTTCAAATAAAATTCTATTCTATTCTATTCTATGTGGCCTAATAAAAAAATAAAAAAATGTTTGAGAATGTGCAAACAGCGCTTTTGCAAATGATACCCCACATGCCCTAGTAGCCCCACTTTTAATTTTTAAGACCCCCTTTCAGTCCCTGTTACAAAAAAAAACATAAACATTTTTACTTCTTTCTTATTTGCAAAAGAGTTGGGTAAACGTCATCTAAAACTGTTCCAAATTTCAAGTTGATAGGATTAGTAGTTCTTGAGATATCCAGCTGTGACAGACAGACAGACTGAGTCACACCATAAGGGTTACTTTTTTACCATTTTGCTACGGAAACCTAAAAATAAAAATCACTGTGATTTTGTCAGTGATGCAAGATCAGAGCTAATAAATTGACTGTGAAAAAAATGGTACATACTGCTTGAAAATCTCTGTTCCCAATAAGCAATAAATAGATTTCTAAGTACCTATACCTTTTTTCTACAAAATCTCGATAAGTATTTACAGCACAGTACAATGTGTGGTGTGAAAGCAATTGGAAGATTTTTTGGGAATTTTCATGCCACCGAACGTCGCACTACGAACCTCAGTAACATTTTTTTTAGTTACCTTCCCTCATTTTGTATTTAATATTTGCCCTTTTTGTAAACTCTACTTATACTTTTTTAGAGACAATTTCAGCCTAAGGGGGGTATTACACTATCATATCTAGGATGATAGATCTATGAGTCAAAGATACATGGCAATGTAGAATAGACATAATAATATGAATCATTTGTGAGCTTCAGTATATTTTCTATATGTCATACTTAATTAATATAGGAAATATATGGTACTGAAGCTCACGAATGATTCATATTATGTATATTCTACATTGCCATGTATCTTTGACTAGTAGATCTATGACACTAGAGTTATGATAGTGTAATACCCCCCCTTACGCAAAATTCCAGTGGCATTGGTGAATTTTTGTGCCTTTGAATTTGAATGTAATGCAATGCCTTTGAATTTGAATGTAATGCAATATTGAAAAATATCTACTCTGGACTCTGCACCCAATAATAGACCTAATTATTTTTATGATCTAACATCATTTTGATCAATAATTCGTATTTTGTCTTTTGAGTTGTGACTATGTTATAGAGTAAGCCAATATTAATAAAAATGTTAAGTTATATTAACAGTCATGTACAGTATTATTTGCTGATTAGGTGTTATTTATTGTAGCTTGTAACTGCTACGTTTAAGTGCTTTGTTATATAATAAATGAAATGTGAATACTGTATGGAGTTTATTTTTTGTTTTGTTTTTGGTGGAAAAATGCAATAAAAATGTACTTACCTACCTTCTAGGTAGGAAGGGGTCTTCAACGCTCCAGGTTCATTATAGAACTCATCTTTAGTCACGCATGCTGTAAAGGGAAACTATTAAAATACTTATACAAGGTAACAAACACGAAAAAAAATTTTTTAGTCTTTTATTATATTTAAAAAATACAATGCAGTAAAGAAATGTAAAGTTGCCGGCACATAACTTGGCAAGAGTCGTTAGATGCGCATTTGATTTCTTTAACTTTCTTTTAAACTGACATGTTTAAAAATAAATTATATCAACAACCACAGAATAATGGCAAGCAATAAGTTTTAAAAAAATTGTTGCACTAAGTGTACAATGAGCGAACTTACCCCCACTTCGCCAAAAGCTTGCTAAGTTACAATAAATGCCACGAAAAATGAGACTTGTCCGCGCCTCCCGCACTCTTTCCGCCGCCCCGATGACGCCCGGTCCCTTCCCGCGCCTCAAGCCTCATACCGCTAAAGAGACCAAAATCTTCTACTGAGCAAGTCACACCACATGGTGTGTCAAGTCTCAACTTTCGTGGCGCGTATTGTACGTGCCAGCAACTATACACGAGCTTAAAAACTTAACTTTCCTACTACTTCTTAACATATGGTGTACTACTTATGTTTTAAATGAGAATGGATATTCTAGGGCGATCCACTTCAAAGAACACTTTTAAATGGCTCATTGTAATTGTAGGTACTCTAAGTAAATATCTTAAAAAGGTAAAATTATAAAATAAGTAGGTACATCATTCAACTATTTACATTTAAAAATCCATACAATACTTGGATAAACTTTATTACAACAGGAATGTATGAGCTGCTCTTAGGCCCGACTGCAGGACAATAATGTTATGATGATTGATACGAGATAAATACATAGAAATGCAACATACAAATCAACTTTAAACTCCAGTAAGTACCTATTATAAGTTTATTATTGAATGAAAAAAACTATTGATAAACGTCATAAAATAATTTTAATTACAATGGAAACTGAACCATAGGTACGCAATTAAGTTGAAGTAATTAATCCCAAAGCATGAAATTTATCCCATCTCGTTGGCTTGAGTATATACCCCATTGGTTTAGGTAATTTAATAAGGGTAAACAAAAAAACCAATTGTCTGGTTAACCAACTAAACGTAATTAATACCTGTCACTTCAGTCGTCATGCTACGACACAGTTTTACTCTTCAATTTAGCAACGTTATACAAGTAATTATGAAGTTGCTAAATTGAAGAGTACAACTGTGTCCTAGCATGACAACTGAAGTGATGTATTACGTTTAGTTGGTTAACCAGACACATGTTTTTTTGTTTACCTTTATTTAATTACCTAAACTGATGGGGTTATAGGTATGTCAACATCTAGATATAACGCTACATGATTCTTATGACCGCTTGACTAAAATCGGAACTAATCATTTTAATATTTCAGTACATTTTACAAAACAATATCAGCCACATGTCAACATCATTTGACCACCAAAAGATCCTTGTAGCACATTTAAAGACAACTTTACCAAATATTATTACAAATTTAAAACAATTGAGAGTAAAGCCAGCATACATTCATTAAAAAAAAAAAAAACATTGTTGTGGCAGTAGGTATGTTTTCTGTTGCTGGCACTATAAGCATACAGTAAAGTATGTTTTGTTCAGCATGTTTACAGCAATAAAAAATCACATAGCTGCAGCAATGTCAGTCAACTGATGTTTTTCATGCAATCAGACCTTAATGGTTTACACAAATTAATTAAAAACTAAAAAACAAAGTATCAAACAAAAACTTTGGTTAACTAACTTCCAAAAATTAAATTTAATACTGTTAGTACCACTTGGTCATTTAATTCAAGCAGCGTGGTAAAATTTTGTAAAAATCATTCAGGTAAAAATGCTACAAACAACACTATTCTAAAATTCTATACTAATTAATCTACAAGCTTATAACTAACAACAGTTTCCATTTTATGAAGACTAGTGGAAAAGGTTTTTAATTGTACGTTTTGAGCATTAGCTATCGCTATGGGCTCTGCTTCAGCCCATTTCTCTGGTACATCGCAATCCGTTTTGGCATGAACTAATATGTCAAAGGAACACCTACAATCTAAGAACGGTAAGTACGATATTGTAGCAGCTACCTGCAACATGACATCTCTTATTTCCTGCTGGATTTTCTTCAAGTCTTTACTGCCTACAGTTTCATTTTTCTCTTTGGATGATGCTGCATCTCCGTCTTCGTACTGGACGTTGAAGTCCCAGCATTCTAGAACTTCTTTGTTAGCAACGTTGAGGATGATGAGGGATAGCTTGCTGACTTTCTTGTTGACTATCCATTCTGAAAGTAGACAAGAAATTGGATTTAGTACCTAGGTACCTATTTGTTATGACAGCTTTAAAAAAATATGATTGAAAACAATCACAATAGTAAGTAAAATAAATGAAAATACTATTAACATCATACGAATTTAATATTTACAGTAGACCTATTGTTCTGATAAGTAGCTACTACAGACAAGCAGTAAATTGTTTATTTTGCTTTATGAAATCACACCATAAAAATGCTTGATTTAGTGTACCTAAGTCGCATAAGCACGTCTTGATCTTTGATTGATAAACCTGCACATTGTATTAAAAAAAAAACATTTTTTCTTACCTTCACTCTGTGTGAGAAGATTGGTTAGAAAACTCTTGATCTGTGCGTCCTCTGATATCAACAGTGTAATGCCGTATTGTTGTTCTGCCTTGAATGTTTCCGGTGGATATAAACCTCGTTGGAACAGCACTGAATTTACGGCGAATTCTGTAAAAAGGTTTGACATTATTTAACTTCATGTTTACACTATCATGCAGGCCGATTATTAATACCAACGTCAAAAGAACATCAAACACGAAATTATCATTTGTTTTTCTTTTCAGTGTTCTCATAATCTATAGGCACTTACTGAGATATTCACAAATAATTTGTGCCGATCCTCGGAGTGTTATACAGTTTTTAGTTTGTTGTTGAGACATCGTGGGATAAAAACAATTAGCTGAATAATAGCAGCTGTAATCAGTAAACTAACAAGTTCGCACAAGTTTATTGAATTCAATTTGTATATGTTTGGAATGAAAGTTAAAATTGTTGAAAAGCCAGAACTCCACCACAAGTACAAAAATCAAAACCGTAAACCGTTGGCTGTTGAAATTCGAAACCACAGAACATAAACATAATTATATTTTATACTGTACAAGTTCGAATCGAAACACTAAAAACCAAATCGTGAAATGACAAGTAAAAGCAAGCAAGGTTTTTGAACGGAAATATCTACTTGAAAAAAAAAATGTTTATTAATTCGTTTCCCATCCACCGCACACACTCTCGTCGCATAAATATACGAGATCTTCAAATAAAGGACACCAAGCAGCCATAAATACCCGTGAAAAATCGCGGGGCTAGTGAGGTGCCCTAACAAGTTTATCTTGCTGCATGGTGAATAATGATTAGTGAAGCATGAGTGAAGCCATTAGTGAAGCAGTAAGTACCTACATACATTTTAGTTTATTTAAATGACGGAATCATTTTAATGAATAATTATAATAAATTATAGTGGTATGTATTCCACTCAACAAAGGAGTTGTAGAGTGCGTGAGCTGGGACCAGTGTTGCCAACTGCACCGTAATTACGGTAAAAACACCGTAATCAGCATAGATCTACCACCTACCGTAGGATTATAATTACGGTAGCAAAATACACCGTAATACCCAATGAAGATCGTATTTTTTTTAAATCTTGTAGACTTTGATTAAGATTATCTATAAACTAAAATAATTTTAGCAAGTTTGAATGTTTATTTTCCTATGTAAGGGTATTTTCCTTTTATTCTACGGACAACACTGTTTTATGCGTCGGGAATTCCAAAATTTATGTTGGCCATTTTGTCCCTACCACACTCGAATGCTTGAGTGTGAAAGAGTCTTCAGCAGAGTTAACGATATTAAAACGAAAAAACGGAATAAACTCCTCAATGGGAAATCTCTTATCGCAGCAGGCCATACAGCGTCACGGAAAAAACTGTGTTGATTTTAATCCTACTCACGCTATGATCCAAAAACATAATATTGATATGTATAAAAATATTGAAACGATTATACTGTCTGATTCTGATTAAAAATATGTTTTTTTTACTCTGACCCTTAAGGTTGATGCGCCAGGGTAGCCCGCGAAATTCAAAATTTCTTACGTTTTTTACAATTTGTAGGTCAGTGTGAGCTTGTATGTTGATTAAAATATGATTCGCGGGCGTAGCTAATATGGCTTCACAGAATTATAATCATTAGAATCAGCAATACAACTCCATAAGTTAGCATTTATCTCAAATCTAGCGATTTCATGAAATCATGAGGTTTGAGGTAAATGCTAACTTATGAAGTTGTATTGCTGATTCTAATGATTATAATTCTGTAAAGCCATATTAGCTACGGCCGCGAATCATATTTTAATCAACATACAAGCTCACATTGACCTACAAATTGCAAAAAACGTAAGAAATTTTGAATTTCGCGGGCTAGCCTGGCGCTTTCGCCTTAACATGCTGATTAAATAAACAAGGTAATTCTACCGTATTTAAAATATATATTACAACATAATTTCGGAAAATCTACCGTATTTTTAGAAGAATTCTACCGTCCGCTAGATTTCAGACTTGGCAACACTGGCTGGGACGTAAGCGATTTTTTCAGAAAGTTGTTCATTGTGCTTAAGGAGTAAAAGTCCCTCCCCGCGTCTAGAAGGTCTGTGCGCCGGAGTTGGGGGGGGGGGGGGGGGGGGAATAGAAGTTCCCAATTTTCAGTTTTTCGCCAATATCTTTAAAACTGTGCGTCGTAGAGAAAAAATATTTTCTATGTAATGAAAGCTCTTATTTGTTACAACTTTTACCTTACATACTTTTTAGAATTCCTACCCATTTTCGAACTTGTTGAACGTTTCCAGTGAGAGAGAGAGACGGTGCTATAGGTCGTATATAGCTCCGTCTATCTCTTTCTCTCCCTCACTGGAAACGTTCAACTTCTGCCCTGCTATAAGAGCTTAGTAAGCCCCCTGAAAATAGAAAAAGACAAACAAATTAAAACCGTAAAACCCGTCGCTATACTGTGCAATGCTTTTGTATACATCGCCGTCGCCTCGCGTCGCCATCGCTCGGCAATCGCAAGTTTCGTGACCGCAGACTTTGTGTGCGTAAGTTCGGGAGCGCAATTTTGTGTTTAACTGTACTTATGGTATATTGCGAATCTGGTATTTTGAGAATCTGTTATATTGAGAATCTGGTATTTTGAGAATCTGGTATTCTGAGATAGAGCCGCTAGTACAGCTGCAGTTATGCACACAAGAGCGCGTGTCTTTAAGCATTACATGTGCAAGTATGGCTCACCCGCTTTTGTGAGTTACAACTACTATACCGCCCTTATAAAGCGTGATTTTTCGGTAGTCGGGTTTTAGTATTTAAACTTACTTACTTTTTATTTAATAGCGGTTGATTGGTGTTTTTCCTTGCAGTAGGTTGTAACAAATCTACTAGTCTAGTGAAATAAAAGGGGCACAAATCGCAAGTATAAGTTTTCCCGGACGTAGATTAATTTTTAGCGAAGGAGATGTTAGTTTTGAGTGATTTTCTCGAACGTAATTTTTAGGCGGCGCGGCTGAAATTCATATCTTAAACAAAACGTACTATAATGTTATTTTTTTTTCAAGAAAGCAGACGAAAGTATCTTCGTCAGGCCGTAAATATTTTATTAGAATACATTTTAGAAGTTAGAAAAAAAATTTGTTATTTAGCATAATTCTAAGTTTGGTGGCGCGTCCACAATCTGTTTTTCTGGGAATTACAACCGACACTAGTTTAATAGAAATTACTAATTTTATTTTAATTCATTATTAGTTTTTCTAAGCAAGATTCTAATTTTGGTGGTGCAATTTTGGTGGTTTTGGTGGTATTTTACCAATCACCAAAACTGCTTAGTTACACCAAAATTAGTTTTTAAAGTTACGTACCTCAAAGAAAAACGACTTTAAGACCCACTCTTTGAGAAGTTCTACTGATTGTACTGATGTCCTCCATAGTCTCAACCATGACTACTATATCGTCGGCAAACCGAAGGTGAGTGACGTACTCACCATTGATGTTGATTCCTAGCCCTTTCCAGTCCTGAACCTTGAAGACATCCTCCAGTAAAGTGGTGAACAGCTTCGGCGAGATAATGACTCCATGTAGGACACGTCGCTGCAGATGGATAGGTTTCGAGGTCTGGTCCTAGAGTCAGACTGACATAGTTTCGTTTTCGTACAGACACTTCAGCACCTCAATGTATCGATAGTTGATCTGGCACCGTTGAAGAGACTGCAGTACAGCCCATGTCTTGATCGAATCAAAGGCTTTCTCATAGTTCACAAACGCTAAGCAGAGAGGCAGGTCATACTCTTCGGACTTCTGTATAACCAGCCGCAGTGTATGACATACACAAATAGACCACATAGGTCTATAGTGCAAACGCCTTTAGGGAATCCGGCTTGTTCAGGAGGCTGGAAATCGTCAAACCTGCGAGTAATCCCGTCATTTCGTCGTTTGGTGGATACTCCTGCCATTATCGGTCTTCAGTTTCGCAAATTGCCTCTGCTCAATAGACAGATCTCTTGCAAAAACTGTGGATCCTGGACCATGGATGGACCTTATTCCAATCTATCTCGTCCTGCTATAATCTATTTCGCTGCTATAATACGGCTTGTATTATAGCAGCGAAAGTCACTTTTCAAGGACTTAGAGATCCGTTAATTGAGCAGCCAGTATTTGAGCGCAACATTTGAAGACTGCAGGATCATTTCGCGCCTCTCCTCCATGATCTGTAAAGTAGGATCAGAGAGCTTCTTATTTCTATTTGTACGACGGGTCTTGAAGAACTTAGACCTGACAGTATGAAACATATTTGTACGAACCCATCGTTATATCGTCCACGGAGCTCCTTAGACACTCGAAACGATTCTGAAGTTCGAGTTGAAAGCTCTCGGGGTTTTGGACTTGGACCGGTGCTGGGCGGAGCGTAGACATCAGTCGAGATCTTTCCAGTGCCTCTTACCATGTGGTGATCACTTCCTGTTTTCACTGCGTTGATCACAGATACATCATTGAATCTGCTTCTTCGACATAATGAAGACAATCTCATTTTTAGTTGCACCATCTGGGCTCTTCCAGGTCCACTTTCTGTGCTCACGTTTTCTGAAGCAGGAGTTCATCATAAAGAGGCCGTCTTTCTCTATAGAACTAATTTCTACTAATGACAGAAATAAATTCTTGTGTCAATGTTTCTAATTTTGGTGTCAGATATCAATTTTGGTGTCTTATCAATTCTGGTGTTGGCAATATAATAGAAGCTTTCAGGATTAAATAAATTTCTCTTACATTTTATGTAACTGAAAACGTAGGTATTTATTGCATATCAACATCTTACTTTATAAAAAATTTTGAGAAACAACATTTTCCACCAAAATTAGGTAAAAAATCATAGTTGTTGAAATTCACTCTTTTTAACCGACTTCCAAAAAAGGAGGAGGTTCTCAATTCGGTTGTATGTTTTTTTTTTTTTTTTTTTTTTTTGTATGTTTGTAACCTCAGTACTCCGTCATTTATGAACCATTCGGAAAATTCTTTTTTTATTTGAAAGGGTATACTTCCAGATTGGTCCCATTTTTATAAAAACTCAGTTCTGATGATGGGATCCATGAGGAATCGAGGGAACTCCTCAAATATTATAGGCATACATATAGCGATTATGGTATTTTCATCAACAAATAATAATCAAGCGTTTGCATTCAGAAAGTATCATCTCGTGAAGTGGAACTGATGAAGAAGACCACAGATGGCCACGGAAACTCCTCAACGATGATAGTATTTCACGGATAGCGATAAGATTAAAATAGTTAAGCGACTATGACGAAGCTTTAAAGAAATTGTTCTGATGAAAATGGTACCATCGAACCGATCTGATGAAGAAGCCGGAAGGTAGGCATCGGAACTCAGTAATAAAACAATGTATCCTAGCCGTGTTTGGGCTTATTGGAATTGTCATGAGGTGCACTCTGGCTATAGATGCTTTAATGGTAATTATATGCCGCTTCAAATTGCGCTACTTGAGTTGTATGTTATGTGTGGCGTTGATTGTCAGAAGGCAGATTTCGTAGCCTCGTCAACTAAAACTACGCCTACCAAGCTTCTGACACGACTTAACGTATTGTTTCCATTTAGTCTATGTGGATGATGCTCCAATTTATTTTGCAGAGTGGTATTCAGATTTGTGTGGGGTAGGTAGGCACCAGTAAAAAGTGAAAAATAAAAACTTTTTACAAAAAAAAAACAACCGACTCCCAAAAAAACACTACAAAGTGAAAAATAATTTTAATTTCGGAAGTCGGTGGCAAAACAAAACGAAAGTAAATAAAAAACCAAAGACACCGACTTCCGAAATTAAAATTATTTTTCACTGTGTAGTGTTTTTTTGGGAGTCGGTTGTTTTTTTTTTGTAAAAAGTTTTATAGCTTCCAAAGCAGAACTGCCTCCGTCTCCGAGTATTCCAATCATTTTCATCAGCGTTTTCAAAATCCATCTTCCAATTTTAGATTCTTTCTACATTTGAAGTTTTCCGTCATCAGAATGCCAAATGCCAATAGTCAATGCTTGAAACGGCCAGAATCATACGTTGAAAAACCTCTTCGATGAATTCTGAGTGCGTATGGATTAATTTTATAAATGTAATTTAAGATAGTTAATCAATAATAAATCAAAATTATCTATAAAAATACAATATTTGACCTAAAATATTGATAAAAAGAATTTAAACTATATAAATCAAAAGGAAAGTTCATAGACTCTAAGCCAGTAAGAAACTCTATGATAGAAAGCCAGAAGAAAAGTAATGACAGCTTGACAACCTGACGTAAGTGTCATAACAAAGAAAATATAAAGAAAACGAATCGGTTTAGACCATTGACTTAGAATTCTCTGTTTACGGTTTAGACCGATTTACAAAATATAATAATAATGAATGCAAAGTGTAAGTAAATGTAGTAAGTGATGTAGTGTAATACTATAAGGTACACACGTGTACGGTATTGTACACTTTGCTGTTACTGGGATTGGTGGAGAGTGATACTCGTGTTATTTCTTGACGTTTATTGTTGAGAATACTGTTGCCTTGCCAGCTAACTGTCTTACAAAATATAAATTCGAACTGACTGTAGGTACAAAGTATGAATTAGAACTCGAACTGTACTTGTACCAGATAGGAATCCGAACTGAACTGTAGTGCAAATTCGAACTGATTTTAGTTTTACAAGTAAGGCTTTTTATATGCCCCAGTGGCGTTAGTTCTATCCCTACTATTTCCCACGCTTTGGGTGGTCTAACAAAGTACTGGCTACGCTATTTAAAACTATTGTAAACACATAAACACAAACTTACTTGGAACTATTACAAATGTCTAAAGAAATGCATATTTTACATCAATAGTCACCGACAACAATAAATTCGTTTCCTAAAACTAAGAAAGATATTTTGTGCGGATTACAATTTACGCAGAACTGTTACCTATTCAACAAAAGGTCTCAATGGATTCCGACAGTAATGAGTTCCTTTAACAGTGCCGCTAGTAAACATTTTAGAATATAAAACAATGCATTTTACTACGAAACCGCCCGGCGATAAGCAAAACAATAACCAAACATTTCGGGCGCCGTGGGAATCTTTATCATCTGTTGGACTTGAAGCTGCATGGTAATTTTCCGCAAACTGAAAATACCACATGCCTTAAAACTGTATTATTACCATGCTAACGAATGGAGCAGCTATCCTGCACATTCCTCCCGCCGTGCGACATCCAGTTTCGTAGTGCTGTGTGTCGCACCTATTAAAATCGGTGCAGGATAGCGGCTCTTGACTGGCCTACACGCTAGTTGAACACTATTGAAACTATCGAAATAATAATCGTCTTTGCGAAACACTATGAATATACACACTATGTTCACTATTCCGCACTTTTATACCGCCCGCGCTGTTTGTCTGTATCACCAACAGGTGCGAGCCCGACGTCTGTAGACAGTGGCAGGATCACCAGCTTCCTCACGGGCCGACGTAGCACTCCTCCCTTGGTCTGCACGCCTACTGTTTGCACGACGCGTCGCGACGCCGTCTGATCCCGGGTACGTGGCGATGACGCGTTCTCGTATCCAGACGTATCGAGGTAGAGTGGCGTCGACTATCTGTATTTGGTCGTCGACTTGTACTGTTGGCCCTCGTCCCTGCGACTCTCGTCTGTGATGGAGCTCAGAAAGGTACTCCTTTACCCAGCGCGTCCAAAAGATGCCAGCTGCGACTGCGCTCATGTGCTGTCGGAACCACATGACAACGCCCGGTAATGACTGTAGGAGATCAGGTCCCTTGAGTAGCATGTCATTGAGAGCTACTCCTTTTGTTTTGGCTGCAGCGTCATGGACTACTCTTTGCTTATCAGGCTTCATCGGGTTGATTACCGCGGAGTGCGGTAGATACCAGGTCTTGCCCGGTGTCTTCTGTTTCGGAGCGATTTCGGCGTAACCTTTTGCGATGAGAGCTTCCATCTGTTCGGCGGACTTCTGTTTTAGTTCAGGACCACGACCAATCTTCTTTTCAATGTTGAAGAGCCGCTTCAGTGAGTTTTCGTAATTATCAGGAAACATGACATCTTCTTTGCGCCAGAGAAGACCAGTTTGAAATCTTCCTTCTTCTATTCTTGTCGTTGTTGCTTGCTCTTCTGGATCAGTGTTGGTTCTCTTGGGATCTAAGCAGAGCGCGTCCACCTCGAAGGTCACGAGGTCTTCCAAAGTATCTTCTGCTTCTTCTGTAATGTGCGACACGAAGTTGATGTTACGTCCAATGGTTCGTGTTTGACTGCCATGGAGTACCCAACCTAGTGACGTGAGAGAAGCCACCGGTTGGTTCTTGTCTCCTTTTCTTACTTCTGAAGTCAGTAGAAGATGCCAGTTGTCTTGTCCAATTAATACTTGTGGCTTTGCGTCTGCGTATGTGAGATATTCGCAGATGTCTGATAGGTGCTTGCATCCTTCGATTACTTCTCTTGATACCTGTTGAGACGAGACTTGCAGGTTCTTCACTGTGCGCGCTTGCACTTGCTCTTCATGATCGTTGAGCCCTTTCAACTTGATGGTGACTCTTCGCGAAGTTGATTCTGATGTCTTCATATCGTTGATGGTTTCTATCTTCAATGGATCTATGGGTCCTGTGACTCCAACGCTTTCAACTAAGCAGTTGTCGACTAATGTTACTGTTGACCCGTCGTCTATCAACGCGAAAGTGTTGACAGCTCCTCTTGGTCCTTGGACTTGTATGGGCAAGATCTTTAAATAAGATTGCTTTTTCTTGACTGTCCAAGCAGAGTTGATTACTTCTGCTGTTTCTTTATCTTCTTTTGCTTCTGCTTTGTCTGTCTTCTTCTCGTAATGCAGCATCTTGTTATGAAAGTATTTACAGCTGTTGACACCGCATACTTTGGCTCGACAGCCATGCGTCTTTGTCCTATATCGAAGACATCTGAAACATAGCCGTTTGGATTTGGCCATGTCCCACTTTGCATTTTCATCTAGGCTCTTGAACTGCTCACAGTCTGTAGTGCTGTGGCCAGTTTCATCACATACAGGGCACTTCGACGTGTCCGTTTTCTCTGTTACATTATGGACCTTCTGTGTTTTCTTCTGTGTATTGGGTGGCGTTGTCACCTGCTCAGGTAACGCATATGGTCCGCATAGCTCCGCTTCTCCCTTGAGGAACTTCTCTAATTTTACGAGATCTGGATCGTCCTTCGGTTGTGTTGTCGAGACGACATAATATCTGTAGCGAAGTGTCGGTGTAAGCTTGTCCACAACTGCCCTCGCAACTTCCGGGTTGTACAAGTAGTTTATACAGCTTAGTGTCTTCAAGGTTGCCACGATGTTGGAGACTTTCGTCGCGAAGATACAGATGTCCCGTGGTGATTCTGTGAGGCGCGGCAGTCCACGGAGTGCCTCCATCTCCATCATCGCGATTGCTTCTGGCCTTCCAAATCTTGACTCCAATGTCCTCATGACTTCTGCAGGATGTGCGTTGGTAATTAGTAGACCTTCAACCGCTTCCCTGGCCTTTCCCTTCAAGTTTCTTCTCAGACGATTCGTGTTTTCAACCATAGTGAACATGTTTTCTGTCTCGTAATAAGCAGCGCGGAAGGGTAGCCACTCTTGATGTGACCCATTGAAGAAAGGAAGTTGGCTGAATCTCGGCCGCTGAGCTGCTTTGACGGCCTGTGTTATTGCTTCTGCTAGCACCGCGAAGTCAGGTTGAACTCCCGCCGGTGATTGCTGTGGGTGAGGTGAATGTTGACTATGCTCTTCTTTGCACCTCGCTGGATTCGGTTCTTCTGTGTTAGTGATTATCGGTTCTTCTATTGGTCTGTGTGGTTTATTGGCGATCACTAACACAGGTTGGCTCGCTTGGTCTTCCAGCCAGTTGTCTACTCGTTTATTTACTTCTATTTTGGAGTAGACGGAGACATCTTCTACCTCTTCTGTATCTTCTTCCTCTTCTGTATCTTCTTCCTCTTCTGTATCTTCTTCCTCTTCTATATCTTCTGTTTCTAGTGCAGCCAGGCGCGCTGCAGCTAGTTCGACTTGAAGACGTAGCAAATCTAGTTTAGCTTTCGCTATTTTGTTCGCCTTAGTCTTGCTGTGGGTGGATCTCCCCCCTCTCCCCTTCTTGATAGAGGATTGGGCGTCCTGTGGTCTGTTTGGCTTTGACAGACCGGCGATGCTTTTCTTCGCTCGTTTCACTGTAGAAGTTTCTGTATCTCGACGAGCTTCTTTACTGTTATCGGTGACAGTGGCTGGCGGCTTCATTGGTTGCTTCACTGTTGCATCGGCGGGCAGCGTCGTCGCGGCGGAGGGCGTCACAGAGTGTGAGGCAGTGGCGACGGCGGTGGCGAAGGAGGGCACGGCTGAAGGCTCTGTCGCCGCGGAGTTTTCTGTTTGCTGTGTGTTCTCCGTGGCGGTAGTAGCCATGCCCGTTTCCATGCTGGTGCCAGTCGTCGACTGTGTCTGTTCTGTAGGCGGCTCGTGACGTCTTCCTTCAGAGCGCGTAACTGCCATAATGACAACCAATGGTTTCTTTCTTCACAATAACGCTCTTCTATTCTCGATCTTCCTGTATTTTCCCCACGTTACCCGGCGCGAAGGACCATTAAATGTACGGTATTGTACACTTTGCTGTTACTGGGATTGGTGGAGAGTGATACTCGTGTTATTTCTTGACGTTTATTGTTGAGAATACTGTTGCCTTGCCAGCTAACTGTCTTACAAAATATAAATTCGAACTGACTGTAGGTACAAAGTATGAATTAGAACTCGAACTGTACTTGTACCAGATAGGAATCCGAACTGAACTGTAGTGCAAATTCGAACTGATTTTAGTTTTACAAGTAAGGCTTTTTATATGCCCCAGTGGCGTTAGTTCTATCCCTACTATTTCCCACGCTTTGGGTGGTCTAACAAAGTACTGGCTACGCTATTTAAAACTATTGTAAACACATAAACACAAACTTACTTGGAACTATTACAAATGTCTAAAGAAATGCATATTTTACATCAATAGTCACCGACAACAATAAATTCGTTTCCTAAAACTAAGAAAGATATTTTGTGCGGATTACAATTTACGCAGAACTGTTACCTATTCAACAAAAGGTCTCAATGGATTCCGACAGTAATGAGTTCCTTTAACAGTGCCGCTAGTAAACATTTTAGAATATAAAACAATGCATTTTACTACGAAACCGCCCGGCGATAAGCAAAACAATAACCAAACATTTCGGGCGCCGTGGGAATCTTTATCATCTGTTGGACTTGAAGCTGCATGGTAATTTTCCGCAAACTGAAAATACCACATGCCTTAAAACTATATTATTACCATGCTAACGAATGGAGCAGCTATCCTGCACAACACGGCTACATGTCAAGTTATTAATTTCCAGTTTATGCTGACCTCTCATTGTACGGAAATTATATAAAATGCAAGATAAGCTTATACTGGAAATGTACAGCTTGCTTGGTGTGTACTGTTTTATTGAACATGTAGGCATTTTGCATTTGCGTCACTTATATCCACAAAACGACAGCAGATCAAGCCACCCGAAACTGTCAAATTTTCCCAATCAACCTTGAACCTAATGCTTTACCGATAAAGATGAAAATCTATTATAGAAATTTGACAGATTGTAGTAGCTTGATGTGCTGGCGTCTGTACATCGAAAAATTCGCAAAAGATGACGGAGGCGTCAGCGGAAGTAGATAATCTGACGTAATGTAAAAATGTTTCCAGGAAGAGAACGTACAGTTATCATGCCATCTCACTCACCCAACGCCATTACACATTGGAAAACTAAAGACAAAGATAGTTTCATAACTTCTATGTCGATATTTGTATCAAGGCAAGGTAGACATAGAAGAATAAGTGTACGATGAGATTACTTATTTTCTTGTTTCATACTTTTTAGAGCGTGATATTTATAGTCGGGATTTACTTTTTAAACTTACTTTATAGGGTTCCGTACCAAAATGGTAAAAAACGAACCCTTATGGTGTGACTTAGTCTGTCTGTCTGTCTGCCTGTCTGTCTGTCTGTCTGTCTGTCACAGCTGGATATCTCAAGAACGACTCATGCTATCAACTTTAAATTTGGAACAGTTTCAGATGACATTTACCCAACTATTTTGCAAATAAGAAAGAATTAAAAATATTTAAATTTTTTTTTGTAACAGGTACTGCAAGGGGGTCTTAAAAATTCAAAGTGGGGCTACTAGGGTGTGTGGGGGTCGTATGAAAGAGCGCTGTTTGCAAATTCTCAAACATTTTTTTAGTTTTTTTTAGGCCACATAGTTTTCGACTTTTGATGAAAAATGTAAAAAAAATACCGTTCCCCCCCCCCCCCTTTATCTCCGAAGTTTGCAAAGAGAAAAATCTGAAATTATTCTATGTGATAGAAGTTTATGTAAAGATTACAGGAAAAATAAAACGATGTCTAAATAGCACACTTTTTCAGAAATCGGAACGGAACCCTCGGTGCGCGAGTCCGACTCGCTCTTGACCGGTTTTTTTGTAGGTCAGTATGTTCTCTCCATAGATTTTTAAACTCTGGTTTCTGTACTTCAAGAATAATGGGCATTAACGTTGCTAGCTTGTGGACCGGGCATTACTATTTTCTTAAGATAATGTACATCTCAATATCATTGACTATTTCTGAACGTGTACCTACTTTAATCTGTTATTGATTCTACGTTTCGTTATTTCCCATTGACAAAGATGGAAAACATCAGTGACCAGTTCATGTAACTTTACATAAACTGTTGGTGATCGAAACCATTACAAATAAAGATCTAATTAGAAACCGCAGTATTTATTTTATAACTAGTACTTAGTATAATTATAAATTACTTGTTAATAGTTACCTACTATTAATTTTATTGGTTACCTACAATAGGAATCGAAACAAAACGTTGTACATCATGTCACGCGCGATGCGGACGGCGCAGCGCGACTTTGCGATTGCGACGAATTGACATGCTTGCGTGACGCGACGCGATGCTCTGTGCTTGAGTGCGTGAGTGTCATGACAACAACAAATTCGATTTATCGAAGTCTTGCTTTAATATCTAATTTAATTAATTGATTAGTCAGAACAGATGTATCATTTTAATGAAATTGAAATGTGTGTCATACTTTGAAGTCAGCTATGGGCCGAACTCGGCGGAAACGAAACCTAAGAAAAGCGCGCGACTTTTGCGCTTGTGATGATAAAGAAGAAATAATTCAATTGAACTCTTGGCTGTCGGAAAATGGCATGGGTCGCAACGATAAACTGTTCCTGACTGTATTTCACGATACAGGCCGAGGAGTCTTGACGAAGAAGAAAATACAAAGCGGAGAGGAACTTATGAATTTACCCCTAAACTTAACTATCAATGTCACAACAATTTTGATGGACAAATTATTTTATAAAATATTTTTAGAGAATTCCAAACATTGTTTAATAGAATATAAGCAATCCGTTTCCTTTCAGTCTTTAATGGCATTTTATCTCGCATTTTTAAAATTCCAAAGTGACAAAACAAAGTGGCATATTTACATAGAAAGCTTGCCAAAAGAGTACTCTGTTCCTTACTTTTTGCCAAATGAAGTGAAACAAAATATTGATGGTGACATTCTGGCTGTGATCCTAAAGCAAAAAGATATCATTGATTCCTCCTATAGTATTTTTGAAAATATTTTATTGAATAATGTTAGTAAAGATAATACAATACAAGATTTCAGAAAGTCATTTTCCTTGGTTGGATATGAATGGGCATACTTCACAGTAAACACTAGATGTGTATTTATGGATCTGACTAAAGTGATTGATTTAAAAAATGTAGAGAACTCCATTATTACCCTTATAAGTGATAATACAAAAATATCATTATGTCCGTACCTAGATATGATTAACCATAGTCCAAATGCAAGAAATGAGACAAAATTACTGGTTAGCAAGAATATAGAAAATGTTAATATTAATAGTTTAGGTGAAGACTTATTTTCAGATGTACAATTTTCAATATACACCAAAAATGATTTTGATCCCTATACACAAGTTTTCATATGTTATGGAGACAGTCATAATTTGAAACTGATCACAGAATATGGTTTTTTCTTACCGGCAAATGACTTGGATTATGTGTCATTTACCTTTGAAGAAATAACTTTATTTTTAAAGACAAAATCTATCAAATTGTCACAAGATCAGATTTCATTTGTTAATAACCATGGATTATGTAAAGACCTCTACATTGATTGTAAAGGCCTTAGTTATAACTTTTATGGTTTATTACTAGTTGTGAAGTACTACTATGATCAAAGTACAGATGTGAGTAGATTGATATACTCGGCTGCCATCTGTTCGAATGATAACAATCTGAATAGTATTATTGCACCGATGGTAAGAGATAAGTTAGAGAGTGTAAAAGAGTCGTTAAATAAACTAAGTAATGTCAATAAATGTGTTATTTTAAATAACTGCATAGAACTAATGTGTCAATATGTTAGAATATTGGAGAAATTTATTAAATGTTAGATGCATAGTTACTGTTTTTAATTTATGCTATCTATGAAATGTATACGATAATAAAATTCATTCTAATCTTTGAGGAAGAGTGGCAATTGTGAGCACACTAGCACAGAACCACAGAGTACTTTTTCACAGAACTTTGTATACCGAAGCTAGAACAGGAGAGTTAAGGCCGCAATAAAACTGGTTAGCAGCGCCATCTAGTACTTAATAAAGAAAACAGTTGCTCATGGACCCGCTTCGTAGTATTGTACAGCAGCAGAACAGATATAGATGGCAGTTTTACTTTGTATTTTTGAAACGTTTTTGATAACGGCTAACAGATGGAGCTCTTTATTAGATCTCTGGTAAAGTTCAAAAATATCCTCAATAAAAAAAAATAGTTCAATAGTTTGAATACCTAGGTACCTCTCTGCTCGACATGATTTTGACATATGACATAACAGCTGACTCGACGGGATGTTACATTGACTTAGAATTCTATAGACTCATGGAATCCGTGCCGTCGAAAGGGACAGAAAAAAAGTACATCTTTTGTTTAGGGTTACCAAGTGATGTACATTTTACCCAATATTCTTCAAAAAATAAAATTTTTTTTAATGAGGTTTGTATTTCAGGAAAAATAAAAAAATATGAGTAATGATGCGACTGCAATGTTTTATTCAAACTCAAACTCAAAGCAAAATAAAAAAAAATATTTATTTCAAAATAAACTAGGTAATCATACGTACGTTTGAATTGTCAAGGGATCGGTCAGTCAGAAAGATGAAGCTAGTTGCCCATTCCAAACCGTTGTCCCCTATGGAGAAGAATGGGCAAGAAACTCCACGGACACTCTTTTAAATAAAAAAAATTACAAAATATTGGTTACATCGTTCATGTTGAAAATATACCTACATATGAGAACAATGTAGGAATCTGCCACCTTTTTGGTCAACCTCCTAGATTTTTCTCGAAGTGCTTTTAGCTTTTTCAAACGCTGTTTTGATATTTTTTGGTCTTTCTGCCATTTTCGTTTCAATGTTCTGGGCGAAAACTCAGGTGACGAATACTAAAATAAATAAGGAAAATGTTTTATATTACGCACTTATTATTGAAACAACATTATGTACAGACGCCAGCACATCAAGCTACTACTATCTGTCAAATTTCTTTAATAGATTTTCATCTTTATCGCTAGAGTATTAGGTTCAAGGTTGATTGGGAAAATCTGACAGTTTCGGGTAGTTTGACCTGCTGGCGTCAGTACATACAACTCTCGGCTCGTTATTAAGCTGTTAAAATATGAATCCTATAGACTTACAGATTTAACTGTTTTTGAGCTCCCTTCTAATGTTTCAGTGGATGTGGCTTCGCTGCTCTTAATCATCATAGCGCTTCCTCTATTTCCTGCAACCTAATGGAATTAAATGTTAAAATTTTATAACCATTGTAATAAAATTCAATCACATGTTAGGTACATCCATATTTGTTACCGTATTTGGAACAGCATCGGGGTATAAGTAAGTTTTGCATGCTTTCTTTATTAAAAGATTACTATCAAAGTGTTGACTGCAAATCCTGGAATTGGTTTTTGCAGCCCAATTAGGCCTATTAGTAGCAGCAATCCACATGTTTCTTATTTCGGGTTTATTTGGAAATCTAGAATAATAACAAATCGGGTAGATTTTTTCATTACCTTTCATTTTAACCAGTGATCTTGCTTTCCATGATTTTTTTACTTATATATTTATAGTATAGTAGTAGCTATATAGCATGCAATATGTTAGCCCACAGGTTTGCACGTTGTACACCAGAAGTAAAAATAACTCGATAATGCGTTTTGCCAATCTTTGTACATGTGCACTCTGTGGGATCGTTAGACGCAGACGGCATACGACGTCTTCAGAGTTCAGTATATCAATACTTTCAGGATGTGGTTGAGGCTTCCACGTTACTGCAGTGCATCAGGAATGTTTGCCGAAGTACATACTGATGGTTTTAATACCATCTTGAGTAAAAAGAATGCTTCCATGATGCGCAGAGTACGTGGGAGCGTCAACGACATTAAGGTCATCAGTAAACAGCCGTGCTGCACCATTATGACGCATTATGTACATGTACACACGGCTACACATCAAGCTATACATTTCCAGTTTACACTGTAAGGAAATCCTATACATTGCGAGATCAGCTTAAACTGGAAATGTATAGCTTGATCTGTAGCCGTGAGTACAACATGTACCCAATGCGGGGCATCAGGTGAGTGCAGATATATGAATTAAACTCTTTTATTACGTTTGTTACTAAAATATCTTATGAGAAGTGTGTATTACTAATATTAATGGATCAAGGTCTGAAATAAAATATTTTTTTATAGACATTGCTTTAAAAAATCAGTTTTACCCTTATTAAAGGGTAAATTCCCCGTCAAAAAGTGGCAACACTGAATGTTCAGGTAAGAAAATAAAAATATTGCGCAAATCACTATTTTTTGAGATTTAACACAAATACAAATTAGTTTGTACATTACTGCGACTATTTGATTAGAAATAGCAGCACACACAGCGATAAAATACATAAAAAGGTGGAATACTTACGTGTGAAAGGACAATCCGGCAATCTTCATCAAACTATCACTTTTACAATGTAATACACTGCACCTAACCATTTTGCACAGTTGCACAGATGGTATTAAAGAATTGAGCACGAAACGGCACGTATTTTGTGTAAAATCTCGATGTAATTATTAATAAATAATTGGATTTCAATCTGCAATCGCCAAAAACGTCAAACTTGTTGCGCACGTCGACGGTCTTGGCCGGCACGCGATAAAGGACAGAAATATTTTTACTCTGTCTCTTTTGTATGCTAGTGACGTTAATATATTCTTCTTTTTCTAGTGTGAATGCAAGGGAAGATAACCAGCAGTCTATAGAATTCTAAGTCAATGGGATGTTACGAATTACGTCATGAAATTCAGGAATTTACATCAACTTTCAACATTTGATTTTATTTAGAAAAATATGTTACCGTAGCTATTTTATACAATAAGTTTGTTGCAAATATCTATAATTATATGTTGAGGTCGCTCAAACCACGTCAGTCTACTGCGAAAGTGGTATAAAATCCTATATTACTACACCTATCCAAAATGTAGGCAACTTAGATTCGCTGAAAATATGTAAGTACATAAACAACCTTCTCTCTTGCTGAAAAAATGCAAAAGGGCAAAATAAAGATATTGTCATTCTCTTTGCATTCTTACTTTTACCATCTTTCATACATAGACTAGGTAGGTAAGTAGGTACATAAAAAACACGATCAAAACTTAACAAAAATTCCAAAAAATTGTGTTGCGACGTGACACATCTTAGTGATGACTGATGACCGTCTACACAATTTTCTTGTTTCGATTCTTTCGATTCAAAAGTTGCATTCAGCCTAATCGATACTCGCAATAAAATCGAGCTCGAAAAAAATTAGTAGTACCTAACTGAATAAAAACTTTTTGGTACATTTTCCATTAACTATTTTATTTTTGATATTAATAAATACACACACTTATGGTGTGGTTAGGAATGTAACTTTTTAGGGTTCCGTACGTCCGAATGAAAAACCGAACCCATATAGGATCACTCGTGTGTCTGTCTGTCAAAACCAATTTGCTTCGAATCTACTGGACCGATTAAGTTTAAATTTTGTACACATATGAATTTCTGGATCCTAAACACGGAAGTTTAATGTATATAAATTAATTTTGAATACCTATGTCACTTTTGGGAGGCAAATTAGATAATTTAAAAAAAAGTTTTGCAAACTGTAGGTACCGTGTGACATATCAAATGAAAGGGCTTGTTGCGAGGATCTCTAATACATTTTTTTATAATTAAAAAAAAAATACCCCAAAACCACAGAGCCCATACTTAAAAAAAAAACACATAGATGAGTTCTTTGATTATAGTTGCCAGGAAACCCTATAAAAAGTTTAGGGTCTTAAAATAACATTGTACCTAAATCACTCAATCGGTTTGTACGCACTATAAAAACTTACATTTGCAGTTGAAATGTATGGGAACACATTCATGTTTTTCAACTACAATGGTAATCTTGGGATAAATAATTTTCTACAAAACATTTTATATAACATATTCATCGTACGGAAACCGCAGCTATTCCAAATAATAATACTTACTGTAAATCGATTCTCATAGACATCAGTTTCATGCCGATTGTAAACTCTATACATATCCAAAATCCGTGAAAAAAACGCAAACCTGTCCGTCTGTCCGTGCGTCCGAATGTCATACAGCATAAACTATAATATAACTCGGAGACTATTTCGACGAAAATTTAAAAGAAAGTGCCGCTAAATAATGGTGTAGTGAAATTACGATAATAGTATATTATGCAATTAGTGAATAAAGGACGGATTTAAAGCGAGGGCCATAGATGAATCACGAGCTAGTGAAGGATTGTAACGATTGAATCACGACCGTAGGGAGTGATTCATGATGATTGAATCACGAGCGCAGCGAGTGATTCAAGTGTTAGAATCCTGAGCGACGCGAGTGATTCATGGCCCTCGATATAAATCCGTTTTATTCAAGAGTTGCATACTATACTTTATACCATGACTACGAGAAAAATAAAGATTTAAGTAAAAATAGACATATATGAAGAAAAAGGAAAGTTAAATTGGCTTTGATGTAAACCAGCCGTGATTTTTTGGGTAGCAAGTTTTCCACTATATCGGCCGCCCTCTCCTTCATAAACTCAGGTGTTAACACATCTTCATCATTAGAATGCATTTTTAATCGATTAGAACAACACTAAACAAACACAACATTAAAGATTTAAAGTAACACTAAACTTTGTGTTCGTACAACTTACAGTACCTATTCAAA
Organism: Cosmia trapezina; assembly: GCA_905163495.3. NCBI lineage: Eukaryota > Metazoa > Arthropoda > Insecta > Lepidoptera > Noctuidae > Cosmia > Cosmia trapezina. The sequence continues at coordinate 30,412,763 of LR991020.1, read as the reverse complement.
ATAGCGCCAATTTACTAAGGACAGCAAAGAACATAAAGCAGTTTTTATTCTAATGCTAAACTCCTTGTTGAAAATGTCGACCAATCAAATTGAATTTAGAACACATCAATATAGGTCGAATACAAAGATTACACTTACACTAGATACGGCAAGCCACGACCAAGCGTGCCCTGCATGTTCGACTGTTCGTACTAAAAAAAGTCTGTTAGCTCAGTGACGCTTAGCGATTGAAACAATTCTGTTTACTCTGAGCACATCACTAAATGGCTGGGGTGAAGTTATCGTAGGTATAAAAAAGATGACACGTTCGGTTTTCATACTATCTAATAACATGCCGTATCTAGCCTAGGTACTCCAAATCTGTGGTTGAATACATTGGTGTGTTCCATTTTCAAACATCAAAACAGTGAGTACCTAAAAGTGCTTTTTATTCACTGTTTTTAGTGAATAAAATAAGCTTTTTAGAGGGGGAATGGTATAAACATAATTAGGGGTGGCATTCCCCATATAATTAAGTAACCGACGGATGAAAAAAAAATCTATGCACATAGACTGATATTGTTGGGTCTCAATTTAATTTAAATGATAAAGATGTGTCTAAAACTCTAAGTGCTGGGTTAAAACCGGTTTCAGTTAAAACCGCAGAATTAACTTTCATAGTTTTTTCGAAAAATAATTTGAAATAGGTACAAACTTATTTTTGCAGTCGATAAAATTAGTGCAAACTGTATGCATAAAGTAATATTCATTCCAACTACGGAACTCTTCACTGTGCGTGGTCTGACATACACTTGGCCAGATTTTTAAATTTTGTTAGGAAACTACCACAAAAAAAAATACAATTTCTATTAGGAAGTATTCAATAAACTAGGTAATAGTTCAAAAAATCTAACTAAACTTAGACAAGTAACAAAAATATTGACATGTAAAAGTGTTTGCAGAGTAACTACCCAATTTATAGAATTAATTTATCATCAGTCCCAAACAAAATTTTGTTAAACCTATCTAAAAAATGTGTAAGTACTAGGCATTTTGTAGCAAACTATCTGAAAGTATCAAAAATAAAATCCACAATAAATAATTATCCAATAAATTAAAATAATTTTGTACAGCGAGAGCATGCCGAATTTAAATTCAAATAGTATGAAATAATTCGGCGCGAAATTCAATAAATTAAGTATCTATGGTCATTGATCTGTTGTCTCGGTTTCTCTAAAATCTCTGAAAAACTACTAAAATTACATTAGAAAAGTGTAAATTATTATTAAAAAGAATTTTTATTTCATTTAATACTTAAAACAATCTTATTTCAATTTCCAAGTATCGATTTCTGACATTCGTCATATTAATTACCTACTCGACTCGATTGAAATAAAAAAAAATCGTTTGGCATAATCGCTATGGCACATCATTACAATAAAAAAAAACAATAGTGGTGGAGGTTTTGAACACAAATTGAGTTGTGGTAATGAATATTACGTATTATTGGACCTATGTTTGTATATTACGTTAAGATGTGGGCATTTTCTTGTTGTTTATAATATTTTGAATAATATTTGCCACATATTACATCATATCTAACTGTGTGTGTGTGATATTTGTGAAAAGAAAAAACAACTAATATTGGCGGGATACTTCGACTTTGGATATCAAAAAACTTCATTGAATGAATGATGAAATGATGAATTCGTCAAATAATTAAATGATGTATCATTCACTGCCCGTGTGGTGCAATTTGGATGTTCGAAATCCCAATTTTTATGTTTTCTAGCCTCGACCACCACTGTCATCAAAATGGCGATTATCGCATTTACAGACTTGGATGTTATAAAGGTAAATTGAACGCGTTATTATATGCGTTTTTCATCCAACTTTCATAATTAGGTAACGCACATTCATAAGATTTGATGGGTAGCAAAATAAATATTTACATAATCAATTTAGAGTGTCGTATGCTTGTCGTATGTCATCATTTTGGGTTCCAATTGGGTGCGATAGAGAGCCGATGGAGGTTCGTGTGTTCGGGTCCAATTAGGGACCCACTGTACAAACGCACCCGGCGCTTTTATATACTAGCTATTTTTTTTTGGGTACAATAGACCTTTTTTAGTGTATTATTGAAAACAACAAAGTGCGCAAAATAATAGACGCCGAAAAAAAAAATATTTTACAGTACGACTACCACATTGACCTTGAAATCAAGGTCAATAACCCTGAGGCTTTCATCGTCTAATATACGAGACATTCACCGCCTCACCTAACCCAAATGATTCACCAAAAATAGAGGGGATATGGCGCTCGGCGGCCGCTGCCGCAGCACCGCTCGCTTCGCTCGCTCGCCGTCGCGCGTTAAGGGTCACTGTTCTAACCTAACCTAACCTAACCCAAATGATTCACCACCAATAGAGGTAATGGTCACTATTCTAACCTAACCCAAATGATTCACCAATGTGAAGTTTCGTACGCACGGGTGTGATTGTACAGTGGAGCCCCAATTAGTGCGCTTCCGAACTATACGGTTAAAATTCCCGAAAAAAAAACTTTCTTGTGCCGTAGGGGCGTTTGCCTTACACTGAAAAATTAGACAACTCTAATAGAAAGTCCAGCACAGTCTTTCTATCAGAGTTATGTGACCTTGGTGACGACTGATAAATCTCTAGCCGCAGTAGTAATTAGTAAGCAATCGACGGCAGTTGTAATAGGTATCTACCTATATACCTACTTATCTCTAAGTAAGTACCTACGTACTAATATTATAAACTTGTATTCGCGTTGCTGAATTTTGGGCCAAACAAATAAAAAAAAACCGGTCAAGAGCGAGTCGGACTCGCGCACCGAGGGTTCCGTTCCGATTTCTGAAAAAGTGTGCTATTTAGAGACATCGTTTTATTTTTCCTGTAATCTTTACATAAACTTCTATCACATAGAATAATTTCAGATTTTTCTCTTTGCAAACTTCGGAGATAAGGGGGGGGGGGGGGGGGAACGGTATTTTTTTTACATTTTTCATCAAAAGTCGAACACTGTGCGGTCTAAAAAAAATAAAAATATGTTTGAGAATGTGCAAACAGCGCTCTTTCATATGATACCCCACATGACCTAGTAGCTTCACTTTGAATTTTTAAGACCCCCTTTCACCCCATGTTGCAAAAAAAATACATATATTTTTATTTCTTTCTTATTTGCAAAATAGTTGAGTAAACGTCATCTAAAACTGTTCCAAATTTCAAGTTGATAGCACTAGTAGTTCTTGAGATATCCAGCTGTGACAGACAGACAGACAGACTGAGTCACACCATAAGGGTTCCTTTTTTACCATTTTGGTACGGAACCCTAAAAAGTAGATAGCTACCTACCTATATGTAGGTATATTTTTTTCGAGTTATTTTTGCCATCTACACGCTAAAAAGAATATTTTATAGAGGTAGGGGAAGTCAGCTCAAAGCGGCCATAGGAGGCAAAGCGGCCACAATGATAGCGTGGCGTGGCCGTTCTGTTCGAATAACCAATATCCCGCCCTGCGCCGTGCAATCATTCGGTAGCAGTGCGACAGAGCGCGTGGTTGCAGTGACGAAATATATATATTTGCGTGTTTTGTTAAAAAAAAGCAAGGTAAGTTCAATCTGCTTTGGTCAAACCTCTTTATATTTCAATGCTTTTATTGAACGTGTATTGTTACTTATCTATTTGGCTTTGTTTGTGTTCTATTCTCTCTGAAATATAATAAATAATGTGAGAGCAGTTCATTATTGTAACAAAATGGCCGAAAAAGGCAAAGCGGCTCGCGTATAGTGGCCAAGTGACCGCTTTGTAAAATTATTATGATTCGATAGATAATGCTTAATCATTTTGTTTAGATGGTTAACTACTATAAAATGAAGACTACCCAGGCGTCATGGGATGAAAATATGTTGGCCCGGGCAATTAAAGAAGTAAATGAAATTTTACTTGTTTTTTAAGAAAGTTTTTAAATTTTAGAGCAGTTATTTTCATAGAAGATATTAAGACTGTTGAAATAATTAGGTGAAACTTACTGTTGATTAATAAAAATGTTAAACATTGTCAAAAACTGAACCTAATTATAAGTTCCTAATAGTCTATTAGAAGTTTTTAAACTAAATATAACAATATAGTTAAGTTAAATTATTCTCAAGACTGATTGTAATTAAAGTACCTAAATTATAAAATGCTGATTATTTTATAAAAATGTTAAATAATAAAAAATATCATTTTAAAATATTGTTGGTTGGTATTTTTATTTTGTCAAGCACACTATTTTTCAACAAAAAGCAAATACATTTCTTGTTTACTTTTGGGGTGGCCACGTTGCCCCTACCCCCATGGCCGCTTTGGGCGGCCACTCGGGCAAACAAGTTTTCGTAATTTACAAATCACATGGTTATTTTTTAATTTGCGGGAATTTTAATTCCACATTATGAAAATTTAATAAATTATCTGGCTGTTAGTATAAAATTCTCTTCAAAAATCTATCGTTTACTAGGTTTTTTTTAACTCAAAGTTAAGATGGCCGCTTTGAGCTGACCTCCCCTAAGTATGTTGTACCTATGTAACTATGTGAGTTTGTATGTAGGGAGTAATCTTCTGATCTGAACTACTGATCGGACTCCTAAAATGCTTTCATTTTTTCAAAATGTGTCATATTAGTAAATTATGATATGTGTGGTAAGTTGAAATTGTTTTGTTGCCTCTGCTTCCTTGTAGCCCTCGCCTACGGCTCGGGCTAGCAATATCGCCTCGGCTGTAATTATTATCAAAGCGCACGTATGTCATACGACGTTTTATAACATATTTGCGAGGAAATAAATAAAACTTTTTCTGAAAGTGAAAACGCTTGTAAGTATCTATCGGTCGATTTTCAGGCAAGAGGCTTAGAGTAGCCTTTTCGCTGCCTCTGAGACTTCTGGCGGTGTCGAATTAATAAATTCATGATTACTTGACGACATTTTCAAATAAAAACAAAACAGCGAAAAGAAAAAGCGCGCGGAATAATTTTTACTTGTTTTTTTTAAAGCAAAGGCACAAAAACAGCCAGTATTACTAATAAAGTAAATTAATATTTTTTTGTTTCTGTTTGTTGTTGTTGCAATTTATTGTCAACATTAATTAAATTAAAGAATTAATTCTTTAATTTAATTAATGTTTATTTTTTATATTTTATCTCCCAAAGTTAATTTTATTCATAAAATGTTGACCACTTTTCTGACATAGAAACTCTTTGCTAAGATTTAAAAAGTACCGTTCGTTTTAGACGGAGCATCTTGATAAACCCCTACGTATTACCTTATTAAAAAGAAACTCGTGCGTTTTACATTACAATAACGCACAAGTACGTAATGACATACATTACGATATTGAAATTCGTGAAATAAGAGACCCTTACGAGCAAATTTTATTTATTTTATTTTATTTTACTACATTGGGACACAAAACAATTACATGTTATAATATTACTATAAAAGTTATGAGCTGAAGTGGGCTAGGGTAAACATGTAATCGACACTAATGTCCGCGGAATAAATATACTAGGGTAAGTTTGAAAAAGAACGCAAATGTGTTATAAAATATAATTACAGGCGGATAAGTCGCGGGCAGAAGCCAGGACCTACCTAATACCTACCAGTGTGGCAGCATCTACATTACCACATGCGAACTACACATTACGCATCACTCTGACGTCACGCAAAATCCTGCATCGCGCAATCAGAGTTTACCGTGCGACTAGCATAGGTATACAACGTCCCGACATCAATCGTCGAGCAGTTGCCCACCAGACACAACACCGTGGTCGGAGGATCCTCCCTTTTCTATGGAAGTTGATTGAACTTTACACCCTGTTCTTCATTCCTCTTTAGGTACCAGTACCTAATACTGCCAGAAGCCACCATCGTACCTAACTAAATATTTTACCCTCCCATTTCAAATTAAGGCAAACTTGTTTACCTATCCCCACAGAACAACAAGAGATCATAATCGTTTACTGGCGAACAAAAACAAGCTACAAATAATGTGAATAACAACAGTTTCTGCGCCAATAAGTTGTCAAACAAAACACATAGGGTTTGTTCCGAATATTCACGCTTTGAGAATTTGATTTGGGGTTGTTTAGAGTAAGGGGTGACGATGCGGGTACGGGACGGCGGCTGACACTAAATAAATACCTACCTAAAAAGAGAGCAGGAAAGCGTCTGCCTACATCCTCGTAGATAAAAAGCTAAACTTGATTTGGTGACTGCAGCATCCTTAGTCGGACTTTTTGAATTATGTATTTGAATTCTGCATAGGTCACCAACAACGGTTCTACCTACCAATCAAACGAGGCCGAGGGTGGTTTTTATGGAAAATGATTTAAATTATAGCCAGAGGCCGATCTAAGAAGAATTTCGTTTTTAATTAGGTAGGTATAACCTACCTACCAGTTTTCGTCTAATAAACAAGGCGTCCCTTAAATAACGCACAACCTCTAAATGGGTCATTGTAATTATCATTAAGAACAACTTTTACCATGGGAACAAACCTGAAACTGCGAATAAAAAATAAGCTGTTCTCACATTTATCTTGGCATAACTCGTCAAATCTCTCTCTCGTCGTATCTATCAGTACCTAGTCCCTAAAATTTGCTCATAATGATGAGTAGGTAGGTACCTACCTACAATGACCCCTTAAGAGGATGTGCGTTATTTAAGGGACGTCTTGTACCTACCTGTACTGATCAGCACACGATTTAGTTTTATTTTTCTTGTAACTTCACTTCCTCAAGAGTCAAGCAAAGTAGCATAACTAAGATATTTTCAATACACTTCCTCGAAAGCTGGTTCATATCGCAATAAGATTAAGTTCACAATGCAATGTATTTCACACGCGTGCGACTTTTCATTTTCCAACACGTGTGTTAACGCGCATAGCGTCTTTTGATATACTCGTACCAAACCAGATAGAACTGGTTTCACCCACGGGCAGCGAATTTTCCGTACAGATCGTGCAAGCTGATGTGTGGTTTGGCGAAAGCGCCAGGGTAGCCCGCGAAATTCAAAATTTCTTACGTTTTTTGCAATTTGTAGGTCAGTGTGAGCTTTTATGTTGATTAAAATATGATTCGCGGCCGTAGCTAATATTGCTTTACAGAATTATAATCATTAGAATCAGCAATACAACTCCATAAGTTAGCATTTATCTCAAATCTAGCGATTTCATGAAATCATGACGTTTGAGATAAATGCTAACTTATGCAGTTGTATTGCTGATTCTAATGATTATAATTCTGTAAAGCCATATTAGTTTTTGGCGTGGTGTGCTTTTAAGCCAACTTGCCAGCTCCCCTTAGAGATACTGCAGCTACGAAATTATTTTTCCTGAATCCTTGGACCAACTTCAGATAATTTTAATTATTTATTTACTTAGTTGTTTAATTTTCTATGTAGCCTAGCATTTTTTTTATAATTTAACTGTCTGATTGATTTATTTGTTACTCCTCAAATTATTATAGCGATTTAACTAAATTTGCATATCAAATTGTCGAATAGTTCTATAAGTCGAACCTACGAGCGTTGCAACCCTTTATAGGACAGACTTTTTTATTTTTAACCAAGTTTCATCTCGTTTACTTGAACTGCTAAATCAATATAACCATAATTTACTTATTTTTAAAAAAGAAACCCAAAATTTCCTTATAAATCTTTGTCATTTTATTTACATTTAAACCTAAAAATCGGAGTAGGTACCAAATTTTTTACTTTAATTTTGTATTTTTTATATTTTTATTAATTCTCGGATTTCTCTTATTTTAAAAATTATACGTATTATTGTGGAAAATATAGTAACCCAAAATTTCCTTATAAATCTTTGTCATTTTATTTACATTTAAACCTAAAAATCGGAGTACCTATTTTTTACTTTAATTTTGTATTTTTTTATATTTTTATTAATTCTCGGATTTTTCTTATTTTTAAAATTATACGTATTATTGTGGCAAATGTTTATCTTTCATTTTTTACCCTAACATTAGATAGATCTAAAGAATTCGTAGGATATAAAATGCTGAAAATTTTAGACTCGTTTGAATTCGAAGTTGTGAATAGTGTTGCGAATCGCATCGATGACTTAATTACTGAAGTTTTGACACCGTTTGCTAAGTTTTAAATAGATTTTATGGTAGTTAGTTAGGTTAGCTGTTGCCCGCGAGTTCGTCCGCTTTTTTAATATACTTACACTATGTAACACAAGAGCGTGCCCGGCATAATTTATAAAAAAATGCAAGTGTAAGCGTTTAAAAAAAATAAAACGCGTAGTTATTTATACAGAGTGGCGATAAGGTTATCACATTAATTGAAACCACGTATTCAGTACATGTTACTGGACCCCTCTGCGTTGAAATATTTCATCGGTTGATAAAAAAAAAAAATAGCTGCTGCATACATTTTGACCCCGTAGGCATTGCATTTTTGTAGGAAACAGCAATTTTTTTTTAAAGAACTGACGAACAATTTCAACGCTGGGTGATCCGGAATCATGAACTGAATATGTGGTTTCAATTATTGTGATAACCTAATCGCCACTCTGTATGTACTTGGATGTTTTACTTTTAATCCAGCTGTTTGCTTTTTTTTATCGTGTCCAGTCTCCTCCGTTGTCCATAATGGCCTGGCATCTTTGAGGCCTACTTTCGGTTAATTTTACAGCATGTTCACGGGATAATGATCTCCATATGGCCTTTAAATTTCGAGTAAGTTCTGCGGCAGTTAGTGTTTTTTTTCCTTGATGTTTAAGCTTCATTAACTCTCAAACGTTTTAAATTGGGTTTGCATCAGGAGATTGTGAGAGCCAGTCTAAGACCTCCGTGTGATTTTCTTGATTCCAAGCGGTACACAGTCGACTTCGGTGTTTAGGGTCGTTGTCTTCTTGTAATATCCATGACTCATTTGGCCTTGGGAACAGTCTTCGGGCAGACGGTAATAATGCTTTCTGGTATATTTGGTTCATCCTTACAGCATTCAGAGACCCGGTAAACAAGTACAATTTACCAAATCCCCTTTTTGAGAAGCATTCCCAAACATGCACCTTTACCGGTTGTATATCAGTTCGTTCGACAAGTCTGTTATCGGCAGTTGACTATAAAGCACGAGGTGCAATAGTATTTGCTTCGTAAAAAAAGATTATCATTTCCCAGGCACGGTCTATGTTTTCTCTTGTCCTGGGCCTCAAGTCTGCTATTATAATAGTGTCAGAATGGTCTATCATTGATTTCATAATTGTTGATTTTGACAAGTTTGGTAGTTAATCTACTAATACTTATAATGTCGTCATAATGGCGTCATTATGACTTTCCAATGGTCAACCACTGACACTCCATTGTATGAAATTATGAATTTAGCAGATTACGAACTTTTAGCAAAATGAAAATGCAGTGACAATGGGATCGTGTTGGAATGTAAAAAATAGCAGACTTGGGGCCCAGGCCATTATTTTTTCTACGCGTTTTTCTGAAAGAAGAGGTTTCTTCAATGTGCTTTGATATTTTAGCTTATTATCCACTAAACATCTCTAATTGTAGCAAGAGATATAGTTAGTCCTTTTTTCCTTAATTCTTCTTGTGCGGATCGCAAAGATAGTCGTGGATTTTTCAAGAATAGTTGAGTGATCCGTTTTTCCTCGGCGGATGACGTCTTTCTCGTTTCATCGACATGTTTAACCTCTAAATATCGGTTCACCCACTTCGCCACGAACGCCTTGGACTTTTTCATGTACTTTGCAGCTTGACCGTGTGACATTAGTGGGTCCTTTGGGATGCGAACAAAGAAACACTGCCTCATAGCGGGAAGCATACGTAACACTCATCTCGGGAAAAGGGCGCTCTGTGCGACGCAAACGTGAGTACAGGGTTATGTTTGTTGATGCGTCGTGGGTAAAATGTTGGGCTACTTGCTCGTATTTTTTGTTTCTCAATAAACCCTCGAACGTCCTTCGACGTACGTCCGTTCTTCTCATGGTCCCAGGCTACATACCTGTTGGGCACGCCACAATAGCGGCGATAAGTCCCCTCTTTGAGGAGTGGTTAGAGAGGCGCCACGGCGTCCTCACCTTCCGCCTGACGCAGGTCCTCACCGGACACGGTTGTTTCGGGAGGTTCCTGTTTCGCATAAGGCGGGAGGAAACGCCCGGGTGTTTCCATTGTGTGGATCGCCCGGAGGACACGGTGGAGCATACAGTGGAGGTCTGCCCGGCTTGGGCAGAGCACCGCCGTGTTCTCACGGAGGCGATCGGCGGCGGCGATCTCTCGCGTCCGAGCCTGGTCCAGGCCATGGTGCGGAGCGAGAGTGCATGGGAGGCCGTCACCTCCTTCTGCGAAGCAGTGATGCTCGCGAAGGAGGAGGCGGAACGCGTGAGGGAGAGGCAGCCTCACGCCCTCAGTCGCCGCAGGAGACGCCCTGGGCGGCGGGAATCGCGGGGCGATTTCCGGCCACCGTAGGCGCGGGCCTGCGGACGGTGAGCAGCGGGTAGCTCGCCGTCCGGTAAGGGCCAGGCCCGAGTCGACGGCGCGTTGTGTTCCACGCGCGCCTCAAAGAGATGTCAGCAAGTGACGGGGCCCAATAGGGCCGACGCCGCTGGGGTCGCGGGTTGTCTGAAGGGGTTACCGCGGCCCTGGCATAGGCAACTGAAGGAACACGGGTGGGTTTTAGTCAGTAAAAGTCTGACACGCCCTCCCGCTCCACCCAGAGCGGGAGAAGTTATTTGATGATTTCCCACCCTCATAAAAAAAAAAAAAAAAGGCTACATACCTGTCTAATTTCATAACGATTGATTCAGGAAATTTAAAAAATAACAAGGCGCTATGAGGTTTATAACTCATTTAATAATATTATCATTTGATTATGTTGGTCGATTTTGATGAAATAGACGCTAAATGTTACTCGCAATAAAGTTTCTTCGATCTTGTATCCAATGAGTAGTTTTTACGCGATGCGTGCACAAACGAACAAACAAACCGACAAAAATGTAAAAAAATGTTTTGTTACTCATTTCTCGCGTCTTCTAGTATTTTATGTACAGACACGGAAGGTTTACGATTTTATTCTAGGTAGGTAACAGATATTACAAATGTATATTTGTATCTATGTAGTATTACCTAAGTCTTAAAAATCATTGCACACCAATTTGCCATAGACGACCGCAGAGGCACTTTTATGGAAAGGTAGGTATAATAAAATATTCTTAGATAGCGTTCAGGTGGATTCGTACATGATTAATTGATGGTAACCGAGATCGTAATCGGACATATACAGTTCAGTACCTACCTACCTACCCACATTTTTCGTTTTGTTACCACCTGCGACTAGAGGCCGGCCCACCCTTTTTATTGTGGACCTACGTGGCTCAATCCCACATGGTTCTTCTCTAAGTAAAGTGCGTTTCACGTAAGAGTTCCCTGCGCCGTAATGTTGGCGCTATTGTTTTTCATAGAAGGAATGGTTTTTTCTACCAATTCTTCAATGAAAAGCAATGCCACTCAAACTCACTATACTTCCAAGCATAGCGGATCGTCTTTTCCATTTTCTTCAAACATGGCCTTACTCATACGTCCAGACTCGTTCTAGATCTGAAAACGCTGTTCCATCGACAAGTTCCAACAATCTCCCTACTGCTGTAGTTGGCGAGGATCGTTTTACGACGATCCCAATCAAGAGGCGACGCCGCGACTAACTGCCGCTCTCTGGGGACCTTATGACGCCCGATTGCACCGAGTATCGCCACATTTAAATAATAGTTCAAAAAAATCTTCATCTATGTTTTTTGTGTGGCTTATGGAATGGTACCTTAGCAATACTAAGGTCGTTGCTACAAGTGGACTAGTTTTTTCACCCATTTTGGACCCATCATGGCAGCTTCCATTACCTAAGAAGATGTAGTGACTAAAACTGAAATATGCTTAGTTTGGTTAAGTTCAGAGGATGAATGAAAGGCGACCAACAAAAGATTACAATTTACAAGGCAGATGTGAGTGGGAATTCCGGGAGGGGACGCCCTAGGAAGACATTATAGTGAGCTTATTGGTGATGTTCTTCAAAAGGTCAGGTGCGTAGTACTCGCAACTGGCGTGCGTGTAGCAAGCGTAGCATGACGACGTTTTGTCGACGGAAGAGACAAAAGTACACATTGCCATGCTTAGACGCGAAGAATGCGTACAAATATTTCTACTATCTGCCATTTTGTATATTCTTCCGTCGACAAAACCCGTTTCTATGCGGTCATGCTAAGCGTGCAACATGCTGAAATATTTGTACGCATTTTACGCGTCTAAGCATGACAATGTGTAGTTTTGTCTACCTATTCTTCCGTCGACAAAACGTCGCCATGCTAAGCGTGCTGATGTATGAACGTAATCGAGGCATAAGTAGTATGTAAGTATCGTAGCAGGTGGCGTTCTGTAGTTTCTGCCGACCCCCGTGGGAAGAAGGCGTGAGTTTATGTATGTGTACATTAGAAGTTTCTGCAATGGTGAAACATGATTAACTGTCTATACATGGAATGGGTGGGGATAATTAGTTAGGTAGTTCTTCAGTTGGCTGAAAAATGTTTCGTTTGACACATGAAACGTGACCACAGATGAAAAACCGGTCAAGAGCGAGTCGGACTCGCGCACCGAGGGTTCCGTTCCTATTTATGAAAAAGTGTGCTATTTAGAGACATCGTTTTATTTTTCCTGTAATCTTTATATAAACTTCTATCACATAGGATAATGATGATCCTCGTGCCTCTAAACTGGTGACCCCGAGCATGAACGTCAGCGCAGCCTTCGTGCAACTCCTTCAGCGTGACGTCATCAGCATCACTTCCTCAAGCTTTCGAGCGGCGAGTCACACAGTCAGCCAGCATCCACGGCTTCTACGGGTATCCTGACCACCAGCATGCAGCGGACGCGCATTCCTGGTCATCACCTTCAGCCTCAACCTCAACCCAGCGCTGTACACTCCGACTCACTGGAGCATAACGCAGCGCCACCCCGACTCACTGGGGTATCACCGCAGACAGTTCCGACTCACCGTGAACTATGCGGCACCCGGTTCCGACTCACTGGAACCACAACTGGCACTGGCAAGCATGGCAAGATACACGACTCAGCCCACTATCGACCTCGGGTCTCCGGAGGGTAGTGATGTGGCGGCATCTACATCGCCACATATGAACTACGCATCAATGACATGACGTCACGTAAACCTGCATCGCGCAATTAGAGTTTACCACGCGATTAGCATATATACAACGTCACGACATCAACCGTCGGGCAGTAGCCCACCAGACACAACACCCGTCTGGTCGGAGGATCCTCCCTTTTCAATAGAGAATGAGTGAACTTTACACCCTGTTCCTCATGCCACTAAAGATTTTTCTCTTTGCAAACTTCAAAGATCGGCGGGAGGGGGGGGGTGGGGGGGGGAACGGTGTTTTTTTTACATTTTTCATTAAAAGTCGAAAATAATGTGGCCTAAAAAAAATAAAAAATTGTTTGAGAATGTGCAAACCGCTTTCTTTCATATGATACCCAACATGCCCTAGTTTCTCCACTTTTAATTTTTAAGACCCCCTTTCATTCCCTGTTGCAAAAAAAAATTAACATTTTTATTTCTTTCTTGTTTGAAAAATAGTTGGGTAAACGTTATCTAAAACTGTTCCAAATTTCAAGTTGATAGCATAAGTAGTTCTTGAGATATCCAGCTGTCACAGACAGACAGATAGACAGACAGACAGACTGAGTCACACCATAAGGGTTCCTTTTTTACCATTTTGGTACGGAACCCTAAAAACTTTAAACCACCGATTTACAAATGCGCCATGGTGCAAACCCCTACCAAAATTCCGTCAACCAATATTGGTTAATAAAACCATGATCATCAAAACTTGGCGCCGATTCCTACACCATAATGTAAACTGTTCCTGCAGACGCACACAATAAATTTTCAAACACAGTGTTCCCCTCTACTATAAAAACTGTACTAAAATATTACACAGAAAAACACAGTGCCAAGTTTTGGAAAACATTGTAGGGGTTAAATAATAAGGAACGGAATGTTTGTATACTAGTGAGTTGTAAAGTTAATTTTTGTTATCTGTTTATTGTTGAGACTTATTGTATCGTTTTGTTTAACTAGTTTTTGTCGGGGGACGAAAACATAATATTTTATTGTTTGGTGCCGAAAAAACGTAGACTGTCGCCATAGACTTATAAAAAAAGATGGACTCCGCGCCACGCATATCGCAAGTGAAGCACCCTACCGATCTATGTGTGCGTGATTTGAGTACCTGCAAAGACGCCGTCGCTCGTGTCACGTAATGGCGGCCGGTCGGCATACTATGATGTAAATGTGTGCGCGAGGCGTGTTTGTACAAACGGACCCGGCATACTTACTGTGCTTCACTTTCGATATGCGCAGCGCGGAGTCCATCTTTTTTTATAAGTCTATGACTGTCGCTTGTTATACAGGCTGTAAACATTTTATCTTGATTTGCTAGAAACGATTTCAGGCAATTTATCTTTGTCTCTTTATATATAATAGCTTCAGGCAATTTGGGAAATTATCTATTTATCTACCTATATATCTATAGCAGGAATCCACTGTATGCGGGAAGCACAGAACCGGTCGAAATGGCGATGCTTGGGGAGGCCTATGCCCAGCAGTGGACGTCTGTCGGCTGCAATGATGATGATGATACCTATAGCTAGACTTTCGGCTGCAATGATGATGATGATACCTATAGCTAGACTTTCGGCTGCAATGATGATACCTATAGCTAGACTTTCGGCTGCAATGATGATGATGATACCTATAGCTAGACTTTCGGCTGCAATGATGATACCTATAGCTAGACTTTCGGCTGCAATGATGATTATGATACCTATAGCTAGACTTTCGGCTGCAATGATGATACCTATAGCTAGACTTTCGGCTGCAATGATGATGATGATACCTATAGCTAGACTTTTAACTAGCTTTGCCTTTTTTAACGATGTTTCACCATCTACGATTAAGTTCCTATTAACTAAGTATCTAAGTAGTTCAAAAATCTTAAGCATTTTTAAGTCTGGACCACATTCAATTATAGAAACGCTAATCTTTAAAAATGTTGCCTTTCTCACTCTGTTATTATTGTCCAAAGACTTTCTAAAACCAAAGTTGGATAACATTATCCATGAGTAGGGCTAGGGGTAATATTAATAAAGAAAGTATGATATAAGGCTTATTTGCGGTCGTAGTCTGCAATAATTCATCGATTGTTTTCGTCGCATACTCAATAAGGCATAACGTAAGCTTTGCTTGCAGAAGAGCCCGGTATAATTTATAATGGTCGTAAGTAATACATTATTGCCTTTGCCTACTCGAAAGGAGATAGGTAGGCTATGAAAACACGACTTTCTAGCCTGGTATAGAAAATATTTTTTTTCATTAGCTTATACTGTAACCACAGAGATTATCAGGTAGGTTATTTTTCAAGTAGAGAAACTTGTAGGTATTCTTATGTCAGTAGGTAGGTACTTACCTACCTGTCTTGAGTATTGACTTTATGATTATTAT
Source organism: Cosmia trapezina (assembly GCA_905163495.3). Classification (NCBI taxonomy): domain Eukaryota; kingdom Metazoa; phylum Arthropoda; class Insecta; order Lepidoptera; family Noctuidae; genus Cosmia; species Cosmia trapezina. The sequence continues at coordinate 30,397,179 of LR991020.1, read as the reverse complement.
TTTTTAGGGTTCCGTACCCGAAGAGTACCAAACGGAACCCTATTACTAAGCCTCCGCTGTCCGTCCGTCCGTCTGTCTGTCACAGAGCTGTATCTCGTAAACCTTAATAGGTAGACAGTTGGAATTTTCACAAATTGTGTATTTCTATTGTGTTTGCTATAAAAACAAATAATAAAACAAAATAAAGTTAAAAATTAGTGGGAGTCCCCCATTTAGTAAACTTCTCATTTTGAAGAAAAAATAATTCCCCTAGCATGTGGGGTGTCACTGTGTAGAAGAAATACATTTTCATTTTTTTTTATCTTCAAAAATGAAGAAATGGGAGGCAGTAAAAGTTGTCAATTTTAGACCATTTTTGTACGACCTCTATCGCAACAATTAAACAAGTTAAGAATTTGAAACTTCTGTATATCATGTACCATATACTGTATTTAATCAGCAAATACTAAAAAACGCCGATTCATACGGTATTTTGTTTAAATATTTTTAGATTTTCAGCAACTGCAAAAAATAACCTTGTAATTCACAGTATTATTATGTTATCTTTGCGATTGTTAAACATTTTATGGTACGGAATCCACCGTGTGCGTGTCCGACTCGTACTTAACCGGTTTTTTTACAAACTGCTATAAGATGAATACATGCTTTTAATTTGTCAGCATGTTTTGGTCCTTAGAGCTGTGGCAGTCGCTTTTTCCATTTGGTTAAATGGTGACGTCACTGGTTTCAAATAAAGTGCCTACTAAGTAATAATAATAAAATAATCATAAAATTGTTTATTAACCAAATAATGATACATTTCCTTAAAACTAATACAAAAATTACCTTAAATTATAGAGAATTAAATTAGGGAAACATAATTTTAATAAATTTACTAGTGGACTCCACACTAGACTTCGTAAGTATTTGTGTAATTCTAGAAATAATCTTTTAAAATACGAATCTCAACCAAAAGCTGTTTACCAATAAAAATCCCTACCCCTTATCATAACACCATCAATCATAATCGGACTTTTCTTATTACTCCGTCGAGTTTTTCCTCCATTAAAGAAAAACTGTAAGTCTATAGATTTTATCTGTCAATGGCGAAAACACTGTATCTACTGATTGACCATATAAAAAACCGGATGATTTATCATTTTTATTGCGACAAAAACATGTTTATGAGCATCTTAAGAGGGGTAGAGGGCGAGAGGGCGCGTATTCTGTATGTGGAAGATTGAATTTCGTGCGATTTTTTTGCAGTTTAGTTTTGATGTTTTGGTATTGAATATTGGAAGAGAGGATTTTTATAATCAAAAACACATGGTGTAAAACGAAAAAACTAATCCTTATTAATCTAATGAATGAATGAAAAATTTCGGTCCTACGAGTGTGGTCGTTATTAAAGCAGATAGACCGTAGGTATCACTCGTAGGCATAATAATAGGGGTTAAAGTATGAAATTGCCTTTTATTGTATTAGGTACTTCGAATTGACATAGAACCTTCATGGTTTGAGATTTTTGAGTGAAACTTTTTACACATGGTACCCATGAAGTTCTTCTTTTAAAAAATGTGCAACATTCGATTATCGACTTTCAGTTGTTTTTAGGGTTCCGTACCTCAAAAGGAAAAAACGAAACCCTTATAGGATCACTTCGTTGTCCGTCTGTCTGTCTGTCTGTCTGTCCGTCTGTCTGTCTGTCAAGACCCTTTATCTCTTTAACGCGTGGAGGTATCACGTTGAAATTAATATCAAATACGTAAGTCTATGGTCCCTTGGAGTTGTAAAAAAATCAAGCTTCTAAGTCAACGCAATAACAAAATACGGCCGTTTATGCGTAAAATTTTGATACTCGCAAGTAAATCAAAACCTATAGGGTACTTCCCGTTGACTTAGAACCATGAAATTTGGCAAGAAGCAAGGTCTTACAGCACAAGTAATGGAAAAAGTCCGAAAATTGGTGATTTGTAATTTTATCACATAAAAAAAAACTTGCTAGTATGTCATCTGTCAAGGCCCTTTTTCTCAGGAACGCGTGAAAGTATCAAGTTGAAATTAATACCAAATACGTAAGTCTGTGGTCCCTTAGAGCTCTAAAAAATCAAGCTTCTAAATCAACGCAATAAAAAATACGGCCGTTTATGCGTAAAATTTTGATACTCGCAAGTAAATCAAAACCTATAGGGTACTTCCCGTTGTCTTAGAACCATGAAATTTGGCAAGAAGCAAGGTCTTACAGCACAAGCAATGGAAAAAGTCCGAAAATTGGTAATTTGTAATTCTATCACATAAAAAAATACTTTCTAGTATGTCAACTGTCAAGGCCCTTTTTCTCAGGAACGCGTGAAAGTATCAAGTTGAAATTAATACCAAATACGTAAGTCTATGGTCCCTTAGAGCTCTAAAAAAATCAAGCTTCTAAATCAACGCAATAAAAATACGGCCTTTTATGCGATATATTTTGATACTCGCAAGTAAATCAAAACCTATAGGGTACTTCCGGTTGACCTAGAACCATGAAATTTGGCAAGAAGCAAGGTCTTATAGCACAATTAATGGAAAAAGTCCGAAAATTGGTGATTTGTAATTTTATCACATAAAAAAAAACTTGCTAGTATGTCATCTGTCAAGGCCCTTTTTCTCAGGAACGCGTGGAGGTATCAAGTTGAAATTAATACCAAATACGTAAGTCTGTGATCCCTGAGAGCTCTAAAAAAATCAAGCTTCTAAATCAACGCAATAAAAAATACGGCCATATAAGCGACATATTTTGATACTCGCAAGTAAATCAAACCTATAGGGTACTTCCTGTTGACATAGAATCATGAAATTTGGTAAGAAGCAAGGTCGCACAGCACAAATAAAGGAAAATGTCAGAAAATTTATTATTTGTAGTTTTATCACATAAACAAATAGTTTTTAGTTTTTTTTTTCTGGCAAAATGTGGTTGTATAGGTACACCTCTGCCCAACCCCTCGGGGAAACAAGGCGAGATGTTATTTTTATGAATAGTTTTTTGCGAATACAAACTTAAATATGCAGTTGGAGAATTGTACGTGACGAATATATGTGTATGGGAGAACACGTTTTTCAACACAATGTTAAGTTTGTCTTAGGGATAAATTCTTTTCAACTACGGAACCCTCATTGTGCGTGGTCCGACACGCACTTGGCCGGTTTTTTTTATTCAGCTTAGACAAGAAAGATGGATACTTCGAAAATTCGAGTTATTTTTGAATACGAGTTCCAACGCGGAACGAACGCGGCAGAAACAGCTCGCAATATCAATGTTGCGTTTGGAGAGGGGACTGCTAATGAACGCATCGTGCGATTTTGGTTTAAACGCTTTCGTGATGGAAACTTTGATTTGTAGATCAAACCACGTGGAAGACCGCCCACACAGGTGAATAACAATGAATTGAAAGAGATGGTGGAAACTCTACAGGAACTGCAATTAGAAACCATTCGTCACCCTCCGTATTCGCCAGACCTTGCTCCAACGGACTACCATTTTTTTTGTGATTTGGACAATTTTCTAAGTGATAAAAAGCTTTCTTCTCAGGAGGCAGTACAAAATGCTTTCACACAGTTTGTCGAATCTAGATCACGAGAGATGTACTTGCGACAGTTGCGAGTGTCAAAATGTGTCGCAAAATGGCCGTATGTTTTTATTGCGTTGACTTAGACGCTTGATTTTTTTAGAACTCTAAGGGACAATAGACTTACATATTATATATTAATTTCAACTTGATATCTCCACCCGTCCTTGAGAAAAAGGGTCTTGACCGACTGACAGACTTGAACATTTTTTTTATGTGATAGAATTACAAATTAACAATTTTCGGACTCTTTCCCATAATTGTCTTGTATGCCTTGCTTCTTACAAAATTTTATGATTCTAGGTCAACGGGAAGTACCCTATAGGTTTTGATTTACTTGCGAGTATCAAAATATGTCGCATAAATGACCGTATGTTTTTATTGCATTGACTTAGAAGCTTGAATTTTTTAGGACTTCAAGAGACCACAGACCTACGTATTTGATATTAATTTCAACTTGATACATCCACGCGTTCCTGAGAAAAACGGTCTTGACAGACTGACAGACAGACAGACAGACAAACAGACAGACAGACAGACAGACGGACAAACAAGTGATCCTATAAGGGTTCCGTTTTTGCCTTTTGAGGTACGAAACCCTAAAAACGAATTTCAATTTTTCAGCACAAATCGGCAATTTCATACTTTAACCCATTCATACTTTAATAAGTATTTTAATGCAAATTCTGTAGTTTTGATCCATCGATTCACGAGTAGTACCTACGTCATCGTATCGCCGCGATTCGTGAGCTTGTCCCGTGTTCATACAAAGAACGGCTCGAACGGCTCGAGTATTGAAACGATGACGATCCCTTTCCGAGTTGATATGTGTGCTATGACCATTAGGAGTATAGCTTTTGTTATGATACAGCCAGTTTTAGTCTTAGCTGACACCAGTTTGCCTGACCCCAAATATGCATTAGGTATACAAAACCAACCGCATTCATAAATAGACAAAACTCTATTGATAGATATTGCGCACTCTCAAAGAAAATAATGTAACAAAAATTTAATTTTTGGTCCTCTCACTGCCGATGCCGCTACCAGAATCGGCCCCCAAGCAGCGAAACAAAATAATCATTGGCTAGTTATAATGTCCCCGCGGGACTTTTCTCTAACTATAAACGCGATATTGCGTCGACTCGGTTGGGGTGACAAACTTTGATCGCTTTCTGCTTATTATTTTTTCGTCACTATTTCTGTTTTGTTCTTTGGTTTTAGTTTGGGATTGATTTTGTGGGCAATCACTTTAGCAGATTTTTTTCATCTATGTTACTTTTGTTAACATCTTATTTTACTTTGTGGAACGCAAATAAATTAAATGAATATGTTCTGAAATCTAGGGAATAAGGTTTGTATTGTGTTGTAGTCAGTTACAAAGGATTTAATAACAAACTAATATGTAGGTACTAGTAGAAAAGTTCAGAAGGTTGAAAATAGGTTCCTTCAAGCTTCAGGGTGAAACTGAAGAAAGTAAATCTATATATATAAAATAAAAAGTCCTGACTGACTGACTGACTGATATATCAACGCACAGCCCAAACCGCTGGCCCTAGAGACTTGAAATTTTGCACATAGATACCTTATACAGTGTAGGCATCCACTAAGAAAGGATTTTTGGAAATTCCATCCCTAAGAGTGTCAAATAGGGGATGAAAGTTTCTATGAAAAATCTTATTCCTTGAGTTAATAGACTTGAAACTTCGCATGAATATTTATCTAAATAAATTATAAAGTTTGTCATTTTTAATTTTCCAAAACTACCCCATCAGAAGGGATTGGGGGGTGTCAAAGTTTAAATGGAGGAACGCGCGGTCCGATTAACTCGAAACTCAGTTTAGATACTTGAGATCAAAAATTAAGAATATAGTATACTTATCTCGTTCATGGGTCAATGTATATGCTTTTACAACAAACTTCCCATTGACATTCGAAACTTGCCCATTAAACGATTTAAAAGCTGCATTAAAACCAAACTTTGTAAAAAGGGCTACTATAAAATTTCTGATTATTTAGAAGACAAAAAAGCTTGGGTTTGAGCTATTCAATAATTTTTGTAATATTTATAATACCAAAACTCATTATAATAACCAAAATGAAAAATTATAAATAATAAATGATTGATGATAATAATTTATTTAAAAAATTAATGTAAATTATTAAAAAATTAAAATTATTGTAAATGTGAGCACTATGTGGATCTTTTTTTTTTCTTTTTTAGTTTTATTGATGGTCTGATATTTTTGAGTACTTTATGCGACCTACCCAAATGTCCTTTCTTTGGTATTGTTCGTCGAGTTATTGAGCTCCTGAAATCCTGAGTTGAGCTACACGATTGTTGACAAATGCGTGCACTGACTGGACAGGTCCACTCAAGTTTTTATGGTTCTTTCCTCAAAAGACCATTTCAGACTGGATCTACATGGTCCTCACATGATCTGACCAAGATTATGTCTGGACTTTAAAAGAGTGGGAGTGGGAATCCGCGGCAAGGCATATGAATGGTTTCAATCTTACCTAGAAAACCGAGCACAATTAGTAGAAATAGAATTCTTCGACAATAAAAAGAAGGAACTTCAAAAATTTCGATCCGACAACAAGGCAGTACACGCCTCAATACCCCAAGGGAGCGTTGTTGGTTGTTTTCTTTTTCTCATTTACATCAACGATCTTCCAAAAACCATAAAGGAATCCGGACCATGCGTTTTGTTTGCGGACGATATTTCGATTATTACTCCCTGTCATGATAACGTACATTTAAATAATACCCTTAACAGTATATTTACCAAAACAATCACCTGGCTGAACGAACATAATTTGGAAATAAATTTTGCTAAAACTAAATTAATAACTTTCCACCCCTACCAAAAAAAACCTCTTCATGTAAACTTTTCTTACAATAACCACAAAATAGAATCAGTAAATGAATTTCCACTATTAGGCTTAACTATAGATTTAAATATCAATTGGAAACCACACGTGCAGAAAATAAAATCCAATCTTTCCAAATTTTTGTACGCTTTTCGAGAAATAAAAAAGACCACAAACTTGCAAACTGCTCTGGTCACATACTATGCTTATGCTCATGCTTGGCTTAGCTACGGCTTAATAATGTGGGGAAATAGCACAGACGCACCGGCGCTGTTCACAACTCAAAAAAAGTTAATTCGGATTTTAGTTAATTTAAGACAAACGGATAGCTGCAAACCCCATTTCATAAAGCTTAACATTTTAACTCTTCCCTCTTTATACATACTGGAGATCTGTAAATTCGCACACACACACCAACACTTGTACACAAAACGAGAAGACATACAAACTAGATACACACTCCGACACAAAACACGTTTAAACCTACCGACATCCCGTTTAAAAATGCACTCATCTAGTCCACTGGTTATGTCGATAAAAATGTACAACAAACTACCTGAAGTACTCAGAAATGAAAAAAAGATTGCTATTTTTACAAATAAATTAAGGAAAATATTAATAAATAAATGTTATTATAGTATAGATGAATATTTAATTGACAAATCCATAGACTAACTGACATAATTATATAAATGAATACATAATGAATAATTTAGATTAATTAATAATTAATAAAATGTTACTAATTTTACTTAGATTAAGTTAATTTGCATGTTTATATAAGTCCTCTTCTCTGTAACTTTTATTTTGCTGTGCCCGACAGGGTCCACGATTGTTACCTACTACAAATGTCTACTTACCACCTAAGCATAAACATTGTGGAATGCAATAAATGATTGAGTATTGAGTATTGAGAGACTTTGACGCCTGAGTTTGTTTCGCCATTTCTTCTCAGGGTAGTCAGATAGGAAATGTCGACTTCATCTAGCTTATTTAAAAAAAAAATATGACGTGTAAAAGTAATTTCGATATCCTATTTACAGAATAAACAATTTCATTTCATTTCATTACGGTTTCTCGAAAATCAACCTCTAAAGGGGTGAAAAGGGTTAGTAAATTTTACAGGGCAGGTTTTACTGCGAAGCTCGATTAACTCGACAATTGGTGTAAATAATCTTTCAGTCAAGCTACGGAAACATCCCAAACTATTTTTTAAAATTCCTGTGGGTGTGAAAACATGGAATATAGTAAATATAAAAAATGTTATTCATTTGGGTTATTAACTTGAAACTTGGCACAAATACTTGCCTAAGCAAGTAATAAAGTTTGTCATTATTAGTTTTTCCCCCAGAGAGAAGGGTATAGGAGGAGAGGGGAAGGGGAGGGGGTGGTGAGGAGGGAAAGAGGTAAGGGGAGGGGGTGGTGAGAAGGGAAAGGGGAAGGCGAGGGTGTGGAAAGAGGGAGGGGAGGGGTGGTGAGGAGGGAGAAAGTGAGGATGATGGAGGCATAGGAGGGCGTAGTGAGGGTGTGGAAGTAGTGAGGTGTGGAGAAGGAAAGAGATGAGAGGAGGAGCAGGTGAGGGTAGAGGGGGAGGGGAAAGCTGTGAAGGGAGTCTGAGAGGGTGTGAAAGGGGAGGAGTAGGTTAGCGGGAAGGCGATGTGGTGAGGGGAAAGGAAAAAAGGAAAAGGGAAAGGGAGATTGAGAGGGTGACGTGAGAGGGGGTGGTGAGGAAGATCATGGGGAGGGTGAGAGGGTAGGGAAGGGGTGGGTTGAGAGGGGAGCGAAGGGGAGGGGTGAGAGGTGGTTAGAGGGAGAGGAGTAATGAGAGGGGTATTAGAGGGAGGGATGAGAGGGAGGGGGAGGACGAGTACCTTTACACCCTTAAGTTGCTTTTTGTACAGCACTGATTCGTTGAAGAAACGCATATTTTCCGACATCCACGCGGGCGAAGCCGCGGGCAAAAGCTAGTATCAATATAAAGCATTTTAACTACAATGAAACTTTCTAATAATTAATTATAACCGTTTTCCGCAACATGAATAATTGATATACAGTGGATTTCATTTATTACGACCTTGGTTGTAGCGACCATTTACCTATAGCGACGTTAAATCTAAGACCCTTGAATTTAACGCATACTTTAGTACAAAATTCATGTGGCTATAGCGACTTTGGATGTAACGCCGAGTTCGGGTGTAGCGACTGTTTTTAATGAATCATTTGTAACAAATTCCTAGAAATCCCATGCAGATATTGCGACCGGAGTCGGCCGCCAAAGACACAAAGATTTCTTTTGCTTCACAAACATTTCTTATCTTTTGTTTACATCCACACAGATGGTCAGCAAGTGTGGAGACCTTTACCTTTTGTTTATAGATATCAGCTAAGCAGGTAGGGAAGCGTGTACGTTTCGGAGTTTTTATGGTTCAGTTACAAAGTGATATTCTGAGTAGGGGTGTAGTAAACTTTTGAATAAGTATGGCTGTAACGACTGCCGGATATAACGACGAAAATAGAGTGGTCCCTTCATCGTTGTTACACCCGAAATTCACTGTATTAATATTTTAATTGATTCAATGTGAATTAACAAGTTTTACCATTAAACTGCGCCATTATTCGAATTCGAAAGAGTAGATATTAAATTTTATGGCCCCTCCAAATCAACGCAAAATGGTTTCAATTAACCAACAAGCTAGATAACTAAGAAACTCTGTGTGGCTCTGAAATAGGCGAATATTTGCACCGCTTATAACTTTTTCTCTACCACGCATAACACTGGTTTAAGCTTACCATCATCAATTACTCCGTTTATAATCTACCTACTGGTGTACGTACCATGCCTTCCTTATAAATGGATTTTGAGCTGTCATAGTTTGGCTGTCATAAAAATATCAGTAATTGAAACTTGTCAGGACACAGGATAATCCACAAACTCTCAACTGGTCCTTATCACGTTTTGATTATCCATACATTCTTTGACGATTTCTACCCTACCTAGGGTCTCAATCCTACCATTTTCGGAACTCGCTGCCTTCAAAGCCTCCTAAGTAAATACGCAGAGCGCTGTACCCACCAAAATTTCTGTTCCGCGCAATTAATTTATATAAAACGATAAGGTTTAAAGGCGAGGAATATGCAAGGCGCGAGCCCGATCCGCGTTACGTGATCTAGATAACACTGGAGTACGCTTCTTGTGTTCTAGGGGTGGTCGAACTAGGGTTTGTTTAGACTAAGCTTGTTCAGGTTCAAGATGTACTTGTGCCTACTATTGGCTAAGTAATAACAGCCGCACAGGTCGATCGATCAGTTTAAGCTACGCTTGCCGCGGTTGGTTCATGGATTGGTGACCACCTTTACTTAATGAGACCCGTCCGTGCCTCGGAAAGCACATTAAGCCGTTGGTCCCGGCTGTCATTCGTGGATCTTTGACAGTCGTTACGGGTAAAAAAAAAAAAGTAAAAAAGTTTATTGATTTCTGTAAGTACATATTTAAAAAAAAATTGTATGACACTTCACCTTATGCATTGTGACGAGCATAAATTGCTTAGCAACTAAGTATGTTAAAGTAATCGTATCGCAACCCGTGAAATATATATACTTATTATTGAGTATTCCGATGGTCATCTGTGGTCTTCATCATCAGTTCCACTTCCCCAAATTTCAGAGAGCAAATGCACGAGTTACTATGAAAAATACCCTAATCGCTACAGGTATGCCTATAAAATTTGAGGGTTTCCCTCAATTTCCTTGAGATCCCCTCATCAGATTCTGACTTGTTGACAGTGGGACCACCTCAAGAGCATACCCTTTCAAACAAAAAAAAAATTTTTTAAATCGATCCACAATTGACGGAAACGTCGGTGAACATACCTATATTAAAAATACATGAAGTCGAATATTAATAACCCCCTCCTTTTTGGAAGTCGGTTAAAAAGGATTGCTTACAAAGGACCAGGGTTTAATATAGCATCGATTCTAGATAAAACCATGCATATTTTTATGCGCATAAACATACAAGTCAAAATTGATTATCTTTCTGAAATATTTATCTTGAATCATTACCTACTGGAGCTTACGGTATTTGTAAAACCTTAGAGGTTTTACAAATACCGTAAGCTAGCTTGGTCCTGTTTTTATCCTCGAGATTCTTTCTGTTGGTCGGATCCTGTTTAGTCGCGTCTACAGTTTAATTGGCCTTTTCAGTAAATGTGGATAGAGGCTCAAACAATTCTTGTGTCTTTAACAAGCTTAAGACCAAAAATACTCGTTTTCGCGACTGTCAACCCTGCGGAACAGCGCGTTCTCCGCGAATCTTGCTAATAAAATATTAAATGCTCACTTAAACATCTATATTGCTGCGAGTAATGACTGGCAACACCTTCTGAATACGAGAGAGGATTGAGGTATATATACCCGCGCAGCGATGTAAAATATCACACTTACTGATAAGAGAAAGAATTTTTAAGGAAGAATAGTCTTACGAGAGCTTAGTTTTGTCTTGGTTTAAGTTAGTATCCTTTAGCAACTTGTAACTGATGTAGGTATATTTTTTATTATAAATATACAGAGTCTTCTTCTTCTTTCTCCTGGCTACTATCCCAATTTATTTGCGGTCAGCGCTCCTAGTATTTCTGCGCCACACCGTACGGTTGCGGGTTGTCTCTACAGTTGTGTTACTCTCTAACATGTCATTTTTAATTGTTCGTAGCCAAGTCATTGGTGGTCGTCCACAAAAAAAGAGTCCTGAAAAAAGAGTTCAGGACTCTTTTTTTGTCATTATGGTGATCATCTCGCCTCATCATATGAAGATACGGAGTAAATAATAATAATATGGGTAAAAAACGATGTACTTTCATATGTTTAATAGACGGAATGAGAAATTGGCTGTTTGATAAGTAGACCTCTGGCGCCTAAGGGGTTTAATTTATTTTAACAACGCACATTTGAGCTCCTCCTTAGCCGCCATTTTCCAAAAGTTTTGTCACTCTCAACGTCATAGGTAGAAACTGCAATACATACATAAATAACTTATACAAAAAAGATTTGAAACGTCTTTGCTCCCTTCCAAAAACATTTTACCAACCTCGCATGACATAAACAAATTCCCGCATTACGCAGATATCTGTCAAATCTACATACGTAACATCTAAACCCCGCAAAATCTGATACACGCCAAATATACCTATTGTTTATCACGAAAAAGTACGCCAGAAAACAAACGTCCAATAACATTATTACAGTCAATAAATCTGGTTGATAGTAGAAACGGAATCAGATTCGCGGTGTCGGCCCGTATCTGTTGAAGTTTCACGATAAATACCGAGCGAATCTGCATAACTCCCATGTGAGTGGCGGCGCTGGGGCGCGGGCGTACATGTGGGAAGGAAAATAGAGAATGGCTGCGGTATTCTTCTTCTGCTATTAGAGAACTAGCCATCGAAGACTCTTTCCCCCCTGATCAAAAACATTGCAAGCATTAGTCTGGAACAAGGCTTATTATCAGACTTGCGATCAGCATTCGCGTTGTTTTGATTTCAGTTTGAGAAAACTTCTGAACTTTTGGTAAGTTATATTAGGTTTATCTGGGACTAGCTGCACCCCACGGTTTCACCCGCGTTTACCGGGATAAAAAGCGGTCCAGCCGATTGGTCGTGAAGAAGTAACAAACATACACACACACACACACACGCACCCTTACAAACTTTCGCCTTTATAATATTAGTGTGATGTGAAGTGTGATTTTGGTACTTCCTGTTTAACTTAAGCGTTGACGATGCGTTTGGAATTTTAAATTGTTTTTAGCTTTCTGTTTGGAAGTCTCAAGATCTTTTCTTCCAAAAAATATTATATTTCATTGGGTAAAGCTATGCGTTGTCCGTCAGTCAATCAGACGTTCTCCTCTCGTGTCGGGGCTAACTATCTGTCTTGTAAGGACTAAACTTCCAACTTACCTTCTCCACGTCGTGACATTCACACCTCTGGCCACATCCAGTCGGGTGAACATAAGACATTGTGTGCGGTACCACACTTCCTGCGTTATACTCGCTAGAACAACTGTTTGTTTGTACGGAGCTCATATAACATATATTATTATGCATATTCCTCGCTGCCTTAATTTATAGGTATCTGGGGTGAGCAAGACTGAAATTGTGTAGGTGGTAGTGTATCTATGCTGTTTTCCTGCCCAGTTTTCTCAGATATGTTTCACGGTATTGCAGGTGTTGGTTGTTCTCCTGTTGTCCTAACATAGGAAGTCCTTATCTCTGGATTCTCACTATAGTGCTGTCATATTAGTAATTTAAACAAATAACTAATGATTAGCACAGCATTATCAGCCTATAACGTTCCTATGCGGGGACACACGCCTCCTCTCGATTAATTAGATACTTACGTAATTTCGCACGCGCCTTCCACTCTAGGTCTATTGTCTTCTGTTTCCATAACAAAGCATCTTCAAAATCTTATTTGTGTAACAAAAAATATTCAATATCATATGGAAGGTAAGATTGTGCATAAATTGGATCCGCAGTGACCCTTGTCCGCTGTGCCCCTGTCCGTTGTGCCCCAGTCCTTTGGGAAAACACTTTGTTACAGTTATTGGCTCATTTTCATTCTGTTTTATATAAAGAGTGAAAAGAAAAAGTCTTATTTTTATGTAGGGTATAGTGCGCGCAAATTACTGTTTCATACACATTGTAACCCGTGTAGGTGGGAATCTTTTTAAAAGAACAGCCAATTTTTTTTTAACTGATGAAACATTCATAATACGGGGGGGCGGGGGGTCCATAATCATGCCCGGAATGTCACAGTTTGCGCGTCCATATCCCTTACATACACCATGTATTATTTTCTATGTCCTAACATCTTTCTTATAAGGTACCACGACTGTGACTCCATTCCAATCACTGATATTAGGCCGTACTACCTGACTTAATTGGAAGATAGCCATTTGTCTGAATTACCTCACCTAGTTTCTGCCATATGATTCTAGTGTCTTACTTGAAATCGTATTTCAAAAAGTATTGTTGTTCGTTAGCTTCTACAATCAAAATGATAGTGATTTGCTGACGATTCCATTGTTATTAGGTGAGATTGGTTGACCCTGAACCCTGCCATGAGATCATGATACATGTGGGATCAGGATGTTCAGTGAAACGATTGTCTTCTGTTTTATTAATTTCGTCTTACGTCTTAATTTACCTACTTCTGCCTCTTGCCGTCGCGCGCGCGTCGTTCGTTTTCTGTCTCTTCTACTTCCACTCTATATTGTCATGCCGTTTGTCTATCATTCCCCATTCTAATAATGTTGCCAGTTCTTCAACCTCACATCTGCAAAACAGAACTACAGCATCATCTATATGGCATCATTACTATACTTACACACGAATCCATTTTCTCTTTCCTGACGGCCACAGAACTACTCTGAAGTATATCAACTTATACAGTAGCAGGGCCATCAGCGGACCGCTCATTCAATATGGCCGCTCCGCCGCTGCCAATATGTAAGTTACATATTTTACGCCAGACCTCTTCCTATTTTTTATCTTGCACACCGGGTTTACATGGAGTTGTGTCTACTGGATACGCTTGTGATAGTATTCAGTTGGTATGACTGCTATCGCAATCAGTAAGTGTTTCTATGTTATTGTGAGTGACGAACTTATTTATTTATTTAAAAGTAGCTTTTGGCCGCAGCTTCACCCGCGTAGATGTCGGAAAATATCGCACGGGAACGAAAATCGTTCGTTTTACTTGTCTCCATTATAAATGGAACCTCTGAGCAAAATTTCAGCTTTCTAGGTCCAAGAGTTTTGGCTGGGCGTCAATGAGTCGGTCAGTCAGTCAGGACATTTATTTTTGTAAGTATATTGATATTAAGGTACGCCAACAGCATATCCATTGTACCTTAAATACTAAAAGTTAACAAGTATGGGTTCTTATGTATACAACAATTACAGGTGTACACAACATTCACGAACTTGCTTGCTTCTGGCTGTTCATCATCAACGACGAGATTATAATAACTACTGTTGCAGTTATTACGACAAACTTATTTCTACGTCAGCCGTATTTATTCTATTAATTGACTTCCTCAGTCACTTTTAGCACATGACGAACTTTTTTAACAAAACTATATAGTGACGGTTCAGTTTCATTTTGAGCATTTAACACGAGTCCTCAAAAGTGGCAAAAAATGTTGGTCCTTGTAGTTTTGGTATATTTTCTACCGATTCGTTTCATTGTATATCCATGTGAAGTTTCCTAGTTACCACAGAGCCGCTGGCGGCGAGGTAATAGGAAGGCGGAGTCGGGGCGTAAAACTATACTACGGACATCTCATTCCTTGCGACTTGAATATGATAATAGCATATTTCAGGGCCCTGGTCTGGAAGAACAACCTGTGTGGAGAAAAAACAAGGAAATGTAAATAGGAGACCAGAATATAGATAGATAGATAGATAGACAGATAGACAGATAGATAGATAGACAGATAGAATACTCTTTATTATGCACACCATAAAAGTTAAGTACAAATATAAATGTTGAATTTTTACATAGGGTGACACAATGGGCGGTCTTATTGCTAATAGCGATCTTTTACAGACAACCTTTGGATGGATTATGGGGAGAAGGAGAGAATACTGTAGGTAGTCAGTGGTGTACCATATACATATACAATATAAACATACATATATACAAATATACTTATACAATAATAAACGTGAAACAAGAACAAGGACCTATAAATGTAATGATGATGGAGAGAGGAAGTATTTTTTAAACAGAATTTTAAAAGTGGACATAGGTTGAGCAAGCCTTATCGACACGGGCAAGGCATTCCATAATCATATTGCTTGAACTGTGAAAGACTTGTCATAAAAGCTGGTGGAATGTATCGGCATCTCTAGTCTCAAGTTTTCCGTTGACCTCAGGTATCTATTACGTATGTCAACTTGAAACGCTCTTTAAGATAAGAGAGGATTGTAGGATTAAACAGAAACTGTAGAGCTGAAACATGAATTATGAGAGTTCCGGCGAAGACGTAGGTATATGTATCATTTGCAGGGTATGATGTATTTCTTGTGGTCTTAGACTAGTGTAAGATTGTGTTGCAGCAATTGTTTACATTACTATTCCCTTCAGAAAAGTCATAAAACCTTAATAAAAAACTTTGCATTTCTTACCAACAAAACTTTCCACATAAAAATTAAAACCTACAGTTATTATAAGGCAATAAACATGTCGTGGCCGTTGAAACGAAGTCGGTATTAAATCACATAAACAAGTGGGTATCTACGAGTCGTTACATTTACATACGGGGCGCGGGCGCACGGCCCCGCTGCGGAAGCGAGGGCGGCACGGAAGTGGAATCGGCACGTGCTTTATGGATGTGTGGCACAGGTACACTTGTTTATTGCGAATTTTGAGGCTTATATACTGTTTGATAGGTAAATAGGGTAGGTAGGGTATTGGGAGTATTTATTTGGGCTTGATCTAGTTTTTTAGAGAAGGTTGAGAAAATCTGTGTCCGGAGATGTTCAACAGTGGCCACTATTGAACATCTCCGGACACAGATTTTCGGAAATACATTGGAAATTAAAAAACTTTTTTACAAAAAAAAAAAAAACAGTGCAGCTGCATTGGGTTAGACTGGAAACCGACCTCAACATAGTTGGGAAAAGGCTGGGCAGATTGACTAGTTTCTTGTTCGTAGCAGAGGCAGCACTGCGCATTGTTTTATGTGCTCAATTTCAATGAGTGAATGTTATTTCAGGTTAGGTTGTTTGGTATTTTAACATGTGAATTGTGAGAGTGCACATAAATAAACTAGTAGTTCTGCGAACAGTAGAGCTCGCAAGCACAAACTGTTTTGCAACAATTAATAAACCACTAAAGTTATTTAAAACTGGATATTTACCGTTCTTTTTTTTCATCAGGTCTTCACTCACTAGATTAAAGTTACTACTTTTCAAATAAAAAATAACCATCGAAATCGGATCTCATAAGGCGGAGATATCCAGTAGCCCCCTTTTTGCCCCTTTTTTGGAGGAAGTACCCGTAGGTCCAATCAAAAATCCCCGACAAAAAAAAAGATTCTATAAAGTCGTAACCTGTATATACCAAGTTTCGTCCAGATCGGTTGTAATGTAAAATACGACCTGTAGAGAAGTACTACCAACAAACTGACAGAAGAAAACAAATTTTGCCGGACTTGAGGTAGAGACGCTTTGCTCGCTCGGTCAATTGCTTTTACCTACGTAATGTTGAACGACTCACGTCAAAAAAGATCACCTACAGAAAGTAGGGAGTAAGGCGATAATGGTGAGAAATAATTGCTAGGAAACGTAAACAACAACCGTCCCAAAAGTATTAACTTTTTTGAGTTTTTGTTTATTGAAACGGGCGCTTTCCCCGCGGCAGTAAAACCAGTAAATATTCATTTGGCTTTCAAAGACGAAAATCTAAAGAAAAAAATTATCTAATCTGTCAACCTAAGCGTACTCTAACAAAATTAAATTCTCTGTTAAAAATCACCTACCTATTCCAAAATTTACCTACCTACTTTAAACTAACCCACCTACTTCAAAATCTAAACCTGGAAATTGGAAGGAAATCTTTCCTTCCAATTTCCTTGGAAGTAGAAGTGCGTCTTTTATGACCATTTGTTCATTCAATTACTTAGCTATAAGGAATGCGTTTATACCTCGGACACGGCCGTCGGCCATCTTTATGTACATATGCGAGCATACGGAGAGGCTTTTACGCAGGATTGTTCTCGCATATTGTTGCCAAAGTATACAATGATGTACGAAAAAAAAGAAAATAGTATTTTGCATCTGGGTCTTTTACATACAAGCTATAAGTTTTTATTAAGTCTTAATTTCTGAATCTCTGAGCTGATTTGCATTTACTTTATCATAATCTGCCCAGCCTTTTCCCAACTATGTTGAGGTCGGCTTCCAGTCTAACCGGATGCAGCTGAATACCAATATTTTACACGGAGTGACTGCCTATCCTACCAGCGCAACCCAGTCACTGGGTAACACGATATCCCTTGGTAAGATTGGTTGTCAGACTTTCTGCCCCTGACAACCCGTGACAACTGTCTAATGTCTACATATGGCAGCCGGGACCAACAGCTTAACTTGCTCTCCGAGGCACTGAAATAGAATTTCAACATAGTTGGGGAGGCCCCACTATGTTGAAATACAAACCAATGGTGCACATACAATAAATTAACAAATCTGTTTACTAAACTAATGTATGAGTTTAATCAAAATTCTGTTTTTCAATGTAGGTTCTGGTGCTGACTATGTGAGCAAAACTGGTGAACAATGAAAAAAAAAAAAGTTATGCATTTCTTTTTTTAAATCTTTTTTTCACATAACTGACGTTGTCACCTCTACTGCTGACTACATCGCAGTTTCGGCGTATTGTCGCCTACCGTACTTTATAGCGAAAACTTTTAAAGTTATTGCCCATGTTTCAGTGGTGCTACCAGCAAACTGTTCGCCATTATAGTTGGGCGACAAAACTGCTCTATCATTGTGTTATTTTGTTTATTTCTGATTTAGGTGCCGTGAGTTCGGCAAGATGTTGGGTTGCTGGATTTGTTTCTGGAAGCGTTATTTTTTTTATGTTTCAGTTGTTCTCTTGTTAATTTTTCCTCGTAATTTTATAATAAAAGATAAGTAAAATAAATTGAAATACAATCACTACTTTTCACTTTTACCGTATCTCGCATATTATGGGAATAGTGTGTTTTTTTAAAATGTGCTCATCAAGGCCTTCAATTTGATGCCCATATTGTACTAATTGAATATTTTTTTTCTCTTATTAAAAATGAGCCACAGCCACCATGTTGATTTTTTGTAAAAAAAATTATAGCTAGAGTCACATGGAATGATGTAAGGATCCTAACGATACCTCATACATCTAAATCTGTTCAGGCGTTTAAAAGTTATGGTGGATTAAAGAAACTACGACATGAACAACAACATAAACCCTGAAAACATTACACTCCTTTTTTGCGGCAGTTGTGTAAATAAACTGGATCAGCAAAACGTAACCCCGAAAAAACTGCTTCATTCGCAACAATTTTTCATACAGCTAAACTGATCCAAACTAAAGAGATAATCCGTTTATTCGTATATTATATAGGTGTTAATATTTTAAAGTGTCGTGTCGTGTACTCTCTGCTCGACACGGGCCGCATATTTCATCTACCCGTCGCCGCCCGCCGGACGGCAGATTCTGCTACAATATTATTGTATTCAGAATTGTGGAGGATTTCTGAGAAGGAAAATAACGTGAATTTAGTGAATTATATAGGAAAATGAGACACTGATGTACATAGAAAATTTATTCATTTTGGTCTTATACAAATAAAAATAATGTAGGAAACGATACACCCAAAAATTGTGTTTCGAAATCTGTATAGCACAAAAGATCAAAACAGAAAATTATCACCATCAAGAATATTGTTAAAGCACCAAAAATAGTTGCTGCACCATTCATTATTTAACGCTGGTAGCGGTAGCTTTTCCTTCGAGTTTTTTAATTACTCGTTGTCCATTCTCTGACTCTGGAATCAGTTTGAACTCTAGATCGGATCTTCTGGCTTGATAGTTTACCTGACATCAGAAGGTTTGAAAGTTCAGTACATAAGGCCACCCGCCACAGTCTATGCGATATCGTTTCGACATCTCCAACAAACCCCAGAATCTTCCCGGCCATCCGTCCGGCAGTTACCATCATTTTGATTGAAATTTACTGCATCGCAGTGGGGCAGAGGGCGTCGTAATAACGTTACTGCAATAAGCTACTTCGTGATTAAATGGAGCTATTGTAGTCAACGTATTGTTTAGTGTACGATGTGATTTACATCTTGGAGAAGAAAAGGTGCCTTTCGGCCCTGGCTGACATGAGTAAGGAGTTTGTGTCGAGAGGATGTTCAGTGTTTACCTCAGTTGTAACAAACTTGGTCAATTTACTGGGGTGTTAGCTCAGCTTGGGGCAGGCTCAGTCTGCATGTAGACTACTATAGGCTAAATTGTAACAGTTCTATTCCTATTTTCACAAGGACAGAATATAATGGGTGTTCTTATTGCGATATTCGTCATGCGAAATGAAAGAGAGTCGTTTTCTAATCAATATTATGTTCTCATTTTAGCGTCTACTTCGTTTAAAAGCATCAGCAATTCAAAACTCAGATTTTCCACTCAATTCAATATGGCACAAGAAATATAATCCTAAAAATGGCCTGAAAAGTCTGTCTCCGAAGCAGATATAACTTTTGGCAAGCGATCCACAATACGTATGCGTCAGGACATGTGAGGAAATATTAAAAATGGCTGGCGACCCGACAAATATAATTAAATTGGACAACGGAACGCAGTGGACCTGTCAGACTGTTTGGTGAGCTTGGAAGGAGGTGGTGTGGATATGGTATTACAAGTTTAGAAAATACATACATACCTATTAACTTTCTAATAGTACCTATTGCAATACACACAGAACAGATAAAATAAGTAATACACCTAGTATTGAAAGGAATCCGAAAGTCTACATAATTTCATAAAGGACTTCTTTACAGTAGGTCTAGCGTATTTTACCCTTTTTTGCTGAAGAAATATAAACCTCAAAATTCCGTTGCGAACTACCAGCGAATACCCGTACGAATCACCAGCTTTCCTTATTCATCCTAGTTGCCTTTTTGACTCTAGGTTAAGCAGCGTTTTAAACTTGTAGTCTTACCTACAGGCGCCACGCACACATTTCACAACACATGCTGTATTTTTACCTTATATTTTAGACCTTACCATATTACGAATACGTTACCATATTACAAATAGTTGACTGATGTGTAAATGTGTGCGTGCCGGGCCTGTAGGTACAGCGAGCTGGCTGACTCCGATAGACACAGTTTTTTGTCAGCGAGAATCTGTCCGCCTTTATTTTATACGTCTATGAAAATGCATTTAATATTAAAATTATTTACAATTTAAAATTAATAAGAACTTTAACCTTCTTATTAACCTTTTTTGAGGTATTGTATGTGTGCCCTGTAGTGGGAGCAATTGGCAGTAAGGATTGAAAATATTATTTTATTGCTTGTTTACGGCCAAGGACAAAAGTAGAGCGATTCTTTTTGAATATACATATTTCTCTTCATTCATAACTCCACGTGAACCATTTACTAGATTGCAATGTGACGTCAGAGCCATCACATATGCGGCCGACAAAGTTGTCGTCACAGTATGAACACAACGATACGTCAGGACCTACATGATCGATCATGCTGTGATATTATTACAATATTTTGAAGAAAATATTGGAAATGTCCAAATGTCACTTTGCTTTTTCGAAGACTTTTTATTTTCGAAGTTATTCTTTACAAATGCGTTTGCGATTTCTCACCATAACAATATTTTTCGGTCAACGAAAACAACACTGTACCTTAGCAGCATACATTTAGAACATGTCGTTTTAATTTACGATGTCGTTGTTTTTCAGTTGAATTCTTCACATTATTTATTGTTATTCTGGTCAAGTCTTAGTTTAATTTCTTCTCAGTGAAAATTTTTGTGTATGGACTATGTTTACTGTCAACACCAGAAAAAAAGTCTAAAGTAAAACAGTGACCATAAATGAATGAACACTGGGCACTGGACAGTGGTAGATAGGTAGATAATAATAGTAACAAACTCCACCGCGCGCCGTATCTCTACGTTGACGTCGTGGTGGGGCTTGGGCGCTCCGAACTGTAGGTCTGTGCCGGTTAACTTTGCCGGAACAGGTCTAGGGTCAGGAGCCAGACCAAGAGAAATACATGAACCCGCAGGGCAGCATGTGGCGAGCTGTTGGTCAGTATGACCCTACGCCTGGCTTGCCTTTATTGGACGGTCTGAGTGAACACTGACGAGAAACAGAGCTCCCACCTCTTTTTTGCTTTTACTGGCTGGCTTGAGTGGAGATTCGCAAGAGCAAACGTGCTCGTAGGAGGGAAGTATTCCAGTAAGATGCTGGTAGGGATTTTGAACTGTACTTCCGGGATTGTCCTGATAGCCGTGGGATACCTCTGCACTCCTCATAAGCACCTCAGGACATATTGCCCCCTTGTCGCTATGATACTATCTGCTAGCGACCGTTTTCGGGGCCCTGCATTATTGAGTATGCAAGTCACCCCCTGCTATTTTATCCATGTATTGTTAAAACATTGGTCACGCAGGGGCCATAGTGTTTTCATGTTCTAGGTAACCAGTCCATAACCACCCACACCCATAGCCCAATGTGTTTGTTTCCATGTTCTGCAATAGTCCTGCACCAACCGGGGGTTGCCCTTAGGTGCACTTGCATAGTACATACAGGGATAAACGTCGGCTGGTGCCTCCTCATTTAAAATTGTCTAAGGGGCCTCTGCGAGTTGGCTTTGTCCCCTCGTACACCTTCCAAAGGTCCGGGATCCAATGGTCCCGAGATATCATAAAGACATTTTAAAAATAATAATAATAATATTTACTATTTATTTCATGCGACACAGGTCCTTAGAAAAATACCTTAACTTAAACATACCTACATATTAAAATGGTAATGCTTACGGGCAATCTGCGCCGAGTGGTGGTAATGAATTGGCTGTGTTATGATTGATGCGCTACTATCGTCATTTACTAATGGGTGGACGCACTGGGTGCGGGAAACGTGGCAGTTGTAATCTTCGCACTAATCATAAAAAGTTCTGTGTATGATTGCTTATAATATAATGTGAAAAAAAAAACTTTTGAGTGGACCACTTTCACAACCACTACATGAGAAAAGAGGAGATCCTTCAGCAAATCTGAGTGGAACCGAAATTGAAAATTCTATATATTTCAAACGTCCATCTGTATAATATAATTTAGTTGCGTCCAAACTCATATTGAGATGGTATACCAACACAAGGTGTGTTTTTCTGTGATCTCTTTTAATACATAAGGCAGTCGTATGAAAATTGAATTGAGTTTTCTGCAGAAGTAGCCCCGCAGCTTTTATTCGCGTGTGTGCGTAAGTTATATAGGGTGTTCTCCGCATTTCATTACGCAACAAAATATGATTCAGTGTTGCCCCCTGATTTGGAGAAGACGTTTAGCCAGTGACACTACGTTTCATATTTTGATTGCTTATGATTGATAGCTCCGTAAGAGCTGGGGATATAACGAGTAACGTTGTTACACGAGTGCTGAAGCTATTGAGCCAACAATGTTCCTTCTATGTTCGGTCGGTTGAGTACTAACATTATTTAAATCAGAATGAAGGGCCAGAGTACAACAGTGGCCTTAGTGTGAGTTTTTATACTTACTCGATCGCGTTTATACGTTAACATTAACTTACGTCAATTTGTATGGAATAATTGTGTTTCCCATTATAGTCACCACATGGCGCTTATACACTTTCGTGATCGAGTAAGTATAAAAACTCGCACTAATGCCTCAGCAGATGTGTTATAATTTTTACATGACGAATATTCAACAAAGATAATGAATGCCACATCTGACTGTTTATTTCAAGCTATTCTTAGCATTTATTTTTGAATATGAATTCTTTAGCCTATCCAAAAGTCTTTTAAACCAATAAATACTTTACATTAGATGTGAGTGGATACGATATGTGGAGGGGACGCCCTTGGAGGGCATTAGTAATCTTATTGGTGACGTTCTTCAGAAAGGTCAGGTGCGTAGTAACCGGCGTGCGTGTGTGACAGTGGCCTTAGTGCGAGTTTTTATACTTACTCGCCGTCAATTTGTATGCAATTATTCATTACTAGCTGTACCCGCGACTTCGTTCACGTGCATGTCGGAAAACAATAATATATCGCTTAGATAAGGTAACCTATTATAGCCCCTCCAATGAAAATGAAAAATCTTTCGATCTTGCCTGGTGGGACGTAGTGCTTCCCACCAGGCAAGATCGGAAGATTCTTCATTCCTGGGGTTCTCTACCACAGCCCTTTCGAATGCAGTCACTGCGGTTTATAATGACAAAGCGACGAAGTGTCACTTTGAATTTTGAAAATAAATAAATACTTATCAAGGAACTTGCGCATTAGTCAAGAGTTGAAAATCCAACAATGTTTTTTCGACGCGCTAGGATTCACCCTGTTGTTATTAGGTTGGATTCTCGAAGCTCGGCTCAACACCGAGAGTTGAAAATCCAGTGCGCGATAAAATCCCGCCGCGATATTTTTACGTCCGTGCGAGTTACCGAAACTTTAACGGTCTATAATAAATACTAATAATTATTCTGCATTATGGTACAATACGTGCCACTAAGAGACTTGACACACCACCTGGTTTGACTTGCGCAGTAGACGACTTAATAGGTCTCTTTGGCGGTATGAGGTAGAGACGGGAAGGGATCGGGCGTCGTCGCCTCATCGCGCAGCGCGTTCGTCAAGTCTCATCTTTCGTGGCGCGTATTACACCTACCTACCTCACACTAATTCGCGTAAGTACCTACTTCTCTAAATTGATACTCAGCAACTTTTTTTCACATCCCGCGCGATAACCCATGTCACAATATGTAGGTAGGTATAGATACTGCTCGTCATTGAGGAGTTCCGTGACAGTAGGGTTTCTTAGCAGTCCATGATCAGTTGACCACTGCTAGGTACTTAACCTACTGTGTTTCATCTTCCCTTCGGTTACCCGTTCACAATAATGTACTACCGGAGTTCCATGGGTTAAGTAGGTATTTACCTTCTTATTTTCGAAGTACATAATTAGTTTACAACGGATAGTAACTACCGAACCAGTAATTTTCTTTGATTTTGTACAATAACTAAATCACAGTACGTTTACCTACTGTACATTATTGATGAGTTCAAGTGTCAGATCTTCACCATAGTAAAGGTGTGACATACGAACGGACAGACGGATAGGACGAAATGATAACAGTTCCCTTCCTATGTGCCGTTTATGTACCAAAAACAGACGAATTGAAAACTTCTTCCTTTTTGAAGTCGGTTAGCTTCAAACAATCTCGTCTCGACCTGTAGAGAGAAATTCAGAACCAAATATTCCTAGACCCCTGAGACTTTTTTTTTGTGGATGGGAAATCATCAAATGACTTCTCCCACTCTGGGCGGAACGGGAGGGCGTGTCAGACTTTTACTGACTAAAACCCACCCCCGTGTTCCTTCAGTTCCCTGTGCCAGGGCCACGGTATCTCCTGTGGTATCTCTTTCGAACAACCCGCGACCCCGGCGGCGCTCGCCACCCCTGGGCCCGGACCTGTCCAGAGACCAGAATAGCAATGCATGATTTACCCGAAACCGAAACTATTTTCAATTTTCACTAAGATTATTGTAAAATATTTAATTTAATTCTAAGACCGAAAGAGTGTCACTCTTCTGCGACAAACCATTCAGAAAAAGACGACATTTGCTGAACCCCATCTATCGGATACAGTGGTTAAACTCAAAGCTCGCTCTGCGTACAATAAATACAAAGTGAAACCCAGATTGATTTAAAAGTTGTTATGATTAGGTACTCGTATTATATTTTATTACAAAAACTAAAAAAAAAGAATTTTACGATTTTTTAAAACAATATTATGGGATTTGAACTCGCACCATGTAGTGCGGTAAACGGTCGCCTGACCTTACCGCTGAATTCCCCGTTGACATATTGTTGAATAGCTGTTCCCTTGCAATTTATAATATTACTGCCCCGCTCCTTTATAAAAATAGCGTGATTATTATGTTCCCAGAGTTAAATTTTGATTAACTAAATAACATGTCATTTTCTGCATTCAATTACGAACAAAAACCTTTTAAAATCAATATTGCTTACCCCCCATAACATACGGCGTGATAATATGTAGCCTAAAGCCTTCCTTGGTTTACAAAGAACATTTTTGCTGAATTTCAATTCAATCTATCCAGTAGTTTTGGCGTGAAGCCGTACCATACACACAGACAAACAGACAAACAGACAAAAATTCTAAAAAGTCACTTTTTGTCATCAGTTACGTTTTTCTAACAAAAGCCACTTATTTTTTCTCGAAAATTCTCAATGTACAGTTTTTCTTTCGTTACTGTTTTATTATATGTATAGATTATGGCGCTTATTCAGTTTCAGTACAAACTCAAACTCAAACTCAAAGCATTTATTTCAATTAAACCAACTACAGGCACTTTTGAATTGTCAAAGAGTCGGTCAGTAGGTAAGTCAGAAAGTTGAAGCTAGTTGCCCATTCCAAAACGTAGATCTATGGAGAAGAACGGGCAAGAAACTCCACGGACACTCTTTTAAATCAAAATATGGTTACATCATTCATGTTGAAATTATACATGTGAGAACGATGAACGTTAAAAGCCTCCGTAATAAAAAAATAAAAAAAAAACAATTCAAAATTAAAATTAAAATAAGCCGTGGCAGCTAAGGTATGACCAGCCTCCACCAACAGCGCCCGTTCACGAACCTGACGTATGGATTCGTTAAATGATCCAACACACGCGTCACCATCAGCGAGGCATTAGAGTGAGCATGACACACTCTCAGCCGCCAGGGCACATCCAAGTCAAATAAAGACGTACCCAGTAAATGGTAGCTTTAGAGTAGGTACATAGTACTCACACATGTGCTAAGCAATTATACAATACAAAGGTGATTGAGTCTACACAATGCAAAGCTATTCTTACAATCTTCAGCAGTTCCAACAGTATCTTCAAATGTTAATTAATTAGTTGAGGTTGTGGAGCAGGACCAACATGGAGCCAAGCATTTTTATCATTTATGTAATCCCCCAACGTATAATATGCCTGCCTGCATAGTGTGCGTTTTATACAAGTTTTAAATTTCGTCTCATTTAGTTGAAGTATGTATTTTATTGTAACATTTTAAACAGTACCCCATGAACGATGAGTCTACTTTAGCCAGCCTGAAACCTGGTTGAGCTAATAGGTCCTTATTTCTAGTATTATAATTATGCCTTTCACCTCTTTTATTAAAAAGATGTAAATTTTTTCTTACGTACATGAGACGTACGATTACGTACATGTACAAATTGAACTTTACGTTATAGATAGTGCAATCCACGAAGACGCGCCCCACTACTCCTAACCGTTTAAAGTGTATGTGTGCAATGTTTAGGAGGAGTAGTGGGGCGCGTCTTCGTGGATTGCACTATCTACAACGTGAAAAACTCGCACTAAGGCCTCAAACGTATGAACATAAACGAGGAAAAAGAGTATATGAGGATCGTAGCAGGTGGCGTTCTGTAGTTTCTGCCTACCCCCATGGGAAGCAGGCGTGAGTTTATGTATGTATATAATTATAAATAAAACCAGCCCCATTTGCCCCACTAATCGTGCGAAAACAAAACCAAAGCCTCTAAGCATTCCAGCTTATTTTCATGCAAATGTTACCACAATAAAATCAAGCTAAAGCCATGTAAAACTGTTTAATTGGCAAACCCTTCCGTTAATGGCCTGAAACGGAAAGTTAGGGCGGCGCCCAACCGGCGCGCGTCGGGCGGCGGCGGGCGGCGGCGGCGGGCAGTAGTGACGGCTGTAGGCGTGTTGTTGTATGCAGGCTAGGTAGGATACGGTAGGCTTTGAGTGGCTATGGAATACATTCCACAGAAACCTTATAAAGGAGTAACGGTTTTAAAAGTAAAGCAGTTGGTTTCGCTCATCATAAAACATGATACAAATTCAAAACTACATAATTATTTGAAAGAGGACTTCAAAATAAAACCATAATAATTACTAAGATGTTTAAATACATTGAAAAAAACTTATAAAATATTATGAATGTTGAATTAGTAAACATAGCGTAGGACGGGTCAAACCCAGATAGATGACCTTTTTGGGGTTTGTTCTTGATTCGATTATTGACAGTATCCGTAAGTGGAATTTAATGTATCATCATACGAATTTCTAACAAAGATATTGTACTGAGAAGCAAGTTAACTTAAGCCCTAATGCATTTTCACCTTTTTACTAAATCATCATCATTATCCAAAGCCTTTTATATGCCACTGCAGGATCTCAAGACTCAATCAGTAACAAGTGATTTCAAACTTCTGGCTACACATTTTTCGGGCCGCCTCTACGAAAGCGTAGCGGGGCTGCGTAGCACCGTAGCGCGTAGCCCGAGGCTCTACGAGATTGGAATATGCAAATACTAGATCCGTTTTAACTTAGACAACTGTTGTGATGTTATTTAACCTGTTATACAGTGTAATGGAAGTGTTCTACTGGCAGACAGTGTATTTCTATCTAGGTGATTTATATGAGGAAAATATTTTGAAAACAATTAGGAATGACTTTAAGAAATAACAAATTGCAATCAATCGTATTATGGATTAAAATTAATAGAATACATGTACACTGGACAGCAAATAAACCGGGCCACCCGCTACCTTGGAACTCTGATTCGATTTTCTCAAAAAGTATAAAATTAACAACTATCAATTTATACCTACAGAAAGAGCGTTCCATGATTATTAAAATGACTATAAATTTATTCTAAAGTATCGTCACCTCACATTGTAATCAAGCAACAAACACAATGCTAACGATTTGATCTGTTTCGACTAGAGTTCACGATTAGCGTTCATTTTTTCTACAGTGAGCGTAGTCGGATATTTCTTATCATTTCTTTAGTTTTTGTCCATCGTTTGCTCAGACGCGTGTATTTTTGCTACTTTTTTCGGTCAATAATGGATACGACACCTCAGGAAGCAGCTCAAGCTGTAGCACTACTTCAAGCAGACGTTGCGCAACGTGAGGTCGCTCGGAGACTTCGAATCAGCAGATCTTCGGTGCAACGAGTTTACAGACGATACTTAGAGACTGGAGCTTTCGATCGCCGTCCAGGTACGGGCAGACCTAGGGCTACATCAGCGGCAGATGATCGTTATATCCAACTTACTGTTCTCCGAAATCGCCGCCTCAACGCAGTTCAAGTCCAACAAAGTCTGCGTGACGTACGCCAAGTGGTCATAAGTTCAGATACCGTCAGAAGGAGACTTGCAGAACGGAACCTGACTCCAAAAAGAGCTGCAACAGGCCCAGCATTAACGGTAGCCCACCGTCGAGCACGACTTGAATTTGCTCGAGAGCATAGAGATTGGACGTTAGAGCAGTGGGGTAATGTACTCTTCACTGATGAGACCAGGGTGAGTCTACATGGAAGTGATCGACGTCAGAGAGTGTATCGTCGTCCTGGAGAACGTTATTCTCAGTGTTGCATCGAGGAAACTGTTGCTTATGGAGGAGGATCTGTAATGGTCTGGGGCGCTATCTCGTTAACTGCACATACAGCGTCAGTTTTCATCGAACCTACGGGCCGTACACGTGGATTGACTTCTCATCGCTACATTACTGAAATACTCGCAGACCATGTGGTTCCGTACGCAGGATATATCGGGCAAGATATGCAGTTGATGCATGATAATGCACGGCCTCATGTTGCTCAAGTGGTGACCCAGTATCTACGCGATGTTGGCATTCGTTCAATGGACTGGCCAGCTCGAAGCCCGGACTTGAATCCGATAGAACACTTATGGGATGAGCTGAAACGTCAGGTTCAAGCCCGGGTACCTGCTCCAACAGGGCTTCCAGAGCTGCGAATCGCAATTGAAGAGGAGTGGAATGTAATTCCTCAAGATTTCATCGTCAGGCTCGTGAGGTCGATGAATACGAGGATGCTGGCAGTTATCCGAGCAAGGGGAGGGAATACTGAATACTAACCAACACTTTCTTTTTAATTATTTCTTTGTTTCTGGCTTTAATTTTTTTTTTTCAGTTTATGATTACTAACGATTAACATGACTGGAAAACGACTCTTTTTTGTAAAATCCTTAATAAACACTTAAAAAATTGATTAATGCCAACGAGTTTCCTTTCATTTGAATAATCATGGAACGCACTTTTTGTAGGTATAACTTTGATAGTTGTAAGTTATATACTTTTTGAGAAAATCGAATCAGAGTTCCAAGGTAGCGGGTGGCCCGGTTTATTTGCTGTCCAGTGTATAAATGTCATTATGTAATCATTTCAGTGCGACAATATTGAACATTTTTTTAAATACTTCTTTATTTTCAAAATAATACCAGTATTAGAAATTTCCCTCCTATATTTTGTTTTATTGTACCTTCGCATTTTGAAATCAAAATGGGCATACAAAGTATACTAAATAGAAAGACAGTCTATGCTAGACGTGGTTGGTTACTTCAGTAATAGGTATTTGAAAAAAGTGTCGATATCAATTGGAGTATAAATCAGTTACAGAAGATTGTGTTGGAAGATGACGCTGTAACGCGGTTTGAGCGGGTACGCTACCGTTTAGCGGCCGCAAACACTACCTGTAGGGCTGCCACCTAAATATTTTTTTAGATATTGACCTTTTGTGTACCTACTGGCTTTTGTTGATACGAGTGTATGCTATTTAATAAAGTCCTCTTCTGTAATTTGTTTTTGCATAAAAAGGTGTATGTTTAAATATGTCGGTTATAGTTAGAAAAACATAATTAGTCTGTATTTTTAACTTATACTTATTTCAATTGCAACACAATGTCGATGTTTTTGTTTAATTTTAAAGAAAAATACATTATTTTAAAGAAAAATTGGGTCAATTAAAATAAATTAGGTTTTTGTTCAAACTACACGTAAAATAAGCTCAATAGCATTAAGCTTGTTAATATAATCTCGAAATAATCTGTAATGTTAAATTTCAACATTTATATCTGTAATGTTTATGAAAGAGTATTCTTTATAATATAATTTAAAGAGTACCTATTTTTCCACTCCAAATAAAAGTAGTCGAAGTCTTAAGCGCCAGCCCTACTGCTCCCCAGTTATAGCCTAAAGGGTTTCTCTCCCCGTCAAATAGTCGTTTAAAAACAACGCTATTAAACAAACCGCACGCTGATGCGTTTTGCGAAACTCATAAATATTAAACAGACAACGTTCTACAGTGTTGATGGCGCCCTGGTACTTGGTTAATTTAAACATTTTTTGGTAAAGAACAATGCAAATGGTACCTTGGTATAGGACTTATGAGGACTTTGATAGTAAATCGAAATAAAAATCCACCGAACATTACTTATTCTAACCGGCTCTTAATGTGTTTGGGCAAAATGTTTTGTATGCCTCTCACGTGACATGAATCCTAACTAATCCAATCGAATAAATCATAAATCGTTTCGTATCATTTACTTCAGTATTTTGTATTCCAATGTTTCTCTTAGCTTACCTTTTACCTGGCTAAACAGTTCGCCGCTATTGGGTTCTGTATCTTCACATTTCATCGCATATCGTTTTGATTTTAACAGCTCTGGGAGAGTCGTTCAGCTAAACCAACCATTTGGTGACCTGTTAATAAAATATTCACAAATATCAAGGTACATAAGCTGGTTTAAAATTTCCAGGGCTACAAAGATGATTGTTGCCACCTCTCGATCTCGCAGGGACGTTTAGAGAAGGATGACCATTGGATTCTATAATCAATCGCCTACTGATTCGTTCTTTATAATAATCTCCATCGCCTGTTCATATTCACCTTCCTTCCCATAAACAACCGATCCTCAATCCTCCTAATCACACGCACATTAGAATAAAAGAACTGGAATCGTTCCGTGCCATTTGTTTCAACGTCATTACGATATCTGGTTTAACACGTCGACACACTCGTTCCAATATTAGCTGTAGGACTGTGTGTGACGATTAGCAGGTGAGCTTGTTAAGGGGATGTGAAGGAAATTCAGAAAAAGGTTCAAAGTACCATTTTTTACAACCATAACAATAATTACTGACATTTGAAGTACCTACGTCTCAAAATCTAAAAGTTTTGTGCCTTGTTTGACCCAATAGATAGATATTTTAGCAGGTTTTAAGGATTTTGAATGTTAGATGATTGATGCTTAGGGTGAACTAGTACTTAGCAAACCACGATGACTGAAAATCGCCATCAACTAAAAATGGTCTTAAGCGGACAAATGACCATTATCATAAGAAAGTATTTCATGGGAATAGTATTCCTCCTTCGACTTGTTTTTAACAACCCTTTTTTCAAATAAAAAATCACCAACCCCTTAACAACAGTTTTTAGAATTCGAATTTTGAATCGTTTCCCTCGCCAAAGTTCGGCGGCATTCGGCGACGGTCGTAACTCGCGTGCCCACTGATTCGTTGCGCGTTCGATAAGATAATGGCCGAAGTGCCGCCTACCGCGATAGTTCGTTCGGATTTAAGTACATAATGTTTCGCCGGTTCCTTTGTGGTTTGTTGATTCTTATTGTTGATTGAGGAAGTTGATGCTGTTTTGTGGTTCTACATTCAGGAAAAACAAAAGTAAGGCTCTGTTTTCATTTTCCATTAATTAGCTTTCGGTACTATCAATTGAAGCAACAGTGATAGCCTAGTGGCGTGACCGTCGGACTGCTAAGTCATAGGTCTCGAGTTCGAACCCAAGGCACACACCTCCGACTTTTCGGATTCATGTGCGTATTCTATAATTATCACTTGCTTAAAAAAAACGGTGAAGGAAGAACATCGTGAGGAAACCCTGAGAGATGTTCTCGACGGCATGTGAAGCAAGTCAGGAGGCCCATGGGCGGCACAGAACTATGACACCAGGTTAGTCACTCCCACACGAAAAAGAAAGAACGGAAACAACTAAATTGGGTAAACAAATCTGTAATGCACACTTTTGCTGACGTTTGTGCTTTGTTAGTATCTATTCATAGATGCAATGAATTGCTTTCTATCTATGGTACATTGGGTTGGGAAAGAAGGTAGGCAGTAAGCTAATTTTCTTTAAAAAAAACTGCCGCCACTAGTCCCTCTTTAATCTTGTAAGAGTAGGTTACGTTATTTCTTCAAAGGTTTTAAAAACACAATACTTCCCTTGCCTCATTCACAGAAAACACAATCACGTCTCAAAACTACTAGGAATGCGAACGTTACCGAGAATTTAAGGGGAAGCCGTCCCCAAAAACATTTAAAGTGCGTTCACACTCCACCGGCATAAGTCATTAACTCTCTCAGCAGTTATTAGACTGGCAAAGTTCCGGGTTTTGTTCAGCAATGATGTTTTTATCTAGTTACAATTTTGTTCGTGATTTGTGGGGACTGAGACTCTGTTCGAAAAGTTTCCGTTCGGTGTTGATTCACTTTTGGGCGATTTAGTACGATTTTTAATTATTATTGGGCGGTTAATTTTGTGGTTGTAAAGAGAAAGATGTTTGTTATTGTTAGTGTTTGAGACAGGTTTGTTTTAATAATTATGTTACAATTAATCTTTCCTCAATATTTGATAAGATAATAAAGTTTTAGAGGCTTTTTGGAGACTATCTATTTGAGAAAAATCATCAGAAAAAATGAGAGATGCTGAGATTTCTTCCCATTGCAAAAAAATAATTTTATTACAATAACTTGAGTGAAATCACACTTACCTATTAATTAAAAACTTACTTTAATTTTGTGGGTGTGTATTACTTACATGTATCCATAACCCTTAACAGATTACGGCATAACATAACAAATAAAGTCTCAAAACAATACCTACAAAATTGATACCCAAACATAATTCTAATCTAATATCCCTTCGTAATGGCGACCGAACAAAAGGCGCTGCCGTATCAACAATTAGTCGTTAGGTCGTCGGCCGCCGGTCCGGAACGCGTAATGATCGGAACGGTTCTGCGCGCCATTCTAATTCCGATCACCGGACGCGCGCCGGAACGGACCGCGCTAATCACGACCGGGGATTAGGTAGCTTCACTTCTGATTCTGTTTTTGAAAAAGAGATTAGAGAGAATTTTAGAGCCTTTTTCTGGCAATTTATATTTATTGTTCTTTTAAATCTTCACAGATGTCAAGATCTTAACGCAGTGCGTGTGGTAAATTGAGGCCAAAAAAGGCTACGATGCGATGAATTTGATAGCGATTTGAACAAAAAATAGAAAAAGCAAGGAAGTCAAAGAGAAGCGTGAAAGGATCCAAGAGACATTTAATTAATTAAGGTAGTGAGACATCAAACGTTAATCAAAAACTTTCAAATATAAACGAAGTGCAATATGGCTAGAAAGAGGACGAATAATAGAGAAGTACGGAAGAAAAAGGCATGTCGCTACGACCCCAAAAAAGGGATAAAGGCAGGAGAATGATGATGATGAATATGACTCTCCGAGAAAAACTTGAGGACCCTGGATAGCTGTTGTAGCCCCACCCCAATCATAAGGAAAATAATTATCTTTTCTGCAAAAAGAATAGGCGATTTAGTCTGAAACACCAAATTAGGTATGTAAACAACTAGTTGCGCCCACGGTTTCACCCGCGTACACCAGGATAAAAAGCCTATGTGTTAAGGCCCTGGTTCCAAGCTTGGTTTAGCTCGGTGTGTAAGTGAAATGGCTTTATGGCTGTCTAGTTTGACGCACGAGATAGAAGACTCTCACGCGCACCGGAATTATGTCGTAAAAGTGCAAATAAAATCGTATAAAATTAGAAATTAACTATTTAATAAAAAATAATCCATCACTGGATGCAGTTTGGAATTTGACATTTTATGGTATATTTTTAATTATAATTATAATTGCTAATGAAGGGATAAACAGCTTTTAAAGATTATTAGTAGGTATGTTTAAAGATTTTTTTGGTGCATTAATGTATGTTTAATTATGTTTTGGCTTCCATCACTGTATGCGAAAAGGACTTGAAAATATCATATTTTTTTTACATGTCAAAATTATTTACGGTTTATGAGATACACAGCTTTAAAAAACCACCTTTTTGATCATTTTCAGGAAATCTGCGCCTTAATCGAGGGTATAAGCTATATACATACCAAATTTCATCCAAATCAGCCGTTTGAGCGTGAAGAACTAACAAACATACAAACACACACACTCACAAATTTTCGCTTTTATAATATTAGCGTGATGCCTTGTCCCAGAGATCGAACCAGCATCCTACCGAGTATAATTACGGGTCGTATCGTATAGAGGTAATATCCGCAGGTTGCTCCGAACGAGCGACGCATCGTCCGCTTTGTACCAACACAACCATTGTTTTACTGAAATATTGCTAGAGCCAGGGGTTACACAACGTAGATGTTAACTTGTAACTTTATTTCAAAAAGAAAATTGCGCCGTTTGTTCAGGTTTTAACAGATTTAAATGTTCACTGAATACTTAATTCAGATAAAAACAGTGGCGCTAACAGCAGCTGTTTGATAAAGATGGGAGCTGTATAGTTTCTGGGAAAATGTCTGTCGATCAAAGGATTTTGATACTGATGCTGTTTTTTTTCATCCTATTTTCCACCTGGGTAAGGTAATACAGTCATCTTCATCAATGTTGTACTTCAAGCTTGTTTAGGCACAGAGAGTTCATTTGCTTTGATGATAGTAAGTTTCCCGCCTGATTTTCTACTACTAAATCACCTCATTTCCAATCCTATATCAGCAAAAACAATTAAATATACCAATTTTACAATCCCACACACATTTACGCACCCCTGCTTGTCATTAATTCACCGAATCGAGTATTGTTTCCTGCGGGGCCATCGTCAACGATGCCTCTCTCAATTTCTGCTTTAAAACTCTCGCCATCCCGCTCTTACACTGTGTACTAGACTGAGACAACACTTGTCAATTGGTAACTCGTCACCGTAGCGATTCGGCCGTTTCCGCCGGCCGGGCGGCCTGTCCGGTGACAACTGAAAAAAGCTTTCAGCAATGTATTACACCTTTTTGTATAAGATTCATGATAGGGTTTTGTTTATTACAAGGTTTATTATTCTTTTTTTGCAGTTATGAAGTGACAAAAGAACTATAATTTTAATGATTTTTACGATTGATGAACAATATTCATCGTGTCGAATGCACGACAGTGTATCAAATTATTATCTATCTATACAGGGTTTTCGGCGCATGGACCGACACAATTTTTTGGGGCATTGGGGGTGTCATTTGCTAGGTTTCACCTAAAGACCTCCATGTCCTAAGTGTGACGGTAATTGAGATATGTTTTTTTTTGTTCTTTCTTTGAATTACCCAAAATCTCGCCTTTGAATCGATATATTTTTTTGTTTATGGTTGTAAAAGAACAAAATAATTTTTATTATAGTCTACAATGTATTCTTATTCGAAATAAAATAAAAAAATATAATTACCGTAATAAATCTTTTCTTAAAACACTCCATAACTGACTCTCTAACTAGTATTTTGACTACATTTGAATTGTTTTTCATAGCGTGTAGCATACCCTTAGAAAAGGGTACAAGCTAAAGAACTTTTTGAAATAAAAATAAGGTCAAAATGGCTTTATTAAAAAAAAAAAGACTTTGGAAGCACATAAGTCATTTTCTACTGATCAATTACATCAAATAATAATTTATTTAGAATAAAAATACATTGCAGACTATTATAAAGTTTATTTTGTTCTATTGCAACCATAAACAAAAAAAATATATCGATTCAAAGGCGAGATTTTGGGTAATTCAAAGAAAGAACAAAAAAAAACATATCTCAATTACCGTCACACTTAGGACATGGAGGTCTTTGGGTAAAACCTAGCAAATGACCCCCCCAATCCCCCAAAAAATTGTGTCGGTCCATGCGCCGAACAGCCTGTATAAATAAAAAGTCCTGACTGTATTGACTGACTCATCAACGCCCAGCCCAAACCCTTGGACCTAGAAAGCTGAAATTTTGCACAGAGGTTTCCTTTATAATGTAGACAAGGAATAATAAAGAAATTCCTGGTAGTATGCTCCCGTGGGATATTTGCCGACATCTACGCGTGTGAAGTCGCGGGCAAAAGCTATAGTTAATTAATTTATTATTACAAAACAATTTTATATACAACAATTCTCTATTGATAACTGTGGAGGCTTGTTAATGGCTTGTCGTGAATAACCTCACTATTGCTTTGTAACCTGTAGCCAACAGAACAAAATAAAATAAATTAGAAAATAATTATCATTATGAAAAAGTCGTCTCACCTCTGCAAGATTTAAAGATGGAAAAGAAAAAGATAAAAGTTTGTTTATTCTGCGCAAATAAAACGCACAAAAACAAAAAAAAACAAAGAAAAAAGAAAGAAGAGAAAAAAGAAGAGAAGAAGAAGAAGATTAAATAAAGAAGAAGAAGAAGATTTAGAGAAAGATCTATTTCTCCTTGTGATATGCAAAGTGGGCCGGTTTTCCTCTTTAGGCAGCCTATGATATCAGAGTTGTAATTAGGTCTGTTAAGGATGATGCGCAGGGGTAGCCCGCGAAATTCAATTTTTTTTTTGAGTTATTTGCAATTTGCAGGTCCGTGTCAGGTTGTATCTTGATCAAAGTATGATACGCGGCAATAAAACTTATTTATTTATATAATTTTAACCATAAAAATCATCAATACATCTCTCTAAGTTAGATTTCGTGCAGATTTGTTAGATTTCGTTTGTTTGAGGAATCCGAAATCTAACTTAGAGAGATGTGTTGATGATTTTTATGGATCATTCTTTGATCAAGATACAACCTGACAAGGACTTGCAAATTGCAAAAAAACCAAAAAAAAAAAAGAAAGAAATTTCGCGGGCTACCACAGTGCAATCACACAATCAGTGCAATCAGTGTAGGTGTGTTTTTGCCCAACAACAATACGACTGCCGGAAACGCAGATTTAAGCGAGACAAAATGACATTTTAATTGTTTCTCTAATTCTCGGCATTCAGTTAGTTAAGTTTAAAATAAAAGAATTTTCAATTCGAAGACGAATACCGGTTTGTACCGGTAAGTATGTAACAAAATATTGCTGTTGCAGAAGAAACTTCAAACTTATCTTTGATAGTAAAAAAACTGGTCAAGAGCGAGTCGGACTCGCGCACTGAGGGTTCCGCTCCGACTTCTGAAAAAGTGTGCTATTTAGAGACATCGTTTTATTTTTCCTGTAATCTTTCCATAAACTTCTATCACATAGAATAATTTCAGCTTTTTCTCTTTGCAAACTTCGGAGATAGGGGGGGGGGGGGGGCGGTATTTTTTTTACATTTTTCATCAGAAGTCGAAAACTATGCGGCATAAAAAAAAGAAAAAAATGTTTGAGAATGTGCAAACAGCGTTCTTTCATATGACAACCCACATGCCCTAGTAGCCCACTTTGATTTTTTAAGACCCCCTTTCAGTCCCTGTTGCAAAAAAAATATAAATATTTTTATTTCTTTCTTATTTGCAAAATAGTCGGGTCAACGTCATCTAAAACTATTCTAAATTTCAAGTTGATAGCATTAGTAGTTCTTGAGATATCCAGCTGTGACAGACTGATAGACAGACAGACAGACAGACAGACTGAGTGACACCATAAGGGTTCCTTTTTTACCATTTTGGTACGGAACCCTAAAAAGCTCGTCACGAAGCCATCCTTAAACAAAGCACATTTAAAATCAAGTCGAACAAAGACAAACCGACACTCCCTCCAGCATATCGGCATTTTATTTCATACCCGCAATATTTACATGGCGGCTGTCAATATTTTACGTCGCTATCGTGACGGCCCGCTGGTTTTATAGCCACACAACACTTGAATGTATTTGTTTTTACATTCAACTTTTGTATATGGAAGTTTAGGTTACCTATAAAATATAGTGCTGCGTTGGTACATAATTATATAACATCATCTGCCTAGCCTTTTGTATACGAATGACAGCCGGGACTAACGGCTTAATATGGTAGTAATGGTAGGTCTTGGTATGTCAAGATGGTCACCCATCCACGGACCAACCGCGGCAACAGCCTAACCTGATCGATCCATCCGTGCGGCTGTTAAGTATTAAGTTGCAGACGGTATTGTAAGCGCGCGGTTACAATACTTACCTACATGATGCATCTACATAAGAAAACAAGGCGCAGTACTAAATTTTCGCTATTTATTTCAAGATCACTTTTGCGTGCCTTTCACATAATTGTTGTTTTATGATAACAATCGCCGCATATTTAATTTTGAAGCTACATCTAAATTCGCTTGAGTGACCGAATGCAACCAGAGTATAATTTTTCTACTAACCTGCATGATGTAAGTTTCCCTTTTACAGTCAACCATTACAGAGCCTACTGATTATTGTATTGAGTTAAAGTTGCCTTGAAAAGATGTCAATCCAGGTTCGTGCATTTTTGTTACAGCCAAAGAAGTATTTTACATTACATTAGTAGGTACATTTTTGTTCTTTAGAGCGAGCGCGCACTGCGGTGCGTTTCCGGTAGTTCTGCCGCACTGGGCGGGGCCTACAGTAACAAAACGCATGACCGCAGTGCGCGCACTTCAAAGACATTCCATACTTCACAGATTATGCGGTAGAAAAACGCACCGCAATGCGCGCTCGCCCTTATAGGTGATAGTCCACCGGTCCGCACCGGCCGCACCGCACGCACGGCACGCAGCAGATTTCGGTTTGCTTTGTATGAATTCCTATAGCACTGCGTCCACTATCGGTACTGCCCGCATTTTCATTTCTTCATACAAACAAACCAAATCCGTTGCGTGCCGTGCGTGCGTTGCGGCCGGCGCGGACCAGTGGATGCTCAGCTATAAGGTCATAGCACACATTATATACCAACTCGTAAAGGGACAGTCATCGTATCTACTCGACCCGTGCAGTATTCTTTGTATGAAACTCTCTACTGCAACGCACACTAATCGGAATCGGACAGTCATCGTATCTACTCGACCCGTGCAGTATTCTTTGTATGAAACTCTCTACTGCAACGCACACTAATCGGAATCGGACAGTCATCGTATCTACTCGACCCGTGCAGTATTCTTTGTATGAAATTCTCTACTGCAACGCACACTAATCGGAATCGTAACGTAAATTGCCTTACAATAGAGTTGTCACTGATAAAAGACGTATGGATAATTATAGATTAAGGCATTCTTTTATGTATAGATTTTTTATATTCTTCGGACCATTTCTTTATAATAAAGTAAACGCAATTTTGTCTATGTCTGCATTAAACACGGTACGTTGCAAAAATGTAATTAAAACTTGGTTACAAAAATTGTCTTCTTGAACACAGAAAAGTTACTGCTTGTTTTAAGTTAAATATTATTTTTAATTCAATGTTTTCATTTCATTAGTCTGTTATGTTATTCATTATTTATGTATTATCATCAATCTTAGGAAATATTTATGTAAACAAATTTGCACTTATGATACCTGAGATACAGGTTTATCCTAGTTCAGGTTAATCCCATTATTATATACCTACCATTTTAGTTTAAGCCTTAATATTGTAAATATGCATTATTTAAATGAATAAATAAATAAATAAAACGTAATTGCCTCGCTTCAGGACACGGTTGAAAGACGATACGGTGACGATACCATTCCGAGTTGAAATGTGTTCTATGACCTTTACACGAAAAAAACTGTAATGTTATTGACATGGGTTGTCTAAAAGTTAAAATAGTTTACTGTTGGGATACTACTACACTAGCAACAACTTTCCAAGAGATTATTGATTGGTTAAACCTTTTAAAAATAGATAAATGAAAACTACCCTAAAAATAAGGAACAACAACATAATTGCGCAAGACACTCTGTCTCTAAGGAAGTTTTCTTCCTCACTATGAGTAATGTGTAAAAAAACTCGCCAATTATTTCCCGAAGGCGATATATTAGCTATCACGGGTCTTCTATCACACATACAATCAAGTTGAGCACATTCTCAGTAATCTATAAATCATGGATCAGACGACATCGCGAACGTTTGACAACTAGTAATCATATTTTTATTTAAGGCTCAGCCTTTTTGTGAGAAAGATTTTCCTAAGGTCAAAAAAGGTACGAGTAGGATGAGAGAGATGTCCGCTATGTACCCAGGCACGGTTTTTTAAAGGTAAGCGGGGTCTGAATGTGCATATTGGAAAGGTGCACAGACCACATAATACGCTCACATCAGACCCTATCTCAACAGCTACACCTACAACACCAGGTACTTCTGCTTTTGACCCGTTTTGGCAAACTCTATCAAAATTCAAAAACTCTATTCCCGTTTTGAAGCGAGTTCCCCGCGGCGTTAGACCTCTAGTGGCACAACACTTAGCAGGTTGCGTTCGTCTTGCCGCCCGGGAGAACTCGCAAAGTGCTTGGGAACAGCTGCTCACCTTCCCTTATAGAATTCTACATGTACAAAAGAATTTGGCAACCAAAAAGACTAACTGCTCAAATTAAAGAAAACTGTAATATTTCGGTCCATAATTTAGATTCAAAATTACCGACACAGAGTTATACCTCTTCAAGAGGTATATCCCATCTGGTAGAATCCAAGTTAGGGGAAGGTGGCATTAGCAGAGCAGCCAGGATTCTTTTTTAGTAGTGATGTGGTGGCACCGTGTACTCCAGAAACACTCGCAGCTCTGGAGAGCAAACACCCTGCCCCAGCGGATGATCTTTCTTTTCCCGACCCCCCTGATCTGGATAATCACTCTCTCACCATTACAGGTCGAGCCGTTTGCTCCTTCCGTAGTGGATCCGCTGGTGGCATCGACGGCCTGAGTCCTCAGCACCTTAAGGACCTTATCAGTCCAGGCGCCGGGGCAGCTGGTGAGTTGCTCTTAAAGGAGCTTACGGCTCTGATTAACCTTACGCTCTCCGGCAAGGTGAACGAGGCCGTCATCGAAGTTCTATACGGTGCCAACCTATGCGCCCTGCGTAAAAGGGATTTGTCCCATTGCCGTGGGAACTACTTACCGTCGTATGGCAGCCAAGATTTGCTGTAAATTTTTTGGTGAGGTTGTTTCGGAAAAACTGCAGCCCCTGCAGATAGGTTACGGCTCAAAAGGGGGCTGTGAGGCTGCCCTACACGCCTTATTGACCTACCTAAATTCTGGCAAAGGTGAGGTCATCCTGAAGGTTGACATAAAAAATGCCTTCAACTCTGTTAATAGGGATACCTTGCTGGCAGAAACTAGGAAAGAAATACCCCAAATTTATAGTTTCCTTTGGCAATGTTACAGACACCCTTCTAAATTACTGTACCTTCCAACCTTCTGGAATCGGCTGTTGGCTGTCAACAAGGTGACCCCCTCGGGCCAGAGATTTTTTGTTTAGCCATTCACCCAATCATTCGACAGCTAAATTCCAAATTTTTGGTATCTTGATGATGGAACCTTGGGAGGCGATGTAGAAACTGTTTTAAATGACCTACAATTCTTAAAAAATGAACTTCATTCCATTGGCCTTGATTTCAACCTTTCGAAATGTGAACTATTCTTAGCGGACGATACTGACAGACATCTAACACTTCCCAAATTTAACGCAATAGCCACAGAAATCAAAATTATTAAAAAGAACACTCTTCGTCTCCATGGGTCTCCAATCTTTGACCCTTCTTTTCCTGTTTTTATTGAAGAAAAAATTCAAAATTTCAATGACGTTTCGGAAAGATTGTTCCAAATTAACATGCATTCGGCTATAACATTAATCCGTTACTGCTGTTTCGGCCCTAAATTAATATATTTCCTTCGCGCTTCCCATTTATGGCAGAACACTCACCTTTTAGACAAAATTGACAAAATTATTATACTTTAACTTCAATCTTAAATGTGGCCATGGACGACCGTGCCTGGGCACAAGCTACTCTTACCATCCGTATGGGAGGCCTCGGCGTCCGCAAAATTTCTAGTATTAGTTTACCGGCATTCATATCCTCGGTCCACGGCACAGAGAAGTTAATCAGGAAAATCCTAGCCTCCACACTGGTTAATTTTGATGTGCCTTGTTTCACCGAGGCTATGGATGCCTGGGGACTCGCTTGCCCGAATTCAGATCCATCCGATAATCCATCTTCCCAGAGACGGTGGGATGAGCCCTTCTGCAGAGTAATACAGAACAATTTACTTGACACGTCTGCTACTACTGCGGAGTGTGCGCGTCTGCTGGCTGTGGGTAGGTGGGAGTCGGGTCTGTGGCTTCATGCACTACCGTCGTCGAACATAGGCACTTTGTTCAACGACACTACTTTCCGCCTCGATGCTTCGCTGCGACTAGGAGCTCCATGTTGTTCTCCTCATCGCTGTCACTGTGGTGAAGTTGTCAACAGCCTTGGACACCACGGCCTGTCTTGCAGCCGAAGTGCGGGTCGCTTAGCACGGCTCGCGAACATCAATAACATCATCCGACGAGCTCTTGTCACCGTCGGCGTTCCAGCTGTATTAGAACCCAATGGCTTGGCACG
The DNA here is from genome assembly GCA_905163495.3 of Cosmia trapezina. Classification (NCBI taxonomy): domain Eukaryota; kingdom Metazoa; phylum Arthropoda; class Insecta; order Lepidoptera; family Noctuidae; genus Cosmia; species Cosmia trapezina. Next base: position 30,354,510 of record LR991020.1, on the reverse strand, counting down.
TGACGATGGCAAGAGTCCGGACGGGATGTCTTTATTTCCCTGGAAGGTGGGAAGGCCTTTAGTGTGGGACGCAACGTGTGTCGATATACTCTTGCGCCATCCCATCTTCCTGGCTCGGCGTGCTGTGCTGGCACTGCTGCTGCGGCTGCGGAAAACCTCAAGCGGGGGAAATATAATAACCTTATCGGTAATTATATTTTCGAGCCGTTTGGGGTTGAAACCCTTGGGCCGTGGGGTCCAAGTGCTCTTGTTTTATTCAACCAAATCTCCAAACGGCTGGTTGACACTTCCCGTGACCGGAGGGCTGGCTTTTACTTTGGCCAGAGGCTTAGCATTGCTATACAACGTGGCAATGCCGCCAGTCTCTTGGGTACTCTACCAGTCGACAGCGATGCGGAGGAATTTTTCGACGCCATATTTTAGTTTTTTAATAGTTTTAATTAGGATATAATTTTATTGTTTATATTACATTGAATTAGCACGAGTAGGTAGGGGCATGTGCTTTACCTGTGGACGTTTTCCAGAATGTGACATAAAAGTATTTTTTTAAAATAAACCCTTTATTTGTATGAAAAACTTATTTATTTAACGGTTGAATTACTAATTAACTCTTAAAAATTATCAGTTTCTAATGCGATGTCTATCATAATCGCTGTGAAAATAAATGATTTAAAAAAAAACTTATTTTGTCTATAGGTACAACATACAAATGTACCTATGGACTGCACAAATGTACTTGTGGACGGAAATGTACCTCTGGACAATCAATAAACATTATTACAAGAATATTTAAAATTAACATCAATAAACTTTAAAAAAACTATAAGAACTCTTAACTAAATAGGAACTAGCAGTCTAATACATATTTTTGGAATTATAACAATATTCATTAAATCTTTGGCAGAATCTGTACTATCATCAGAGTCATCATCTAATTTGTACCACCTCAGACAAACAAAGCTACACTCATCATCAGAGTCGTAATTCTCCTTGTGAGATTTTGGTACACATTTTTGGTGATACCATCATCATTCTTCAATAGTTCTATTGATTTTTCCTTAGATTTTTCACTAAGATCATTGTTTTTATTGAGTTGAAAATATTTGAAAATTGTAGACTTAGGTATTTTGTATTTTTCAGCCACCTTACGAACTGAGCATCCACTTTTGACTTCTTTAAGAGCCTCCGATAGAGTGTCTGGACATATTTTATCTCGTTTTACTCCGGTTTTACTACGTGGCACTGAAAAAATACAAAATTATTGTAACATCTTTTATGTATCTAAATTATGTCCACAGGTACAACATAACTGTATACAACGAAATTTGTACCTATGGACAGTCCATAGGTACGTCCGATGCCCCGTCCACAGGTACAAATATTAAGATATGACAGTTAAATATTTGAATCTTTTCAAAGAATATCAATAGGATCGCGAAACGGTACTTAAAGCAATATAAAAACACTACGTTCTGTAATACACTTACATTCTCACTTCTAGGTTGAGGTATCTAACTGAAAAATACCTTGAAAATTAACATAAAAACTTACTTTTTGTAGTAAAAATCTTCAACAACACACCACGACGAACTTAGACCAGACAGCACAATGACAGTTAGTCAGTGTTGCCATTCATTAAAAATAGTTTACGGATGCGTTCAAGCTTTGAATATAGGTCTTTTATTCATTGAAATATTGTTAGTGTCCATAGGTAAAGCCGTCCATAGGTACAACACTTGACCCTACTTGTCGTGGGGCCACTGATTTTTTTCTCTTTTTTCTCAAAATCAGTCAGTCCTAAGCATTCGGTAATTTACTAGTTTTAGACTTGGTCTTTAGTGATATACAGATCTCTTTTTTTGTATTTCTTTATTATTTTTTTGTTTTAGAACGTTGCTTTGATTTTGTACGAAAACTAATAAGCTGAATACACGATTTCAAACGAAAATTCAAGTTAAAATTTCACAAAATAAATTATTTGAAATCTGATTTTAATTTTAGAAAAAAAACAAAAAAAAAAAAAAGAAATCAGATTTTCACACACTTGGGAAGTTGAGACGTCATTCATAATTAAAATAGATTATAAACTAACTAATAAAAAGGGAGGGCCTTTGACCAGCAGTGGGACATAATGTAGGCTAATAAAAAAAAAAAAACTAACTGTATTATTTTTGTATACAATTAGTTTTTTTCTTCTTAAGAACTCTCACCTCGCCTTAACACCACATATAAGCACACACGTCACTTCATACATCAAGCTAATGTGATATCCGATTTACGATCCCAAATCGAACCTTAATGGATCACACTAGATTCAATTTTATAGGAGCGTCGAAATTGTAGCTCATTCATACCGGGGACTTTTTGGAAGATTGTTCAATTTAAAGTGGTTTTTAAGTAATTGTTTTGCTTCATAGATTACGCTCTGGTCACTACCCATCCCGCAAGTTCGGTTATTTGATGAACAAAGTTAATTCGCCTAATTGTGAAACATGCGGAACGGTTGAAGATGTTCACCATATACTTATGGAGTGTTCTAAAACAAAGAAGGAAAGAGAGACTCTGTTGAGTATGGTTAAAGGTGGGAAATATGATATGGGTCCTTACGTAAAAGTTTTAGCGCAACCTTCACCTGAGATAGCAGACCTACTTACATATTTTTTTTAAGAATTAATATTTTTTATTGTATATGTAGATGTAGTTTAGAATAGTTTAAGTTATGATGAGGCTGACTTGCCACTGTGGATAAAAGCCTCTTAAAAATTTAAGAATAAAAAAAAAAAAAAAAAAAAAAGTAAATTATTTTATTTATTTATACAATCTTACACTAATTAAGTTTGTTTTCAATAGATATGGAAAAGCTCTCTTCTGTATCTTCCTACTAAACATAATTTATTTTCTTACATTGTAATACTGACTGCCTCGATGGTCTAGTGGTAGCAAGTGCTGCATGCAGTAGCTCAGCATGAGGTCCTGGATTCGATTCCCAGGTCGGGCAAAGTATTACTGGGTTTTTCCATCGAAATTTTTTAGTAGCAGCCTGCAGTGTGGGTTCGTGCCCGGTTGGTGGCAATAGGCTCGCCCCCTATCGTGCGACTAAACATAACTGGCGAAATGTGGGAGCACAGTAGGTACAGCTCTGCCTAACCCTTCGGGGATTACAGGCGTAGTGTTATGTTACATATTAATTACACGAGAATTCACAAGTCAAGTAATAATCTATAGGTTTTCAATAAAGTTATGAACGTTAAGTATAGAAGACAGCTCTGCTGTTCAAAAATCCTGTATGATGTTAAGAGGCCGTACACGAAATTTTGCCGATTTCGCTGATTTACGTGATTTTACAGTTATATTACAGTATTTCGATAAGTTTTAATTCACAATATGAAAGATCATTTCAATTATTATGATCAAATGTATGAGCTACTATTTATTATTATTATTTAGTTTTGATTAATCGACCTAAACCGGCGACTGTTTTGTGAATTTTTTCTGTAAGAGGTTTAGAATATCACATATTTACGAATCGTTTTGACGTCTAAAGCGTATGGAATAATTACAATGTATTCTTGTCAAAGTTATGAATCACTTTTTTTTTCAATGTATGAATCAGTTTTTACCACTTTCATATAAAATTTTTGAGTTAAAAAATATTCAACTTAGTCAATTTTTTGAGAAAATTAGCAAAGTATTGCTTTTGATTTCAGGATTTTTGACTTAGAACTCTCGTTCATAAAATTAAAACAACAGAAATAAACTTCAATTCAAAATCAGTCCATTTCCTGAATAAAAAAGCAACAAATTAAACACATTTGCCATTAAAAAATCTTTTAAAACAACCTAATTCTCCCATGATAAACTCGACGCAAAATAAAAAAACCGGTCAAGAGCAAGTCGGACTCGCGCACCGAGGGTTCCGTTCCGATTTCTGAAAAAGTGTGCTACTTAGAGATATCTTTTTATTTTTCCTGTAATCTTTACATAAACTTCTATCAAATACTTCAGATTTTCTCTTTGCAAACTTCGGAGATAAGGGGGAACGGTATTTTTTTTTACATTTTTCATCAAAAGTCGAAAACTGTGCGGCCTAAAAAAAGTAAAAAATAGTTTGAGGATGTGCAAACAGCGCTCTTTCATATGATACCCCACATGCCCTAGTAGCCCCACTTTAAATTTTTAAGACCCCCTTTCAGTCTCTGTTGCAAAAAAATATAAACATTTTTATTTCTTTCTTACTTGCAAAATAGTTAGGTAAACGCCATCTAAAACTGTTCCAAATTTCAAGTTGATAGCATTAGTAGTTCTTGAGATAACCAGCTGTGACAGACAGACAGACAGACAGACAGACAGACAGACAGACAAACAGACATACAGACAGACAGACGGACAGACAGACAGACAGACAGACTGAGTCACACCATAAGGGTTCCTTTTTTACCATTTTGATACGGAACCCTAAAAAGGTAGCTCGTTTATTATATAATAATTGAAATAATCTTTTATGTTCAAGTGCATTAAAACTTATAGAAATACAGTATTTTGACTGTAAAATTTCGTCCGTCAAATCACGCAAATCAGCAAAATCGGCAAAATTTCGTATGCGGCCTCTTAACGGCAATCAGCAATAATGGTGCTGCCTTGCCTAGTGGACGGTATAGTTATTATAAAGGAATCTGTACAGGGTGTAAGTGTAAATAGTGGCCATCTTTTAAGAGGTCACCTACTCATCATTATGAACAACTTTTACTATTGGACCAAACCTGAAATCGCGAAAAAAGATCAGCTGTTCCCTACATTTTGACGAATTATGCGAACATAAATGTACTGGACAGTCGATTTTTTTTCGCGATTTCAGGTTTGGTCCAATAGTAAAAGTTGTTCATAACGATGAGTACAATTACAATTGATAATAAATAATTACAATTGATGAGTAAAGATGAGTATATTAAGTAATTCTTTAATACGAAAGGGAAACTGTTGCCTCTTTCCACACAGTCTTTTGTCAAGTGTGTGTATTTGAATTATCCACCACGAACCCACACATATTCACATATTTAGCATACACCACGTATGAGTTATAGTTACCTAAGCAGGAACCGCACAGCAAGACAAAATATAATGTATTCAGTGAATATTGTCGCGGGAGCTCGCTTATTACTTTCGACTTACTTTCAGATGGGTTCCACTTACGACCTTATATCATTCGTACCTGTGAAGATGACTAAGTACCTTTGTTCCAGGGGCTTATTTTATAAAATCTACAGGCGACAACAGGAGACAATCCTACAATGTTGTAAGTTTTTTTGATAGTATTATTAAAAAGCACCAGTCGTGAAAATGCGTAAATTTTCTCAGTTTTTAAGAATATATTGTTTTATCATCATCTGCCCTTATCCCATGTTACGTGATTTCGGCGCAACACGTTTTCTTCTTCCATACTCCCCTGTCAACCGTCACGCTATCATTCACGCTCCCTTCTCTTTTGTAAGCAATATTTCTCATTGTCAGTTATATTAAATAGGGTCCAGGTCTTTGGCAGCACCTGTATTTATTCTTCTCATGATTGTCTTCACACTTCGTATTTAGCTGTACCAACTTTTTCTACATTTTTGTTCGTTTATTGAGAAGATGAGACCAGTTTATTATCAAGCGCTAAATCCAGTTCAATTATGATCTACGGAGTGGTGATTAGGTTATCACATTAAGGGCCTGTTTCACCACCTACGATTAAGTTCCTATTATTAACTTACTTGGCAGATAATCTAATACAAAATCTGTTCCATTTTTAAATTTCTTTGTTTAGTACCTAGTGGCTGGCTACTCGGATATCGTGAAATAGGCCCTAATTGAAACTACGCATTTAGTACATGATTCTGGGCCCCAGTAAAAAAAAATTTCAGCGCATGGTTTTCAGAATTATGTAAGTACTGAATACGTGGTTTCAATAAATGTGATAACCTAATCGCAACTCTGTATAACCAGAGAAGCATCGAACAACTGCTGCTGATGTCTAGAGTTCACAAGTACATAAGTTGAAGCTCAACATTCTCGCAATCGATATTTCCTTCATCTTGAATTTCTAAATCGAATCGAAATAAAATTATGTCATAATAATATTTGTGGGTGTACGCCTTCGAGAAAAGATAACCTAGTTGTAACCTAGGCACCGAAGGGTTTTCTGATATGACGTTCACTAGCTGGCAGCTGAACGTCAGGTTCTGATAGAAGTGTCAAAGCGCGTATATTTTCTTCAGTCGTGACTGAATGATGAACGAATGATTGAAACGAATGATGAACGTCATCGTATATTTTACATTTATTGTCGAAATTAAAGACCTCTTAAAAAATTGGCGCCAACTGGTCAATTTTCATGGAAACCCCCATTCTGGGAAATATTGGAAAAATCTCTAAAACTGTCTTTTGTTTTAGATTTCCCATCAAAGAAAGAAAGAAAGAAAAGAAAGAAAAAATGTTTATTTGCGGTAAACATGACGCAAACTACAACAGAGTAAAATAATTATTTAAAAACAAATTGGGAGAAAATATGCGTCACATCTACGCAAAACGGCCACCGCTCAGCATAATGCCGCGACCCCATGCAAAATGGAGCCCCAGCGCTGGTTTTCAGCGATAGCCGGCGTTGACGCAATATCGTCGACCGGTGCAGCATGTAACAAATAATATGCAAATATAAAATAAATAAAAATATGTGTATAAATAAAATAATTAAAAATATGTGTATGAATATACGCTTCTAAAAGTATGGACCAAATATACCGAGAATGGCAACATTCGAGCATTCCGTTCCGCGACAGCACCGACTCCCACGCCGCAGAATGCGTTATCTGCGCGCGCAGCTGTCAGCGGAAATATTAGACTTTATTGACATAATAATACTACTTAATCTGTGGACATAATATTTTAAACATGGCGTAGCAATTATTATGCAATTAATGTTTTGATTTTGAATGGAATTATGTAACAACGGGTGTATTGGGTGAGTGAGTAGGCATTTCCTACGTACAGTGAATTTGAGTTAGATGTGAATGATGACAAAAACTCGGACACACAAATGAGATCATTACGAAGTGAAATGGTAAGTGCGAATTACTTGGTTAAAATAAAATAAAATACTCTTGGTTAAATTAAAATAAAGGATTCAAGCATCGAGACTCTATTGAATTATATTAGTAATAGATAAATTAAATTAGATTGGATAAATATAAATTAGGGAGACTATTGAATGATATTACCAATAAATATATTAAATTAAAATTGAATTAATATAAATTAGGATATGAATCAAACTGAGTACTAAACGAAACCCACCAGCAACAGCTCTGCGCGACGGCATATATCCATAATAATTTAAACCATATTTCACTGTATTTAATTCATATGCTAAATAGATGCGGTGTTTTGTCAACCGTTCGCTATTTCGCTACCAACTTTATTGTTTTGGTGTTTGGGAACCATTATTTATAAATTGTCAGTAAATATAGGGTTATTGTGGGCTAATTTTGTAATGACGCAGGTTAATTTCATGATGTATGAATAAACATCTATTTTATTGTATTTCCGCAGAATTCTGCTGATAGAAAAGATTTGTATATACGGTTGTTCAAAGGACTTAAAACCTTTGTTACGTCAAAAATATTCCTATACGTAGCCTTTTCTTTTTTCAGATATTATAGAAGACTGAAAGTGGTATCATTATTATGATAATCAACAAAACAATTGAAATTCTAATCATGATCTAGTTTCACCGAGGAATCGCTAAGTTTAATCATAACTGTTGTATTTTTAATATTTTTATTTATTTTTTGTAATTTTATTTGGGTACAATTTTTAATTTTGGCAGTATAATATTATCCTGAAACTATTATTTTAAGAGATTCTGGCCTCTATATTCCAAGATGTAGTCCCAACAAAATGCAAATAAGGCGTTATAAATCAGGTTTATTTTGAACAGTATCCGTTCCGAGCCAACCATCTGCTAATTCAGTGAACAGTCGCTGCTTTATATTCTAATTTATTTGTATTATATTCTATTAAATTCCACGCGAAATACTATATTCAGTGTTATTTTTGACCGCCCACAAAAGTCTCACTAGGTACTTATTACTACTTCTTGCAATTTAAGTATATTTTTCTCAAACATGCATGGAAATGTTGTCATTATTTTCGAATAAAGAACACGCGAAGTATCGAATTTACGGTCAAAGAAAATCAAATCCATTGCAGGAGCGTTTTTTGAATTTGGAACATTACAGCGCTCCAGCAATGTACAACATTGCTGGAGCGCTCCAGCAATGTTGTATGAATCGGCGTGCTGGGTTAAATACTCTTTCATTGGATCTCTTTTATCATTCTTGGCATACCAATGGCAGTCTCTTTGCTTAGTATAAATTGCGTTCACGTGGCTGTATAGATAGCCACAAATGCCTTTCGGCACAGATGTTAGATAGAAAATTGGCGGCAAAGCTGAAAATTCATCTTGATTTGAAAATTTATATTTAAGTATTATGTATGTAAATAACAAATTTACATTCATAATAAATATAAAGTGAAATGAAGATTGATTGTAGGTACTCCACAGATTTAAGATCAGAAGCCAAATTGGCAATGGAAAACCTGCTTCCAGCGAAGTCAACAGAAAAATACATGAAACTAGGTAAGTATATGAAAATTTTATGATTTGGAAAAACGAGAAAAAAGTGAACATTTTCTCTGAAACAGTATTTTTGGCGTATTTTAATGAGATTGCTAAAACTAAAAACCCATCTACATTATGGACAATTTATTCCATGCTGAAATGTAGAGTTCATATTAAAAACGGCACTAACTTGAAAAATTATGGAAACTTAACTACCTACTTTTATTTCCCTGCATTCTTTTGAGAAAAGCACTATATATGCCTCGGCGGAAATAGCAATTGCCTGTCTCGTATTAGTGAAGTCCTCGCCTACGGCTCGGCCTTCAAACTCATACTCGACCTGCAATTGCCTATTTCACGGCCTTTGCAATAATGTACTATTATTGTAACAAAATAGTTAGCATCCATAATGAAAACAAAGTAAACAATTCTTAATTATGCTTAGTTGTAACAATTCTTAGTTGTTTATCAAAGGCACTGTTTGTTTCTTGATTTTTTGTCTAGGTCCAAAGCAGTGTCAACATTATTTTATTATTGTTTTACAGTAACTAGCAGTACTTACCTAGAAACAGAAAACTGTGTAATTAATCGGATTTAAAATTGGCTAAAGCAACTCTCTTTTCAACCAATCTTTCAACTTTTCCAACCAATCTTCAAACTTTCAACTCAGCCTATCGCAGGCCACTGCTGCACACAGGCCTCTCCCAGACTGCGCCACAACACCCTGTCCTCCACCTTCCGCATCCAGTCCATGACCTACGGTGCCGAAACACGGACGCTCACAAAGGAAATTGTCCACCGTATACGAGTAGTATATACAAAAGGTCATGGAGCGGTCTAGCATTGGGTCTAGCATGATTATGCCAAGCATGGCCGCTTGGCATAATCGTGCTAGACCGAGTGCGTAACACCGAAATCCGTCGTCAGTCAAATCGAAAGTTTACGACGGCGGGGGACAGGGCGATGCGCCTCTGTGAAGTTGGGCGGGACATCTAGTTAGACGCGGAAATGGCCAATGGACTGAGCTGTGACTGAATGGTAGCCCAGGTTAGGACATAGGGCCGTCCAAAAGCGCGTCGGGTTGATGATATCGTTAAAGTCGCGGGAAAAACCTGGGTGAGGGACGCACGGAACCGAGAAGTATAGCGGAAGAAGGGGACCTATAGCCATCAGTGAGTGATTCCGGCCTGAAATGATGATGATGATGATGAAAGCTACTCTGGTCAAACAGTTAGGTATGAAACATGGGTATTATGCTTGTGTGTTTGGGAAAACTGAAAACTGTAAATAAACAAATAGTTTACAAAACAAATAAAACCCTGAATAAAGTACAGTAAACAATGAAGTACAACGGAAGGTCCCAAATATTTAGCTCTATTGTTAGTTTGTTCGTCACGACGGATGAGGAAGTGCGTTAGTTTCTCTTATTTACGATACGCCTTTGTCTAGTGTGGTATAGGAAAGGTACAAGGATAGTTAAGGTGTAAGGTTTAGGGTGAAAAATTTGTTTGTTTTCATGGTGAGAGCGGTAGTTGTACTTCCTGCTTTGGGATATTTAATGAATAATTAATTAGTTGTCCAAATTGAAAGAAAACACACGCAGCGTGATTTTTGTTATTTTCTTTCATAGTCTTTTCACTCTCAGAAAGCAAGATCGACGCGTGACTGAGTAATAACTACTGACTGAGTAATACTGCACGGGTCGATCAATCAGGTTAAGCTAAGCTTGCCGTGGTCGGGCCGTGGATGGGTGATCACCTTTACATACCGAGATCTGCCTTGCCTCGGAAAGCACGTTAAGCCGTTGGTCCCGGCTGTCATTCTTGGATTTTTGACGGTTGTCAGTCTTGAATCATTGACGGGTTGTCAGAAGCCCGAAATTCTGACTGCCAGTCTTACCAAGGGATATCGTATTACCCAGTAGCTGCGTTGTGGAGGTCAGATAGGCAGTCGCTCCATGTGAAATACTGGTACTCAGCTGCATCCGGTTAGATTGGAACCCGACCCCAACATAGGTAGTTCTGAAAAGGCTAGGCAGATGATGAAAGCAATATCGACAAAATCATCTTTGTATAAAGAAGAAGTACCTCATTTTTTACAACAAAAATAAAAATCATCAGAAATAAAACCTCACAGTATCTTCCCCGATCTGCACACGTATGTACAGTCAACGGCCAGAAGTCCACTTACACCGCAATGACCATTATCGCCTGCGCTATACGGGCTGCGGTGCTTATACACACATACGCATATTTATCCGTGTGAGCGATGTTCCAACGCTCAGATTAACATGTCGTGTAGCATTGCTACGAGTAGTTATAGATGTGGTCAATGCTAGACAAGGATGACAATATCAGTAACTTGTTTTTCTATCGTCGTCTGATTATTTTTTTCCTAGTAATGCAAAATTTCAACAAGTAAATTATAAGGTAACATTAGCTAGATCGGTAACGAGGCTGCTCTCGCTAATGTGATCGGGATAGATGTGAGTTCGAATCCGAGTTGGGTCAGTTTTTTATATGTTTTATATAATTGTTGTTTTAGTAATTTATTTTGGTAAATTACTTTGAACAAATATATGTTACATAGGTAATTTATTATTATAATATGATAATAAATGAAACAAATTTTGATATGGTAACATTGTAATATTTTTTATATAAAAGAAATCCTTTACACTTACTTAGGTTATTATTATAGTATTGAATGTTAAAAAACACATTTTAGGTTACATATAGATATTCTGTGATGTAATTTAAGAGATAAAGCTTAATTATTCATTTTCTCAATGAAAAGAGGATTGAAACTTAACCTCAATATTACAATAATATAAATACTAATTTGTTAAAGTTACGGCCACTATGACACAAAATTACCCTACCTGTTCAGGATTTCGGTGAATAGGACAATTTTATTGTCTTGCACAAAACTTAACATATTACGCACCGTAGGCAACATTATATCATTCAACACTTCCACATAGTTGACACTGTTGGCTCGCGTCGATATAAAACTTAATTCACCGGGCCCATGAGCACCTAACCACCCCCACATATTCACACTGCTTCTGCCTGACTCCGTATTTGGTCTGACATTGCCTTCAGACCAACGCGTGTTATTTTACGCCACAAATGCAGCCTTCTTTTTTGGCACGATTTAAAAGATTTTTCGTCGGTGAATATTGTCGTCTCCCAAAGTCCAAATATTCCCGGCCAAAACTTAACCTCTCCTCTTTATGCCGTTGCATTAAAAACGGTTTCTTAGCGTTGGCGTTCGGTGATGAAGACCTTCGGCATGGAGTATGCGGCGAACGGTGCGTACTGATGTGCCGAACTCATCGGCAAAACGCCTTGTTGGGATGAAACCATTCGTCTCATATTCCGCTACCATATAACGTCACTGAGGCTGGCTAATAAGAGGTGGTCTTCCGCTTCTCTCACGACTCTTCAGGCTACCTTCTTCCTCAAATCTCTTCACCCACTAACAGTCTCTCCCTAAAAAAAAAAACTATATTACACACTTGCAACAAAGCGTAATAATAGTAATCACATAAAATTGAAAAAATAAACTTACGCATAAGCCGGTTCCATTCGATATTTGAGATATATTAAGGCCATTCGAATATAAGGCCACCAGATTTGCCTTGGCTTCAATACTAATATTAGCCTGCATACTGAATTCAGAAGAATACAAAAATAGCAACAGCAAGATAACACAAACGCTCGTAATAACGCTCACCAACCAACAACAGCTAATAGTGGAATAATTTATGTGAACTAGTAAAGTAGTTAAAATATGAAGGTGGATTTACAAAGTGAAATTATCACTTTGTTTCAAATCTACCCTCATATTTTAATAACGACGCTAAGATTGAAAATAATTGTAAAATGAAAGAATCTTCGTATAGTTGTGGAATATTTTACATATTTGTTAGCAACTCGGCATTCTTATTTCACATGTAATACTTAAAAAATATTTTTCATGTTTGATGTGAGACTCGAACCCGAACGTTCGTCATGCGAGGCACAGTGCTAACCACTTTGGCCACCGTAACGCTTACGACACTTATTCAAATTTGTAATAACAATCATAAGCGGGCAACAAGTTGCCAATGTGTAGTGTTGTCAAACGTTCTTAAAGAAGAAGGTCATAAGTACAACTAATATTGCTATGCCACGGTTTTGTGAGATTGCTAGTCGACTTCTGGCTGTTACTGTACATCAATGCGATATTTCCAAACCATTTTCCAAGAGATGGATTTGGAAAAAGTAGTAGGTAATTACACTAATGGACCATAGGCTTCGAACAGCAGTGCAATTGTAGTCCCATGTTGAAAAATGTTGGTCTATTGCCCATTGCTCAAGGCCACTCGTCGACGTTATTTTAATTAAACCTGGCCGTCGCTGTAAATAGTGCATCACTAAGTAGGTACATATATTATGAGAGGACACGTTTATCTTCAATGTAAACAACCACCGTCTTCCTAACATTCCAAGCTGCCCATACATTACAATATTACCCTAACAATTACATGACAACAGTATCTTGAGTCCGGCGAGCGTGTCCAATGTTTTCCGTCTGTTCTTGCGTTGTTGCCCACCCTATGTCTGCGTAGGAAGTATTCACAGCCATTGTTCCTCTTAGTTATGATAGCCTGGTACTATTCCGTTGAATAATTAGAGGATATTTTAAATTGTAAATGTTCTGGAGAATATGAAAATCGAAAATCTTTGTTGGAAGCTACATTTTCGTTACTAACTTTCGAAATATTTCGTAAAAGGAAGAGTACCTAAATATTTAGTTAATTCAACATCTATTTACATTGCAACAACATGCGTATACCTATATGTCTAACTTTGTTTCCTTCTTTAAGGACCTAAACAACGAATAAGGATATCATTTTCCTAACATGTTCTTTAGGTCCATTTTGTTAGAAGTGATCGTGCTTACTTACCTAGTGGAGAAGGGGATTTATTGAAGTACCTCTTACATAACTTTTTAGTTTCGATAACTTAGCAACAGGGAAGGGAAAAGCAATGAAATCCTTCATAAAAATTACTCGTTTTCCTCACACAATAATCACAACAAAATTCTCCAATGAAAAGACACATTTATCGAAACAATCACTAAACGCCAACACTTAATTCAATAACAGAGATCCCTATCAAGCACGCCCGGTTATCTCTTCACCCCACGCGCCAATTTACATACAAATACATACAAATCGGGTACGGAATCATAATCAGTTCCGGGTCACGTGGCCTCCGTGGTGAATCGGTTAAAGAGACCATTCGTTCACGGTTAATAAAGTCACAATCTTCTCACAATACAAAACAGGCTGCCTGCCGCCTTTCCCTTGCTTCAAAAAAATATTCCCGAGGGTAGAACAGATTCGAAATTAGAATTTGATTATCGAAGTGTGCCGACTATTTATCATTTGTAATGACGCGTTCGCAGTGCGAGGACGTGCTCGCTAATATTGTAATCTTGTAAATGCGTTCAGCAAAATACATATTTATTATTTTTCGTATTCTGTGTAGCTATTTGAGTGGAAAATATTGCTTTTGCATTGATTATGCATGACGGTCTAATGTTTTGAACGATTCTTGTAGCTGTCTAGTCATTTATATCCATCTGTTCGTAGTTTTTGGTTTTATTTACTGAGTTTGACCGACGAGCGAGAGGTCAGTAGTTCAATTGTATTGAAATATTTTTTGGAACCAGTTTATAGCATAAACAAATACTAACATAACTGGCGCTTGTGGCTAAGTAATGAGTTAATAACAGCCGCACGGGTACCGATCGATCAGTTAAGCTACGCTTGCTGCGGTTGTTCCGTGGATGGGTGACCATGTTTATATACCAAGACCCCTCCGTGCGTCGTAAAGCATTGGTCCCGGCTGTCATTCGTGGATCTTTGACAGTCGTTACGGTCGTCTGACAACCAAGGGGTATCGAATTACCCAGTAACTGGGTTGTGGAGGTCAGACAGACAGTCTCTCCATGTAAAATACTAGATTCGGTTAGACTGGAAGCCGACCACAAAATAGTTGGGAAACTGCTAGGCAGATGACTAACATAATTGGTGGAATGTACCTACTACACACTTCTGGCCAAACCTTCGGGGAAATGAGGCTTGATGTTATGTTCTGTTATACTACGGACAGGCAAGAGGTTTAGAGGTAAGTTACAGGTATGTCTTAGTAGCATTCTATAGCATCAACAAACACGGTACAGCATTAAAAATTGGAATCGATTTTGATAATAAAACTTACATTTCAATCTCGTAGAGTCATCATCAAGGATATAAAACCAATAATTTACTGCTCAAACAAGCCATTCTGTAATAACCCAAAGACCACATTCAATAAACTCGTGAACTGTACGGGTCATAAGGAGCGAGTCAGTCTAAGCTGCATATCTTAGAGCGAGGGCACCGCGTATTCAAATGTAGCTGTGTGTTACGCGACCCATCCGTCTTACTGCTGGCGTCTGCTGACACCGTGAGTACAGGGTGGTTGCACAAGTGACGACGCTAATTTTAGAAAACCACTAAAAATATGAATTGGTAACACTAAAAGAGTTTTTTAAATTAAAAAACAAAACCTATCCTAACCTACCCATCCTACCTAAACCTATCTTTCGATGGTCTATTATGAGAACTGTATCAAGAGAATTACTGTATCAATATTACAGATCGGAATTAGTCATGGCGCTATACAGTCTGTATCCTTTGCAGGGCCTTTTTCACTGAACAATGACATGAAAATACCAGCATTTTGCCTAATAAGTTAATTAATTTAGCCATTTCGAGTTGTAGGCATCATTTCTTGCCCCTTCGTCTGACAAGCAAATGCTAGCTTTGGTAAGAAATTATTGTACTTATAAAACAATATGAATAATCCTAAATATAGGTCCGTTTAGCTCTAAAAACAACACGCCATAGAATCGTGTAAGGGGCGCCGGTCTCTGTCCCCAGTATGAATATTTTCTATTGAATTACTCACGCTTCGGCAGACCACCAAAAATATTGTCCTCTTCGCACTTACACCGACAAGTTTCCACATTACGACACACAGATGTACTTACTGGTGCATGGTGGTTTCAAGTTTTTGGAATTCGTGTTATGCGGACGTTGGTCGAAATAAAAGTTGAGTTACGGATTTTGTTTTTGCATGGTTTTGTGTCAAGTTGAAAAGGTGTCAATATTCTAGGGTCCTATTACCAGATAGGTACTGCAATATCGTCTCAGTCCGTATGCTCCAATTTTAATATTTTCTTAAGCACTCAGTTCGTCCCTGTCTTGTTCATAATATATAATTATAGTCACCGTTAGCTCTTTGTGTGTATAAGATCCATAACAGTCTGAAGCAAATAACCAAGCTATCTTATATTAAAAAAAAGCTATCCAAAATAATTAGAACAGAACAGTACCCATAATTCGTTTCAACGGGCTCTACAATCCACGAAATCTGATCCTAATTTCCCAAAGCGATTCGCCTCGGCCGTCCCGCCAACGAACCGGACTAACCTACATTGGTGCTAACGTCCACGACACATGGGAAGCGCACTGTTCGCAAGGAATTCGTCATGGGTCTTTAGTTCCGCCGCAACACGACACAAGGGATGTGACTTTTCTATGGAGTTATCGGGTCGATTGCTGTGATGATGAATTTGATTATTGATTATGAATGCGATGTTTTTAGGGTTCCGTACCAAAATTGTAAAAAAGGAACCCTTATGGTGTGACTCAGTCTGTCTGTCTGTCTGTCACAGCTGGATATCTCAAGAACTACTAATGCTATCAACTTGAAATTTGGAACAGTTTTAGATGACGTTTACCCAACTATTTTACAAATAAGAAAAAAGTAAAAATATTTATACATTTTTTTGTAACGGGGACTGAAAAGGGGTCTTAAAAATTCAAAGTGGGGCTACTAGGGCATGTAGGATATCATTTGAAAGAGCGCTGTCTGCACATTCTCAAACATTTTTTTAATTTTGTTTAGGCCCCATAGATTTCGTGTTTTGATGAAAAATGTAAAAAAAAATACCGTTCCACTCCCCTTATCTCCGAAGTTTGCAAAGATAAAAATCTGAAATTATTCTATGTGATAGAAGTTTATGTAAAGATTACAGGAAAAATAAAACGATGTCTCTAAATAGCACACTTTTCACACACACGCACACTTTCAGAAATTGGAACGAAACCCTCGGTGCGCGAGTCCGACTCGCTTTTGACCGGTTTTTTTTTTTTTAATTGGGTGGATATGGAATGGGTAACGATGGGGTGTTATTTGTGTGTCATCTAATGTTAGAAACTAATGCAGATTTTCTTAGTATTGAAAAATTTAAATTTTAAAATTATTCTTCTGATTTGGCTGTAGGACAGTTGTTTTATATCTTACGAAACCGGGTGAGCCATACTTGTAGATGTAATGCGTATAGACACGCGCTCTTGTGTGCGTACCTGCAGGTAGCGCGCTCCCGAGCTTACGCACACAAAGACAATGTGCGTGTAACTTAAAGGGCCTGTTTCACCATCTACGATTAAGTTCCTATTACTTACTTGGCAGATAATTTCATACAAATTCTGTTCCATTTTTGAATTTATTCGGTGAGTAGTGGCTATTCTTACCTTGCACATACAATTATGTGAGATAAAACCACTGTATTGCAGTAGGTACTTGTACATTGATTGGTAAGTTGCAACAGATATGTGCGATTCAAAGCAATCGGAGTTCCCGTTTGCTTAATTGTTGTGGAATATAAAGAATTGGAATATTCGCTCTTAGTATCCGTGATCGAAACGTCACTGTGGTTTCATAATTCCAATTTTATTTTTACCTTTCCGGTTGGACAGAAATATTAAGAGTTGATGAACCAGAAGAAAGAGACTGGAGATCAAATAACAGCAGGAGACATAGGTAACGGCGACCATCTAAAATAACTCTTGCTAACCAATGTGGATGCTATCTACAGTAACGTTTAATTGTGGAATCAGCATATTCACCTATTCGATTTAATTTCAATGAAACTGAGGAACAAATACGAGTATTACTAAATAATATGTGTACCTCAAAACTTGATTAAAAATGAAACAGGAAATCAGTTAGAAAAAAAGTTATGGTCTCTAGTTATCTCCTTGATGAATGATACCTTTGAAGACTACTGCTGCTCACCCTAAATAGAAATAAAATCATAAAGATAACCAAATAGAACATTATTTTAAATCAAATCAGCCAAAACAGGGGTACAATGACGTCTATATCTGTCGCCCTACGCATAAATTCGCTACGCTTTGCCATGTTAGCGAGTCTAATGCTGGCAGGGAAGCTATGCATCAGATATGTGTCATATCAAAGGGAGTATGGAGAATAGTAATTGTTATAATTGTGGAAGCTATAAAGAAAATTGGATTTTGTATTAGCTAGTGGTTTGATTATTCCCATGGGACTATTCTGGGTTGGAATCTGATTAGATGGATATAAAAAGTTGAAGTGTTTTTGTTTTATATTACACCCAATCAAGAAAATTTATTGAAAAGTGATTTTGAAATGAACAGACTTGAAGTATCATTGCGATTCAGATAATTATGAATCCTGTGTTTCCAAGAAATTAAAGATGCACATTATGTTATTCCTCATTTCAAGTACCTAACCTATGATGGTTAATCATGAACTAAACTAGGCCCGAAAACATTTAATAAAAAGAAAAGGATACCAAAATAAAATCAAGTAGACTTTTAAACCTCTGTAATTAATGATCCGCTACTATAACTAATATTTACAAAATAAATACTTAACAACTAATATTGCACATAGATTAGATGATAACAACAATGATTAACATTATGGAAACAATGAAACAGACTCGAACTTGACATATTCTCCTATTTATAGTCATACCTACTCATTTTATTACAACTTGTTCAAATATTAGCGCCGAAACACTCAATTTAATTTATACTAAGCCTTCGGCAGTAGAAGGAATTTCATCCCAAAATTGAACAGTAGGTAATTTTATAATGCATTAAATTTTATTAAACTCACTCCTCGTTACGCAGTTTCAAAGACATTAAGTTATATTTAACAGTTTCGACTCGTGTGTTTCGGCACTTAGTCCATAAAGATTATTTTATTTATGTATGAGAGAACTACCATTGTGTGAAAAAAATTGTTTGCTTTTCTTATGCCCAGCTGGCACCTCATCTAAATCACCTTCTTTATCCTGATGTGCTGTCATGTGTCTGGTCAGGTGGTGCCTTTCTCGGAAACTCTCGTTGCAAACGGGACATTTCAATTTCTCTTCACGTTTTCTTCGGTGCGGGTCGATCGCTGACTCACTCTTGTGATGAGTACGCATGTGGTACACCAGATCTGAAGTCATCCGAAAGCTGATGCTGCACTTAGCACACACATTCTGCGACGGCAGAGAAAATGCGGCCAATGTTGGAGGCAATAATGTACTCAGAATGGCCGCAGCGGGATTAGCTATCAAAGGATTTTCCCTCGGTGGCACAGGAAACTTCATAAAATCCGGATTCGGTGACTGGAAGTTCTGAACTCCAAAGGGGTATGACGACCCAGCTTGAAGATACGGTATCTCCGGCCTAAATGGCAGAAAGTTTAATTTACTTGGTGAGATTAGTGGTGTTTTTGTATCGTGTTTATCATGATATTCCATATTGTTTTTGTTGAATCCTGAAGATCGTTGGTTCATTGCTGAGTCCGGATAGTTAGGTGAAGATGATGGCACATTTTGACCTTTGAAGAAGTGGCTGCCATTTATGAGATGAGCTGGTGTGAGGAGATTGTTAAAACTTGGTGTCTTATTGAAAGAACTGGACGGTGGACTGGCAGCAGATAGCGGCGGACTTACGGAGTTCTGGTACAGTAGATTATCAGGGCTGACCGAAGGATTGGGTGATCTCATTGAGTAGTTTGAAACTTTAGTAAATGCACTTTTTGGAGACATATCTGTCTTCTCCGAATACCTCTCGTACCTTGCTCTTGACTGCATGCTGATCAAAGTTGGATCATCAAATATTTTGTTTTTATATTCTGGGAGAAACTTCGGTTGACGCGCCGCACTTTCATTGGAATTCGGCCGACTCCGTGACCGTTCCGAATTATCAGAGTCACTACAATACATAGACTTGCCAGGGTACTCATCTGTTCCGACGTCAATGTTAATATCTGACCCGAAGCTCGGAGACATGTTGTTGTTCGCGCCAATTCGGTCATCATCGTGGTCCTTTAAGTCCATCGTGTTATCACTTGAGTAATCGCTGTGCTTGTAAATTTCAGGCATCCTCTTAGGTACCTGATCCCACTCTTCATTTTGAAAAAGCTGCTTCGAGACTCTTAACTGCCTTTCTGGTGGTTTTGGTCGTACCTTTTCATCCGGCATCATCAGAAACGCCACATCAAACGATCTCTTCGAAGATTTTCCGGGGTTTAGAACAGTTGACTGCATTTCAGATTTTATTTGCGAAGTTCTAGCACTTTCAATATTCAAATTAGTTTCTTTAGAATTAGGAGACGTCTCTTTATAATTTTGATAGCTATTTTGAACGTCCATTGTCATCGTTCAGTCATTTAATTAACAGCACACGAACTCGAAACTTTTCGCACTTATATCGCGGCGATGCAGAGAAGACGCGTGCGTACTACCCGACGGCCACAATACGAATGTGAGTAACATAAGGGTGAAAAATATATAAGTGGGGTTTTGAACTACCCTTAACAGAGCGTTTGAAGTTGTGAAGGCGTGGCGAGACGGACCAATAAGCGCCGACCGGGAGGCGTGAAAGGAATTGGTCGGCCAATGAGAGAGCTGTACGACGATAGAGAGCGGGAGAGCTCAATCACCAGGTCAAGATAATAATAACTGCTGTGAATTGAGAGCGCATTGAGTTGTGGTAGGGTCAGCTTGACAATAGCGGTGCGATATTGAAAACTGTAGTTTATTTCGCTATCCAGTGTGTACGGTCAGCAGAATTATTGCTTTTATCATCTTACGATAGGTTTTGAAAACTTTGTTTCGTAGTATGTAATAAATGATCGATATTTTGACGAAAAAGTCGGTTATTGATTTATGTAAATAAGTGTAAAAAATAAATGGATGCTTATTTTTAAGCTGTATGAGATATAGAGTTCTCATAATAATACCACTAACAAACAAGAAATAGGTAAACTAAGTTCATCAATAAAAAAGTTTTCCCAACCATTATCTTCTATTTATCTCACCCAAACATGGCACTGGAGAAACTGAAACGATTATGATTGCAATAAATATGTTTTATATGTCGCATAAAAAATGATACTTCATATAGTCGGCCTAACCCCCGACTGTATAGATGAGATTGCGAATAATGCTATTAACACAGACGCTTCTCCTCAAATTGATATCATACTCGAAGATGCTACGGACGAAATTGAACTCAAACAAGAAAGTAATAAAAACCTAAATTCTATGACTGCGACCGAAGCTAATACAGTAAAAATTGCCAAAGTAAAATCAGCCATAAAAATAAGAGTACAGGGCATAAATTCGATTGATGGGTAATATATAGGAAAGTTAAAAGAAGACCCAAATGAGTTCTGTTCGGTAGTGGGTAACGATAATAAGATGGGCGCAGACGTTAAAGGAAAACCATTTGTCAGATTTTAGCCATTTTTTTGGCCATTCGTTGGCTCTCAATGAAAATCTGTTCCATTTATTTTGCTCGGCGCGATAATGAGAAAATTTAAAGAAATATTGTAAGGATTCGCTACTGTTGTGAGCTGGCATTGAATATTGTTCTCGTTACAGTTGAACTTATGATAGTATTTTTTATAAACTTCGTTGAAATTAATGCAAGTAGCGATTAAATGGTTAATTAAAAATGCAGAGCTTGCTATGAAGTATTTTTCTCCATGACTTACGTAGTAGAAGTTGAGCTGCTTTCACATTCATGCAAGAATCTCAAAATATTAATATCCCAAATATTTATTTACATTGTTTTTGCTCTGCAACTATGGCGCCTACTTGTAATTGTTTCAATAACATAAAATGTAATTATGTTTTATATCTCAACAATTTTATGATTAATTATAAAAATATTCACAAAAATCCTTACAATAAAGCTCTTTTATTCACCCATTGTTCACAGATTGTATAAAAATGATAAGATACAAGTAAAAAATGTGTTTGCGATGGACGGAGAGAGAATCAGCCAGGCTTGCTAGTCATTTGTCTTCGCCGCCACAATAAAAGTGATTCGTAAGCTAAAAATGAGTATCTTTTTTTGAAAATAATATGTTTTTCCCTTAATATACTTTTGATGCTATAGAGGTTAATACAGCTGTGAAATATATTCTGCATTTTATTGAAAATTATACTTTTTCAGGTTTTATGAAAGGTGTAGATGAAGAGGCAATTCATAAGGTTGACGTCTTAGAATGCCAAAACCATCCAGTGAAGTAAAAGGTGTAGATGAAGAGGCAATTCATAAGGTTGACGTCTTAGAATGCCAAAACCATCCAGTGAAGTAAAAGCTCGATATCATGGGCATCGTATTTTTTTTAATTGAAGATGGATTTCTTTATTTCCTTAGGTATGTCTGTCTTTTTGGAAAAGAGTAAGGTATACCAGGCCAAAAAAGAAAGCAATACTGTGCTAATGTTTGGATAGATAGTGAACATTTTCGTGGTCTTCAACCACAATAATAAAGATCAAAGGACAACAAACTTTTTGGTTTTTAATCAATTTTTGGATTTGTTCTAAGCATTTTCGTGTATAATCAGTGTGCACGAATCTCTTTCACTCAATTTCTATACCGATTTTCAAATCCATATAGGTAACACCATTAGCCTTTTTCTTTTGCAGAAATAAGGATTTGTACAAGACCTCGACGACCAGTCTTCAGGAGGATATTTTTCGGTGTTTACTCCTAATAAGATGTCAATGACGAGTCAGCTTGTTACAGAGATTGATGGACCAATGGCTCCGGGGAAAACGACTTGAACTCTTTGTTAGGAGATGTAAGATTCTCGTGTTTCCATGTTGGAATTTTGGATAAAGAAAGGATATTTATGAAAGCTGAGTGGAGAGTACCAAACTTTCAAATATACCTATTATGCGTAAATTTATCAGAGGCAAGTTTTGTATAGGTATCTATGATATTGATAATACGGTTAGAATATGGAGAGCCCTAGCCAACTGAAAAAGAAATACCTAATGAGAAAGATAAGGGTTGCAGCATTATGCTGAGAGATGCCCGTTTTGCGTGGATGTGACGCATATTTTTTTCCCCAACTTGTGCTTTTTACCCGGCTGTGCTACGCAAAGGAAGGTAATGTGTTTATCAGCCTACCTATATAAATAAATATGTAAATAAGTATGTAGGTATGTTTGTTCCTTTGTGGCGCTTTATAGACCAACAGCCTTATTTATAATAATCTCGCTAATCACTCATTAGTAACTGTTTAGTTAAGCAAACAGTTAGCTCCTAATCAATGATTAAAGGAGACTGGGATCTGTGGGTCCAATTGTAATAAGATGAGGTATGGTTTAAAAAAAAGGTATATATTTTTCTATTTCCAAATGCGAAAAATGAACCCAATTTACGATCTGTAAAATGAGAAATCCAAAAATTAAGTTTAGGATGATAAATGATAATGATAAATGATTTATTTTTTGTAAGTAGGTTTGTACAAACACTTTTACACGTCAATAATATTTTTTAAAACTAGATGAGGTCGACGTTTCCTATCTGACTACTCTGAGAAGAAACGCCGAACCAAACTCAGAGGTCACAGTCTCTTTTAAAGTCCAGACATAATCTTGGTCAGATCATGTGAAGACCATGTAGATTGCTGTCTGAAATGGTCTTTGGAGGAAAGAACCACACAGATTGAGTGGACCTGTCCAGTCAGTGCACACATTTGTCAGTAATCTTGCAGCTCAACTCAAAACTTAAGGAGCTTAACTATTCGACGAACAATACCAAAGAAAAGGCATTTGGGTAGGCCGCATAAATTACTCAAACTGCCAGACTATGACTAAAACTGAGAAAAGGATAAAATAAAATAAATAAGAAACAATGATCC
Source organism: Cosmia trapezina (assembly GCA_905163495.3). NCBI lineage: Eukaryota > Metazoa > Arthropoda > Insecta > Lepidoptera > Noctuidae > Cosmia > Cosmia trapezina. The sequence continues at coordinate 30,330,759 of LR991020.1, read as the reverse complement.
ACATAGTCTTCACATTCACAATAAATAAAAATAATATAAGTAATACTTTACAAAGTAAACCCACATATATAAGAAGTCGTTTCCATACCATGTATCCGATTAGTTGTGCATTCTCGCATTTCCTGGAATCCCGGAATTTATAAAAAAACCGGTCAACAGCGAGTCGGACTCGCGAACCGAGAGTTCCGTTCCGATTTCTGAAAAAGTGTGCTATTTAGAGACATCATTTTATTTTTCCTGTAATCTTTACATAAACTTCTATCACATAGAATAACTTCAGATTTTTCTCTTTCCAAATTTCGGAGATAAGGGGGGAACAGTATTTTTTTTTACATTTTTCTACAAAAGTCGAAAACTATGCGGCCTAAAAAAAAATAAAAAAAATGTTTGAGAATGTGCAAACAACGTTCTTTCATATGATATCCCACAGGAATTTTTAAGACCCCCTTTCACCTGTTGCAAGAGAAATATAAATATTTTTATTTCTTTCTTATATGCAAAATAGTTGGGTAAACGTCATCTAAAACTGTTCCAAATTTCAAGTTGATAGCATTAGTAGTAGTTCTTGAGATATCCAGCTGTGACAGACAGACAGACAGACAGACAGACGCTATCGCACATCATTACAATAAAAAAAAACACTAGGTCATCGATTTTGAACACAAATTGAATAGTGGTATATTATTGAACCTGCGTTTGGGTTGGAGTGTAGGTAACGGGGCACTATGAAAAAAAGACTTAGAAAAATTCGGGATCGTGTGGGATGTGGGAGTAATAGGGTGGCGTATCCACTGACCTGTGTTTGTATATTAACACGTTGGCGGACAGTACTATCACTCTGGTTGCGGCTACTGAGACACTTTTTATTTTCATACATTGCCCACGGGCGTAGTGTTACACACAACGCATGGTATTTTGCGTAAAAACTTGAATGTGTGCGTGGAGGTACTTTCTTTCACGTAACAAAAAAAAAATGTGTAGTGACAGTACGTAAGTCTTAATTATACCTGTGGTGACAGTTCAACATGCCGTTTTTTTGATAGTATGGAAACCTGACCTTGACCTCAGGATCAGGGTAATTCACCTTGACCTCAGGGTCAGGGTCATTCACCTTGACCTCAGGGTCAGGGTCATTCACCTTGACCTCAGGGTCAGGGTCATTGACCTTAGGAGAATTGTAGAATTTGACTTTCGGAATTTGGACCTTGAGGTCCAGGTCAAAATTCGGAAGGTCAAGATCTGTGATGCTCCTAAAGTGACTGATTTGGACCTCAGGGTCATTGGCCTTGCCTTCAGCGTCATTGACCTTGACCTCGAGGTCAAATTCCGGAAGTCAAATTCTGCAATTCTCCTAAGGTCTCCTAAGGCTGACCTTGACCTCAAGGTCAAAATTCCGAAAATCATGATCTGCCTCCTAAGGTCACTGACCTTGAACTCAGGGTCATTGACTTTAACCGCAGGGTCATTGACCTTGATCTCAACGTTAACATTCCGAAAGTCAAGATCAGCGATTCTTAAGAGCAGTAACAGGTCAATATTCATGGTTGGTGTACTTGAGGTCAGGGTCAGTGACTTTAGGAGGCAGATCTTGACTTTCAGAATGTTTGTATCGATATGTTTTAATAAACACCCCATCACTAGAAGCTACTGGACCGTAGGTGCTCAAATGGGAATACCTTGGGTGCTCTAAAAATCGGTGCTCAGAAAATAGGTGCTCAAATGGGAATGCTTCCTAAAGATGACAGATTCAATGGCGTTGAGAAATGAGTTTTTATGCAACTCTCTTAATAAACCCACGTTCATAAGATTTCATGGGTAGTAATAGGTACATTTTAAATAATCAATTGAGGGTGTCGTATGTCGACTCCACTAATGAGTTGACGGAGGTTCGTATGTTCGGGTCCAATTGGGAGCGCTTCGGAACCATACGGTTGATGAAACAAACTAACACTCACAAAAAAATCATCGTCCATGTTAACAAAACTCCTTAGTCATCCCTCGTTTTTTTCGTGAGGTGTTGAAAATTTGGGTAAATTTTTTCATGCCCTAGGCAACACTTAACAGTTATTGTGTCAAATTCAATGTCACATTGTTATTTTTTCGTTTTCAAATTTAATTATGAAATACACGGTGAAATTGAATACTTACGTATGAAATGAGATGTTAGTGCGCTATTATTTTTTTGTAGTGTAATTTTTGCACGATTTCACAGCACAGACTGTAATTTAAAAAAAAAATTAAAACACCCGGCTCGTGACGTTTGCTTGGCGAACGTTCCTTGACGTCTGGCGCGGGGATCGAAGGAGTAGCTAATGTTTGTGACTTAAATTTGGAATCAATTTACGGTAGCCTACTAGGAATCTGGACATTTCATAATCTAAGTGAACTGACTTATATGTTAAATTAGTCGCCGATCATACATAATCAGCCCCACCCACTGTTCCCACTGCTGTGACACAGGCTTCCTCTCGGTGAAAGGGAGTGGGCCGTAATCCACCACGCGGGCCCAGTGCGGGTTGGTAGATGTCACATGTCTTCGAATTTTTGATTCTAGGATATGCCGGTTTCCTCACGATGTTTTCCTTCACCGATTTGAGAGCAGTGGTAGAAATAATTTATACAAAGTAAAGCGCCTGTCGGAGCTCGAACCTACGACCTACAACTCGTAAGTCCCGGCCGTTACTACTGGGCCATCACTGTTCTCAAGCCGATAATACGAGTAGCTATGTATTTTCATCTCTGCTTAATATCACGAATAAAGGTAGAGTACCTATTTTTAGAAATGCATGGTAATACTTGTGTCTTGTGTGTTTTATGTTACTTCCTATTGCTTTTTCACCAGGTTTTCAGTATAGTCTTTTAATAACAATAATTATTGTACTTGTTTACAGATAAAAGTTTAACTGCTACTATGAAAGCCACTAGCACCTAGCACCAATACTATTCAACCTCGCAAAGATGGCGAGGGAGGAGACCATGCTACGTGAAACAGTTGAGGAATGAGATTGGCATGAGAAAAGAATGGCACCCATGACTTCGGACAAAGATAATTGGGAATCAAATATAATGAATTTATAACAAAAATGTAGCTTAATTAATGTTTCAAAATAAATTGCTTTCTATAAAATGTCTCTTGCTATTTGTGTGTGACCACAACGTGGCATGTCTGTAGTTCTGGGCCTTAAAACTGCCCATTGTATAATCACTATCTCCGATGAGCTTCCTCACGAGCTCATTCTTTTCAAATCTCCTGAGCACCTACAGAGCCTCTACTGAGCCTCCTCCTTTCCCTATAAATCCTTTCATCATGTGTACTTCGAATGAAGAATATTATCAGCCTTATTTATAATAATCTCGCTAATCACTCATTAGCCACTGTTTAGCTAAGCAAATAGTTAGCTCCTAACCACTGCTTAAATTTTCTTTATTTATAAACGCTAGTTAGCAAGTGATTAGTTGCGAAACGAAATAGAGGTGAAATTCAAATTGAATTCTTCATCGAGTGACAAGCCCAGGATTTTAATGCTTTGAAAGATAATTTTAACGACCGTTACCTAAAGTGTTACATACTACAGTGAGAGAAAAATAACATAATCTTGGTCAGGCCGTATGGGGACCAAGCAGATTACTGTCTGAGTTGGTGTTTTGAGGAAAGAACCACACAGATTTGAGTGGACCTGTTCAGCCAGTGCACGCAATTGTCTGTAATCGTGTAGCTAAACAGAACTTCAGGAGCTCAATGACTGGTTACTGTTTAGACTAGCAGAAATAATCACTAAAAAGTGTAAAATAAAAAAAAGTAAATTTAAAAAATCTAAAAACCTGACTACGTAAAAAGTGAAAAAAGGTGGGAACAAGATAAACTATTTCTGTCTCCTAACAATCTCATGCAGTCGGAGGCACGTCTTTATTGTTAAATTTAAGGAAGATCCCTGCGACTGGATGAGATTGTTTGGAGACAGAAAAAGGTCATCTTGTTATCATCTTTTTTAAAGTTCACTTAACTTTTTGTTTTTTTAAATTTACTTTTTTTTGTGTTTGTGTTCTTTCTTTGCGCAAATAAACGTATTTTCGTTCTTTCTTTTCTATAATTTTTGTCCTGCCAATTTAGCAATATAACATTTTTATTATAAAAGTACGAATGATTTCTCCTCTTGACCTTAACTTAAAACGATACTGTAAAGTGTAAATCGACGTAACGTCAAATAAAAACAAATTGAATTGCAATCGTTCATCAATAGATGTACCCGCTCCCGATTCCTTGATAAGTAATTGTTGGCACACGCCACGGATATTCGCGCACGTGTCATATGAGGGAAGGCAGTAGCCCCGGATTTGTGGATGTATCGTTTTTGCACCAACGTAATCCTATTTTATGATAAATAACAGATTAGAAGATTATTTATTTGGAATATTGAATAAATGGGTAGTAGAATCGAAAGGGTGATATGAAATATGAAAATATTTTATTTGTGGGTAGCCAAAAGCGTTTAGATTTTCGATCTCACTTAAAAAAAATACCAGGCCTAGCATTGCAGCTGATTACTGAGATGAAGGTCTAGCTAGAAGAAGATCAATGTGTTCTATTACAACTTGAAAATATTGTTTCTATTTATGAGATCGATACTAGCAGAGTATGGACTGCACAGGTAGATACTATACTTACTTACCGCTCTTGCATCTTACAATATATTATTGTGTGCTTAAAGACAATTAACGCCATCCTGATTCCATTGCGAAAAAATAATGGTGATAGCTCATGTATACCTCCGTCTCTCTCTGGCACTGGAAAAATATTGCTTGGCTATTGTTCATAATATGGCCTCTGAAAGACTTTCTTAGTCTATTCAGACATTTTGGCAAAATGTTTGCAAATCAGAAGTAAATACTTAAATCGTTTCTGCCTCTTTCTAACCCGTTGAGGAAAATCTTCATAAAATTAATTCCACGTCTTGACGGATGATGGCGGAGCAAAGTTCACATGTGCAAGTTTGATTGCGATCGGTCCTCAGGCAGGTCCCAACAGATTAGCTGCTACTGCTAATGTTGTTCCGATTGGACGATCGGTCTGTGACATGTCCCTTAGGAACCGAGTCGATTGTATCCAGACAATGATGAAGTGGGTGTGAATGTGGAAGTATTGGCTTTAATTCTCTTTGTTTTTGTTGGATTGCATTTGGTTTCTTTTTATTTGAGGAGTGACAAAATAAGGAGAAGTAATGAGATAAGTAGGTAGGTAAGTGATTTGATTGATTCTAAAATCAGTCTATAATTTGCTTCAGCTGTTTTGAAACATAATGAAGAAGAAAGTTGATCAACTCTAAAATATCGCAGTAAGGATGGTAAAGTTACAATCGTACTGATCTACGAAACATAATTCTCTATGAATCAAAATGTACTACCTACAATAAGCAACAATTTAAAATAGCCATATTCAAATGAATAGAACTTGAATATTTTGTGACACTCCATAACAATACGTTGCGTGCCATCCACAAAGCTAACATTGATCTCGCACATCAAAACAACACCTGTACTGCTTATTAAAATATGCTCAGTTTAATCCCCATATTACAGAACGCTTCTAATACCAACCTGCCATATGGTGTCCTGATCACCAACAATATAGCCCTGCTACGTAATCATCCCTTTTGTACTTTCAATGGCCTTTGGATCATTCACCCTATTAATTGTGAAAATTTCTTTTATTGTTAGTATCAATGCAATTTCAACTTTATTTTTATGGGTCCTGGCGTTACATTCGTGTAAAGGACGTTCATTGACAAGCTCGTTTATAGTAGTTTTATCGCGTTTAAAACTTGCACTCAATACTTTTGTATTTCTGTTCGCTTTTGCTTCTGTCATTTTAAATCTAACTGCTAGAGCTTTTGGGTTGATATTAGAAAAACGTTTTTCATGAATCAAATCGCCAATAGTTTTAAAACTATTTTCAACCTTATCACCTATCAATAAAGTACATTATTAGTTATGGTATTTGAAACCAACACATATGTGTGATTGCAGAACGTTAAAGCGGGACTTTGCAAGCACTTGTTTATGAATTTTTGGACCCTATGGGCCATATGGTGCAAAATCCGACTTAGACAATACGCCCCCATGGCGGTACCCCATTACCATATGCGACACGTTAAATACGTATTTCAAGAGTTTCGTATTGAGTTGACCTTAAAATCTGGGTGATCGATGAGTGTACGATGGATGGAACTATGGTACTTAGTAGAAACTTGACTAAGAAAAGCTTTTTGTAATAAATATATTGACGCTGCATCTGAAAAAGAATGTGAAGTAGGCATGAAGTTTTTTTTAAGGTAATGAAATGAAATTGTTTATTCTGTAAATAGGATATCGAAATCACTTTTACACGTCATATTTTTTTTTTTTAAATAAGCTAGATGAAGTCGACATCAGTCGAGTAAATGTTCTCACCTATTCTCGGGGTAGGTATATCTACGAAAAAGGCAAAATGCATGTTTATTTAATTTCTCATGAAACATATCTGTTATGCTGTATATTTTTTTCTAGCGTGGCAACTATAGAAGACTTTACTTAATTTGAAAATGAAATTAAATGAAAAATGATGTTGATTTATGTAGATCGTTTTTAGATACTTTTTTTTTGTAAAAAAATTTGTAATTATTTTAAAACTTGTGCCGGATTTTAAATCTGATTTATCTGATTTATTACTGGGCATGAAGAATATAATAAAACTAGCTTTTGCCCGCGGCTTCGCCCGCGCGATACACAAACATTTGTCAACCCCTATTGTACCCCTTCAAAAACGCTGTACCATATATTTCTTTATTTCCTACCAAAAGCATAAATTTGAATTTTCATATCCTTAACATAAGAAATCCTGGGTTTTCCATACAAACTTTCATCCCATAAATCACCCCTTGTTGGATTATATTTTAAGACAAAAAGTAGCCCATGTCCTTTCCCAGGAAGCTATCTATAGCCTCGCCAAATTTTATCGAAATCCGTGCTGTGTTGTAAATTTTAGAATAAATCCCTATTTTACCCACTTAGGGGATGATTTTTCAAAAACGCTGAACCGCATATTTCTTAATTTCCTACCAATAGCATAAATTTGTTATCCCTAACTTAAGAAATACAGGGTTTCCCTTACAAACTTTCATCCCCTATATCACCCTCTGTAGGATAATTTTTTAAGACAAAAAGTAGCCTATGTCTTTCCCCAGGATGCTATATAAACCCTTGCCAAATTTTGGCGAAATCCGTGCAGTTTTGTAAATTTTAAAATCAACCCCTATTTTACCCCCTTAGGGGATGATTTTTAAAAAACGCTGAAACGCATATTTCTTTATTTCCTATCAAAAGGATACATTTTAATTTTGACATCCCTAACTTAAGAAATACTGTGTTTTCCATACAAACTTTCATCCCCTATATATCACGCTCTGTAGGATTATTTTTTAAGACAAAAAGTAGCCTATGTCCTTCCGCAGGATGCCATATAAAGCCTTGCCAAATTTTATCGACATCCGTGCAGTTTTGTAAATTTTAAAATCAACCCCTATTTTACTCCCTTAGGGGATGATTTTTCAAAAACGCTGAACCCCATATTTCTTAATTTCCTACCAATAGCATAAATTTGTTATCCCTAACTTAAGAAATACTGGGTTTCCCGTACAAACTTTCATCCCCTATATCACCCCCCGTAGTATTGTTTTTGAAAGCATCCTATGTCCTTTTCCCAGGATGCTATATAAAGCCTTGCCAAATTTTGTCGAAATCCGTGCAGTTTTGTAAATTTTAAAATCAACCCCTATTTTACCCCCTTAGGGGATGATTGTTCAAAAACGCTGAACCGCAAATTTCTTTATTTCCTATCAAAAGCATACATTTTAATTTTCACATCCCTAACTTAAGAAATACTGAGTTTCCCATACAAACTTTCATCCCCGATATCACCCCCTGTAGTATTATTTTTGAAAAAATAGTATCTATGTCCTTCCCCAGGACACTATATAAAGGCTTGCCAAATTTTGTCGAAATCCGTGCAGTTTTGTAAATTTTAAAATCAACCCCTATTTTACCCCCTTAGGGGATGATTTTTCAAAAACGCTGAACCACATATTTCTTTATTTCTAATCAAAAGCATACATGTTAATTTTCACATCCCTAACTTAAGAAATACTGAGTTTCCCATACAAACTTTCATCCCCTATATCACCCCCTGTAGGATTATTTTTGAAAAAAAAAGTAGCCTATGTCCGTCCCCAGGATACCATCTATAGCCTTGCCAAATTTTATCGAAATCCATTCAGTGGTTTAGGCGTGAAAAGGTAACAGACAGACAGACAGACAGACAGACAGACAGAGTTACTTTCGAATTTATAATATTAAGTATGGATTCAACAATAAAAGCGGTGCCTTTGGGGAAAATGAACTTAGTTGCGAAACGTTAGGTATCTCACCAACAGAAGAAATCCATCAATTATAATAATTAACAACATGTATGATAATGTACCCACTTGTCGAGTAGCAACGTTATGGTGCGCTTGCGCAAATAAACAACATTTGGACAATGTGCCGCAATAATGCATATTGTATGCGCTGGCAATAGTGAAGCTGTGACGTAGAAGGTGAATGATGTTGATACTTGGAGTTACGGGATTTATTTTCTAAGCGTAGATGATAATGGATTGAAGATACTTTTGAAATTATAATTATACAGTCCTCATCAATAATGAGATGAGCAATTATGGTTTCTATGTGATCAATCTCAGTAAAATTTTTGTATAAACGTCGGGTGACAGGTCTAGCTAGAGACAATAAATTGGTTGCTTTCATTAACAGAATTATTGCTGTTTTAACCAAATTCACTATAACTGAAAAGTACAAACGCAACTAGTACTTTACTTACTTTTACATTGAATCTAATAGATATTAGATTCAACGTTTTGACTGTTGACCTACCAAAGTATCAAAATCATTTAACCGACTATTCTATACGTTACGATCACACAACATATGCGCTGGGGTACTGCCATTTGATGACAATAAGTATAATGGTCGCAGAGCATCCCCCAGGGCAGTTATCATTGCAATCGGAGCTTGGCTTTGAAGTAGTCCAGATGAATGCTTTTAGGTTTGGCTATAATTGTTTTGGATTTTACAGAACGCTACCTACCTACCACATCAATTTCAGTAATAGGTACTACATCAGTTTTAAAATATAAATTGGATAGGAGATAACAATTTATGGTTTGTTTAGAACAAAACGATAACTTTCTACCATTGATTCATTTTCTGTTGTCAAAAATAATTCATTGTTTTTTTTTTTTGATAAAAATTAAATAAACCAAAGTGACTACATTTCCAGGCTAGGTTGCCGGTATGCCGTTTATGGATGTTTAATAAATGTAGCAAGTTAACAACATCTTTTCCTCTAAAAATTTTGTAGAATTTTTTTAGATTTTTCCATAACAAACAAGAAAACTATCTTGTATAGATGAACAATGAGATTTTCTCAACAAAACCATGATTCAACCCCTAGCTCCACCACACTACACACTTCGAAAAATCCACAATAACATTGTACAACAATTTGCAACCGCATCAATATTTTTTAGGGCCTCTAGTGAAGGGCTGCTACTCAATACGAAGACCATTTACACGCCATATGTACCTTTGGGCTTAAAGGCTCTAGGGACAACGCCCTACGCTAATGAAAATGGAGTAGAGCTTTTAATACCGTCAAATGATAGTGGATGCTGTTGCAATTGTAGATTTTGATGTAGGGATTATTCCTTATGTTTCCGTATGCACGTTTTTGGATAGTGAAAGACGAACACAAGCTACATCAAGGATATTTCTTCCCTTATTCATATTGCTCTAGTAAGCAAAGAAGCCGTCCGTCATCAATTCATCATATTATATTGAAATAAAATTCTAATTTCGAGTGATATTGAAATATATTCACGGTAATCCTATTATTGCTGTTAAGGGATTATGACTCTCATCAGGCAAGCTTTTGCTAAAAATCAATATCAAAAAACATAAAATCAATATCAAAAAACCATAAAACTTCAAAATATCATTCGTTCATCGTCGTTTAGAAAGCACACCACCCTACATCGCAAGCGCATCTACCGCCATATGTCGCGAAAAATTCAGCTGTAATTGCATTACGTTACCCCAAGTCGAGTGCAGCTTTTAATTATGACGACCCACTTAGGCATATGTGGTGTTTAGCGATAGTTGCTTGTGTGTCATGCTGGGCTTTGGGGATCTGCAGAATTTTTCGTTAGATGAACTTTGGCATAGGGGTAGGTAGAGCTATTCTGAGCTTTTACAATCTTCGTTTGAGACATTGCTTTCGAAAATTGCCGACTTTTGCAAAATAATAAACGACAATGCAGTGATTTAAAAAAAAAAATGTGTTTCAGACTTTTTATGGTTTTATAGAATATGATTTCTAACTTATAAATATTAAGAAAAAAACTTAGTAGCGACTACAAAGAATCTTTTTCAAACCAAAAAAACAAAAGAACTCAATAAAAAACCACGAACAAAAATACTTCTAAAAATGTTACCTTTAAAAAGCAAAGCAAACAAACTCCAGAGTCTAGATGCAAATTGGGGACAATATGAGCGTGAAATATGGGTTCAAGAAATCCTGAAGCTGAAAAAAAGGGAAACAAATGAAGAGAAAAAGTTCCCAGGGAAAAAATACAATGCCTCTGAACACAGGGCAGGAAACGCCGCGTGAATAAGTGCCCCCCATTGTACAGGAAAGGAGGGTAGTCGACGTTTCTTTTGTTGATTATTTGTAATTAGAATGTTTACCTGCTTAAAGTGTTTGTTGAGATGGTGGAGTAAATTGAGTTGAAAGCAAGCGATATAGTGATACTTTTTGTTCCATAATTATGTTCAGTTTTAAGTTTTAACAACTACTTTTTCCGCCATTATAGTTGTTTTATCTCACGAAAGCGGGCGAACCATACTTGTATGTGTAAATGTTACATGCACATTGTCTTTGTGTGCGTAAGCTCGGGAGCGCGCTACCTGCAGATACGCACACAAGAGCGCGTGTCTATACGCATTACGTCTACAAGTATGGCTCACCCGCTTTCTTGAGATAAAAAACTTTTTAACAAAAAAAAAAAAACTGACTTCCAAAAATCACTACAAAATGAAAAATAACTTTGATTTCGGAAGTCGGTGTCTTTCGTTTTTTATTTACTTTTTTTTTTGCCACCGACTTCCGAAATCAAAGTTATTTTTCATTTTGTAGTGATTTTTGGTCGGTTAAAAAGTTTTTATTTCTCGCTTTTTAGTGGGTCTGTTTATAATTTGTATAAGTTACAATAGTCTAATGTCAAGTAATCGAATCGCAACCCGTGAAATATTTATAATTGAGTAGTTCTGGTAGCCATCTGTGGTCTTCATCATCAGTTCCACTTCACCAAGTCGTGCTTTCCGAGAGCAAATGTACGAGCTACTATAAAAAAATACCCAAATCGCTATACGTGTGCCTATAATATTTGAAGAGTTCCTTCGATTTCTCCAGGATCCCATCATCAGAACTGGATTTTGACAAAAGGGAAGTATACCCTTTCCGACAAAAAAATATTTTTTCAAATTGGTTGGCAAGCGACGGAGTTATGCGCGAACAAACATAAAAAAAAAAATACAAACATCCGAATTGAGAACCTCCTCCTTTTTTAGAAGTCGGTTAAAAACAACTGTACCTTGGTTTGTGCTGTAAATGCTTACTGTGATTATTAATATGGGTCTTATAGAGCCAAACTTGGCACAAAAAATCTGTTTACTTGTTTTGTAAAATTTTGGAGCGCATGGGAATTACCCAAAAATTAGATCGCAAACAAAAAAAGTCACACAGCGACCAATCTATTATAATATTTAATGAGGTACTGGCATTTGCATGCATTGCATGGTTATTTTACTAACGAAGCCTAAAGAACGAGATTACAATCTTCATCAAAATATGATTAGTATCTTAGGCATCTATAGCAGCTTAGAACTGCCAAAACACATAATATTCTTCACAAATTCCGAAAAAATCCATACGAAACGATAAAAATGTGGCCGGTAACCCTCAAATGAATGGTAGCTCATTACGTATTCAGAATCCTCTGCCCGCCCGTCTGCCCGCTATGATTTATGAACTATTTTTTGTTGATTTTTTCCCCCCTCCAGTCAAGACTGAACTCTGCCAAGTAATGTGAGAGCATATTGATAGAACGGAGTTAATTAATTCTGCAGTTTTTGGCGCCAAGTTTTTTGGTTATTGCCAAGTTGGTGTTGAATGATGCTCATTGCTGTGAAGCTGTTATATTTTTTTCATACTTGTTTTTCGTATCATGTCGAATTTTGTGATTAAAAGAGCAACTTTTTTAGTGAAGGACATCGATTTAGCCATAAGTAATCTAAATACTTCGTTGTCTCAAACATAATTATCATGCAAACTATACTTACTGCGTAAGTAAGTATGGTTTGCATGATAATTATGTTTCGTTCGTTTTCGTTTAACTTACCTATTTGAATTACGCCAAAAGTTATTCGCATCGTAACGTCAAGAACAGCTATATTAGTAACCCTTGTAATCTGTCCTCTTAGTAAAAGATGGTCAAGGCCAACATCAAATACATTAAAATCTGAACGCTGATTTGGTTCACACTTCACTCAACCCATCCATAACCTTTAGACACAGTTCCGTATTTATCAAGCACGGTGTCATCCTTGTTAACCATTAACACAAAAGGCTCTCAATGTTAAATGTCTCAATTTAATGTAACAACCGCGTCGCCCTCTCTGTGCGGTCGTTATGACCCACAGTCGGTTTTGTAGGGTTAATTCGATGGAAAGATTCTCGCTAACCGCGCAGTTGTAAACGGGTTGTCTTTGTTTAATAATATTAATGGTGGTTGAAAATGTTGGGACATATCGTCTGTGATAGATACTGTGTACAAAGGGCCTGTATTGTTTAGTTAGAGCAAGGCAGATTTCATTTAAATTCGTGCAGGTTTTGAAACAAAAAGGACTGTAGAAGCTAGCAAGAGTAATGTTGTACTAAAGCCAGTTAATGGGTAACACCTACAAAAATCTGGCTTACCCCTCTTTTATTTTACAAAACAATTTGTTTAAATATAGGAAGCCGGCAAGGAAAAAAACTCGATTCGACTTCGGTTTTGCCATTATTCTAAAAGTCAACACATTTTTATGCAGCCGAAAATATAAGCAGCTAATTTGATGAACAGACTAGTCCAACAGTATATCTACGTTAAAGTCCACATGGCTGGTACATCACATAAATAAGCCTATAACAGCTTCGCATTCGAATTCAGTTGACACATCAGCATTCTGTCTCCAATGAACTGAGAGCCCATGAATCATGGCTGAGTTACGTCTTATGTCTGGCTGAATATGAATGGAGGTAGAAAAAGATCGAAATATTGTAATAATCAAAACTTTTGAACCAATATAGGAGTGTCTTACTTTTGCTTTTCAAAACCAATCGATAACAATAAAGGAACCTCCTTTTAATTGCCTGACTTCAGTCTCTATAGACTGCTCTTTGATTAGTTTTTAAGCATAGTGTTTGAGCCATTATTTTTGTCTTCCATTATTTGCATATTCCTTTCAGTTTTTGATTCCAGTTCATCCATATCTTCACTGAACGTTCTTCTGTCTTCCAATTTTACATTTTCTACTTTAAAATCTTCACTAACATAACCCTACCATATACAAACGTCCAACCACTCACACGTTAACCAGTCGCATCCGGCAGTAACTCAGCACAACGTAGCAATCCTGCTGTCCTGTACTAATTAAAGGAAATGGCCCAGAAACAAGATTGCGATATTGTTCTCTCTAAATCTATACCGGTCTCTTTCTTGCTGACAGACTCGTGAATTTATCCATCTCGTTCTCCCTAAACGGTGCGTGGAATGTCACTCATTATGCTAAGTATCTTCCCCCCTTTGTTCGTTGAGATTGGCGATAAAGCTTTAGGTTTTTTTCTTTTTTTTTAACTTGACAGTTGGTATATGGAAGCTGATTAAGATAATTCGGTCGAGGTGTTTTTATAATGCTTAATTTTATTGTTTCACTGATTCGCTTGGCGGGATTTTCTTTTTCTTTTCTTTAAAGAAAATGTGGTGGCTCTTTGTAAGATCTGAAGAAGTCAAGAAATTGTTTCGATTATGGAAACTAAACTTAGTCTTAATGGAACCATTGTCATCATCATTATGTATTAGGTTTTCTTGTATTTAATTCATTACCTAATCTCAAAATAATTAATGTACCAAAAATAATTTATGAACATTTTACATTAGCAGTTACACTGAACTTTTGCAATCAGCAATCAGAATTCCCTTTGCAATTAGAACAGCTAAAATCGAACACGAACAAAAATAAAGCAACAGATTCTGAATCACATCCGCATATTGAAAAACGAACGATTTTTTAATAAATCGTCTCGAACATTCTCAATTACGAGCAAAAATACCTTACTTCATTACGCCAACCGTTCCATTAGTAAGATACGCCAAATTCTATTAAACTCTTTTTTGTAAAAACAAGAGCAGCGCTTGAAGCGAATTCGTCGCTTGAAAATGTTTAAAACTCACAACCTTCGGACGTAGCCAGCCCGCTACGAATAACGTAGCAATAAGATCGTCTACATAGACCTGTTATAATTCCATGGCTCGGCCAGTAAGAGATTCCTAGCGATTTCTCTGATCACAACCTTCAATGGAACTGAAAATAAGCAATACCATAAAGTACTTCATAATTACTAGCTTGCTTGATCTGTTGTCGCTTACACCGCTTGATTTTAGAAACAAAGGGTTTACACCCTACGTTTCTAAATTTAAATTTATGTTTTGTTAGATTTGATCGCGTTTAGCGGCATGCGCTGGTCCAAATGAACCGATAGGCACTTTTTTTAAATATGATTTATTCGAGCAAAGGGTTTTTTCTCTATGATTTGTTTCAGAACAAATAGATTGTATTCGAGTGTTTAACTAATGACCGCAGTCATTGATTAATCCATGAATATTTACAGAGGATACTGAAAACGCTAAATTCATTACAATTGCAAGTTACAGTTATTATGAAAGCATAAAGTAGTGTGTATCCTACAATAGGGACTGGTATGCTTTCACTTTAACAAGGAAACGGTGCTCTCCTGCGTACCTAGTGAATCCAACACAATATGTTTCAGAGGACCAGAAAGATAGGCGATAAACACAGAGCAAATATTAAGATGAGATATTTGAGGGGGACAACATAATTATTAAAAATATTAGTATGTACTATTTCAAGTTATTTTTGTTATAAACACAAGTCGCACTATTTGAGTAACTAATAATCGTTTGGAACACTAATCAAACATCTATTCTTTAAGGCGAAAGCGTCAGGGTAGCCCGCGAAATTCAAAATTTCTTACGTTTTTTGCAATTTGTAGGTCAGTGTGAGCTTGTATGTTGATTAAAATATGATTCGCGGTCGTAGCTAATATGGCTTTACAGAATTATAATCATTAGAATCAGCAATACAACTCCATAAGTTAGCATTTACCTTAAACCTCATGATTTCATAAAATCGCTAGATTTGAGGTAAATGCTAACTTATGGAGTAGTATTGCTGATTCTAATAATTATAATTGTGTAAAGCTGTATTAGCTGCGGCCGCGAATCATATTTTAATCAACATACAAGCTCACACTGACCTACAAATTGCAAAAAACGCAAGAGATTTTGAATTTCGCGGGCTACCCTGGCGCATCAACCTCAAACACATTTCTGTACCTAAAGCCGCGTACCTAGTGTCGGTAGCTATCCAAAATATCCAATCGCAACAAAATCTAACACACTCCATCCAATCCAATCAGGAAACCCATTGCGAGGACTCGTCAATATTTCCCCGCACTTCCGAACAGTTGTTCTACACATTCGTATAATACTACCATTAACCCACGCTCCATTGGACATCGAACTCGATACTTACAAATTCAATAACGATTTTAATTCGATTTCATATCGATATGAGAACATTTGCGCGATCGAGCTGTAATGAATGGTGGTTTCAATCGGTTCTGATTTTTGTTGCTCGTGTATGTAATGTGTTTTTGAGAATTGAATTTTTATTTTAGTGATAGTGTTTTAATGCAAGGGCACTGTTTGGCTATTTGCAATCTCTTTATATTTTGAAAAGAAGAAAATAAGTACCATTTCACATGGTCCGTCTTCTTACTAAGCAGCCCCAAATATAGTAGAGCTTGTTTACTCTGAAATGATGCGCCCCACTACTTAAGAGCCCATACTACCTCAGGTTTTTGTCTCGCTCGCATGATATTGCTCACGGACTGAGTGAGAGCGAGACTGAGTGCGGTGCTAGGCGCCGATAGTTTCGCCCTCAGTCGCCGCAGGAGACGCCCTGGGCGGCGGGAATCGAGAGCCGATTCCCGGCCACAGTAGGCGCGGGCTTTCGGACGGCGAGTAGTGGGTAGCTCGCCGTCCAGTAAGGACCACCAATGCTCAATGAGCATGATGATGTGATGTTCTGTAAGAACATCTCAACGTGATAACTTAAGTGAAGTGAGCGTGAAGTGAGCTGTCATTCACCCGATGTTAGGGATTGACACTATTGAAAGCTTTAAGATCACTTCACCTAAGTTTTCACGGTGAGGTATTTACAGAATAGCACTACAGGCCCGGGTCGACGGCGCGTTGTGTTCCACGCACGCCTCAAAGAGCAAAAGCAAAAGATGGGGTCCGATAGGGCCGATGCCGCCGGGGTAGCGGGTTGTTCGAAAGAGATACCGTGTAAGCAACTGAAGGAACACGGGTGGGTTTTAGTCAGTAAAAGTCTGACACGCCCTTCCGCTCCACCCAGAGCGGGAGAAGTCAATTGATGATTTCCCATCCACAAAAAAAAAAGAAAAAAAAAAGGTGATTGCTTTTACGGTGAAAATAATGGTAAGTAATTTGAAAAAAATAAGAGCTGTTTTATAGTTAGTTCAGTTAGTATGCAAAGTTTTATGATCTAATTTGAAGTATTTTGAAGCATTCCCGTTTGTGCACCTATTTTCTGAACACAGATTTTAGAGCACCGTTTTTTTTTCCTTTAATTCTGGATTCTTACGGAAACGTTTTTCTAAACACAACAATCGTTTCTTAGCCATTGCGTAAGAATCTCCTAAACAATCTGGAGTATCAATTAGGGCAGCCTAACACAAAATTTACCCGATTCTAAAAGGTAAGTATTACGATAGAAGTGGTCTTCACATGCCTGCTCAATTTTGCTAAAATATTGCTTATCTGGAACTTACTCCAGTTCCCAAAACTTTGTCAATTGAGAATTAATATTAGAATTATTGCATTCGTCACTATCACTAATTGAAACATGACACGGAATATTTTTAGGTGACGAACGAATGAGCGATAAATAGGCGTCTCGAAACTCAAGCCAGCGGAAATAAGCGCCATCGAACTTTGCAATTTGTATTTGTGGCAATTTAAACTCAACATGATGACATTGAAATGGCTGATCGTGATGACATTGTGATGAATTGTGCGAACCGTATTCGTGAGAAGTATTCTTATACTTATCAAGTTGCTCTTCAGCAATTGCAAGATGTGAAGTGAAGATCTGCTCAATTCCATCACGTTCGTCGATCTCAGAGTCCATATTGTCACAATTAATTACCTCAATCTGAGACTGTAGTTCATCGAATTTGCTAGACATAGCTCGTATTTTACCAACATTCATTTCTAACTCTTTAACTTGGGTTTTTGTTAATTTTGAAGAGCTACTAAGCTCTCAAAGCTAAATATTTTTTAAATTTCGTTAAACGACCTTTGGACCGAGCTACGTTTAGCAGATAGTTCCTTCAATTGTTTTGCATTACTATCTTTTTCTTCGTCTAAAGTCATCTTGTTTAACACTATCACTACATAGTATAAAACAAAGTCGCTTCCCGCTGTCTGTCTGTCCCTATGTATGCTTAAATATTTAAAACTACGCAACGGATTTTGATGCGGTTTTTTTAAATAGATAGAGTGATTCAAGAGGAAGGTTTATACGTATAATACATGTGCGGGCGAAGCCGCGGGCAAAAGCTGGTTAGTTAATAAACGATAACTAGCACTGAGAACTTTAGAAAAATAGTTATAGTTGATTGAAAAATCTAAACAGTAACACACTAATACCAAATGAAGGAATAAAGTTATATGTTTTAAATCTTATTTGATACTCCTTCGGCGGCACCTGGGGCCCGAACGGGCTCAGGCGCAAAATGTCGCTTTCGCAAAATGTCTACGGGTAGTAAAATGTCGCTTTCTCACAATGTCGCTTTCGCAGAATGTCGTTTTCGCAAAATGTCGCGTTAGTAACTTAGAAAAAAATTTAGCCAAGTTTAAAAGAAAAGGTTATTTTTTTCCAATTTATTATTAAATGTTTACAAGTTTTACAACAATAAGCTATATTTGGAGTTTGCTTATTTTTGGTTTGTTTCTTGGAATTTTTTTTTGGTTTTTCTTGGTTTTTTTTTTGTTTTTTTTTTGGTAGTTCAAATTGAATGAAATTTGAACCACCAAAAAAAAATAAAAACTAACTAAACTAAAAACAAAAAATACAACCGACTTCCAAAAAAATACTACAAAGTGAAAAATTACTTTAACAGACTTCCAAAAGTCGGTGGCAAAAAACTAAAATACAAATCCAAAGATACCAACTTCCAAAATTAAAGTTATTTTTCACTTTGTAGTGTTTTTTTAGAAGTCGGTTGTTTTTTTTTTGTAAAAAAGTTTCTTTATTTTTTTTGGTGGTTCAAATCTCATTCAATTTGAACCACAAAAAAAAAACACGAAAAACCAAAAAAAATACCAAGAAACAAACCAAAAATAAACCAAGAAAAAAAAAAGAAAACTCCAAGCATAGGTAGCTTCTATGTTGTAAAACTTGTAAGCATTTAATAAGAAATTGGAAAAAATAACCTTTTTTTTAAACCTGGTTAATTTTTTTTCTAAGTTACTAATGCGACATTTTGCGAAAGCGATATTCTGCGAAAGTGACATTATGAGAAAGCGACATTTTACTACCCATAGACATTTTGCGAAAGCGAAATTTTGCGCCTGAGCCCCCGAACGCAGCCACGCGGCAGCAAGCGGGACAATAGCGCAGCAGCGCGGCGGCGGCTCGGCGCGGCGAGGCGCCGATGCAACGTCACCCAAACGCGGCTAGCGGTAACTGGCAGCGTGGCGGCGTAGTCGGACGAAAGAAATTGGAAAAAATGTGAACTAGAATAATGACACGTACTATTGGGAGGGCGACTAAGTTTAGTAGGGCCTCAAAATACCTAGTAGAACGATAATATCGGGAATATAATGACTTTACACTTTTACAAATGATTACGTGTAGGTAGTTGACACTGAACAATTCAATTCAATTCAATTTATTTATTCAGTAACAATATACATTGCGATAGGTTTTAATGTTACTATTTTATGATATTAACAGGTTTTTTACTTGAAAAAAGTTTTAAAATAGCTAAATACTTCGTTAAACTAAAGAAATACACAAGTGGAATGTACCAAACAGCGATCTTTTTGATAGGGATAATGGTTTAGCAGATGGCCATGGCGGCCTTCTTTGTAATATAATTATTGATAAGATTGATAAAAAGACAAATGAATCTGAACATACCATATTGATTAATAAAAGAATATTTAACACAAAAAATAATGCTACATTTAAAAAGAGCTTTAAAAATCAAGAAATAATAATATCGTAGGCATCAATACATTTCTCAATTAATGTAATAAAAAATTTCGTGAGTGTTGCCCAAAGAAAACTAGTAAAGTAAAACTGATAAACAATAATCAGATAAAGTGGATTACCAAGGGCATTAAGGTGTCAAGCAAAATGAAAAGAATAATATGTGCGGGCGCCACCAATAATACTAGTGTTTATAACTACAAAGTGAATTTCATAAGAATCTATAGAAGAGTTTTAAAGCACGCACGAAAGTTAGCCATATCATGTCACCTCAACAAAGCCAAAAATATACTAAAGGAGACATGGAAAATTGTAAATGATCAGACAAAGAGAAAGCAAAACAAAGTTAGAAGAAAGCTTGTTCTAAACATTGACAACAAGGTGGTTACAGAAAGAAGAAATAGCAGATTTTTGTTTATGAATCATCACTTTTAAAAACAGATGAAGAAAGGGCGATGTCCTTCCTAAGAAACTCAACATTAAGAGTAGAAAGTGATATGACATTCAATATGACGACACCACAGGAAATAACAAAAATTGTACGTAAGATGATAAACAAAACGTCTTGCGGACACGATGACGTACCGATATCGGTGATCAAAGATAACATAGAAATATTAGCGTATCCCCCTATCTGAATTCATTAATAAATGTGTTGAAGAGTCTGTTTTTCCTGAACAACTTAAATTGGCAAAGGTGATTCCGCTTCACAAAAAGGGTACTAGAACGGATCCCAAAAACTACCGGCCAATATCCTTATTACCAATTTTTTCAAAAAATTTTGAAAAAATAATGAAAACTAGGTTAATGGCCCACTTAAATTTAAATAGAATAATAAATTTTAGACAATTTGGATACCAAAAGGCGTAGGCACTTCAGACGAGATAGACAATCTTGTTAATGACATTATTAGTAAATTGAATGACAAAATGAAGGTAGCTGGCTTATCTATTGATTTAAGTTCTGCGTTTGACACAGTAGATCACGAGCTGCTTCTGGGTAAACTAGAGCATTATGGCATTAGAGGTAAAGCGTTAAAACTTTTGACATCTTATTTAAAAAACCGTAGGATTTACGTTGAAATAAAAGACATTACTGCAAACAATCGTGACGAAAAGTGTGTGAATGAAGTAATATATAGTCATACGTACATACACACATACACCCTCACACACATTTACAGCCCATACACCGCACAGATACACGCACATACCAACATACATACATAATACATACTTACTTATAGAAGCTTTTGTTACTTGGGTAGTTAATACAACTTTCAAAGTGATTACCTATTCGTCTAATCTTCAACAGAAACAGATTAACACTATGTTTAATTAAGACTAGGATTATACAAGGTGTGTTCGACCGTCAGGTGTGGGTCGACATGTGGCTCCCACCGAATGAGTTTACATAAGCCGGTGTATCTCTGTCTTGTGATATACAGGGTGGATGGAGTGTGATAGTATAATTATTGCTTCTAGCGGAGAGAATATGAAAACACCTGGTACTGATAAATCCAGTCAGAAAAAAGATGTAATGGCATTTGCCAAAAAGATGCTGAAAACTTTCTTGTAACGTTTTAATGACCGTATTTTTAGCAGACTAAGCTATAAAAGCATATTGTCTATGACAGACTAATGTGACATCGCAGAACCTTCAGAGCCGTTAAAGAGATCAGAACAATTTAGATGGAGAATCACTAAACAGTAGATTCCTTGAAATGTATTGTGCAGCTTAAAGAGAATAGTTTGTCATTGAGAAAATGTCATAGTAACTCAGTAGACGAATCACCAACTCACCAAGGATGATGAAGGTGCTGACTGGCTATTCTGTAACAGATGCGCCCACAACAGTCTTGACAGTTGAGAAGCCGCTATAATAGTGAATAATTGTCACGTTAACGCACACAGGCGAAATACCGTTAAAAGTTGGCAAATAATCAAATTTACAAATTCGTGTAATTTGTAAATTTGATTATTTGCCAACTTTTACGTACATTACGTGTAACGTAAGTAATCCGGTTTCTATTGTTTAGGCGACATCCTCAGTAAAATGGTCTAGCTACCTGTGCAAGCACCGCGCTCCCCCGGATCCCCACTTACGTAGTAATCTCAGTCCAAAGCAAAGACTACTATAGTATACTGGCTAGTCCAAAGTTTTACTTGATAAGCAACGGATGTGTAAAACTTAAAATTCAACTGATAATATTATTACGTTGTTCGGTAGAATTAAGTGTTTTAGTGATGGATTCTACTCCTGGCGGTATCGAACTATTATTAAAAATATTAAAAAGTTACTTTTTGATTGTATTTCTATATTATTACGTATTTCTTCTAAAAGTAGTCGCTATTTAAAGAGTCATCAAACTTCTCATAGAGTAAAAGTACTTTTCAATACACTTCCTTGAAAACTGGTTCATATCGCACTACGATTAGGGGCACAATGCAATGTATGTCGCACGCGTGTGATTTTTCATTTTCCCACTCGTGTGCGGGAATAAAAATTGCCACAGATAACTTATACCCATACGTAGTCCAAATTAGTTCAATGCCTCTATTCACAACTCTCTATTCGGAGGTGAATGTTTTTTTTTAATCTCGGCAAAGAGATATGCGTCTAAGGCGTTAATATTTTTTGAATATTTCAATAATGTTTCTTTAGAGAATATTATCAGAAACCATGATTATTACAATAAAAAAAAGTTTATGAACAAATTAACATTTATTTGTGTTCTAAACTCAAAAATATTTGAATTTTTTATTTTTCATATTAGGCTGTTTATCGGCTTTATACCTTTGCTTCTCTTTCAACCTGGCGAAAACAAAGCGCGGAAAAAAAAGAAAATTTAAATCATAGTTTCCTAAAAATTCCTTCATGAAAAAAATATTTTCCGTTATTTTATTTTATTTCTTCAAAAGTGTATTGAAAAACGTCGTTTGATACACGTGGACATTGTTATTGCAGTTCTCGGCTCAAAAACAATCTCGCCTACGGCTCGGGTGTTTTAATTCCGCCTCGAATGCAATAACAAACGTTCTCCACTTGTATCAAAATGTACTATACTCAAGTGGACTCAAGTACTCAAATGTACCATAAAATGAGCATTACACATTTTTCTTCTGGAAAGAAATGCTCGTTTTTGCGCATCTAGAACAAACTTTGTCAATTTTAGCACAGAATAAATAATAGTACTACCATACCATACCACCATACCATACATACCATACATACCTATCACTCACGGAGTTCCGCAGGGGAGCATTCTGGGACCAACACTCTTCCTTGTATACTTGAATGATCTCTGTAAACTAGACCTTTCAGGAGGTAAAATTATATCATATGCAGACGACACAGTTTTGTTGTTCTCTGCCGATACCTGGGACAAAGTATATAGGGAGGCGCAGGATGGATTCAATGCTGCAGAATAACTCCCTGACTCTTAATCCGGAGAAAACCCAGTACATGACATTCTCGATGCTCACTCTAAATATACAGCTTCCTTATACCCCCTCGATTACAGCACATAGTTGTTGTAATAGCTTGGTTTGCTCTTGTCCAACAGTAACAAAGACAGCGTCAATTAAATATCTTGGAATTATTCTTGACTGTAACCTCTCATTCAGACACCATATTCACCTTCTTACATCTAGGACAAGAAAATTGATCTATGTTTTCAAGAACCTTAGACATGTTGCGCCCCCAAAATTAGTGAAGCAAATATACTTAGCACTAGTACAGTCCATTCTTCAATATTGTATCACCGTTTGGGGAGGTGCACATAAAACTATATTAAAGCCCTTAGAAATAGCCCAGAGGGCTGTACTAAAAGTTAGTACTTTTCGCCCATATTTGTACCCAACCCATCTTGTTTACCAGTCGTGTGAGGTTCTTACAATTCGCCAGTTGTTTATATTTCTTGTGGTTATGAAGCAACACTCTTTACTACAATTCTCAAAGGGTGATCTAGCTAGAAGACGAAATAATGTTATTAGTAATAATGACCGACCTTTTTTCAGGCATGCTTACGTAAACAAATATTTTTGCTTCTTGGGGCCGTACCTATATAATAAAATAAATGAGGCTTTGGAAATATACTCGCTAAATAAAAAGATATGTAAAAGTAAAATCTTTAATTTTATAAGTAAACATACGTATGAAGAAACAGAAAACTTATTAAAGATAGTTAGATAGTAAATGTCTTTTATACTCACCCTCTCACACTCTTTCACTCACTTTCACACACTACACACCGAGAGGTTAACACTCCACACACCATTTTTGTTTATTTTGTTTTAAACTTTTTTCTGTGCTATGATATACCTCCTATTAATATTATGTCTAATTAAGTTAGTAATGTAATGGTCATCATAAGGAAGAGCGCTGATGTCCGAGATACAGATATTTTTATCTAGTTCAGACACAGATGCCTTCAGTATAAAATTAAGAAAATTTGATTGTGTCCTGTATATCTGTTCAAATGTAACATATGTTGTGTCAAATAAATATATTATTATTATTATTTTTAAGTGTCTTGACAATTCTCGGGACCCTGGGGGTCCCGGACCTTTAGAAGGCATACGAGGGGCCAAAGCCAACTCGCAGAGGCCCGTTAGACGCTTGCAATGAAATGTGGCACCAACCGACGATTATCCCTGTACGCACCATGCAAGTGCACCCAAGGACAACCCCCGGTTGGTGTAGGACTATTGCAGTATATGGAAACAAAGACATTGGACTATGGATTTGCGTGGCTAAAGTGGACTGGTGCTGGTGAACTATGAAAGGACTATGGCCCCTGCCGGATCAATGTTTTATAATACACGGATAAAATGGCAGGGGGTGACTTGCACACACAATATTGGGCCCCCGAAAAGGTCGCTAGCACATAGTGTCGTAGCGGCAAGGGGGCAACATGTCCTGAGGTGCTTGTGAGGAGTGGAGAGGTATCCCACGGTTCTCAGAACAATCCCAGAGCCCGGAAGATGGTCAAGATCCCTACAAACACTTACTGGAATACTTCCTTCCTCCGAGCACGTTTGCTCTTGCGAAAATCCACTCAAACCGGCCAATAAAGGCAAGAAAGAGGTGGGAGCTCTGTTCCTCGTCAGTGTTCACTCCAGCCGGCCAATAAAGGCAAGCGAGAGGTGAGGAACAAGACTTCTCCCGGGAGATAGGGTCCGTGGGGTCGCTACTGCCCAACAGCTCGCCACATGCTGCCCTGCGGGTTTCTGTATCTCTCTTGGTCTGGCTCCTCATCCTAGACCTGTTCCGGCAAAGTGAACTCTACCGGCACAGACCTAAAATTCGGAGCGCGCAAGCCCCACCACGACGTCAACGTAGAGATACTGCGGTGGGGCTATTATTATTATTATTATATGGTATGGTGGTGGTGGTGGGGTATATGGTACCTTTTTATACTTTTATTGTATTTATGAGTAGTCTATCTGGAGTTGTTTCACTTTAATGTAATGTCTTATAATTTTCAAACGTTATTTTTTATTAATCAATCAAACAATCATCAATTATTTTTAATACACCATCATCTCGTAAAATATTTAGAAGTGTTCTAAAGTAAACAAGGTACAAACACGTCTTAAATTGAAAGTGACATTTGAGCCACTTTAGTCGCCTGAACATGGTCATAAAACAACTAAAGATGCCTCAACGCACCAGTGGCTCAGTTTGTGCGATCGTACGATCGCGGGTACGTACAATTGCTTGTTAATCCTAAGTTAATCCTTAATTACTTTAAGCGATTTTGGACCTTACTCCTGAAACAATACGACGCGCATAGAAACCCCCACCACTCCGCCGAGAGCTCATGTTAAATGTCGGCAACTATAGTAAGTAGGTAGGTAGGTAAAAAATGGTAGCAACAAGACTCGACATTTCGTAATGGATTTTCGTCATTAAAAAAGTAACTATATCACTAATTTATATATGTATAGTATAGTGATAATATGAATAGTAAACTTAAATTTAAAATCTAAGATTTAATTTTTTCATGGGCGGCCGTACGTGTCTCGCTCGCTGAGCGCGTAATACACCCGACTGACTTGAAACCCAGAGTTGCCGCGAGCTGTAGGTACTTATCTCGAGCGGAATGTACCAGTGCAAGAGGCCTGATTTTAGTCCTAAGGTAGAATTTCATTAATTCATAATTTATTACTCTTTTTTCCAGGATTAAACTCTGAAGTATTAGTAGAAGAACTCTTATTGAGTATTATAGAGAGTCTACTTATAAAAAAGACTCAGCATGGAAAGAAAAAATGCAATTTCATTACAAAACAGTGGAAAATTTATTGATTTTCATTTTATTTCAAATAATAACCCTAATAGTATTATTTTTAGTTTTTGCAATTTGGTAATAAAGAACTACAAATCAGACGCCAGCAGGTCAAGCCACCCAAAACTGTCAAATTTTCCCAATCAACCTTAAACCTAATGCTCTAGCGATAAAATTGAAAATCTATTAAAGAAATTAGACAGATTGTAGTAGCTTGATGTGCTGGCGTCTGTACATAATAGAAACCCATTCATATTTAGATCACACTGTACTCCTGCATACATATGCGAAGGAACCGCTCAGACTGCGAACTGTGAGCCGTATACACGATATTGTAATTCAATCTAAGATTAACATGTTGAATATTGAACTATTGCGAATTGAAAATTATGGGTAACGTTCGTCTAAGGCTTTGTCCCCGAAGAATGGCATATAAAATAGGTACCTACAGTAAAGTTCTTCAAAGAAAAGGCCAGGTTTTCTCACTTTGTGGCCACTGTGCTGAGGCACCTATGTAGGAGCGTCAGAGTAGTAAGTCAGTGTTGTGTGGTGAACTAAACCTTCTTGTATTTATAATTATTGTTTGTAATATGTGCCAAACAAACACAGATATTTTCTTTTTTTATTTCCTTAGGTTAAGTAAGAAAAGTGCGAATTACCTATATTAGTAGCTATAAGTAGTAATTAGTAGGTACTAAGCCTTAAATTGTGCCCGTCTTGCACTGCATACCACTCCAAACCACCGCACCGTCAGTAAAAATGCAATAATTGTGATAGTTTAACTTCCCAACAAAAAAAAAAAACCAAGACTCCTTTTGTATCCCTCACATAATTACTCCCCAAATAATTAAATAATAACTCTGCAAAAGAATATCCGCACATGTCCGCTGGGCGCAGTAAATTATCCGCGCGGCGCTAATCCGAAGTTTTGCGGCGGTCCGGCACTATCTGTTTGCCGCACGCCGCAACCTTCCGCGCTTCGGGCAGAATACGCACGGCGAAGTACTGAGGGCAAAATAAAAGTCATAAACCTAAGTATAATAATATTGTTTGTTGAGAAAATGTCCTATTATCAATTTGTGTGAGGCCATATCGCTGAAAAACGAGTCAAAGAAAAAAAATTGCAAAGTGGTTGAGACACCCAACTATATGTGTAATAACGGAAAGACAAGGCCATTTCCCATAGGTTCAAAAAAACGTTCAAAGTCTATATGCAACCTCATCTCAGCAATCAACTATTAATATGATAAGTGACAAATACAGGGTGTCCCGTAAATAATGGATAATCTCTTAAGGGGTCATTGTACTCATCATTATGAACAACTTTTACTATGGGACCAAACCTGAAATCGCGAAAAAAAATTAGCTGACCAGTACATTTATCTACATCAAACTCGTCAAAATGTAGGGAGCAGCTGATTTTTTTTTCGCGATTCCAGGTTTGGTCCCATAGTAAAAGTTGTTCATAATGATGAGTACGATGACCCCTTAAGAGATTATCCATTATTTACGGGACACCCTGTATATAGATTACGAACGTTCTTAAAAATACGGGAATTGCCCCTGTGATTCACAATGACTGGCCTTGGGACCAAGTCCCTTACAAATGACAAATAAAAACTTAAGTTTATTAATTTTTATGGAAAACAACAATCCTAAGATGTTCAAAAATATTAATATTGTTAGGCGTAAAAAGCTAAAGTGCTGTTTCATCAAGAAGAAATTAAAATAAACATACTCCCTCAATGATTATTGTGAGTTAGTCTGCGGACGGTACAGTCCGTCGGCACGACTATTAATCATGGTTTATCGAGTGCTAATCCAGGTTTAAACAGATAACTATTCAGTCGGGCCATTGTCACGTTGAACGCACGGTTAGGGATGTCCAAAAGTTGTAATGATTCAACGGTAATTGTTTGTGTAGGCGCTGAAATGTTCTTTGATGGATTGCTGGATAATATTTGGTCCTTTTTTACGAGATATTAGTAATGATATTCATACGAATGTACAGTCGAACTTTTCTGTAAAAATCTCACCGTGAAAACTTAGATGAAGGGAGCTGTCAAAAGTGTCACTCCCTACCATCACTGACAGCTCACTTGGAACTCACTTCGCTTAAGTTTTCACGGTGAAATTTTTACAGAATAGACTGACTTGTTCGCTTTCAGATTTCTTCGGAATGTAACATTCGAAAACTCAACATAATTTTTAATAATTCAGTTCGACAGAAACGAAACGGGATACTAAAGAGCATTACAATTATTCATTTGCAAGTAATCCTCAGCCCTAATACGTCTTCATTGCCTTAACAAAGCAATTGTTTAGCACCCTTCGTGACATGCTCGTGAACGCTGATGCATTCGGCACTATTTTATATGGGGCTTTTCGTTTAGAATATTATTTGTAGAATACTATTACTGAGATGCTTAACTACCTGTTCCATGTTCTCTGAATAGTTGTCGTGGTGAAATAAATATACGTTACAATTATTGTTTCATTTGAACATGAAAAATAATAAAAAAAAGCTTACTTGGCCTACTTTGCTTTGTCTTTAAAAAATTAACAGAGATAAAGTCAAAATCATTTTATATACGCGTACTTTCTGTTAAAGAAATCAATTGTAATAATTCAATTATTAACTCAATGAAATCAAATGCGTAGTCCTTAACTATAGAGATAACATTAGGGTCGGCAAATCATCCATTCCTCGAGCTGCTTCTGCTTACTCAGCTAGTAATGTATGACGTCATATTGTGTGGAACAGCCCTGATGTTTCAGGTGCATCAAGTTGACAATTGATCATGGAACTAGGATTTTTATATTGAGAAATATTTATGTGCTACTGGGGTATGAAAGGATCGGGTGATCTTTTCCTACCCTGTAATAAATAAAACTATATCGGCAGGAGTCACTGTAAACACTTAATCAGTTTGTTCTTGTATCGACGACGAAAAGACAGTTGAAAATCAGGCTAAAGCAAAAGAAAGAAGTATGGGCGAGAAATCACCATGTTAATTCAACCACGACATTTCAACTTCCTCCTTAACACAATTTATTTTAAATATACTTGAAAAGCCCTCAATAAACATACCGACCACATTTCCTCTAAGCCTCTTACCGTCCGCCATCTTATTCGGGTGACGACGACAAAATGGCGACGGTCGCGGCGCGCCGTTCAATTTGAATATAGAACAGCGTATGTCGCGCGCGCTCTGCGACACTAACTCATCGGATTGAGTGTGATGGCGTGGCAATCGTAAAAATATATTCGTTCTTTTGAACAAGGAACGAATAGAAACGCTCTGTGTTATTCGACCTTTTTATTTTAAACTGCTAGGACTAACCAATTTGCCTACTTCATCCGTAGATGTGATGACGTTGCAGAATGGTCTTTATTGGCGTTGTGGTCTTTTAACGAACTCTTCTATTTGAGCTCAATGACAGGTAATATATCATTGTTTGAGCTAGCAATTTTACAAACATACGGAAATTAGGTATTAATCATTTTCGTTTGTTTGTCTGTCACTAAAGCATCCACGGCAGTAGGTTACGAAATTAAAATCACCACGTAAGAAAGGTAAACTTTGGGATCATTAAATGTAGGGCACAACAGAATGCATAATACCTAAGATGCATGAAGGCTTTTGCCTCTTCTTCTTTCTACTTCTTTTAATTGGTGTAGGTGCAATACCTACAAAAAATGTAGCCGACTCTACACTTCTGTGCCAGGGTACGTAAGGCAAGCGCTAAGAATATGTCGGTCAAACCACGGCCGCTGGAGATAGCGAGAAAATCCGACACCCTCGAATGTTCGCTGCCGTAAAATATATACCTTATTAATATCTACTGTGCTGGGAGCTGTTTTGATACTGCTTTTATATACTGGATGTGATACACCTTGTGTTTATATTGTGTGATGTACTTTGAGTTGAATTGTTTTGTAGCACTGTTATAATGATTTGATACAAATGATTTTCTAACAGTAGCGTTTTTCCGTCTGCACAATTCGTTTATCGATGCGCTTCTTCTTAAATATGAAAAGAACGGATTTTAAGGATGTGCTTTACAGTCAAATGAAGGAGTTGATGTAAATCAGCATTTATTCGAATTACAAAAATCCAACTCTTCGTAGGTATGTACTGTACCCTTGGTTTCTGAAATCTGTTTGATCATTTCTTCTAGTACTCAACAATCGCTTTCTTGTTGAACTTCCTTTTCTTCTTCACATTTACCTTTTTATGCTTTTTGAGACTATCTGATATGAGTCGCCCATTAATTCTAACTGTTTTCTGGAAGTCTCTACGTTATCATACCGCCCACTTAGTGTCATGATAATATTATTCTCATAAAACACCGCACAAGCAGCAGGCGCGTGTTATTAACTAGATAATAATATATCTTATGAGTCGCCCATTCTCACTATGTTAACGGATTTGTTGATATCTGAGTCAAATCATGTACTCAGATAAAGTATCTTGCGGGGCTGGACGTTGTTATTTTAGATTTTAATTATGGTTCTACTTACGAGCAAGCTATCCCATAGCTCCTTTTAAATACGATTCCTGTTTCGTATATTTTTGGTCAGTTAAGCTATGGTTTCCTAGAAGAGCGGTGGCCACCAGTAACGGCCGCAGTGACTGCTGTCATGGAAATGATGGCAGTGGTAAAGATTTAAATCGTTAGATTCGCCCTTCCGCGTCAAAAGATAGTCACATTTCTGATTCGTTTTGACACCGCTGACACACAATGACGCAGTGACTACACTCGATTGTTATAGATACGCTATATAATAATGTACATGTGTATGTATGTATTGTGTATGAGCTCTTTCTTCTCAGTATGGACACTTTTTCTTGTGAGGGTAAGTCTAGCGATTTAAATTTTTGGGCAGCGGTCTTTGACTTAATGTCAAATACTGCTGAAAATGACAGATTTTCATGGCGGCCGTTATAATATAACGGTACCGCTTTCCTAGCCAACCAAAGCTTTAGAAATTTAATAATTTGGTCTATTCCGCAAATAAACTCAGTCCTGTAAATAATTCTCACAAACAAAACTATTAAACAATACCTCTTTTGTTCTACAGTAATACCGAAATCGTGTCGTCTTGCAATGAGAACCTCTCGACCAATATTTTAAGAGTTCTTCAAAAGCCATTTTTCCAATAACCACTTACACACCCCATACCACCATATTGTTGATCCTCGATAACTACAATGTGACCCTTCTGTCTATCGGGATAAAGTTGAGAAAGGATTTGCTGAAGTGTAAAATAAACTTGTAGAGTTTTCAACCCGTGCAATGCGATAGGTACTTGACTTGAATTGATCAAAATAAATGAATAAAAATGTTCTATAATTGTAAGAGATAACGGCTCAGTGGTTTCAGAAGAGATGTTATTGTTTTTTATTAATTTTTCCAACATTCGTCCCGCTGAAGTGCGGTGGTCATTGTCGGGTTTTTTCCTGTGAGAATATTGGTTTTGAGTGCATTATGCATTGAGAGCAGAAGTTTTGGGCAGATTGTATGAAATACAATTCAAGAACTTTCAATGAAGATTGACGCACTTACTTTCAAATTACTTAGGTAGGTACTGTTTTTTCCGACTACGGCTGTATTTAATTAAGTTAATCATTCTCAAATGTTTTTTTTGCAGCTTAATTTTAACATAGTTACCCATAGACTATCCTAATCCTAACTACCTAATATTATAAATGCGAAAGTGAGTTTCTTTGTTTGTTACGCTTTCACGCTAAAACAGCTGAACAGATTTGGATGAAATTTGGCACATGGGTATACCATGACCTGGAGAAGGATAAAGGCTACTTTTCATTATTGTATAAAGAAGTGCATAATGATGAATTCACCTAAATATCTTTTAGAAACGCACTTTTAGCTACTTCATTTCAAATAAAAGTAACAAAAACACAACATGTTTTCTTCTTCCCCTACACAAAACCCTGCCTAAGTAGGGCACGATAGTAGTCCAATCAAAAAATCAATCATCGCCCACATTCGCCGGTAAAAAGGTTCCGTACCCAATATTTTCTGTTATCGCACGACAGTTGAGCCCTGCGAGCACTAAAAACTCAATACAGTATTGCTTTCACAGCGAAGTAACTGTGTTGGGCTTTATAAGGATGCGACGATGATTTTTTGTTTCTTCTAAACCACACAATTTTTTTCGATTGTAAAAAAATTGTTTTATTGTGTTTTCAACACACTATCTAACTACCATAATTATCCTGAAAAATATTATATAAGAGTGATTTTCTCAAACGTAATTTTTAGGCGGTGCGGCTGAAAATGATATCTTAAACAAAACGTACAACAATGTTATTTTTTTTTCAAGAAAGTAGACGTAGGTATCTTATCAGGCCGTAAATATTTTAGTAGAATACATTTTAGAAGTTAGAAAAAAAAATTGTTATTTAGCATAATTCTAAGTTTGGTGGCGCGTCCACAATCTGTTTTTCTGGGAATTACAACCGCTTAAACGAAACTACACTAGTTTAATACAAATTACTAATTTTATTTTAATTTCTTATTAGTTTTTCTATCTGATGAAAGTATTATTCTTTTATTTAGTGCAATACTTTATCGTAGAGAAAATCGAAAAGGACTGTCCGCGTGAAATTCTAAATTTTGGTGGGCGTAATTAAATCGTTAATTGGCTCGTATAGAATAAACCCAGAAGTACGATACTACCATCGTTTACTTCGTATAATCAGGCACTCACATGCAGCAGTGACAGAAGTGTGCCATCCTGTTTTGATTTCCCGCTAAAAATGTAACTATAGTCTTTTCTTAGTAGCCGGACAAAAAACCTGCAATTTTGGTGTTAATGTTTTAAACTATGAACAAGTTGTTGTTGAAAAATATATTTATAATAAAAAGGTTTGGTATGCTTTCAAAATGATACAAATATAATTATTATATTCTTAGTAGTTTTTTTTTTAAATAAACATATTAAGCAAGATTCTAATTTTGGTGGTGCAATTTTGGTGGTTTTGGTGGTATTTTACCAATCACCAAAACTGCTTAGTTACACCAAAATTAGTTTGTAAAGTTACGTATCCCAAAGAAAAACGACTTTAAGACCCACTCTTTGAGAAGTTCTACTGAGGTCGTCGAGCATTGTACTGATGTCCTCCATAGTCTCAACCATGACTACTATATGGTCGGCAAACCGAAGGTGAGTGACGTACTCGCCATTGATGTTGATGCCTATACCTTCCCAGTCCAGAACCTTGAAGACATCCTCCATAATTATGTTAGTAGAAAGCCTTTTTTTGTGCATATGTGGTGTTAACCTACAGTTAATTGTTGCACGTGCAAATTTTACCCTAGTCATTAAGTCAGAAATGTATGTAGTGTTGGTTAAGCTAAATAAATAAAGCGGTGAACAGCTTCGGGGAGATAACGACTCCATGTAGTACACGTCGCTGCAGATGGATAGGTTTCGAGGTCTGATCCTAGAGTCAGACTGACATAGTGTCGTTTTCGTACAGACACTTCAGCACCTCAATGTATCGATAGTTGATATGGCACCGTTGAAGAGACTGCATTACTGCCCATGTCTTGATCGAATCGAAGGCTTTCTCGTAGTTCACAAACGCTAAGCAGAGAGGCAGGCTCTTCGGACTTCTGTATTACCTGCCGCAGCGTATGACATACACACATAGACCACATAGGTCTATGGTGCAAACGCCTTTACGGAATCCGGCTTGTTCAGGAGGTTGGAAGTCGTCAAACCGTCGAGTAATTCCGTCATCATCCGGCGCTTTGTTGTTTTTAAGTTGCTTCAGAGCCATCCTAATCTTGAACAAGCTGACGTCTGGGATTTCTTTGGTAGGTATAGTGTAGAGTCAATCTAGCTGTTGAGTCGTTTGCCAGATTCGTAACGGGGTTATTTGTTGACCTATATAACTGTCCATAGAACCTGTCGATCTCCTTTAACAGCTCAGGTTTGGTGGATACTCCTGCCATTATCGGTCTCCAGTTTCGCAAGTTGCTTCTGCTCAATAGACAGATCTCTTGCAAAAACTATGGGTCCTGGACCATGGATGGACCTTGTTCCAATCTATCTCGTCCTTAATACGGCTTGTATTATAGCAGCGAAGGTCACTTTTCAAGGACTTAGAGATCCGTTAATTGAGCAGCCGGTATTTGAGCTCATCATCTGAAGACTGCTGGATCATCTCGCGCCTCTCCTCCATGAGCTGTAAAGTAGGATCAAAGAGCTTCTTATTTCTATTTGTACGACGGGTCTTGAAGAACTTGGACCCGACCATATGAAACATTTTTCACGGACTCGTCGTTATAATCGTCCACGGAGCTCCCTAGACACTCGAAACGATTCTGAAGTTCGAGTTGAAAGCTCTCGGGGTGTTGGACTTGGACCGGTGCTGGGCGGAGCGCAGACATCAGTCGAGATCTATCCAGTGCCTCTTACCATGTGGTGATCACTTCCTGTTTTCACCGCGTTGATCACAGATACATCATTGAATCTGCTTCTTCGACATAATGAAGACAATCTCATTTTTAGTTGCACCATCAGGGCTCTGCCAGGTCCACTTTCTGTGCTCACGTTATCTGAAGAAGGAGTTCATCATAAAGAGGCCGTCTTTCTCTATAGAACTAATTTCTGTGACAGAAATAAATTCTTGTGTCAATGTTTCTAATTTTGGTGTCAGATATCAATTTTGGTCTCTTACCAATTCTGGTGTCGACAATATAATAGAAGCTTTCAGGATTAAATAAATTTTTCTTACATTTTATGTAACTTGTGGCGGCATCTACATCGCCACATATGAACTACGCATCAATGACATGACGTCACGCAAACCTGCATCGCGCAATTAGAGCTTACCACGCGATTAGCATATATACAACGTCCCGACATCAACCGTCGGGCAGTAGCCCACCAGACACAACACCCGTCTGGTCGGAGGGTCCTCCCTTTTCTATGGAGGATGAATGAACTTTACACCCTGTTCCTCATGCCTCTAAACTGGTGACCCCGAGCATGAACGTCAGCGCAGCCTTCGTGCAACTACATCAGCGTGACGTCATCAGCATCACTTCCTCAAGCTTTCGAGCGGCGAGTCACACAGCCAGCCAGCATCCACGGCTTCAACAGGTATCCTGACCACCAGCATGCAGCGGACGCGCATTCCTGGTCATCACCTTCAGCCTCAACCCACCGCTGTACACTCCGACTCACTGGAGCATAACGCAGCGCCACCCCGACTCACTGGGGTATCACCGCAGACAGTTCCGACTCACCGTGAACTATGCGGCACCCGGTTCCGACTCACTGGAACCACAACTGGCACTGGCAAGCATCGCAAGATATACGACTCAGCCCACTATCGACCTCCGGTCTCCGGAGGGGAGTGATGTGGCGGCATCTACATCGCCACATATGAACTACGCATCAATGACATGACGTCACGCAAACCTGTATCGCGCAATTAGAGTTTACCACGTGATTAGCATATATACAACGTCCCGACATCAACCGTCGGGCAGTGGCCCACCAGACACAACACCCGTCTGGTCGGAGGATCCTCCCTTTTCTATGGAGGATGAGTGAACTTTACACCCTGTTCCTCTTGCCTCTAAAAACTGATTACGTATTTCTTGCATATCAACATCTTATTTTATAAAAAAATTCAGAAACAAAATTTTCCACCAAAATTAGGTAAAAAATCATAGTTGTTGAAATTCACTCATAAGTACTAGCGGCCACGACAGCCGTTGTCCTGTCTGAACGATCCTAGAACCCGACTGCAGCGCTACCTACCGAGTTCAATTGTGTTTTCAAACCATCCAGGAACCCATTGAAACATACACACAAAATTTCATCCAAATCGGTCCAGCCGTTTAGAGGAGTTAGGTGACAAACACACGTACAGAAGACACACAGACGATATACAGGGTGTTTCGTTTAAGGTGTCAAGCCAGTGCGAGCTAAGGCTGGCCGCACACACACAATAATATTGTCAATAAAGAACATAATGTCAATAATATTGTGTGTGTGCGGCCCGTATTTCGGTATTGATCAATATTATTGTGGATTTCCAGAAATTTTGATTTTGTCACGGCAATATCGGGGGGAGGCAGGGGTATAATTGCCAATAATATTGTCGTGTGTGTGCCAATAATATTTTAGTTGAGAAAAAGATTTCAAGGCAGGCAGACGTCGGTGTTTTTTGTTAAAAATGCAGGATGAAAACAACAGTATCTGTAGCGAAAATAATTTTGATAATACTACTTCCACGGAAAAGCAATATTTGTTAGAGTTTATTAGAACATGGGAAACTTGTGTAGAACTATGGAATACATCCATCGAAGCATATCGCGATAAAGTACAGAAGAATAATGCATGCGATAAGTTGCTAGATATTTATAAAAAAATCAAGCCAAATAACACGAAAGCAGATGTACCTACTTAAAGAAAAAAAATAATTCTCTACGAACAAATTTTTGGACAAAATTAAAGAAGGTCTCCAAGTCCAAATCATCGGGAAAGGGAACCGATGATGTTGATAAAATTGATCAACGCAACGACTTTTTTAACCGACTTCTAAAAAAAGAGGAGGTTCTCAATTCGGATGTTTGTATTTTTTTTTTTTTTATGTTTGTTCGCGCATAACTCCGTCGCTTGCCAACCGATTTGAAAAAATTTTTTTTTTGTTGGAAAGGGTATACTTCCCAAATGGTCCCATTTTTGTCAAAATCCAGTTTTGATGATGGGATCCTGGAGAAATCGAAGGAACTCTTCAAATATTATAAGCACACCTATAGCGATTTGGGTATTTTTTTATAGTAGCTCGTGCATTTTCTCTCGGAAAGCACCACTTGGTGAAGTGGAACTGATGATGAAGACCACAGATGGCTACCGGAACTACTCAATGATAAATATTTCACGGGTTGCGATTCGATTACTTTAATATGATTGCTAAGCAATTTCCGCTCGTCACACAATGCGTGTGGTGAGTGGTTGTTGAGGAGTTCTCCTGGTTCTTACCAGCAGAACTCCTCAACAATTAACGTCCCAGCATCGGGAAAAGCAATATTTTGTAACATGTGATGAGCAATTGACATTAGACTATTGTAACTTATAAAAAATATAAACAGATCCACTAAAAACCGAGAAATAAAAACTTTTTAACAAAAAAAAAAACCGACTTCCAAAAATCACTACAAAGTGAAAAATAACTTTGATTTCGGAAGTCGGTGGCAAAAAAAAAGGAAGTCAATAAAAAACGAAAGACACCGACTTCAGAAATCAAAGTTATTTTTCACTTTGTAGTGATTTTTGGAAGTCGGTTTTTTTTTTTGTTAAAAAGTTTTTATTCTTTCTATCCAATATATAAAACGTGCGCACACGAATCAAGCCGCTGAGCGACTAAGTCAGATTTTACCAGGAAACATTTTCAATATTATGGCGTAGTGTGCGGGACCTTTTATTGATCAACATTTATGACAATCTTGCATTTACAATATTATTGTGTGTGTGCGGCCAGCCTAATAGCAGAGTACCATGCATATTGATTTAACCACCATGTATGTTCTACGATTTTTTGTAGTTTTCGAGTTATTTTGGATACCTCATTTCATATCAATGGTAGTAGTTAAGGATAGTAGTAGGTATAAAATTTATTTTTTACAAGATACAATACAATTGTACATAGGTCTAAAAAGTTAGTTAAGAACATTTTCGAAATGTCTTATTAAAAAAAAGATAAATGGAAATCAATCATTAATTCATTTAAATCCGTTCATTCATTTCGATACAAAAGAACTTGAAAGTTTGTATGAAATGCCGTACCTACCGAGCCAACGCTCTTAAGTCAGGGTAAAAATCTGGAAATAAAATAAGTACATGTAGGCGTTACATCTTACATATCATACGGGACCATTGCACAACATAGTTGTGGATTGAAAGTATAATAGTTTTAAATCTTTTTAACCCCCGACGCAAAAAGAGGGGTGTTATAAGTTTGACCGCTATGTTTGTGTGTGTGTGTGTGTGTGTGTGTGTTTGTGTCTGTGTGTCTGTCTGTGGCACCGTAGCGCTTAAACGGGTGGACTGATTTGGATGCGGTTTTTTTTATTTGAAAGCAGGTTTTCCAGCGATGGTTCTTAGACATTTTTTATCAAAATCGGTTCAGCCGTTTCAAAGTTATTTGCTCTTTTGTTAGCTGCGGTAGGGATCTTAGACGCGTAATGGGTATTTACTTTACTTTCAAACCTTAGTGTGACCTAAAATTTGAAACATCCATGTATGCTATCTATCTATGCAAGATTATGGAATTCTTGGTCTGATGCTGCAGCCAGGATATCCAGCACTAGTGTGCTGGATACACTCTTGAAAAATTAATGGCAGAAATGTCGTGTTTGGATTCATTTACATCAGTATTTGATTCTACATACAATGCAATGGTGGCAACACGATGAACTGATGCCGCAGCCAGGATGTCCAGCACACTAGAAGACTCTTGAAAAAGTAATAGCAGATATGTCGTGTTTGGATTCGTTTTGATCAGAATTTTATTCTACATACAATGCAATGGTGGCAACACGATGAGCTGATGCTGCAGCCAGGATATCCAGCACACTAGAATACTCTTGGTAAAATAATATAGCAGATATGTCGTGTTTGGGTTCGTTTTGATCAGTATTTGATTCTACATACAATGCAATGGTGGCTACACGATGAGCTGATGTTGCAGTCAGGATATCCAGCACACTAGTACACTCTTGAAAAAAAAAATAGCAGATAGTCAGAATGTCACGGCGGGGTACCGCATAAGTAAGTCAGACCCTTCACTTGATTGACTATGTACATATGCGGTACCCCGCCGCGAAATTATAGCGCCAATTCAATGAGCAAACCTTATCGTGCCATCCATCAATTTCTGTAATTAAAATATATATAGGTATTACTCAATCGAATTTGATGGCTCAACGATAGGTATTATTTTTGACTTTTTAAATGTTCTCTTTTCTTTTTTGCGTTGGGGGTTTTTTAAATTTTTAATTTAATTTTTTTCCGAATGTATTTTATTGGCATTAAAAGAAAGTTTGTGTATTTCAAAAGACTTCTTGAAAGTGTTTCACGGTTCTATAAGTTCTTATTTCCTTCATCATTCTTCTCAGGATTAATAGTTCTTGTTTTCCAAAACTAAATTCTCTACAGCCACATCCACCCTATTCCATCCCCTGCTAGGTCAGCGCTACAAGGCGAGTCGTGGACACATAACGAGTTTAACAGAATATGATTTTCCCACTCCGGGCGAATGAGAGACGTTTTAGCGTCACTTTTTATCAACCCTCATGGGATCGGGCTGCAGACTGCCGCGAAATATGCAGCCTTTATAAATTGTAGGAGAGAATTATGGTACGAATATTTTTGGTTGATAGTTATGGAATCAAAGTTCATGTAGGTACCTATTTGGGTTAGCTAGGATGTCTTTGAAAACCGTTTGTTTTTTGACAGAAAATGCCAACTGTAGATTGTTGGCATTTTCTGCTAAAACATCCACTTAAGAATGATGCAAATGATGTTTATGCTCTCGAACGACTACCTACTAAAATTATTTTGGTATGCTACCATACAATTTCTTAAATAGTTTAAAACTCTAGGTGCGCCACTTGGTGTTCAAAAATGATATCAATGCGCGGTCACATTTCAGACCGAATTTAACTACCGAGATGTTTATAGCGATGATGGGCATTGACGTTGACGTTAGTTTGGCCCGGGCGTGTCAGAGTATAGCTGATTTCATATATCACTATGCTTCATGAGATCCACTTCAATAAGTCTTTCCTGATCCTTTTTTTCTCAATGAGTTCTTACAATACCAATAGGTCCATAAAATCCTTCTCTCTTCACCATTAAATCTATAAGACAACAAGACAACATTTACCCAACACGCACCTGTCCAAAAAATCCAC
Organism: Cosmia trapezina; assembly: GCA_905163495.3. Taxonomy (NCBI): domain Eukaryota; kingdom Metazoa; phylum Arthropoda; class Insecta; order Lepidoptera; family Noctuidae; genus Cosmia; species Cosmia trapezina. Next base: position 30,290,711 of record LR991020.1, on the reverse strand, counting down.
TTAATAAATCCCGTAACATACTTAAAGCGATGATCGCTCCACAAATGCCACAATATCATAACACGGAGATTTTCTCCTAAGCTGCGTTAATTTGCCAGCTCTCCCCGCGTCCGAGCGAACGTCAAATACAATTTTACGGTGCGGTGGACACTGAGCCGATTGTGAGAGACAAGAGACAAGCCTGCTGGGGGCTCGGGTGACGGGGTGACGGATGTGGTATAAAAATGTCAATTGATTTTTTTTTTGTTTAGCAATTGACACAAATATGGGAGAGTGGGGTAAAATCGGGACTCTAAGGCAAACTTTAAATAAACACAAGTTTGATAATATAAATAATTGAAACGCTCGGGTCATGGGGCCCAAGTGCGCGTTTTCTTTTTAAGGAAATTTCTCGGCGACTGGTCGAGACATCACGTGACCAGCAGGCCTAACATGAACACACGCGACAATTACTCGCTCTCGCGCGAGTAATTTTATGACAGTTCAAAGCTTTTCTCGTTTTCTGACAGCGCTGCCATACAATGTTCTGTCAAACTTGTTGTCGAGAAAGACAAACCCTAACATGGCACCTCAGATAACTCGACTTTTGACAGAATTTTGACAATAAACACGAGAAAATCCCCGATTCGTCTCTCGTTTAGTCGTCCTCGATTTTGACGACGAGACGAGTAGACAAAATTATGATACAAAAAAAAAACTAAAATTAACTAAAGTCTCATAATTTCACGTACTTTAGTCATAATTTTATTTTACACTAGCTGCGCCCCGCGGTTGCACCCGCGTAGACCGGTATAAAAAGTACCTAGCCTCTGTATTAACATTTATCCTATGACTACTAAAAACTGTAAAAAGGCAATAGTTCAATGGCTGAAAATGAAGACCTATGATGAGACTGAATTATTGCTCCAAGCATCGAGTCGAAATCACACACGCATACACACCCCTACGTACACACACACGTACACACACCCTTGTTTGTACAGACTTTCACATGCACACAAACACACACTCACACACACTGTTTTATGTTTAATGTCTTATCTAGTTTAACTTGAGATTTTGCTGTAATTTTTATTCTTTTTTATTTATTTTATTTTTTTATAATTTTTTGTTTGAATTATTTTTACCTTTTTGTACACCACTTTTACCATTAATACAGTTTGTCATTGAAGAGCGGGACCTCCTAGCACAGGTATATCTTTTACTTAAAAGGAGGTTCCTATGTAAGATTTCCTGTAAAAGTTGTACAAGTTTCCGCAATAAACCTTTTTTTTTTTTTTTTTTTTTTTTTTTTGTGCCTACTAACAACATACAAATACACGCACACACGCACTCACAAACTTTCGCCTTTATAGTATTATATATAGTGTGATTATATTACTAATGAAAATTGTTGTGCCAACCCCAAGTTTTTTTGGGTTAAGGGCAGGAGAATGATATGATGATGATTATTAATGAAATTACTTAGTTTTAAACTATATTTATATTGGAATGATGTTCTTTTCGGCGGCCGCGAGAGAAACTGTGACGGAGGGGTACACTATAACGTAGATGAGCATCCCTTTCAGTAGGTAATAACCAGTCACTTTGCCAATTATGGTGATTAACAAAATCGAGGGAGTTATGACAGTGCAATAACAAACCTTCGCAACATAATTACTAAAATCTCTAGTTCATTGTCATTTGTGGTGATTCTCAAGTGAGTGTAGTGTAGCAGTGGAGGCCCAGTGGTAACGGCCCTGACTTACGAGTTGTAGGTCATAGGTTCGAACCCCGACAGGCGCTTTACTTTGTGTAAATTATATCATCACCACTGCTCTCAAAACGGTGAAGGAAAACATCGTGAGGAAACCGGCATGCCTAGAGCAGTACCTACATTATAGGCTGATTATGTTAAGTTATCAAGTGAGTAGGTATGTATATTATTTGCCACTAATTTTCATTTCCGTCATTTTGTATTTAAATTCGGCACCAATGAAAAACATTTATGAAAAACTAAACAAATAGGTATTAAAAGAGGTGCACGTAAAATCATTATAGTACATACCAATTCCATGCAAAAAAATGAAAAATGAGTGAAATAAAACGGAACCTCAAGCCGATGTTGCTATGATATAAATGATTTGTTTTTAATAACTTGCTACATCGGTCTCTCGTCTCGAGATAGAGAAGTGTCAAAGTGCCTTTTTCGAATTTACTCGAGCTTAACGCTCATGTTAGGGATTATAATAACGTCAGATTCGACGACAAATTTCGATAAATCGTGATATCTCGTTTTCTCGTGCTTGCCATGTTAGCCCTGCAGAGGGCTGGCTTGTTCTTTGGCCAAAGACTTAGCATTGCCATTCAACGTGGCAATGCTGCCCGTCTCCTGGGCACGTTTCCGGATGCCATCGATGCGGACGAGTACTTCGACGCCTAAGTGTCCTTTTGTTTTTGTATTTATTTGTATATTTAGTTAGTCATTTACTTTAGTACTAGTATAGTGTTAATTTGTATATTGTTTAATAAATAAATTGTGGACTAAGCCTTGTCCCGGTTTTAATGCCATACCCGGTTTTGGACTAACCTCCCCTATAAGTAATACTAAACTTGAGAAGGTACAGTTGTTCACAGAGACTCGTAAGACTTACCTATTATTTACTAAACTAGAATTCATAAGGGAATTGGAGAAGTTTATTGCAGTAAGCACCTAAGTCAATCATCCCTAATGATTTTTTCACTGCTAGCTTGTGTCATGCAAGACAAGGTAACCAGTCGGCAAAAGATCCAAGATGGCTGTTCACATCGTCCACTGGGAGCTTCACTCATAGAGACTTTGTTTTTATAATGCATTTTATCTACACCCATGCTATAAATCAATCTGCCTAGCCTTTTCCCAACTATGTTGGGGTCGGCTTCCAGTCTAACCGGATGCAGCTGAATACCAGTATTTTACATAGAGCGACTGCCTATCTGACCTCCACAACCCAGTTACTGGGTAATACGATACCCCTTGGTAAGACTGGTTGTCAGACTTTCGGGCTTCTGACGACCCGTAACGACTGTCAAAGATTCACGAATAACAGCCGGGACCAACGGCTTAACGTGCTTTCCGAGGCACGGAGGAATCTCGTTATGTAAAGATGGTCACCCATCCACTGACCAACCCCGGCAAGCGTAGCTTAACCTGACGGATCGACCCGTGCGGCTGTTATTACTTAGCCACGAGCTCCTCCCATACACCCATGCTATAAATTCTCTATAAAAGTTTCTGAAACAGTTATGGATGTAGATAAAGTCTTGTATGCAACTGTACATAATTAGGTATTAAAACACTCATGTGATACTATTATCACACTCGGCTTCGCCTCGTGTGATAAACCCACATTCGTATTTTAATGCCCCTTATTATACGTCAGTCATAAATAACTATTAATGCCCGGTACTGATTGGTGAAACGTAGCATGAAACAAATTCGCATAGTTAGTTTGGACGGGTCTTTGTGTTAAGTTTCATCAACCTTTACCGGGCATTAGATGGAAAACATCTTTCATGATAAGAAATTCGATACAAAAAAATCCCTCTCACCTAAAAACAGCGATACCACATCCAAGTCTTCACACATCATGCCACATAATGCTTGTGGTCACGTATTGGTTAAAGGGTAGGGCGGGGTTGTTCCAGGATTATATCCGTAGCTCACAGCTCAAACGCGATGCTATATCGGTTAGCTGCCGCAGGATTACTGCCTTACGGAGCTTGGTTTTCAAATCTATTTTGTGCACATAGGTCAGTTACATTTTAGGGACAATAGTAGTGTATTTTTAAAAACGATATGGAATAAAACAAATGTTTATTTTGTTGTAGTCATGTTTGTCCTAAATGCCCTGTATTAGGACCATCGTGCCGTGAAAAGCCTTTTTCCTTTATTCAACTCAGAAAAATACATAATTTTATGGTGATAACATTTTCAGCTGGAGACAAAGTTGAATACTTATGCTGTTGCTTATAGGTTGATGTTTTACTCTTTATGAAAGACCATATTTTTATCTTGGGGTTAACAGACGTCCTCATGTGCAATATTCAACGATAACAAAGCTTACGAAAAACACAATCAACACTTATCCCAACAACTTCGTACACCTGTGGCCACAAAAAAGGTCATATTCAATTAAATAGTGCTTTATCAAAATGAACATCACTCGCCAAAAAATGAAACGTTCATTGAAAATCATTGCAGCGTAAAAACACATCAGCTTACTGAACGAACGAAAATAATAAAGTTATTTTATTTTATTTATTACTGCTCCAAAAATCCGATAAAAGATAATCAGATAAAGGTTTTAATTCGAAGAGAAAAGAACAAATTAATAAAGTTCTCGTATAGTCTGTGGGAATTTTGACACTTGTGTGCGAGCGAGACACAAGATAAAATAAGTTGGGATGACTCAAGTGGCGGGGATTAGGAAGGATTATGAATGTGATTTTTTAAAGAAACAAGAGGAGTTTGATCTAGTTAGAGGCAAAAGAAACAAAACGGGGTTAATTTAAACTGCTTTATAACACATTTTGAGTACACATGTTTTCGCATAGTAGAATAGTAACAGTCTACTTGCGACTCGGTGAACATCCCTGATGCGCTGCAGAATCGGGGCAGTCCCATCAGCACCCTGAATACCTACATTACCTATATTGCACACGCAAGGCATTTTCTGTCCGCGCGAGTATGAACCCAATATACATAGTTATGCTCTGAACAATGTTGTTTTCATTTCAATTCATTGCTACAACAAGCAAACCGGCGCAGCGGCGGGCCAGCATGTTCGCCCTCACATACGATACCCTGCGCTCTTGCTCTATGCCTGCATCGTCTTTCAGATCAGAGGACAACATATGTCCAAGATATTTAAAACGTTTCACGCTCTTCAGTGGTGTTCCACATAATTTTATGACAGGAATCGTTAAAGGATAGTTTCCTCTGCCCTGCCCATGCTTAAGACCATGCATTAGATTTTTGATAATTTGTAATATTTATGTGTTTACGTTGTGTACGTAAACGTAACGTAGCGTACGTAAATGATACCTACCGAAACCTACTAGCAATCATGTTCAAACCATAATAAGGGTTCTTTTGCTTCGCACTATTAATCTTATCTTTTCCCTAAGTCCGTCTCTAACAGTATTTTTCCTAATGCATGTATAGTAGAGTAGGAAAGATTATAATAATCTGCAGACCACGATCGTAGGTCTGCATTAACCTACAAAAACAGCCACTTACCAAACTCACCCACAACTTCACTCTAATCACTTAAACCTTTCTCTAGGCTAGCAGACCATCCAACGTGCTATCGATCTCCAATCACCCGTGAGCCGAAAAAGTGCGGTCTGTAAGCGGTTTATCACTTGGCAACTAAACCCGATTGATCGAGTTAAGCTCCAAGATTCGAACAATTGGAGATGCGTCGTCGTCGTCCCGCATTCGTTTGCAGCACGTGACGTGGCTGCTAAACAGAATGTAGAGGAAGAAATATACAAAGTTGATAGTTGTGAGTTGTTTAGGGTGGAAGAGACGGGGACGATACGATTCACAGACAGGAACGATTTTGACATCGGACCTTCATGGTCCCTCTCGCAGTTACAAGGTTATGCAGAAGTAGACAATTTGGTGGAAAGGAATGTTGTAGCAAACGGAGAGCACTGTTTATCCCTACACAGGCTGTACATTACAGACCTAATTCTAATAATATCATGAACTATTAAAAGAGAAAAATTTGTATACATATATTTGTCGAAAACGGCTCTAACAATTTTGATGAAACTTGCAATATAGAAGTGAAATTTCCGGATTTTTTCATCGTATCGTATAAAAATCCCCCGCACTCAAGCGGCTCACTACAAACTCGGCTGGAGTGTCTCTAACAAGCGGCCACGGACCCGCAAATACGGATTTACTTAAGTTTGTCCATTTTGTCCACTTTGCTTACTAAACTATTATGATAATCGGTTCCAGTGGCTAGCGGTTTGTATATTATTTTCGGTATATTTTTGAAAGATGATACGATATATTGAGGATGATTGGATTTTATTATGATCTCCGCTTTTTCAGCATCCTGAAGGCATTACGTATATACCGATCTTGATGATTTATCAGAACCTATAATTACAGGCAACGTTGTATGAGTTTAAGTTGGTTCAAAGTGCGACAACATTCAGGGCAAATTCGAATCAATGCAAATTCTTTACCTTCACCACGAATTTTTCATGTAAATGTGAAATATTCCAACAAAGTCAAAGCTTTCCGTAAAATAAGTAAACCTTTGGTATTTTTATTGATTGCTCCACCTTTAAAGGCTCATTATACTTCGAAATTCAGCGGAAAGGCGAGCCAACCCGTCAAATTTGAATTTCCTTACCGCAAATTAAGAAAAGGAAAGGAGATGTTCTTTCAAGGGGAGTAAGCGAAACAGAAAATGTTATTCGGAATAAAAATGTGACTGACGAATTCAGCTACTTACATATTTTTGCGCCATCAAAAGGAGTCGGTGGTTCTCGAATAATTTTGAATTGAGAATACGCTTTGGCACCAAACGCCTTTTGTGCAATCAATATTCAATGTTGGCAACACTACTCTTCCAAGTTTGAATTTGAAATCAATCATTTGAATTTTCTATCGAAGACGATTCGTGTGTAAATTGGCCGGTATGCAGCTAAGGTATGCAGGGTCAAAGGTTTCTAGTTGTAAACTAAGTTTTCTTAGAGGATCACATACCATATTTAATGCCAAATAAATCGACCCTGACTAGTACCTAACTTTAGGACTCTCACTTTTATATTATAACAATTTCAACTAGATACGATTTCTGATGGTCATCCTGTTATGTTATTAAAATTAGTCTCGTAATTATTACTATCAAATTTAATACCATACGCAAGCACATTGTAATCTTCCAAGTTGTGCACTAAATCTCTGGAGTAAGAGGAACACACCATACACCGCGCTGCTTGAGGGACTAAACAAGTTCCCCATTACGAAAGCCCTAAATGACCGGGCATTTAGGGCTTTCGTAATGGGGAACTTGTGTTACCCAATCAATTCCTCTTTGATAAAAATACAAAATCCAACTTCACGAGGGTCGCCGATGCAAGGGGTTGTGCCCCGCAGAGCTGGTCATCTTCACGGATGGATCCAAAACAGATAGTCAGTCGCCCAGGTGCTGGAATGTTCTCGGGAGACTTCTACATGCACATAGCCACACCATTGGGGTCCATAACATAGTGTTCCTGGCCGAATGCATGGACGTTTCTCTAGCCGCTACAGCCATCATGGCCAAGGAAGTTAAGGACCACTCAATCCACATACTCTCAGACAGCATGGCTATCCTGCAAGTACTAAATAGTCACACAGTGGAGTCGTATATTACGAGTGCCACCAGCGTCTCAACTAGGTGGGTAGACTCAATAATATAACCATTCAATGGTTCTATGGATGTTGGCTATGCAAAGACGGCGATGCAGCCGACGAACTTGCCAGAACGGGGTCGAGCATGGCACCAGTGCGACCAGAACCCATAGTGCCGCTCCTCTACGGGTCTTTAAGGAGTCTGGTAAAGAAACTTACCAGGGACCAACATTACAAACTATGGTCGGACCAAGTTGAGTATAAGCAGGCTAAGAAAGCACTTTCTAGAACTGATGGTCGTTTCACAAAACAGGTTCTCCGACTAAATAAACAACAGCTGCGTACAGTAACAGCAGCTATAACTGGCCACGGGTCACTAAATAAACACCTCTTTGTCATAGGAGTCACAGACAGTCCGCTGTGCAGGGCCTGCATGGAGGACGACGAGACAGCAGCTCATGTGCTTCTAAACTGCCCGGTGGTCGCCGCATACAGCACTACTTCGGTAACCGAGATACCGTCCGTGAGGTTATCAGTAACACCAAGGTGGTGCTGGCTTTCTTTGAGGAGTTGGGGTGGATCCAATAATCGATTTTCCCAACCATACGCAAAATACTCGTATTGACGTGGAGTTACGGAGACCAGCCCGTATTGCCTATTAGTCTTACAAGTTGCTCCAAAACATTCGGTTTTCCGCCATATAAATTTAGCGCTGTATTCTCCCAGTGCTAGAAAATTAATCCTTTGCTTCAATATCCCTTGTCCTTGTATTGCTGATCTGGCCATCGGTATAGTCCGGCTCCAAAGTACCTTCATCGAGCTAACAGCTAACACAGCACAGCTAACACAGCTAACTGTAAAGACTGTCCGGTACTGGTTACAACAAAAACTTCCCAGTACTGCCATCTATTCTGTCAAAGCTTACCTAACTAGCTACACCTTAAGTTTGAACCATGGTTGAACAAAGGCTAAAATGTAGGGTCCACCCTTTTGGGGCAGCCTCTCGCAGAAACGTTCACCCTAACAACAGTAGATAGCGTTGTTCACAAATTTTTCCAACGCGACGTCTGCCGAGCTGTTACAGAACTATTTTACAAAACTTTCGGATAGCGCAGCGCCATCTAATGTCCATATTTGAAACTACACAGACTACACACGCTGTTGTGCACTGAGCTTTGTTCGAGCATTTGATACCCTAGCCGCTCCATGGGGTCGCGTGCAAAGAGCTTTCGTTGTGATGAGATTTTGTAGAAATTTAAAGATAGATGGCGCTGTGTGTCGTGATGTAAGATTGTTTTAACTTTTAGAGTTTTTGTTCTTTGTAACCTTTCTTAATTTAGTTGTAACTATTATGATCATTGTTTCATGTTTTCTAACGACACACTCAAACAAATATTTTGGTTAAATTTTAAACTTGATTTCAGTAATTACAAAGTACGCTTACAAACCGTTCCGCGTTCACTTACGTTCTATTAAAAATTGCGTTTCAATAATTAAACTTGTAATTTCAACCATTACTTTAATTTAATGATTTTGCCGATTCTATTATTGTTTTAAGTTAGCAATAACTTATGAGGCCAAAAGTGGCATTTTTGATAAATACCTACTTACATAGTATGTTATTTGCCACATAACAAAACCAAATTTGTCTTCCAATTAACGATCTTCACACGCTAATTTCTCTCCTAACACATTTAAAACATTCTGTTTGTTCTTCAATTGTTTCAATTTCTAGTCTCATTAGAACAAAAAATTAAAGGAGGAAACGTAATTAATATTAATTGGTACGCATCCTATGGCCCCGTATGGCCCATACAATGTATCACCATGATGTATGGGGTAGCTTGTAGCTTCATTCTCCTGTTCTCCATCTCCAGTAACCCGCGGACTGCCGCAACGCGCGCACGTTCATTCCCATTCGTTTGTTTTTCGAAAAACATCGCGATAAACACTGAATGAAGTTTTAGTGAATTCTTGATCAGTGATGATTTTGAAAAGGACTTTGAGGATTTTGTTCTTGCTTATCATGTGTGCTAGAAGTGTCATGAATGGAGGTGAGATTAGTATTCTTTGCTATTTATCTGATTTTAAAATGAGTGATATTTATATACTGGTCATTTTGTTTTTAAGGGGAGCTTTTTGTATCAACCCTTTGACCACTTGAGTCATACGCGAGGGAGCGATTGTAGGACTGCAGCTGTTTAAAAAATATAATACTTGTAGTGGGTGTATATCTTTAATTTTACAATGATTGTAGTTGGTTTCGTTTCATTAAAATTAGAAAACGGTTGTCAAAGCTTTTTCATATAAAACTTTGACGGCCTTATTACAAAACGAGGTTTTTCTACTGCCATGGTTTAAACCATCGAGCCAGTTTTTGTAATAAGAACCTAGCTGTGATAGAAAATACAGTTCTTACAAAACTGACAATTTAGTCCGGTACTAAGTTGTCAGTTTTGTAAAACTGACAACTGAATGTGTCGGAATAAAGTTCAAAATTTAAAAAAGGGTCCATGGTTTAAACCTGGGTTTGAAGATGAACCTTGTTTTGTAATAAGGCGGTGAAAGTTTGATTCAGGCGTCGAAAGTACGATTCAAGACCTAGCTATCTACACATAATCCGAATAAGTAAAATCTTCCCTAGATTAGGTATTCCTCGGAGCTTTTTGTATCAACCCTTTGACCGATTGAGTCATACGTGAGGGAGCGATTGTAGGAATGCAGCTGTTTAAAAAATATAATAGTGGGTGTATATATTTAATTTTACAATGATCGGAGTTGGTTTCGTTTCATTAAAATTACAAAACGGTTGTCAAAGCTTTTTCATCTAAAACTTTGAAATTTTGATTTAGGCGTCGAAAGTACGATACAAGACCTAAAGGCTTAGCTACCTACACATAATCCAAATAATTATAATGTATTATCACCCATAGATTAGGTATTCCTTGTACTGGAATAGTCATAACACAAATCCAATTGGTTTTTGAGGACTATAATGCCTGAAAATGTTATCAATTCAAATGTAGTACCTAGTAACATTTAAGAATGGTGTCTATACCATTCATACTTTAAGCAACACATACCTACTTACCTAATGATACATGAACGGACGTCTAAGTGTAACAGGCTATTGAGAACAGTAGCCACAAGATTATACCACTAATTGAATCGATTACCACTTGAACTCATCCAATTATAACGTAAAGGATGTACGCTTCAATTATAATTGTAATGGCGTAGCAAAGACTGTTTATGAACATATCCTTTATATAATTCATATCTAAACTTAATAGATCTTAAATGGTATCAAATGGGCTACCGCTAAACATGGGCCACAAATATTAATAAGGGATACCTATACAGTTATATTCCCGACGATTTATTGGTGATCGCATATATTATTATTAGCAGATAAAGAAGACGCTGCAGCTTCTTTTGCGGTAATTCCATGGTCACCTTAATGTATACCCACGAGTAAAGAGTAGTTCCCTATTTTTTATCGGGTAGGTAACCACGAGCCAGAAATTCCTTTGACCTAATGAGCAAGTCAAACCCGATACCATTAAGGGTATTTAAAAAAAGGAAATGGATGTAAAGATCAAACAGGAGCCTTGATCTAGTACTAAATTCTAACTAAATGTGGCTAGAATGAAAGCCGAACGTTACAATGATGAGAAAAATCAATAGAGATGATTCAGAGATACAATATCAGCCCGCAGACCCACAGCTGAATATGATGCCTGTCAGTTGTCGTAGTTACAATGAATCTCGGTGAGATAAAGCCGTAATCCCCTCGGATGACAAGATTTGTAATTTGAGTAGCTATTGTGATGAATGCAGCTGCCTATACACCTGAGTTATACTCTAATTTCATGTAGGTACTTACTAGTGTACAATACAGTTATTTTATCTTTGTAATCTCGCTGTTCAATTTGACGTTTCTTGGACTTCACAATTTCTGTAGCGACTATATCTATTTTATAATGTGGTTTCTGGAATAGGCATACTTCAAAAACGTGAAACGCCCTTCTAGTCTGTATCATTGGGGGTCTCGGATCAGTTAGATATTGAGAGTGTTCACTGTCAATAGTGATTAAAACGAACAATAGCCCAAGTCAGCCTAGCGCGGATTTGTAAGCAAGAGGTCGTGAGTTCGATCCCCACCCCACGTACCACTGTTGACGTGAAATTGCCCCTAGCACAAACATTCACCAACCCTATTAATCTTTGAAAAAAGGTTTACCAAGGTAATTAATATAAGCGGTTCAATCTAAGGCTCGGTACTAAAAATCACTTGTATTTTCTTGGCATGATAGGTACTCTCCTTACCAATCATATCACATGTAATATACTCTGCATAATATAAGGACTGGAGCTGATACTGACAGGATGTCAATCCATCGCTTACGCGCGCAGTAACTCGTTCCTCTCGGGACCAACACTTGCGCGGAATAATAAGCAGCAGATACATTCCATATTTTCATTCATATCGGTAACGACGTACTGTGAATGTAATCAATCGGAGAGCTGCGGCGTTAACATATCGGATAGGTTCATTTACGATTTGTGTCCTTTTGCCTGCATCACTTATTAGCTTACGTAGTTAGACTGGTATATGTTGATAGACTGTTAGATCATCAACATGATCATCCGTCATTAACATTAGAAGATGGCAGATGACCATTTGAAATGTAAAAAAAAAGAACGGGAATATTTAGTGATATTTGTGGTTTTTTAAACATTTCTTGTTCATAGCTGTCTTCTGTTTAGTTGTCTGAACTACATAGTCTAGTAGTATATACCTATCTGTAAATCATAAAGTATCTATATCAGTTTCTTCCCACCCATCTCTTTCTCAGCACTGAAAGCCTTGGTTTCCAGTTTTCTTTGTCAATACCCATCATGCATTTTGTGTACCTAGCTATCGTTTGATCTTCTCAATCCGAAGGGAGGCCAGATTTTCACAGTATGGAGTTATTAGAGTGATAGATGCTGCTTATCCACTTCACATAATCCCTGAGTCGCCACTTATGACGCCTTGGGTGGCGTTAAACCCAAGAGCGGAGAGAGGTTGAGGGGAAGCCTGACGAAGGGTCACACTATATTGAGACAGAAATTGATTTGAAGAGTTTTATAGATATAATACTCTTTATTACACACCATAACTAATTTAAGAGTTACATTATGGTCTTACAAGTTTTAGCAGTATGGTTTCCTATTTCAGAATGTTAACCAATCACAAAAATTGTGGCCAACTCAAAACTAACACAATTAATATGACATTTGATAGCTTACGACAATATCGTACAGCTTTGTCTATAGTGACCAGAAAACTATGAATAATACCTATACCTATAAATAATATTTAATCAAAAGCTTAATATATAATTATGCCAATTCCATCAGATTTAAAACTTTAAATTTCTATTAAGTCAGAAATAAACATACCTGTTCCTAATAATTACATAATAACACCGCCTAATTGAGAGCAAAGCAGTGGTGGCTCAGTGGTAACGGCCGCGATTTACGAGTTGTATAGGTCGTGGGTACATACGAACCCTGACAGGCGCTTTACTTTGTGTAAATTATTTCATCACCACTGCTCTCAAAACGGTGAAGGAAAACATGTGACATCTACCAACCCGCACTGGGCCCGCGTGGATTACTGTCCACTCCCTCTCACAGAGAGGAAGCCTGAATCCCAGTAGTGGAAAAATTAAAGGCCACCTAATTTGCCAAAAGTAGGTAATAAATTCTGACGTAATATCCCGTATTCATAATCCAACACGGTTTAAAAGGAAGTGACGCAACAAGACTTAGTTACTTACATGGAGTTAACATCCTAAATTTATTAAAGCCAATTGCGAGACGAGTTTCATCCTCTTTGATTACCAGACCAATGTGCAGTGGTAAGACGAGTAAACGGTTAGCTAAACCGTTTTTGTCGCCGTTGTACGTTGGGTTAATGTTAATTGGTTCTTTTTACGATTGGATGATTATTTGCAAAGCGCCCTTATATGGTTGAGATGTGACATTAAGAGTTGTTTTGATCGAATCTAACTACTGAAAAAGTGGCGTTTATGTGCCTAATTAAAATAAATGATTTGACTTTGACTTCTGACATTTTATAATTCCATGTGTCATTGATTAGGGAAATAAATCATTTCAACAAAAACACGTGTGCCTAACTGTGCTTCTAAAGTTTTTAAACACGAAAGGTGTGACCACGAGGAGCTCGTGGCTAAGTTATAACAGCCGCACGTCGATGCATCTGGTCTGGTGGTCTACGCTTGCCGGGGTTGGTCCGTGGATGGGTCCATCTTTACATACCAAGACTCCTCCTTGCCTCGAAAAGCTCGTTAAACTTTTCTTTATATCTGGACTTTAAAAGAGACTGTGACCTCTGAGTTTGTTTCGGCCTTTCTTCTCCGAATAATCATATAGGAAACGCTGACCTCATCTCGTTTAAAAAAATATGATTGACGTGTAAAAGTGTTTGTACAAACCTACTAACAGAAATACAATCAAGTATCATTATCATTTAACCGTTAGGTCCCGACTGTCATTCGTGGATCATTGACAGTCGTTACGGGTCGTCAGAAGCCCGAAAGTCTGACAACCAGTCTTATCGCATTAACCAGTTACTGGGTTGTGGAAGTCAGATGGGCAGTTACTCCAAGTAAAATACTGGTATTCAGCTGCATCCGGTTAGACTGGAAGCCAACCCCAACATAGTTGGGAATAGGCTAGGCAGATTGATTTTTTAGGTGTGACCAGGACAGAATATATACATACAAAAGAGACAGAATTGATATAAAAAATTAATGAAGCGATGTGAGTCTACAAGTCAAGATAATCTTCATGCTACAGATATTTGATATGGTTTTGTTGAAGTCATATTTTACGTGAACTTTATCGTTTCTGAGTCATAAAACTCTACGCTTATGACTCCTGAAATCATAACTTATTTAATAGCTTTGTTTACCTCGTAAAACCTCATCTTGAAGCAGGTTGACATCACTATATTCAAGTACCAATTACACTAAGTTTTTATAGTCGTCAGCTTGTTTATTGGATAATCATAAAATTACATTGTATGAGTGCTTCAATTACATGTCTAAAAATAAGTGTAAAGACAAGCGGAACGACTGCTGCAACCAGTCGCAGTTTAAAAATAAGTGTAAAGACAAGCGGAACGACTGCTGCAACCAGTCGCAGTTTAAAAATAAGTGTAAAGACAAGCGGAACGACTGCTGCAACCAGTCGCAGTCTAAAGACAAGCGGAACGACTGCTGCAACCAGTCGCAGTTTAAAAATAAGTGTAAAGACAAGCGGAACGACTGCTGCAACCAGTCGCAGTTTAAAAATAAGTGTAAAGACAAGCGGAACGACTGCTGCAACCAGTCGCAGTCTAAAGACAAGCGGAACGACTGCTGCAACCAGTCGCAGTTTAAAAATAAGTGTAAAGACAAGCGGAACGACTGCTGCAACCAGTCGCAGTCTAAAGACAAGCGGAACGACTGCTGCAACCAGTCGCAGTTTAAAAATAAGTGTAAAGACAAGCGGAACGACTGCTGCAACCAGTCGCAGTTTTCAATTACAGGGTTGGGACACGCAATTGCGATTATTTTCATTACCACATTTTAAAATCATAAGTGGTTCGAAATTGTTATGGTAATCGGGATATTTTTAGTCTGTTTACAACTTTATGGTAGGTTTGCCATTTGCTAGTGCCTCCTGCTTGTCAGGGGTAACACGTTTATGACCATTATAAAAAAAAATATAATAAATAAATTAGAAGCTAAACTGATTCAACAAACAGACAACTCATGAAAATAAACTACCTAGTATGTTTCAATTGGCGACAAAACTTTAAAAAAAGACCCCTTCGCGATCTAGATAAAGGTTAACGTAAATGTCATGTATGTATTTAATAAGCTCTTAAAAAACCACCTTATCAAAAACAAAACAGTTTTCACACTACGCTGGCTCCATCTGCATAATCATTTTGAGTCGTGGTTCGTTTCGGTGCGGTCCGGGGCGCGCCGCGCCGTTCAAATCACTTTAGTCGTACACTTCATTCACTGTTCTGCCACAATGTGCGCGCACCCTAATACAGAACAGATGGATACAGAAGGTCAGCACCACACATTTAGCGAAAACGCAAGAGTACAGACACGGCACACGTACATCGAGCGGCATTTGTTTGATGAGACAGTTTGATATCTCCGTACACGTTAATGGTCTATTCCAAACGTATCTGATGAAAGTGTATAATATATGTTACCGGCAATCTGTATAATACAGGTATTCTATACAATACCTAGGCAATGTATAGAATACCTGGGGCGTCCAGGCAATGTATGAAATATTATGAATATTAATGTCCGTTACATACTTTGCCTAGGGAATGTATACAATTCCCAGGGATTGTATAGAGTACCTGCTGGTCCACCGGCAATGTGTAAAGTAAATACATTATGGTCTGTATTTTTCAATGTTAGGTGCTTTTTGTCTCCAACCAGCGGTTTTAGTTAGGAAGAGCTCGTGGCTAAGTTATAACAGCCGCACGGGTCGATCCATCAGGTTAAGCTACGCTTGCCGCGGTTGGTCCGTGGATGGGTGACCATCTTTACATACCAAGACTCCTCCGTGCCTCGGGAAGCACGTTAAGCCGTTGGTCCCGGCTGTCATTTGTACATCTTTGACAGTCGTTACGGGTCGTCAAAATCCCGAAAGTCTGACAACCAGTCTTACCAAGGGGTATCGTATTGCCCAGTTACTGGGTTGTAGAGTTCAGATAGGCAGTTGCTTCATGTAAAATACTGATATTCAGCTGCATCCGGTTGGACTGGAAGCCGACCCCAACGTATAGTTGGGAAAAGGCTAGGCAGATTGAAATATATAGGTGCAAAAACTGCCACAGAATCGAGTTAGCCAACCCCGACTCTACGTGGAACTTGTTTGGCCTATCTCAAATAGAGAAAGAGTGTTTTTTAGAGCCGGGGGTGCATAAGGAGAGCAGGCTCCGCCCGCAGCAATAAGGCAAGCATAGGTGCTTGCGCCTTATTACGCAAGGGCGAAGAGGCTGCACTTCCCGTAGCGCCGGAGAAGTTGCGATTCTCAACTTGGTAGCAGCAGGCTAGGCACCTACAACAAATACAATGCCAATGGCAATGTCTTTACAACACCTTGTTTTGTTCGGAGTTGATAATAAAGTTCGTCATCTGTTTTTTTTAAGACGTATATATCTGCCTAGCTTTTTCCCAACTATGTGGGGGTCGGCTTCCAGTCTAACCGTATGCAGCTGAATACTAGTATTTTACATGGAGAGACTGCCTATCTGACTTCCATAACCCAGTAACTGAGTAATAAGATACCCCTTGGTAAGACTGGTTGTCAGACTAAAAGGGCTGCTGACGACCCGTAACGACTATCAAAGATCCACGAATGACAGCCAGGACCAACGGCTTAACGTGCTTTCCGAGGCACGGAGGAGTCTCGGTATGTAAAGATGGTCACCTATCCACGGACCAACCGCGGCAATCGTAGCTTAACCTGTTGGATCGACCCGTGCGGCTGTTATTATTTAGCCACGAGCTGCTCTAGAAGACTACAGCTAGTATATTGCGAGCACATAGTATATTACACACATTGCCGGCTGCGCATTCGGTACTGTATAGAATGCCTAGGCAAAGTATAAAATCAATAATATTTCATACATTACCTAAATGTTTCAGGCATTCTATACATTGCCTAGGTATTGTATAGAATACCGGATTATACAGATTGCCGGTAACATATACAAACCACGGATACAAACTCTTAGGTTAAATTCTTAGCCAATCACACACTAAAGGGAATTAGTAACATATTCATTTGCTTTTGGATGTTTTAACTATGCCATTTATCCAACAATTATTGTTTGAATACGAGTATCATTATTGAATTGTAATACAAAAATCATCGATGACAATTTTGAGGTTATTAAATTAACCTCAATTGTCAATTGTCAATTCATTCAATCATTGTAAAACAATGTTTAAGGTGATTTCTAATTACAATTTCAGGTTTATGTATTCAAATAATCAAATAAAAGCACTCAATTTGTAAGTGGAGCTACTAATGGGCATCCACCCACAGGTCTGTACGTTCTGATCCATGTGTTTACATTTTCATCAGATTTTGGAACAAGGTACATGAGTGCGTGCATCGGTTTCGGCTCGTAAGGAGCCGGCCTTCTGTGCTTATCTATTCTGTATTGTATGTATTCCTAACACTGTTTGTGGCAAGTCTGTGTACGATTATAACGCGTCGTTGATTTCTGTGTGTAACCGACCGTTTGGGATTGACAGGTGGTTAAGGATATTGAGTCGGATAGCGATAGCCTTTAGTAGTAATGGTGAATTTAATGATGTGATTGGGCTTAGAATGTTTGATATGGCAGTGTTATTGTTCGATTGCAGGTAAGCGTTATGTATGGCTTATGGTACATTGCCACCAAAATTCCCTGAACTAGTATTGTTCAGTCTTCTACGTATTGTTTTGTGAACAGCTGTATTAGCTGTAGGAACAGAATATCAACACTGCCGCCAATATCTAATTTACACAGCGAATACAGAAAAGGGACACTTAATAAATAACATCATATTCTAAAGAAAATACATTTTAATATTCTAGGTTTATATATTATGTTACATTTATTTCGAAAACTATTTCTAGTAGCTAGTAGTTCTTACTAGTCATAGGTAACTGCTCAATTAATTTATGTAAGATCAAAACAGTAATTTATTCATACATGTAACTACTATATCATGCTCACTGAATCATCTATGGGCAACCTTGATTACGCCATTATCTAGTCTACTTTTGTAACACAGATATGCGCGCTTAAATATTTATGATCTTGGTTAAAAACATGCAGTAGCACCGACCGGGCTTACTCGCTGTAATCTTAACTATTTATCAACGAAAAGACGGCTACCTGATGTGGGCTAAATGCGCTCTTTGATATACCGACGAAACTAAAATGTTTAGTATTTTTAATAGAATCCTTATCTACTTGATACATAAATCTTAAAATTAAATGCAGTTTTCATTTGACCAGTGCTTAAACCATCACCATTCTTTATGACATTTCTAATGTTTTCAGCTTAGTGACGGATAAGATATGAACCCACTTTGCATAAAGAAAAAGTCAATAGTAATAAATCAAAGTCATATGAGGCACACCAGTGGGACAGTATGGGCTCAGGAAGGAAAACCAACGTTTAACAAACTAAGATTTAAGAAATAAATTATCCTCAACTAAGTTGTCAACTTGTTTCAGACCCAGAACACACAACAAAAGAAACGAGACCAGAATACATACACCCGGAAGGTCTTCTAAACTTCGATCCATATCTCTCCGACTTCAAAGCAGATACTGAAGAAGAAGACGACTATATACCTTTACCAGAAAACGATGAAACGTTAGATGGACTACCAATATTCCTTTTAGAACCTAAAAACTCATATGTCCTTAGAAATAGACCAGCTAATCTGCTTTGTAGAGCAGCCAATGCTCTTCAAGTTTATTTTAAATGCAATGATGTAAGGTCTGATAAAACTGTTCAACTAGAACATGTGGACCCTCATAATGGAGTAAGGGTTGTTGAAGCAGAACTCAATGTGACGAGAAATGAGCTGGATGGAGCCAATAAGAAGTACAGCTGTGAGTGTTACGCGTGGAACAGTAAAGGCAGGATAAGGAGTCAGGGTGTTTTGATTGAATTTGCTTGTAAGTATATCTAATGTCTTAGAATTCTATATTTTGTTGGGCATGAATAAATCATGAACAATATATTAATTATTGCATGATTTTCGGCTAATCAATTATGGAATCTGCAGTCTTTAACGTACGTTTTTCCAATTAGTACCATGTATAATATGTAATTCTGCTGTAAGTACCTCTAAATAAAAACAAACCTATTATTATTTAAAACCCATGCTCCTACCACAGTTGGTCCTACTTTTAACCGACTCGTATGCACCATTCACAATGTCGTTTGGCAAATTCTCCCGCCAAGAAGTGTTTTCCCCAGCCAACTGGGTCTACGTGCCAAGTTAGCTGTAAACTTTGAACACTAGACTTTAGTGCATTGTTTTCCAAGTTAAAACTTTGGGGACACTAAAGTTTAAGCTAAAAAGTGCCGTTTGGAATTTAAAATTTTATGTTAGTTTTTTTAAAGTGGAAAGCAACTAAAATCGTGCTCAAGCCTATAATTATAACACAGAAAGTAATTAAACATCTTAATCTCATGAGATAGACAGTAATTAAGTATTAAAAACAGAGAATAAAAGTTATTTATTGCTTAGCAACCCACTATCAAGCGTAGGACTGCTACATATTAATAAGGGTACCTACAATCTACATACGTTTACGTCAAATCAAGTGAATTTAGAATTCATGCGGTCTAATGATACAGCCCTTAGGAGGGATACCAATTTCAGAGAGCATAATACGTTATCAGTAGAATTACCGGTTGCTGCTCATAAATTTGAAAAATAAAAACTTTAAAAGGCGGTTCTCATCAACTCCCTGCAATGTGATAGCATGAATTTGGGAACACAGAATTATGATTGATCAGTTGATCACAGTCCCATCGAACAAATATTTTTTGTTTCCTCTTTAAAAACATTCACCGTTAACCGGAGCACGCCCTTTCTCATAAATATTCCTCATCCAACAGGTAAAATTAAAAACTTTACGACCATCATAAGCAGAACTAAGAACCGTGCCGCGTTCATTTTTGTTTTCATTAATATATTTTGTTTCTACAAGTTAATAGTTTCCGCTGCTTAACGATGTACTCGTTGATATCATTAACATTCGAATGTTTCTATTATTTGTAAACGATACGCCTGGAGCAGTTTTGAGACCAACATTTTTATAAATTATGCTAACGAGAAGGTTTATCAATTTTATAGAAATGTTCTGGTATTGAAAGTTATGACATAATCGGAGGGCCGCGGGCAGAGTTATATCCATTGGAATAACTGTAATAAAATATTATGTAGTACCAAAAAGTGAACATGGTGTAGACAGCTATAGATTTTTGAACCGAAGCCGACACTAAAATTCGTATATAGCCTGAATGCGTACAATGACTAGCCATCAACACTAGTTAAGCAAGACAACTTTGAATCAATATTCCCTACATCAAGTCACAAAAACAAGTTATACGGCGCTTTAAGACTAATTTAATTTAATTTACCCTTCTTAGCCTTTTATGCAATGAACTGAATTGTAAGCAGTCACACGAGTTATGTCAAAGAAGACTCGTATAACAGTATCGTGTTAGGTTTACAGGGCTAGTAAGCGACGCAACCTCGCTTACTAGTACTTAAACTTGTTTTTGTCTCTTGGAACCTGTGCTTATGTCTTACAGTTTAGTACTATGTCTATTATAGACTATCTTTGTAGGTAATAGCTATGTTTCTTACTTATATCTTGTTTTGATGGAACCTATAGTTGGCTCTGTAGCAAGTAAGTGTGAGGATAGCAGCTTCTTAATGCATGATATAGCAAACTTGTGCTTCGGGATTGAAATATCGTTGCCCTATATGACAACAAACCTTGATTATTATCATCGAAGACTTGAATTTGAAATTCAATTGTACTTTGTCGCATGAAACGATAATATAATGAAGCTCACTCATAATAACTTTATAATTAAATCTCGACGGTACCTACTTCGAAAATAAAATAAAACAACAGACAAACGTAACACAAAACGTAACGCATAAATTGTAACAATAAGAAGAAGGACGAAAATAAAGTGGAGTGCAGACAATTAAGGGCCACGCCTATTGTCTAGAAATAAACACCCCACGCCACGACTCGACACGCCATGTTAACGAAATAAATGTTCAACAAAATGACACTTCAGAAAGATGGAATAATTTAACGACTTTATTACTTTTCAATTGAGCTGAAGATGTGTGTAGGTTTGGACTAGTGGAAAGGATGTGGGACGCAAGGGAGAAAATAGAATGTTAAAGTATCAACTTAGGACTGGTAAAATTGGAGAAAACAAATATATTGTTCTAGATTCTTTTATAAATTCCACTCAAAGTGAGAGCAATTAGGTTCAAAAATAAGTGCAAGTGGAAACAAATGAAATGAAGAAAGTACGTCTTGAAAAAGTGAGATGTCGATAATAGTGTATCGCCCTCAGAAACAGTTTCGCTTACTATTAATTTCCAGATCGTTGTGTATTTATCGAAAAACTCAACTTTTAACGATACAGCTCGAAGTTAGGTGGGCAAAATTTTTTACGACTATTTTTATTTTCATCCCTCGTTTTTTAAGAGGGTGGGTAACGGAACCATTATATGGAGGAAACATTATTTCCGCTCGTTAACTCGAGCACTTTGCACTTTGATGAATGCTCACTAGCTTTCTATTTGTGACATGAGGGTGGATCTACGTTTGTTCTAGTGAAAGTCTCGAACCAAAGTGGTTCGTCAGTTTTCTATTTGCTAATGATTTCACTTGACATATAACTACATGAAATGCGAGTTTCATGCTCGTGTTAGTTGTTGAGCGATCTTTGTTTTCTTTATTGAAAGTAATCGGTTTCTCTTTTCTTATGAAGTCCTGAATCTACCTAAACGGTCTTCGAATCATATTTACGATAACTTTTAGAATACAAATTCACTTACACAGGATTCACTTTATTGTCAATAAACTTACATACTTACATAAACTCACGGCTTCTTCCCATGGGGTTAGGCAGAAACTACAGAACGCCGCCTGCTACGATCCTACATACTTCTTTTGCCTCGTTTACATTAATAAATCTGGTCATATACGCACGCCGGTTACGAGTACTATGCATCTGACCTTTCTGAAGAACATCACCAATTAGGTCACTATATTATGTCTTCCTAGGGCGTTGCCTCCCGGCGTTTCCACTCACATCGGCCTTATACCTTTAAATACCTTTTGTTATTAAACTTCTTTATAAGTCTTGTTCCCAAAAATTATCTTTTGTCCTCCAGACATTAAGAAGCAATTCCTGCAGCAGCCTCTATCCTCAACGATAGAGGCTGGCAGAGGAGTGACCTTCAGATGTGTGCCACCACCAGCCGCTCCACCTCCTGCCATCAAGTGGACTAGGAATGGAGTTACTATTGAACCTACTGTTGAAACTCTTGTGCTGCCAAGAGTCAGTTTGCAGGTAAGGTTCTAATATTTTTTAGAGTATTTATTCTAGCACCCTAATTGCGTAATACATAATCAATCGGAGTTGGTTTCATTTTGACAGTTCAACAACATTCATTGCTTTATTTACGTTGTCGAGCAGACAAATTTTTCGAACGTTATGAAGCAATGGATTAGCAATTTGTTTCAAAATGAAACCAACTCCGATCGATAATGTGTTACGCAATTAGGGTGCTGGTTAGATTATTAATTCTGTGCAAATCTTTTATAAATAAATACACATTTATTGCAGAATAACTTCCATATTTGTTAGTAACAATGTTTATACTTAGTTAGGGATGTGAACTACTTTTAGTATATTGCAAGGTAGAAGGATTGCTTGCATTCGTAACGACTTCCCTAAACCATTATACTGATAAGGCGTCGTAAGTTGTGATACTTACAAAGCGTTTAATAAATATTATAATTGTGCATAGTACATACAGGGATAATCGTCGGGTGGTGCCTTCTCTTCATTTAGTATTGTCTAAGGGGCCTCTGCGAGTTTGCTTCGGCTCCTCGTATGCCTTTCAAAGGTCTGGGACCCCAGGGTCCCGAGATATGTCAAAGACAAATATTATATTAATTTTTAACATTTCTCGGGACCCAGGGGACCCGGACCTTTGAAAGGTGTACGAGGGGCCGAAGACAGATTGCAGAGACCTCGTTTTTACTGAAATAAGGCACCAACCGACTATTATCCTTGTATGCACTTTTCAAGTGCACCGAAAGGACAACCGCCGTTGATGTAGGGCTGTTGCAGGATATATGGAAACAAAGATATTGGATTATGGTTTTGGGGGCTATAGTGGACTGGTTACCCAGATAAGTACCTATGTGTTTTCTGCAACTTGTAAAGACATAATAAAACATCACGCCTTGTTTCCCCGTAGGGTTGGCAGAAGTGTACCTATAGTACAGCCATATATTGCCGGTTATGTTTAAGTCCAACGTTATAGGGGGCGAGCTTAATGCTTTACAATTTTTATAGGCATGTAGTTTGTATTAACTGGAACATATGCACACTTTTGAAGCAGATTTCCATACACAAACTCAAAAGTAGATTTTCATTGATTTACATAATGTCTAGGACATGGCAAACTACACTTGCGTGGCGGAGAACATCGCAGGTCGGCGGGAGTCCGACATCGCTGTTTTGTCTGTGTACGGTATGTTGTCATAACTTTTATATTGTTAGTTATTACTATCACTGTTAGAGCCATTGTGATGGATCTAAGTTATGTAACAGTGTGTTTTTAAACTGGTGCCTTAAAGAGACCTGTTGACATAAGGAGATCACATTCAGAAGTGCAACAATAAAGATTATTTATTATTATATTATAGTACTAGCTGTGCCCGCGACTTCGTTCACGTGCATGTCGGAAAACAATAATGTATCGCTTAGATAAGGTGTAGGTAACCTATTATAACCCCTCCAATGAAAATGAAGAATCTTCCGATGTTGCGTGGTGGGACATAGTGCTTCCCACCAGGCAAGATCGGAAGATTCTTCATTCCTGGGGTTCTCTACCACAGCCCTTTCGAATGCAGTCACTGCGGTTTATAATGACAAAGCGACGAAGTGTCACTTTGATTTTTGAAAATAAATAAATATCAAGGAACTTGCGCATTCATCAAGAGTTGAAAATCCAACAATGTTTTTTCGACGCGCTAGGATTCACCCTGTTGTTATTAGGTTGGATTCTCGAAGCTCGGCTCAACACTGAGAGTTGAAAATCCAATGCCCGATAAAATCCCGCCGCGATATTTTTACGTCCGTGCGAATTACCGAAACTTTAACGGTCTTTAATAAATACTAATAATTATTTTGCATTATGGTACAATACGTGCCACTAAGAGACTTGACACACCACCTGGTTTGCCTTGCGCAGTAGACGACTTATAGGTCTCTTTAGCGGTATGAGGTAGAGAAGGGAAGGGATCGGGCGTCGTCGCCTCATCGCGCAGCGCGGGAGGCGCGGTAGGCCGCCACCGTTCGTCAAGTCTCATCTTTCGTGGCGCGTATTACACCTACCTACCTCACACTAATTCGCGTAAGTACCTACTTCTCTAAATTGATACTCAGCAACTTTTTTTCACATCCCGCGCGATAACCCATGTCACAATATGTAGGTAGGTATATGTAGATACTGCTCGTCATTGAGGAGTTCCGTGACAGTAGGGTTTCTTAGCAGTCCATGATCAGTTGACCACTGCTGTGTTTCATCTTCCGTTCGGTTACCCGTTCACAATAATGTACTACTGGAGTTCCATGGGTTAAGTAGGTATTTACCTTCTTATATTCGAAGTCCATAATTAGTTTACCACGGATAGTAACTACCGAACCAGTAATTTTCTTTGATTTGTACAATAACTAAATCACAGTACGTTTACCTACTGTACATTATTGATGAGTTCAAGTGTCAGATCTTCACCATAGTAAAGGTGTGACATACGAACGGACAGACGCATAGGACGAAATGATAAGAGTTCCCTTCCTATGTGCCGTTTATGTACTAAAAACAGACGAATTGAAAACTTCTTCCTTTTTGAAGTCGGTTTGCTTCAATCTCGTCTCGACCTGTAAAGATAAATTCAGAACCGAAACATCCTACTATATCCCTGAGACTTTTTTTTTGTGGATGGGAAATCATCAAATGACTTCTCCCGCTCTGGGTCGAGCGGAAGGGCGTGTCAGACTTTTACTGACTAAAACCCACCCCCGTGTTCCTTCAGTTGCCTGTGCCAGGGCCACGGTATCTCCTGTGGTATCTCTTTCGCACAACCCGCGACCCCGGCGGCGCTCGCGATCCCTGGGCCCGGACCTGTCCAGAGACCAGAATAGCAATGCATGATCTACCCGAAACCGAAACTATTTTCAATTTTCACTAAGATTATTGTAAAATATTTTATTTAATTCTAAGACCGAAAGAGTGTCACTCTTCTGCGATAAACCATTCAGAAAAAGACGACATTTGCTGAACGCCATCTATCGGATACAGTGGTTAAACTCGAAGCTCGCTCTGCGTACAATAAATACAAAGTGAAACCCAGATTGATTTAAAAGTTGTTATGATTAGGTACTCGTATTACATTATATTACAAAAACGAAAAAAAAATAATTTTACGATTTTTTAAAACAATATTATGGGATTTGAACTCGCACCATGTACCTAGTGCGGTAAACGGTCGCCTGACCTTACCGCTGAATTCTCCAAAGACATATTGTTGAATAGCTGTTCCCTTGCAATCTATAATATTACTGCCCCGCTCCTTTATAAAAATAGCGTGATTATTATGTTCCCAGAGTTAAATTTTGATTAACTAAATAACATGTCATTTTCTGCATTCAATTACGAACAAAAACCTTTTAAAATCAATATTGCTTACCTCCCATAACATACGGCGTGATATTATGTAGCCTAAAGCCTTCCTTGGCTTACAAAGAACATTTTTGATGAATTTCAATTCAATCTATCCAGTAGTTTTGGCGTGAAGCCGTACCATACACACAGACAAACAGACAAAAATTCTAAAAAGTCACTTTTTGTCATCAGTTACGTTTTTCTAACAAAAGCCACTTATTATTTCTCGAAAATTCTCAATGTACAGTTTTTCTTTCGTTACTGTTTTATTATATGTATAGATAGATAGATATCGTAGTAGTGCGTTTACTACAGACATTCATCTCTTATACAGAAACACCCTACCAGTCTACTTCTCCCGGAGGGTTGACTCCACAATCGATTTCAAAATGTTTTTTTTTGTACAAATACCGGAAATGCTATTTTCTAACTTCTATACACCACTTAATATTGATTTCTGTCCAATTTACGTGAATACTTTTCGTATAGTAAACGGCGGCTGGTCAGAATGGTCAGGCTGGGCTCCATGTCGATGTGGCTCGGCTACGAGCGGTCGTCGGCGCTTACGCAGCTGTACCGAGCCTTCCCCAGCCAATGGCGGGGCGCCGTGCAGGGGACACGCCTCACAGAGCGATGAGGATTGTGTTTCATGTCAGAATAGTAAGTGTTGAAGAAATATACGGATTTAATCAATAAAACAATATTTCCTAAAGATTGCCGAGAGATGATAGGAACGGACTAACGGCCTGGTGGGTGGCGGACTTTTAAAGGACAGCAGATAAGTTCTAGATGAGATTAGCATATAGAAGAATAGCATGGGGAATGGGAGGATGCCTAAAAAACAGCCGTGGGGTAAAACAAGGTTGCCAATAATGATAATCTGTCATAATTCCCAATTTGTATTCAAGTTTTTAGGGTTCCGTACCTCAAATGGAAAAACGGAACCCTTATAGGATCACTTCGTTGTCCGTCCGTCTGTCTATCTGTCTGTATGTCTGTCAGTCTGTCAAGACCCTTTTTCTCAGGAACGCAAGAGGTATCAAGTTCAAATTAATATCAAATACGTAGGTCTTTAATCCCTTAGAGTTCAAAAAAAAATCAAGCTTCTAAGTCATCGCACTAAAAAAATACGACCATTTATGCGACATATTTTGATACTCGCAAGTAAGTAATAATGAAATTTGGCAAGAATCAAGGTCACACAGCACAAATAAAGGATAAAACTCCAAAAATTGTTAAGTTGTAATAATAAGTCATAAAAATTTTTTTTTTGGGAAAAGTACCTACAATATTATGTTTGTTTTTGGGATAAATTCTTTTCAACTACGGAACCCTTCATTGTGTATGGTCCGACACGCAATTGGCCGGTTTTTTATCGTGATCAATTTTTTTAGTGTTTGTAACAATTTCAATTTGTAATTTCATGCATCGTATCAAAAATTAAAACAGATGTTTAAAAAAGATTTTGTTTAGGTGGTTCCTGGTCATCATGGAACTCATGGTCTACTTGCAGTGGAGACTGTGTCAGGATACGAAGGAGGGAATGCTCTGGCAATAACTGCCAGGGATCGATACTTCAACACGCTGCCTGTGTTGACGGCCAGTGCACTAGTGGCATGAGTAAGAAACTACATATTCCCAAATAAACGACGTCACTTAGGTATTACTTTATTATTTAAGTAATCCATGTCTTTAAATTGTCATCATCTCAACATCGTCATGTTGTTTAATTTATCATCTACTATAGCTGACCTAACAGACGTTGTCCTGTCCAAACAAAATAAAACAATTCATACAAAATTCTCATAGATCACTTTCAGTTTTCAAGAATTTTCCAGTTTTTCTTTCCGTTAACACTCAGTTCGGACTATTACGAATATTTTAAAACAATTTGCCAAATCGGTCCCGCCGTTCTGAAGTGATGCGCTTACCAACGAACAGCATTTCATTTTTATTTTGCAATTGTAAATTAAATAGCGCAATTGTAAAAAAAATCGGCCGTTCCCTACATTTTGACGAAATATGCGAATATAAAAGAGGAGGCTTGTGTCCCAGAAGTGGGAAAATCATAGGCTGATTAGTCATGCGGACATAAATGTAGGGATCAGCTGATTTCTTTTCGCGATTTCAGGTTTGATCAAAGTTCTTAACCCCTCAAGTGTCTGAGTTTTGCTAATTCTAGACCCAAAACCCCAGCGAGTGGGGAGGGTTGGGGGTTAGTTGCGTACCCCATAGGTTCACAACTACTGATGATGATATTTTTTCCATCGGATGATGTTTTTTTACGTTTATATATATGTGATCTAAGCTTATATACCTATTATGTAAAGTTTTGTCCTTTTGCATACTTGGGGTGCATTTGACACTTAGCTGCGAACTCCATAGGTTCACTATTAATGATGATGATTGGTTTTCCATCGGATGATGTTTTTTTACGTTTATATATATGTGATATAGCTTATATTTTTATGGTTTTTTTTATGCACACATGGGGTGCATTCGACACTTGAGGGGTTAATAATGATGAGTAAAATTCCCCCTAAGGGGTAGTACGTTATTTCGGCCAATCCTGAACCAGTTATTGCTATTTCCATACTCAATACCTTATTCCTTTGACTGCGATCTAATTATATCAATGACTCTAAGTTTCATATCCATTAACCATCATCCATTTAAACATTTAACTCCTTCTATGAGACCATTAAGTTCTTCTACTGTTTCTCAGGGTTCTACACAAACAACACGTCGTTATACGTCGGAGTTGGCATTACAGTCGCTATGCTGATTGCCGGCGTCGCCATCTTGTATGTGTGGTGCAAGTACAGGAGCAGACCTGGCTATTCTGCTGGCAGAATAAGTATGATATCGTCAATATCTTTTTGTTTCTCCTATTACTTCTATACAAACTTTTTTCTTATGTGAATATATAATAAAGCAACATTTTAGTTTTATAATAGACATACCACCATCTAATAGTCCGAGAAATACATTGCATAACGGACTAACACAACAATTTTGCCATTTTCATACTCCGTTACTACGTTACGTTACGGTATTTACGGCCAAAAATGCAATCAAATTAGTGTTGAAATATGGAAAACTTCCATATTTCAAAACTAATTTTACGACGCTCGTAACTTCCTAACCAATATTTTTATCCAACTCTGCTTCAATACAGGGCTAGATAGTGACGATAAAAATTTAAATAATTTTTAGTTTTGGACGTACACCGTCAAACAGATGAGTAATCACCAAACTAAGTTTATATGGAAGAATTAATGAGCGACTAGCATAATTAGTAATTTATACAACACTTTAGGTATACCAAAAACACATTCAGGCAGGGACAAGAGCACGGCGGGGCCCGACTTGACACGCAGCTGCAACGAGTACTGGATGCAGGGTACCGACAACCACTATGACATGCCTCATGTTAGAGACAGGTTAGTATTGTATCCTCATGTACTGGATGCAGGGTACCGACAACCACTATGACATGCCTCATGTTAGAGACAGGTTAGTATTGTATCCTCATGTACTGGGACATTGCTCTGCTCAGTTGTAGTCATAACATTCCAGTCAATGTTGTTTTTGAAACCTAAGGAGTATTTAATCTTGGTAATAAGAGTCTGCTGCTAAATGACTTTATACTTTATCTCGAAGAATATCCTTTTCAGAATCAATTTCATAATTAGGTTGTCTTTGTTGCATCGATCTTTCTTTTTTTTTTGCCGCTCTTTCTTCTCTTTATTGCGCACTGTGAAGATTATTTTACCCAAGCATATCAGTTTCAGTGTACCAACGAACATTCTTATCTTCGAACTTCCAATCATCACATAAGTTTCCCTATCTGGATTTCTGACTAGGTCATAAAAAGCAATATCTTCACATAAACGTCCGAATTCAAATAATATTGCACAATCTATTTTTATAGTTCCGTATATTTCTAATATTTTCCTTTGAATAAAACCTAAAGGGCTCAAGTCCTGCTCACGGTAAAAGAAAAAGGTCGTAACATAATAAGTGATGTTATGAGATATTGTTGTTTGTATAGTAATAACTTTTCACATCCATTTGGTTTATGCGCCATTATTCTTCCACCCCTAGCTATTCGTCCCCATTTGGGAACCGGAGTAGACATCAGTCGTCAGCTGGAAGTAACCATTACGAGATGAAGCCTTACAGCCCTTCCGGGGATTCGGCGTCCAGTTGTTATACCAATTGTGAGTATTTTTGTTGATATAAATAAAGAAAATGAAGGCAATAACGATATTTGAAGCTAGAAATAGAATGTAGGGCTGACTAAAAAAATTCGGCAGATTTTTTGAAAGAATAAAAAAACCTAACCCTAAATCTTTGTGTCATCATACTAAACGATTTTTAAAACCACTTTTATTAAAATAAATATTTAAGTACATGCATCGTTGAAAGTTGTAACTTGATATTTCTTAAAGACAGCTGCTGCATTCTTTGACGTCACTCAAATATAGGACCCCTTATTAAAAAGTCAGTAGACCTTTACAAAGTTTTATATTGGTATTATCTAATCGGCGATCAAGACCGTTGAAAATCAAAAATTTAAGCATCCTTGGTTTTAAATTACCAACACGGGGCCTAAACTGACTACCATCTCTTGAGACAACCCGTATTATGTGCTATACCTACAGTTATAAACTCATAATGCAAGGCTGGGTAATTGTACAGGCTGGGTAATTGTTAGTTAGCTGAGTAATCGCATATCCTGCTTAAGGGCTACCTGTGATTGCTTCTGACCAGTAATTGATAAGTTGGCAGGCACGCCAACTTTTTAGGCTTATTAGGCGGACTAATTTCCATCAATTAGTCGTAAGAGCCAATATTCTACCATAAAAGTTCTAACTCCCGATCTCTTTACAGCCAGAACAATGACATCCAGGTCAAGTGAATGCTCGTCCGCACACGCTGAGCTGGTCACAGCATCACCTACATCAATGTCTAAGGTCGATGTAGCAGTAACGTTACCCACAGGACACCTGGATACCAGCTACAGAGATAAAATATGTTTGACTATTGTCAAGTGATTATGATGATTTTTGAAGGAACTAATGGAAATCTATAAGCTGTTTTTAACATTTTGAAATCTTTTGTGACAAACTTGCCTACTGGAACTTAATGGAAGTTAGATTGACAGTTTAAAAGTGTAGGTACTTATTAATGAAAGGGTGATCCTGCTCTGATTTAAAGCACATAGTGTATGCTATATTATGCTTAATACTATTGTTTACGACTCTCCGTCAGTAGTTTTTGCAATCCTAATACTATTGTTTTCGACTCTTCGTCAGTAGTTTTTGCAATCCTATTGCTTCTTTTGTCATTATTCTTTCTCATCAACCGATTATTTAGGCTTTCCTGTAAAGTAAATACTTACTATTTATTATTGTGTGTGTCGTAAGATTGTCTATAAGTGGGACCAGTTCGTGGATATCACCTGGTATCACGTAGTATCACCTTATTATGAAGTTCGAGCATTCATATCAATAATATTTTCATTCATGTATAGAAATGTGAAAAAAAGGCTCCTAGATCACATTTATGAAATGCTTGATATTTAATTACGTAGTGCATCTTTATAATCATTAACATAACTACTTTGAATACATTGTAAATGTTACCAAGTACCTACTTATTTGATATGCATTTATGTAAGAATGTTTTTCTTATTAGTTCCAGAGGATGTAGGTAGCTAAAAACAGTTCAGTTTGAACGAAAAAGGTTCTATTATCAGACCTGCTGTTAGTTATGTTATTTAGTTCTTCTTTTCTATTTTTGTGGATATTATTATTTTGTTTTTGATTTTGTAGTGATTCTAAAATAAAATTTTATAAATTAGTTAGAATTGGTACAGGTATTAGAAAATAGTCGTTGGATACCGTAAAAATTATAAATATTCGAAATTTGAAGGCCTAATTTAATTTTTAACGTCTATCGAAGATTGTGTGCACTTTGCTAAAATGTATTTGGATATAGATCAATGAAAGTTGATGTTTTTCTAATTTATTATGTAGATGCAATCTTTACAGAAGCTATAGATTTATTTAAATCAATACTTTTCTTTCAAAGACTGAACGAATCAATGAATCAACTGCCAATTTGATATGCATTTATGATTATTGTTTTTTTTTAATACTATAAGCTTTGTTGTATTATGCAACCTGATTGTAATAAATGGAAATATTAATTATTATTATTATTCAGCCAAATCTCACTAGACTAGAACCTGATCATAGCAATAATGAAGAGAATGATGATTAGCCGGCTGGATCAAGGGCCTGATTCAGAAGGCAGTACTCCTCGATACGGCTCGCATGAGAAGGTTCCTGTCTCTGCAGCCCTAACCACCGGTGGCTTGGACCTTGCTCCCGACACCGGCGGACTTCTATTTTTTTAAATATTTTTAAATGTTTTTTTAAATATCTTTTTCTTTAAAAAATATTTAAAAATTTAATGAAATAAGAATTTAAATGAATAAACGACATAATGAAGAGAATTATGAAAATTGTTACAAAAAAAAAAAAAGACACTAACCAAGTTTAGCAAAAAAGTGCTTTTCATGGATCAAAAATGTGTGCCGAGGGAGTTAGCCTTGCTTGCTATGTCCCTAAATGGAAATTCTTTATTAAGTATTCCAATGTTAACATTGGAATAGTTCGCTAAGCTTGTAATATTTTCATTTAATACATTAAGGTGTTTAGTTAAGTATGTAGATACTAACCGAATGTAAATTTTGTATTTAAATCTGTGATATTAAATGAATTAATTTGTAACATTTATTCCGTTTCTTTTATTTGTACTTAGTTACATTGAACCTGTTAAGTTTTGCTAATAGTAGAGGTATAAATTAAGCCGAAATATTCTTATGTTTTGTTGTGTTTTACTTTACTAAAATAAACATGATTTGAAGAAAGCATAGAGACATACATACATAAACTCACGCCTTCTTCCCATGGTGGTAGACAGAAACTACAGAACGCCACCTGCTACGATCCTTACATACTAAAGTACGAGAGGTACTGACCAAAATTTTTGTCTTATCGTTTTACGACCAAAACCGTATAAAATCGATAGATGTGGTTATTCTGAATACAAAAATCCAAATTTCAGAAATTTTTCGCGTCTCGTCTGACCTGACCACACCTTCAAATATGAAAAAAAAATATACCAAACTGTTGCATAGTAATCTGTCTGATTTTCAGAATGTAGTTGAACGATAGATTTTAGATACTGAAAACACAATTTTCAGAAACCAGTAGTTCACACGTACCCGGGAGACCATTTGAGAAAATTAAAAATGAGACAGAAAAAAAACCATAGCAACCCGTCTGAAAATCTTGTTTTCAGATAAACATTGGTTAGTTGATGCGAATACATAAATTTTCAGAAGAAAGTGTGAGCATCGTATGCCTTGAAACCATTTTGAACGTGTCGAATAATTTTACCGATCGGTAATATAAATAGGTAAATAGGTAAAACGGGCTGGTATCCGCAACTCCACGACAATGCGCGTATTTTGCGTATGGGTGGGAAAATCGGTTATTCGATCCACCCCAGCTCCTCAAAGAAGGCCAGCAGCGCCTTGACATTACTGACAACTTCCCGGATGGTACCTGGGTTACCGAAGTACTTTGCCCTGTATGCGGCGACAACCGGGCAGTTTAGAAGCACATGAGCTGCTGTCTCGTCGTCCTCCATGCAGGCCCTGCACAGCGGACTGTCTGTGACTCCTATGACAAAGAGGTGTTTATTAAATGACCCATGGCCAGTTAAAGCAGCAGTAACTGTACGCAGCTGTTGTTTAGTTAGTCGAAGAAACTGTTTCGTGAGGCGGCCATCAATTGTAGGGACTGCTTCCCTAGCCTGCCTACACTCACCTTGGTCCGACCATAGCTTATGATGCTGGTCCCTGGTACGTTTCCTTACCAGAGTGCGCAAGTACCCGAAGGGGAGCGGCACTATGGGTTCAGGTCCCACTGGTGCCAAGCTCGACCCCCTTCTGGCAAGTTCGTCGGCTGCGTCGTTGCCTAGCGAGCCGCTGTGTCCCTTGATCCATTGAATGGTTATATTATTGAGTCTACCCACCTGGTTGAGACGCTGGTGGCACTCGTATATTAGCCCAGAGTCCACTGTGTGACTACTTAGCGCTTGCAGAACTGCCATGCTATCTGAGAGTATGCGGATCGAGTGGTCCTTAACTTCCCTGGCCATGATGGCAGTAGCGGCCAGAGAAATGCCCATGCACTCGGCCTGGAACACCGTGTTATGGACACCCAATGGTGTAGCTATGTGTATGTTGAAGTCCTCCGAGAAGATTCCAGCACCTGTGCCACTACCTGTTTTAGATCCATCCGTGAAGATGCGTAGCTCTGCGGGGCGCAACCCCTCGCATCGACGATCCTCGTGAAGCTGGATCTTGTATTTTTTATTAAAAATAAATTGTTTGGGTACCCGGTCATTTACAGCTTTCGTAATAGGGAACTCCTTGTTGAGTCCCTCAAGCAGCGCGGTGTGTGGTGAGTTAGTCTTACCCCAGAGATCTAGTGCATTAAGACGTACCGCTGCCATCGTTGCTTCCTGCTGTATGAACAGGTGGAGCGGTGGCAAACCCAGCATGGCTTCAACTGCTGCAGTCGGAGTAGTCCTCATGCAGCCCGTAGTTGCCGTGCAGGCTAGTCTTTGCATATGTTGTAGTTTATTGGAGGCTGTAACAAGTTTGGTGCGGGGCCACCAGACCACAGCCCCGTAGGTGATCATGGGGCGGATCACTGCGGTGTACAGCCATAGTATAATTTTCGGGGATAGGCCCCACTTCTTACCTATCATTTTCCTGCACTGCCAGAAGGTGATACAGGCCCTGTTTAGTTTGTTGTCTAAATGACTACTCCAGTTTAACTACGTATGTGTGAACTGAGGGTCCAGACTGGAATCCGCAAAATTTTAATCCTATGATTTAGTAGAAGTCTTAAAACAATTGTAGAAGGAATCTGGGAATTTGTAAACAAATATATTAAAAACTACAGCTCATAAAGTGTGGTCCCTCAATCCTCACACTGCTCACACAACATCAGCCAGATCTCGGAGAGTATCTTAAAAATTAAGGTTTTGTGATTACAGACATTTAGTAAAAAATTTGTAAAGATATTTACTAAATTACAGACTCCAGAGCATTAAAGATAAAAAAAATATAACGTCTAAACGGTGGTCCCTCAGTCCACACAACAAAGGTAATTATTTTAGTGAATATTACCGAATTTAATCAATGAAACCGTTCTTTTTCTACCTAACGATTTAGTAAAAGTCTTAAAACGTTCTGTAAGAAAGAAATGGAACAGAAATATCGACGCAATTTGGAAAATAGCGATTATTAAAACTGGTCCCTCAACCCTCACACCTCTACTGACATATGCGTGTGTAGCTGCTGAACGAAAGAAATATCACAAAGTCTAGTGTACTTAACTTTTAGTAAAAAAATTCTACTAAATACCAGAAAACTCTAATTGTGAATTGCTGTCCTCTTAGCTGAGACAATGTTATTTTAGTAATCCTATGAAAATAGATAGAGTAGTGTCACCACACAATTAAACAAAATGTAGACAGAACTATTAAACTTTTTTTAATACTAGCTGTTGCCCGCGACTTCGTCTGTGATCCAGGATAAAAAGTAGCCTATGTCACAGAATAAATAATAGTACTATGCCTACCTATGTCCTTCTCCAGGTCATGGCCTACTCATGTGCCAAATTTCATCCAAATACGTTGAGCCGTTTTACCGTGAAAGCGAAACAAACAAACAAAGTCACTTTCGCATTTATACCGCTTATCACCGCGGCTTCGCCCGAATGGAAATATCCCACGGGAACGTTCTACCATGATAAAAAGTTATCCTATGTCCTAACTCAGGTGTAGGTCTACCCATGAGCCAAATTTCACGCAAATAAGTTCAGTCGTTTTAGAGTGAAAGCGTAATAAACAAACTCACTTTTAGTTAGGATGACATAAGATGGAATGAAAAAAGGTTGTATGGTTAAATTATTATTATATTATAATACATGTGACGTAAGTATGTGTATTGTTATAGAATGAAAAAGTAGATTAAATAGAAGTAGAAAAAATAGCTACTGTCCTAACGTAAAATTCGAATTATAAACTTCAAAACGAGATATTGACATACTACACAACACCGAAAAAATTAAAAAATTAAATCTTTTAAAGACTTTATGTACTTAAGGCGAAAGCGCCAGGGTAGCCCGCGAAATTCAAAATTTCTTACGTTTTTTGCAATTGTGAGCTTGTATGTTGAATAAAATATGATTCGCGGCCGTAGCTAATATGGCTTTACAGAATTATAATCATTAGAATCAGCAATACAACTCCATAAGTTAGCATTTATCTCAAACCTCATGATTTCATGAAATCGCTAGATTTGAGGTAAATGCTAACTTATGGAGTTGTATTGCTGATTCTAATGATTATAATTCTGTAAAGCCATATTAGCTACGGCCGCGAATCATATTTTAATCAACATACAAGCTCACACTGACCTACAAATTGCAAAAAAACGTAAGAAATTTTTAATTTCGCGGGCTACCCTGGCGCATCAACCTTAACACTTTTCCTGAATAAGTTTCACTAGATGGCCCGCTTTTGTTTAATAAAAATGCTATAATAAAGCATTTTCATTAGTTATACCGTAAACTCTCTTACACTTTTTACATTATTCAGACCATTAAGATTATATACACTATTTATATTATTGACATTATTTATGTGACAAATCAAAAACCACAACTTGATGAGGTTGCGTTGTTTTATTACAGAGTTCATGTGGCCTCTTTCCGCCTTCATCATCAGACCATAGACATCATCTACTAATAAAGTACTTACTTGTCAAAGTCAAAATCAAAATCATCATTTATTTAAAATGATTTATTTGAAAAGCACGTCAAAATTAAAAAAAATAAATAGAATGAATTGTAGTCGCTTCGTTGCCACTAATTCCATTATTTGTTCCATGATGGAACTAGTGATAATTTTGTATTGCCACTAGTTCCATTTTGAATGAATCTGAAAATAATGGAACTTTTAGAGGGTGCTGAAAACGATACTGAGGGCGAAATGAAAATCCAAGATGGCGGCTGCGAAAATTTCCTAATTTTTCGTCATGGGTGTCGTTTCCATGGTTTGAGAAGGTACTGAAAACGATACTAATGTCAAAATGAAAATTCAAGATGGCGCCTGCTAAAATTTCCTCATTTTTCGTCATGGGTGTCGTTTCCATGCTTTTTGATGTCGCTGAAAACGATACTGATGTCAAAATGAAAATCCAAGATGGCGGCTGCTAAAATTTCCTAATTTTTCGTCATGGGTGTCGTTTCCATGGTTTGAGAAGGTACTGGAAACGATACTAATGTCAAAATGAAAATTCAAGATGGCGCCTGCTAAAATTTCCTCATTTTTCGTCATGGGTGTCGTTTCCATGCTTTGTGATGTCGCTGAAAACGATACTGATGTCAAAATGAAAATCCAAGATGGCGGCTGCTAAAATTTCCTAATTTTTCGTCATGGGTATACATGGTTAGACCTACACCTGAGTTAGGACATAGGATACCTTTTTATCATGGTAGAACGTTCCCGTGGGATATTTCCATTCGGGCGAAGCCGCGGTGATAAGCGGTATAAATGCGAAAGTGACTTTGTTTGTTTGTTTCGCTTTCACGGTAAAACGGCTCAACGTATTTGGATGAAATTTGGCACATGAGTAGGCCATGACCTGGAGAAGGACATAGGTAGGCATAGTACTATTATTTATTCTGTGACATAGGCTACTTTTTATCCTGGATCACAGACGAAGTCGCGGGCAGCAGCTAGTATTAAGAAAAGTTTAATAGTACTGTCTACATTTTGTTTAATTGTGTGGTGACACTACTCTATCTATTTTCATAGGATTACTAAAATAACATTATCTGAGCTAAGAGGACAGCAATTCACAATTAGAGTTTTCTGGTATTTAGTAGAATTTTTTTACTAAAAGTTAAGTACACTAGACTTTGTGATATTTCTTTCGTTCAGCAGCTACACACGCATATGTCAGTAGAGGTGTGAGGATTGAGGGACCAGTTTTAATAATCGCTATTTTCCAAATTGCGTCGATATTTCTGTTCCATTTCTTTCTTACAGAACGTTTTAAGACTTTTACTAAATCGTTAGGTAGAAAAAGAACGGTTTCATTGATTAAATTCGGTAATATTCACTAAAATAATTACCTTTGTTGTGTGGACTGAGGGACCACCGTTTAGACGTTATATTTTTTTTATCTTTAATGCTCTGGGGTCTGTAATTTAGTAAATATCTTTACAAATTTTTTACTAAATGTCTGTAATCACAAAACCTTCATTTTTAAGATACTCTCCGAGATCTGGCTGATGTTGTGTGAGCAGTGTGAGGATTGAGGGACCACACTTTATGAGCTGTAGTTTTTAATATATTTGTTTACAAATTCCCAGATTCCTTCTACAATTGTTTTAAGACTTCTACTAAATCATAGGATTAAAATTTTGCGGATTCCAGTCTGGACCCTCAGTTCACACACACGTGTTTAACTTACTGTCTAGAATGACCCCGAGATACTTGACTTCGTTGGTAAGCTGGAGTTCTGTATCGAACAGTTTTGGTAGGCGGAAAGGGCCTAATGCTCGTTTATGGGTAAACATGACTAGTTCAGTTTTAGTGGGATTCACTGATAGGTCAAATTCCCTGCACCATCTTTCTACAATACGTAGCGCTTGCTGAGTGAGGTTGCAGATCGTTCCTGTCACCTTCCCCGACACAAGGATTGCGAGGTCGTCTGCATAACCTATTGTATAATAGCGGCTGGCGTTGAGTTTGGTGATCGGTAATATAACAATCTGTCTGAAAACTGTTGGACATGATGAAAAAGGTTGTCCAGGTGTAGAAAAAAATTATATCAGACAAATTTAGTGTCACACCTTACTAATCAGACAACTTTTCAATCGTCAAAATTATTCAAAATTCATGTTGCCAGCGTATTTACGTCTATCGCCCAAATAAATAAGTTACAACTCTCCGTTTACGTCTATCGCCCAAATAAATAAGTTACAACTCTCCGATGTCATTGCTCTGATCACCTGACGTCGAATTATCAAGGACATTCTCCTGAGAAATAGTAGAATCTCTTGGAATCTTTACAGCCGTAAAATTTTTATAACAAGTTGAATGGTATCCTTTGTCCGTATCAACACCATGTGGTAACTCAATGTCGGAGTAAATCGATTTCCTCGCAAACGGCTTTTTACTTCGATAGTCAGCTACTTCTGTACACTTTTGAAAATTTTTATATGTAAATGTTACATACCGATCAGGTTAGCCATTTTTCATACAAGACGGCACAGAAAAATATTCAATATAACTTTACAATCGGTGGAAACAACTGCCGACGCTTGCGCTTGTAGTGAAGCGACTGATAGGAGCGTAACAAGCTACGCACGTTTGCCGGGCGACTCCGAAACTTTCTTTTGGTTTTTTTGAAATTATAGGTGACATGTTGACATTTAAAATTTCTGAAAACAGGTTTTTGGTAACCCAGATAACTAAACAAAAGATTTAGTAACAAATTTAACCAGGTTGCTATGAGACAAGTCGGTTAAATTTTTTGACATTTTTGAAAATGCTCTCACGCCACATGTGACGCCCAAAATGTCTGAAAACAAACTTTTACGTAACAAAATTACGACACCTACGTACATTTTTAGTATCAGACATATTGAGATGGAACCATCTGCTTATTTTTTTGACATAGCAGAAATGGACTCCCATAAAACTGTGAAGTTTCTGACCCACGCTGCCCACTGAGTCGGGTTCAAAATCATCTAAACTAACGATTTTATAAGGTTTTGGCCGTAAAACGACGTGACATGGTTTTGGTCATGGCCTCTCGTACTACTACCTCCTCCTCCTCTACTTTTGCCTCGTGTACGTTCATACATCTGGTTAAGGTTAGATATTTCATAAATGTGTTGGTATTCCTTCCAGCAGTAAAAATTGTATATTTCCCGATAATAGATACCTTTTTACAACCAAAAAATATGTAGTTTATAAAAATTTTAGAACACACTTTAAACAAGCAATATAAATGATAAAATAATTAACATACATTTTTTAAACAAAACGTGGTTGAAAGATTAGGTAAAACTTTTAGGTTAGGTTTAGATTAGGTGTACTTTTACCGTAAAAGTACACACAACCAAAAATCGCTCCACGCTTTTTGGATGTATGCATCAATTTATTTTTTTTATTATTTTTAGTGCGTGATTAAAGCTTGTTTTTTATTAATCAACATATTTTTATTTTTTACTTTTTAGACTTAAAATAAAAATGACCAAGTTTTTTGTGGTTTTGACAATATTTGATACACTTAATAGTTAGAGTCGCCCGAAAATAGCAATCACTTTATCACTTTGGTAGGTCTCCAACGTCTTAATCGTGTTAATAAGATTTTTTGTTACGAAACATGTTTTTTTAAGAATTCTCTTGATCATTATAAACTGCTATTAAATTAATGTTATCTAGTTCTTTAAAACCGTAAAACCGGTTATAATGCAAAAAGTATTTCAGGACGTTTGTTTATAATATGGCGTACTGGCCAGCGATAGTGTAGGAGCTTTGAGCCTAAGTAGGTAATAACAGCCGCACGGGTCGGTCCATCAGGTTAAAAAAGCTATTCTTGCCGCGGTTGGTCCGTGGATGGGGACTATCTTTACATACCGAGACTCCTCCGTGCCTCGGAAAGCACGTTAAGCCGTTTGGTTCCGGCTATCATTTGTGGATCTTTGACAGTCGTTACGGGTCGTCAGAAGCCCGAAAGTCTGATAACCAGTCCAAGGGTATACCCAGTTACTGGGTTGTGGAGGCCAAATAGGCAGTCGCTCCATATAAAAAAAACTGGTATTCAGCTGCATCCGGTTACACTGGAAGCTGACCCTAACATAGTTGGGAAAAGGCTGGGCAGATCGATTGAGTCAGCGGTAATGTACGAGTAGCAGGACTGAACTTGATACATTGCAGGTCACACGGAAATGCTCATGTAAAAATAGAAAACCTGTCAGGTAAGCCTGCTAAGTTGACCTGACATGTACTTGGCAAGTATTTTAAATGTTGATGGTAGGACCACAGGTACCTTCTCAAGAGTATCCAATTCCAAATGACAAACGAAAGATCCCTTATCTAGCACTAACAGAACATTCAACTTATAATACTGATCTTTATCCTTACTTTGCCACGTGGCGCCACGCTTGCCATTAGCACCACCACTGACTAGATAGATGCAGAAGGTCCGCTCCGTACCATGAGCGAAAACACACGCACATTCTGACATGGCTCACGTACAGCGAGTACTATAGCGCATCCACGTACAGACACGTCTCACGTACAGCGAGTACTAGCGCACCCACGTACAGACACGTCTCACGTACAGCGAGTACTAGCGCACCCACGTACAGACACGTCTCACGTATAGCGAGTACAAGCGCATTATGACTATCATTCGTTTGAAGGTGGACATTACCAAACGAGCAGGTGCACATTAAATCCCCTTTCTGTCAAATTCTCTTTGTGTACGATTAAACAGGGAAAGAGCATTCTTTCGCAATTATCTATACTCATCAGCCTAGCCTTTTCCCAACCATGTTGGGATCCAGTGTAACCGGATGCAGCCAAATACCAGTATTTTACATGCAGCGACTGCCTATCTGACATCCATAACCCAGTTACTGGGTAATACAATACCAACAGCCAACAGCCGGGACCAACGGCTTAACGTGCTTTCCGAGGCACGGAGGGGCCTTGGTATGTAAAGATGGCCACCCGTCCACGGACCAACCGTGGCAAGCGTATAGATTAACCTGATCGATCGACCTGTGCGGCTGTTATTACTTAGCCACAAGCCCCTCCTCGCAGTGAGGTATTCCACTTAGGTCACTGATTTGAACGGCACTTCCTCGAACGTCACCTAAACACTTCCACTAAGGGCACTGAAACAATACTAAAATATCAAAAACAGCGGAAAAAGATTGCTTTTTCTGCTTCGTTTGCTCTAATCTGGTTAAAGTGTAGCAAAGGCTGTGCAATGAGATTGGGGCTGACTGATGGTCAAACTTTTCATTACCTATTTTTTGTGGTCTTATCGACCTTGAGAAAGTTTGAGAGCTCCGCACGTACAGTTCTATGTGTGCATCAGAGATCAGAAGCATGTATTTCCACTCGTTATATAGTGCTTCTGTACTTTGTATATCGTGCTTGCCATTAGCACCACTTTGATCGCAACCATTCAACCGTGGAGGCACTAAGTACATACAGTAGCTTGCCTTAATGGCCGGTTATTATTCGTACGTATCTAATTACTGTGGTGGAACTCAGCGAGATAGTCTGGTCAATGTATGGGCTTGGATGTATTGAATGATAGTTACAGAAGGTAAAGTTCATACAATGTATG
The DNA here is from genome assembly GCA_905163495.3 of Cosmia trapezina. Lineage (NCBI taxonomy): Eukaryota > Metazoa > Arthropoda > Insecta > Lepidoptera > Noctuidae > Cosmia > Cosmia trapezina. The sequence goes on along the minus strand of LR991020.1, from coordinate 30,248,178 downwards.
AAATTTCGAAAAAAAATCAGGATGAAGTTAAAGTCAATTTATCATTAACTTTATTAGCAGTTTCTTAGGTTAAAATGTAGTCGAATCGAACTCTCGTGCCTTACAACACAAAAAAAGGAGCACTGTGTTGCCTTTGGCAACTGCAGCAACCAAAGCGATTTCGCTTAAATTGCTTCTGGTAACTGTAGCAACAAAGAGAACTGCGTTAAATTGCTTCTGGTAACTGTAGCAACAAAGAGAACTGCGTTAAATTGCTTCTGGTAACTGTAGCAACAAAGAGAACTGCGTTTCAATTTCTGCAGTAAGTACACTTTTATTGCCTAAACAAATATGCTAAAAATCATGGTGTAACAAAACTTTATGTATCAATATCAAAATATTCCTGTGAGCTATTTGTAGTGGGTTTTCTGCGATGCGTAGTTAATACGTCTGTAACATAATTGTTTGTAGGTATGTTTGTAACGTCAATAACAAACGCTTTATAACGGTGTTCGATCACCCAATAAAAATTAAGCACTTAAAACAATTTTTAAAACCCTTTTAAATGATAGATAAGAGCTATTAATATAAAACAGAGGAGCTTTTATAGTGCACGACATGTCCGGTCAATTGGCCTAATTTTGCTTTCACAACTGCCGTTTGTTTGCCAACTGTTTTTCAAATCCTTTGTTATGGATATTCTGGATTAAATTCGTTAAATTCTGTGTGATTGAAAAAAATCCAGAAAAACGAAGATTATAAAATTATGGATGAGAAATAAGAAATTACCCAGAAAGGGATTTTGAAGTAGTTTTCTAAATCACTCATGGCACTCTATGATAGAGAACGATAGGATACAATCGCAGTGGGTGCCTTAAGACGAACAAGATGTATGTGAAACATTGGATGTGAGTTTACCTGCCTACGGAGCGCTACTTAGAGTCTGGCCACGCTAACTCTGCAGTGAAATAAATGGGCAACCCCAAAAAGTTTTGTATTGTATGACGTGTATGTAGATCTAATGAGTTTGGTATTTTGCCTTTTAATTTTTGCATAATAGATTATTTATCTAGGCAAAATACCAAAATCATTAGATCTACATACACGTCATACAATACAAAACTTTTTGGGGTTGCCCATTTATTTCACTGCAGAGTTAGCGTGGCCAGACTCTATTACGTGTGTATTTAAAGCAATTTGAAAATCACAAAAATAGTTGCAATCATCCCTACAAACTCGTGTCGTGATCGTCACGTAACTATAAAGTGGTAGTCCTCTCAAGTAACAAATCAAAGCTATTTTTGTATGAGGCCATTAGTCAAATTGTATGACTAAAACAAGTTCAAAGTTCCTATAACTGCTCACATTTGTCACTTAAAACTCACTAATTGGGACACTTTAAGTACTTTAGTGTTATAAACGGAGTTACAGATTTTTCCTGTATTCATTGCGTGTTTGAGTTATTTTAATTGTTTGGGTTTTTTAGAAGAATTAAAGGTGTTCTGATTTAGGATTAGTGAGATTTTTATTTTTTCGCCGTGTGTTGAACAAGCGGTAACTCTTCGAAACTTTTCTCGGTGGTAGTTTTACGATGAGTTCTACCTTTAAGGTAGAACTCATCGTAAAACTACCACCTTCTTCTTCGACTTCGTATTTTTCTAAGCCGAAACTGTGATGCTAGTTTTATTCAGTCTTCTCTCTGCTTTCTTTTTTTATGGCTAAATCCTAAATTAGATATTTAATTTGAATATGAGTCACCACAAAATAGCAATATGCATAAACAAACTAAACTAACTGGCCATCTTATCCAAAAACAATTTCGCAACATCTGAGTCAAGACAAAGGAATGGCCTTGCTACTAGGAGCAATAACTGGAGATTACTCATAAGTCATAACCTACTTGTTACTATGATTCCGAGGAAGAATGAGTAACACAAACAAAAATAATCACTAAGATTCGTATGACTAACCAATTTCCCGGAAATACACATAATGAAAGTCTATCCCATAGGGAAATGGTCTATGGCTTATGAAGCCTAAAAGCATTGTTTTTATCCTTAGTAAATGAGTTTTCCAAGAAGTTTTCTGGGTATTCATTTTATTACGACTTTCATTTATTTTCAACATCATTTCCTACATGGTCTGTTATCTGAAATTATACTTTACGCTAGCTTATGCCCGCAACTTTTATTTGTCCGGCTGAAATTTCTTGTTCCCCCGACCCACCGCGTCCCATCGCAAGGTCTGTCCGCTTTTACTTCGTTTTCGCTTAGAGTTCTTTATCACTTTTTTTTTCGTTTTGCTCGGCTCCTTTTTATTGGTCCAAGCGTGATGTTGAATAGCATATAACCTTCCTCAAGAATTCGGCTATCAAATCAAAAATATTTTTTTTAATCCGACTGGAAGTTCCAAAGTTTTGCGCGTTGAAATATACAAACAAACAAAAAAATAAACTGTTTAGCTTTGTTATTAGTGTAGATATACAGGGTGGCCGGAACATTGACGTCCAAAAATAAAATTTCGGTCCCTCGTATCGTGGGGTATTCGAATCACCCCCATGTATGTTCCGCGACTTTTCATAGTTTTCGAGTTATGAATTTTTTTCTGAATGTTTGAAAATTTTCGACCCGACCAACCTAAAAAAATTCTAAAAAAAAAAGTAGAGGGTTTTATCGAGTTTCTTTTTTTGCAACTGAATTTTCATAAGTAGTACTTTTATGCATAAAATAATCAGCTTCGTAACTGTGATGAAAGTTATGAAAATGTTGATCTAAAGTGAAAAATTTACGTTCGGTAAATTATGACTCAAATTTTCAACTTTAAATTAAAAATCTTAACAGGTGACTTCATAATTCCTAAGTAGGCTTCAAGAATGCGCCAGACTCTCAGCTTTCATAATCATAAAAAAAATTAAGTACTTAATAGGGCTACTTTGTTTAAAATCGGCCTTCAAAGACAGCGAGGTGGAAAAATTCTTAAAATTACCCATCTGAGTAATTATTTTTTTTTGGCTATTTTCTCGTTCCTAAGGTTAATTAATGATAAGAATACTGAAAACTAACCACATTATATTCAATATTCATAATTACCACACGTGGGCGAATGAAAATCCACTCGAAGTGAGAGCTTCGACATTTCAACATCGCTTCAGCGTTAACTTGTGGTCTGGTATCCTCAATGGCGAACTAATTGGTCCGTTTGAACTGCCGTCCAGACTTGATGGAGAAACATACAAAAACTTTTTGGAAAATGAACTTCCATTGTTGCTGGCAGATGTGAATCTCGAACTCAGACGAACCATGGTGTTGCAAAATGACGGCGCCCCGTGTCACTATGCAACCCAGGTCCGAAATTACTTAGATGAAACATACCCCAACAGATGGATCGGACGCAGCGGACCAATTAGGTGGCCTCCACGCTCACCTGATCTCAACCCCATCGATTTCTTTATTTGGGGCTATTACAAGGAAATAGCATACGCCCGAGACTGTTCAAGTGAACAAGAGCTGAGGCAGTTGATTGCAGAAGCTGAACGTGTTGTGAGAGAGAACAGAGACGCTTTTAGACGATTGCCAGACAATTTCTTACGTAGGTGTAGAATGTGTATTGCTGCTGGTGGTGGCCACTTTGAAAACCTTTTGTAAATGTTAAAAATAAATTAAGTACTTTTTTCACATTATCATCTGTGTTTTATTCAAAACCACTTTTTACGTAAAACTTTTCTTACCCAACTCTGAAACTATTTGTTGGTTAGTTTTCAGTATTCTTATCATTAATTAACCTTAGGAACGAGAAAATAGCCAAAAAAAAATAATTACTCAGATGGGTAATTTTAAGAATTTTTCTACCTCGCTGTCTTTGAAGGCCGATTTTAAACAAAGTAGCCCTATTAAGTACTTCATTTTTTTTATGATTATAAAAGCTGAGAGTCTGGCGCATTCTTGAAGCCTACTTAGGAATTATGAAGTCACCTGTTAAGATTTTTAATTTAAAGTTGAAAATTTGAGTCATAATTTACCGAACGTAAATTTTTCACTTTAGATCAACATTTTCATAACTTTCATCACAGTTACGAAGCTGATTATTTTATGCATAAAAGTACTACTTATGAAAATTCAGTTGCAAAAAAAGAAACTCGATAAAACCCTCTACTTTTTTTTTTAGAATTTTTTTAGGTTGGTCAGGTCGAAAATTTTCAAACATTCAGAAAAAAATTCATAACTCGAAAACTATGAAAAGTCGCGGAACATACATGGGGGTGATTCGAATACCCCACGATACGAGGGACCGAAATTTTATTTTTGGACGTCAATGTTCCGGCCACCCTGTAGATTACCTGGTGGTATCTAGTTGAAAATTGAACACTCTCGGTATATTATTTAATTTTAATTTTGTTTGTTACCCGTCTTATTTTCGATAGTTTGTTTTAGTTTATTATGCAAGCTGCCTAGCCTTTTCCCAACTACGTTGGGGTCGGCTCCCAGTCTAACCGGATGCAGCTGAATACCAGTATTTTACATGGAGCGACTGCCTATGTGACCTCCACACCCAGTAACTGGGTAATACGATACCCCTTGGCAAGACTGGTTGTCAGACTTTCGGGCTTCTGACGACCCGTAACGACTGTCAAAGATCCAAGAATGACTGCCGGGACCAACGGCTTATCGTGCTTTCCGAGGCACGGAGGAGTCTCGGTATGTAAAGATGGTCACCTATCACTGATCAACCCCGGCAAGCGTAGCTTAACCTGATGGATCCACCCGTGCGGCTGTTATTACTCAGCCACGAGCTCCACCACGAGTTTTAGTTTATTATGTACGATAAATCATACAATTTACTACATATTTCACGAAGGTCATAATTTTTATGAGAGCACTGGTGGCCCAGTGGTAAACTGCCCCGACTTACGAGTTTGTAGGTCGTGGGTTCGGACCCAGTGGCAGGCGCTTTACATTGTAAAAATAATTTCATCACCACTGCTCTCATATCGGTGCGGTGAAGGAAAACATCGTGAGGAAACCGGCATATCTTGGAACCAAAAATTCGAAGACATTATGTGACATCTACCAACCCGCACTGGGCCGCGTGGTGGATCACAGCCCACTCCCTCTCGAAGAAAGGAGGCCTGTGTCCCAACAGTGGGGACATTATAGGCTGATTATGCATATTATTTACGTACGAGTACGAAGTATGATAAAGGAAAATTTCAAATAAAAGAGAGCAAAATAAAAAAGCGTATTACTTCATCATAAAAAAAAAACTTTTTATTCTAAAAACAATTTTCACACTGTCCAGCGATCACTTTTGATTCCGACCGTAGATAGACACATAATATCAGGTAGGTTATTCCTGCGGACGTATCTAATGGAAACCACTAATCAATCAATTTGGACAATTATGTCGCATATGCGTGATTGCTATTTGTGACGGTAGACATCGATTTATTGAGTCACTGGCCAGTGGGAATTATGTTTTGGTAGTATTCATACCTAAAGTGAAAAGATAAAATTACAGTCCTACACAATTATTTCAATTAGAGATGCGTGTTTTATTGCAAGGTATGATAACAATTTTATTGCTGATAAATTAAAAAGCATTAATGTTTTAAATAGAGCATATTTGTTTGCAGATGAATTAAATAACAAACAATATCAATATAGTTTTACAAGTTGTACCAAGCCCTAATATTATAACATCGCGTTAGGGGGTACGCGCCTTAGGCCCGTGCTGACACAGCATTCGCGGTAGTCGCGGGATGGGCTAGCGCTCGGCGACACGAAACCGTAGAGATAAGGAACATTGTATTTCACTTAGGTTTTAAGCTTTTCAGTCTGCATTAAATCGTCTTCGCGACTGGACTCATTTTGTTTCTTTTAAAAACCTTCGGCAGTGCCCCCGGTAGTGTATACGCAGACAAGGTAAAATTACAAACATTCGTAACCTAGCTCTACATTCGACCACTGGTCATTCCAATTCACAAAGAACCTATAAAGAAACCAATCCGGCCAAGCTTAACGGTAACCGAAGAAATCCAATCATTCAATTAATATAAACCTACTTTAAGTACCCAGCAAGCATATAGACTGCACAACGCACATCCCTGCCGTCGTCGAGACAGACGCAACGATTGTTTGCTCATAACTACCCGCATATTCATTAAGTTAATTGTTCTGTCAGTTCCTGGAAACTATTACCTTAATAACGCTTTCCTTGCATGGCTGGTGTTCAATGCTACCTTTGGACATTGACTCAGCACGCGGCCCAGATAAAAATAAGTGATTTCGTTGCACCTAACACGTGTGTTAGGTAAAAGTAGTATATAAGCGGAATCTTTATGCAAATAAATCAGATTAGAATTTTATATTCTTGTCTCATTACCCCTCACTGTGGCCAAGACACCTTTAGCCATCTCTGATCAGTCTCGTGAGTCTGCGGGACTGGCAGTGAGTGTACCCTTCCCGCACCCTGGATTCCTGTCTACTGTCCGTCTGTTACCTTAGGTCGCATGGTGCAGACATCCTGAATTTATTTATATATTTATTTATCACATATTAGGTATATGGTAGGTTAGGGCTGTAGGGCTTATAGGGCTTAGGGTCGTAGGTACCGTTAGGCTTGTAGGTCTTAGTAGGTTCCCGTAACTTATCACATAGCTACATGTACCATCGCACCTTTAACAGTATTGCGGCCTTACGTGACATCTGTTAAGGGTGGATGTACAGCTGGTAATGGACAAATTCGGAGATTTGATGCAGATTTTGGAACGGCAGGTGATGGTAGTATTAACGGTGATGTACTTTAGCTTATTTCAGTCTAGAAGATCATTAGTATTACTTTTTGCTTGTGTAAAATGCACCATCTCTACATTGTTCTCATGATTTTCAAGCCAAAAGATAGTTTATTTTCCTACTGAAAATTCAATCTTTTGAAAGTTGTTTAAATATTGCACTTGTTCTATTTAATCATGCCTAATTATTAGCGTTACTTACCGAATTGTTATTGCCATCTCGGTAACACAAGAATCTTTACGCGGAATATCCAGAAATTATGGTCCATTCACAAGTATGTACCGACGCATTTCTCCTTGCAAGCTTCCTGATAAATGCCTTTATTGCACAGACGATTTTGAATCCTACTGCTTTACACCTAGGGGTGATTGCAGCTTGGTTGTGTTGGAAGGCAGTTATCTATTATTTGGTAGTATAAGCTACAGAATGTTCCGGAGATGTTCGATTGCAGCGAACTCGACGTGCCGACTGCGAGTTTAGGACTGGACGCCACTAAAATGCTGCTGTGTGCATTGAAGATTCGAATTTTTCAATATAAGAACTTACAAGTAAATTCTGACAAAAAATATCACTCAAACCTAACTTCAAATATCCGATAAAAAATCGGTGATTATTAGTCGCAACCCAGTGAGTCAATGTGAAAGTCAACCTACGATATGAGTCAAGCAAAAATGGAAGTGTTCCGGCTAATTGACCACCCAACGTCGTTTTATGAGCCCGCTGTCCGTAGACATGCACGTCGTCAGATGTCGTATCCGTCCACCACACACGCGGAATTCACGAGACATGTCGCACCGATACTTAGAATTAGATGTCAATTTCTAATCGATATAAGAAGGGCCGCAATAGTACGGTAGTTGATACTATTTAGTATGAGATTACTAATCTAAACTATGTTGCTGTGTCCTAACAGGATACATAATTTACTTAACTATAGGTAAGCCATTATAAACATTACGGAATGCAAACAAATTATATGAATATTATAAAAGTCACTCTGTCTTCGATAAGTTTCATTTTTTCGTAATTCAGTGCCATTTTAGCAGTCCGTGTATATGTCGTGGTGTAGTCAGACATGCACGTCGGATGTGTCTGCGACAAGCGCGCGACACGCGGTATGTGCGCGACTTGTCGCACCGCAGACGTAAGATACAATACAAGATCTATTGTGATACTACCTAATTATTTATTTATTTGGGGTGCATTGAAACAGCTTCCAAGTATGATCGTTTGGTACACCCGGGGCATTGAGCTCCGCTACGCATTCAACATTTACCAGCCTTTCATAGATGTTATAGTGTCCCAATATATAAGGTGTATCTATTAATACACGAAATCTCTTAAGGGGTCATTTTACTCATCATTATGAACAACTCTTACAATGGGACCAAACCTGAAATCGCGAAAAAAAAATCAGCTGTTCAGTACATTTATCTATAACAAACTCGTCCAAATGTAGAGAGCAGTTGATTTTTTTTTCGCGATTTCAGGTTTGGTCCCATAGTAAAAGTTGTTCATAATGATGAATACCATGACCCCGTAAGAGATTTCGTGTATGAATAGATACATCTTATATAGAGTAATAAACAACAAAGTAATCATCAGCGATCGGAAGAGTAGGTAGGTACTAACTTGATATCTGTCTTGTGTTTAAATAAATGCCCTGTGTAATTTGTTAATTAATTAAGTAAAACAGCCGCACGGGTCGATTGATCACGTTAAGCTGCGCTTGCTGCGGTCGGTCCATGGATGGGTGACTATCTTTACGTACCGAACTCCTCGGTGCTTCAGAAAGCACGTTAAGACGTTGGTGCCGGCTGTCGTTCTTGGATCTTTGACAGTCGTTACGGGTCGTCAGAAGCCCGAAAATGTGTCAACCCGTCTTGCGTCTTGTGACCCAGTAACTGAGTTGTGGAAGTCAGATAGGCAGTCGCTCCATGTAAAATACTGGTATTCAGCTGCATCCGGTTAGCAGGAAAAAGCAGACAGATTGATTGTAATTTGTTAATTAATTTAGTACCTGTAAAAAGTTAGTTATCAATGATTATAGTTTATGCAATTTACATAATGTATCATCAACATCTGCCTAGCCTGTTCCCAACTGTGTTGGAGTCAGTTTCCAGTCTAACCAGATGTAGCTGAATACCAGTATTTTACATGTAGCTGGAGCCTCTGCCTTTACATTTAATAATAAATTAATCACTAATCTCTTTTCCAGGCGTGGTGTTGTTTGGTCATGTCGAACGGCTTATTGTTGTCGCTCCGTTCAGGGCAACGGCTAAACACAAAGTAGGTAAATAAAATTTCCAATAATCGCAGCGCTTTGATAAGTTATTTTATTATTAGCATAAAGGAGGGGAGGAGGGAATTGCCTCTAGTTATTTGAAACTCCAAATAGCAAAAGTTTTTCTACTGAATTCCGGGAAAGAGGACTCTTTCCTGGATTACTGTAGAAATTTTTTTTATGTATAGGTACTTAGATGTGCACGACTTCTAAGAGGTAGGTAATTAAAGAAAAATCAGCTCTATCTTTCTATTTGTTTTCCCATTCTCGGAAGAAAATAGGTAATCAAAGCGTGGTATTCTGCTATTATCGGATGAGTCATGTGATATTTGTGTTTCTGTGTCGGAAAGTTGCTTTTGACATATTCATGTGTCATTTATTGATTTGTGTCTTCATTAGCGATTCTATATCTGAAGAATTACGAGATATTCTTGGCATAGATTAGGTTTTTTTTTGAAGTTTTCTGCACCCAATATGGTCAAAGAAAGTAGGTCAACGAGTCAAAAGAAAGTTCGACCCGAAGCTACACTTAATAATCATGGTGATAACGATAGACATGGTGCGCATTTGCCATAATTACACTAATGAAAAAAAATTTGAAGACTTTCTGCTTATAGGAAGTTTAGGAAAGAGTTATCTCTTGCTCTCGTACATATATTCTTCGTAGGATAGAGGACGCAACTCACGTGTTTATCGCCCTGTAAGGAATGAGACAGATCCAATACACTGCCCGTTACCGAGATTACCTAATATCCAGTAACCTCTTCAGCTAGTTAGGCAGCTAATACACGGCTTATGATCTGCAAGTCAAACGCAGCTCTCAATTACAACCCGAAATAGCAAACAGCAGCAAATGACGTCATCGTATGCCGACACAATGTTTGTTGGACTCTTGTGGCAACATGGTGTACGTACAAGCTAATCGTACGCGGGAGTTGTGCTGGAACCTGCCTCATAATGAGTTTGTTACCGTCCCAGTGAGCAAAGGCCCTCATAATTACTTTTGGAATTCGTTCCTCTAGTTCCCGTAGAAGTAATATCAGTATGAATTTCAGTATGAGGCGGAAACTATTGCTCTAAAGGTCTATTTTCATGCAGGGAATTAATAACCCATATAGTAGGAATCAGCATGGTGATGATTTATGACCACATTTCCAGACCATAGTTTTCTTTTCAGTCCAGATTGCCTCAAAATGTTTCGTATTTTTACGGTCTCTATGACAAGATACTCAATACTCAATAATTTATTTGCATTCCACAATGTGTATAAGATGGTAATTTAAAAATATGTAATCATTATGGACCCTGTCGGGCACAGCAACAATAGCAGGAGAGAGGAAGCTTTGAAACTTAAATCTAAATAAGACAAGATACCTACACTACCTACCTAGATCACCACCTACCTACCTACCTAGATGAGGTAGATAAGTACCTTTTGAAAATATTTAGATTTAAACACATTCTCTGATGACACCACAATATCCTAAAAGCTATAACAATGCACGGCCATCGCATTGGATGCCGATGCGCGCAATGACGCCTAATTAACTGCCGGTCATTACCCGCTATTGATATGACGTATGACCGTATGGGAGCGACGCCGAATTCAAATGATGAAGTGTTATTTTGCACGCTCGATTGGCGTTGAATGCAGCGGCCGTAACTAGTGTTTATTTTGTTTCGTACGGTTCGCTTGGTTGTATGCTGTTTGGTTTTGATGAGAGGTGAATGATAAATGTGATATACTTAGTAACTTTATTGTAATCAGTAATGTGTAAAAGTTAGTATTTTCAAGCGAAATGACAAGGTATTAGAGATCCAACGATTATGTCAATGTAATTCAATGCTACTTACATATATTATGGAACTTGAATAGCCGTCTATTAATAACTAATGTAGACCAGCATAGTCCTAACTAATGCAACTAATATTCTATACGCGAATGTGAGTATGTTTGTTTGTTACACTTTCACGCTAAAATAGCTAAACGGATTTGAATGATTGTTGGCACATGGGTAGACCAAGCCTTGGACATTGGCTGTTTTCCATCCTGGATCGGAGACGAAATGCAGATTTTTTTTTGCACTTATAATTACTGGAATAAAACCAGAAATAGCATGCCGATTATTATAACGATACCTATGGAAACATTTACAAATGTGTTCCACACGTCCCAACACTCAAGAAATAAAATCAGAATTTATGAATCAAATTCATAGGCCTGTATTGATAACTTCGAAGTTAACTTTGTGAGCGAAAGAAACGTTGTTCCAGTATACCACAGTCTACTAAAAAATGTACAAAAACGAACTCACAGGTACAACCAATACATCCACCCAAACATTAGTCTAACACCCAATATATAACGCCCGAACAATTCTAACATTGAATCAGTAATCGTACCGATTGAATCGAATACCGTGGTCGACTCGATTCCCTAGTGCATTGCAGAGGAATATCCAATCGATTATCGAACTGTTTCCGACTAGAACTGTATCGAGATGTTCCGAATATTAGATGGGTTTTAGATATAATAGTTTGATGTGATGAGAATAGTTTAGTGTGATGGAAATGTGTTTATAGAGGCATGAGGAACAGGGTGTAAATTTCACTCATACTCTACAGAAAAGGGAGGATCCTCCGACCAGACGGGTGTTGTGTCTGGTGGGCTACTGCCCGATGATTGACGTCGCTCGGGACGTTGTATTTATAATTATGCTAGTCACGCGGCAAACTCTGATTGCGCGATGTAGGATTTAGTGTGACGTCAGTATGCTGCGTATGTTGTGTGGTAAATGCGGCCATATGTTTGAATTGAGGCTAATTAGGAGTAAAGAACGATTTTAACTTTCGCTTTAAGGGTTCCGTAGTTAACAAGGAACCCTTATAGTTTCACCATGTACGTCTGTCTGTCTGTCCGCGGCTAAGCTCAGAGACTCTAGAAAACAGTAATTTGGCATGGGTATATTAATTACGCCGAAAAAAAATTGTAGGGTACCCTTGCACGTAAAGTGGCTATGATATTTTTTTCCGCGTCTACCTATGCCATGGTGTGGGATGTCGTAGGGTAGGCCGTTCAAAAATATTGCGGGTCTCTGAAAACCATGTTTCGTTTCAGGAATCCGTTTGCGTAATAGTGCTCATTTTTGTTAGAGTCAAGTTTCTGTCAGCTAAATGGTTGTTATTGGATATATGAAAAAAATCACGGCAGAGTAGTATTTATATAAGTAAGTTTGTGTAAGTTTCTTGATGAAACGTGTAACATATTTTGATCAAGGGTTTGACACGGACCTGCAAATTGCAAAAAACGCAAGAAAATTTGAATTTCGCGGGCTGCCACTGCGCATTATCCATAAATGGAAAACTATCACAGCTAGGCTTGGCTTTACAAGTTAACTAGTAATATTCGACTAACTTACATTTTTTGCAGTTGGAGTAAATGGGAGAACATGTTTTTCAACTACAATATATTTCTCCTTGGGATAAATTCATCCCAACTACGGAACCCTTCATTGTGCGTGGTCTGACACGTACTTGGCCGGTGTTTTATATTTTGATCTGCCTCTGGCATGAGTTCTTAATTAGTTTTTGCATTTAATAAATTGTTAAACTATAAATTTTCTGCGGGAAAAGTATGGTAGAGTTACTGTTACCTGCCTATATCTGTTTTGAAACTAAGCCATGTTATTATATGAGTACTTGCCCAGAGCCCTGAGTCCCACAACAGTTGAATGCCCTATGCATAGTTAAGTCAAAAGTCAAGTATTAAGTTTATTCTTGACGTTTCCTATGCCGAAAGAAAAGGAGAAAAAGACACAAGTTATTCAGCTTATTAGGATACGTCTTAGACATGTAAAACCCTATATTTTACTCAGCTTTGGCCTTATCCCTCCCACACACACACAGCTCTTTCGAAATATTAAAATCTAAGCCATATTAACAGACAACTACCACAAACGAAGACATTTGCCAAACGACTTCATAAAGCGCTCATAAAATGTTTAATTTACGAGAGCGTTTAGTAAAGTTCGGATGAAGCTCGTCCTACTGACGTTTATGTGAACATAAACTGTTTATGGTGGTCACTAGACTGTGTTATGTTGTCTGTGTGTACCTTTATTTTCCGGTTTTGTTTTAATTAAAATAAAATATTGTGGTTAGTCTTTCATTGAGTGTGGGGTTTGGAAGCTAATGAAGCTGCTGTGTCATTGATGATCTAAACAATGCATTAGGTTCATCCTTAAATAGCAATTTAATCATTTTGAAATAGCAATTTAATCATTTTTACAGTCTTTAACCGATTTTGTAGAGAGAAAGGGGAACATAGACAACAGTCCATTATTGCTAAGATAAAGAATGAGAGCTATAAAAAAATTGGGATTTGTGATAATCAAGTTATTTCTCGACCTTTCTTACCGGCACCTCATATTGTGATCTTGATGAAAACACAGCACGTTATTAACTTAAAACACCACAACCTCCAATAATACAATTTGCAAACCGCGCTCAACCTTCCCCCAAAGTAACACGTTACCCTTCTTACATCGACTTTTAACTACCAAAATTTCCCTCAAAGGCAATCAAAGTTTACACGCCCATAATAATAACATCTTCATTACAGACCTACAGGAAGACTATTACGTAATTCACTTACAATCACAATCTGTTTCATTTTAATAATAGGTACAATATTATAATCCATTTCTAAAAAAATCTACTTGACAACATTAATAATGCAATGCGATATCAGCCTCATTGTGTTCCCACTGCTGGGATAAAGGCCTTCTCTTTGTGAGAGGGAGTGGGCTGTAAGCTGTAATCCACCACGTAGGTCCAGTACGGGTTGGTAGATGTCACAAGTCTTCGAATTTCTGGTTTTAACACAAACACAATTAATATTGTTGAATTGTCAAACTGATAAGGATTGCGATTGTCAGTGTGGTACCTACTCAATAAGGCTGCAGGTTTACCCCACAAACTCAATCCCTTTAATCAATCCCTAGACGTGAATAAAGGGGATGATCACCTTCCCCTCAAAAATTTGAGAACTGCAATTATGGTGCAACCATTTGATATTGAAAGTACTAATTTTGTTATTTTCAAATTGCTGGGGGACTTTCTGTATACTGTGATTAGGTTGATTCTTGTGGTTTTGTAAAGGAAATCTGAAGTATTTTGCTTTTTGTCATGAAAGGAATATAATACTTTTGTGAATCATGTTTGGGAGGTTCTGTTTTTTGAAGCGTAAAGGGACGTTATAATGCGCAAATTCTGTGCCTTATGGTCCTGTAAGTATTTGATACGATATTTGTGACGTTTGATTCCCTTCGTAGATAGTTAGATACCAGCAAAACCGTGTGCTGACAAGTGTTCGCACATTCAAGACATAGCTGGCCAACCCAAGCATCTGCCGTCTTCGGTAAAATTCGTATTCATATTCATCAATGAACTCCATCTTAGAAAAAAAGTCTTCTACTAAGATTCTCTATACTGTTTAATTCAAGATGAACTTTAAACTAATTTGCACTCCTTGATACGAGGAGTTATGTTTCGCCACTAGGGAAATATGGTGGAGATACTAACACACTTGCGAAGTTTGTGCTACAGTTTGAAACTAGGTTGATAGTACATTGCTCATAGTGTTGGATATGACTGTACTACTTGAAACTGTATCAGGTCAGTGTATCTTAAAAGGCGAATAAGATCATATGTCATACTAAGAAAATAGACAACTTCAAGTGAAGTTCTAAATGGGTTTTAATTTATCAATGTGCATTTGCATTTTATGGCAATTTACTAAAGCTGTCAAATGGTTAAAGTAATCTAAAGAATGGAACGTTGACTCTAAATAGCCTTAGTTAGATTGAGACACCTGGAGGAAACAGACGTGGAATAACGAACGAAAAAATCAAAGCAAAGACTCCTTGAATTAATAAATCCCTCGAAGAATAATAAATAAAAAAACCCAGTCAAGAGTGAGTCGGACTCGCGCACCGAAAGTTCCGTCACAAATTCTATCACATAGAATAGTTTCAGATTTTTCTCTTTGCAAACTTTGGAGATAAGGAAAAAACTATGCGGCCTAAAAAAAAATAAAAAAATGTTTGAGAATGTGCAAACAACGTTTTTTTTTATGATACCCCACATGCCCTAGTCGACCCAGTTTGAATTTTTAAGACCCCCTTTCAGTCCTTGTTGCAAAAAAAAATATTACTTTCTCATTTGCACGTTATTTAAAACTGTTCTAAATTTCAAGTTGATAGCATTAGCAGTTCTTGAGATATACAGCTGTGATAGACAGACAGACGGACTAAGTGACACCATAGGGGTTCCTTTTTTACCATTTTGGTACGGAACCCTAAAAGGCATGGATTCTCAGACTAGCTCCCCCAAATCGATTAAAAAATAAACAGCCAGCCCTGAATCCAATCAAAACGAACAAATAAATAAAAAAACACTTAACAAAAAAAGCGAATCAGAATGTTTAGCAACAGGAAATCTTGGTGCTCAACTTAAATCACATTAAGTCGACAAGGCTTTTTAACCTTCCCTCGTCGCAGGGGTAAATAACACCGCGACAGCCGACGGAGCTGTGGTCGCCAATAAAACACTAATTTTTCCCCGTTGGGTCAGCTGTACAGCCAAAGCTATAACAAAATTTGCTATATCTAGTCGCAGTCGTAAAAATGCACATAACAATTTTAAAATAATTCATCATGGTTTTTGTAGGTACCCAGTACTACCCAGTTACCTACTTAATTTGTTTTAAAATCAAACTCCCCTAAATACGAACATTAAA
Organism: Cosmia trapezina; assembly: GCA_905163495.3. NCBI lineage: Eukaryota > Metazoa > Arthropoda > Insecta > Lepidoptera > Noctuidae > Cosmia > Cosmia trapezina. The sequence continues at coordinate 30,232,328 of LR991020.1, read as the reverse complement.
GAAATAATCATTTTTATTAGGTATGTCATATAAAAGTATAAATAATGTTGATGTCCATAAGTATAAACAGGCGTAAGAATTGCAGGAAAACTAAATAGTAATTGTGTAAAATGCTGGCTGCATAGCGACGAAAAAACACAATAATTAATGTGCTTTCGTTGCGTTACGTCCAGCTGTCTTACGATAGGCGTGTGCGCCACACTCGCGTTACGTTTGCCTTCAGATGAATTTGTTTTCTAAGCGCTAGATAGTACCTCTTGGTATTACATACCTACTTCCTCCTTGGTTTAATATATTAAACCCGGACTTCTCCTCTAGACCTAATCCTATCCCTAAGAAATGTAATTAATAACGAATTATGATTGAGAGTTCGCGAAATAAAGTTATGCTTTCATTTATCGCTCGCCTTGCAGTGGACAAAGCTCCGTCTCCTGGTAGATTGGACGAAACAGGAAATTAACTTTCGCCCTCTCGCGTGACAAGTTTATTAAGAACAATTTCTCTGTTTATTCTTTTTACTTTTTTTGTTTCATTAAACACGGGGACGCCGGTTTGGGCGGTACTTGCATTTTTTAATTAACTAATTTTCCCTTTGAATGTTTACGGCTATGTTTGATCCAGGTGGACGTAAACGGGTTAGGTTGTAAAGTTACTGTGATAGCTTTATGTTGAACGTCATTTTTAACCGACTTTAAAAAGGAGGAGGTTCTCAATTCGTCGGAACCTTTTTTTTTTTTTTTTTTTTTTTTTTTTATGTATGTTCCCCGATTACTCGAAAATGGCTGAACCGATTTGGATTTTTCTTTTTTTGTTCGAAATATACTTCCCAAGTGGTCCCATGATCATCAAGTCGGGATCTGATGATGGAATCCCATGGAAATCGAGGGAAACCCTCAAATTTTATGGGCACACATATCGATTTCGGTATTTTTTATAGTAACTCGTCCATTTGCTCTCGGAAAGTACCATTTGGTGAACTGGAACTGATGATGAAGACCACAGATGGCCATCGGAAATACTCAATTATATCTAAGTATATCACAGGTTGCGATTCGATTACTTTAATATGGTTTATGCTCGTCAAAATGCATGCTGGTGATGGTGACTTCACCATGAGCTCCAGTTCTCCTGGTTCTTACTAAGAGAACTCCTCAACAATTAACGTCCCTGCATCGGGGAAAGCAATATTTTGTAAAAGATGAGCAGTTGACATTGGGTTATTGTAACTTAGATAAATTACAAACTGACCCACTGAAAAGTGAAAAATAAAAACTTTTTTACAAAAAACAAAACCGACTTCCAAAAAAAACACTACAAAGTGAAAAATAACTTTAATTTCGGAAGTCGGGGGCAAAAACCTAAAATACAGATCCAAAGACACCGACTTCCGAAATTAAAGTTATTTTTCACTTTGTAGTGTTTTTTTTGGAAGTCGGTTTTGTTTTTTGTAAAAAAGTTTTTTTGTTGATCATAATGCAAAGTTAGAAAAAAAACCGGACAAGTGCGTGTCGGACCACGCACAATGAAGGGTTCCGTAGTTGAAAAGAATTTATCCCAAAAACAAACTCAACATTGGATATCAAAAAAATAAAAAAATAAATGATGTCATAAAATTACAAATTCCCAATTTTCGGACTTTTTCCTTTACTTGTGCTGGGAGACCTTGCTTCTTGCCAAATTTCATTATTCTAGGTCAACGGGACCCTATAGGTTTTGATTTACTTGCAACAGTTGCGAGTATCAAAATGTGTAGCAAAATGGCCGTAGACATACGTATTTGATATTAATTTCAACTTGATACCTCTATTCGTTCCTCAGAAAAAGGGTCTTGACACACTGACAACTTTGAAAATATTTTTTTATGTGATAGAACTATAAATTAACAATTTTCGAACTTTTTCCTATATTTGTGTTGTGAGACCTAGCTTCTTGCCAAATTTCATGATTCTAGGATAACGGGAAGTACCCCATATAGGTTTTGATTTACTTGCGAGTATCAAAAAATGTCGCATAAATGGCCGTATTTTTTTATTGCGTTGACTTAGAAGTTTGATCTTTTTAGAACTCCAAGTCACCATAGACCTACCTTCACGCGTGCCTGAGAAAAACGGTCTTGACAGACTGACAGACAGACAGACAGACAGACGGACAAACAAGTGATCCTATAAGGGTTCCGTTTTTTCCTTTTGAGGTACAGAACCCTAAAAAGAGCAAAAGGGTTATTTCAAAATAGGTCAAGGTTGTTTGTTGGTTTCAGAAACTCGTAGGATGGTGAAAAATTGCTAAAGATGTGCTTAACTTATTACATCGTTAACTAGCTTTAACAAAATAAACTTTTAAACGGAGAAACGTATACGTTGTCTTCATGACTAATCTTTCTACAACTAACTCCTCGTGGCTCAAAACACCACTAACCCCGAAGCAGGCACAACATCTCGTCTACAGTTACGTAGATACCTAAAAATTGAGTTCTTAACATTGATAACACCCACTTTAAAATACAGAGTATGAAGGTAAAAGCTAATATCACCTACCTACTCAACATTTAAAACGCCAGAGCATGCAGTTTCCACGTAGATCTTAGAAGGAGACGCTAAATTGATTTACGATGCGGAAGCGAGGCCGATTCTCACAATTCTGCGGAGAGCTGTCATAGATTACAATATGATTGAAGATGCGATGCTAATATGAAAATTGAGATGACTTGGAGAAACAGTTGTGGTTTTATGCATTTCTCGGATTGGCTGCTTATCAAATGAAACAGATATTATAATCTATTCTGCGTAGATACGAATACAAAACAAATTAATCATGTTTGATCATATCTGATCACATTGAACAAACTTTGAGGGTATTTTCAAAATTATCAAAACAACATCAAATAAATCATCAAAGAAAATTGGGTAATTTCGTTGAATACTACGATGATGAGGCTTGTGGTAATAAGAGTCGCAAGGGTCGATCGATCAGGATGAGCTACGCTTGCTGCGGTTGTTCCGTTGATGGGTGACCATATTTACACACTAAGACCCCTCCGTGCCTCGGAAAGCACGTTAAGCCGTTGGTCTCGGCTGTTGTTCTTTGACAGTCGTTACAGGTCGTCAGAAGCCCGAAAGTCTGACAACCAGTCTTACCAAGGGGGTATCGTATTACCCAGTAACTGGGTTGTGGAGGTCAAATAGGCAGTCGATTAATGTGAAATACTGATATTCAGCTGCATCTGGATAGACTGGAAGACGACCCCAACATAGTTGGGCAAAATAGGCATTACAGATGATGACTACGATGATGTCAGCCGGGAAATATAAAAACTATTTTACAAAAAACAAAACCGACTTCCAAAAAAAAAACACTACAAAGTGAAAAATAACTTTAATTTCGGAAGTCGGTGTCTTTGGATCTGTATTTTAGGTTTTTGCCCCCGACTTCCAAAATTAAAGTTATTTTTCACTTTGTAGTGTTTTTTTTGGAAGTCGGTTTTGTTTTTTGTAAAAAAGTTTTTATTTTTCACTTTTCAGTGGGTCAGTTTGTAATTTATCTAAGTTACAACTACCCAATGTCAACTGCTCATCACGTTTTACAAAATATTGCTTTTCCCGATGAGGGGACGTTAATTTTTGAGGAGTTCTCTTAGTAAGAACCAGGAGAACTAGAGCTCATGGTGAAGTCACCATCACTATTATGCATTTTGATGAGCATAAACCATATTAAAGTAATCGAATCGCAACCTGTGATATACCTACTTAGATATAATTGAGTATTTCCGATGGCCATCTGTGGTCTTCATCATCAGTTCCAGTTCACCAAATGGTACTTTCCGAGAGCAAATGCACGAGTTACTATAAAAAATACCGGAATCGATATAAGTGTGCCCATAAAATTTGAGGGATTCCATCATCAGATCCCGACTTGATGATCATGGGACCACTTGGGAAGTATACCCTTTCGAAAAAAAAAGAAAAATCCAAATCGGTTCAGCCATTTTCGAGTAATCAGGGAACATACATAAAAAAAAGAAAAAAAAGGTTCCGACGAATTGAGAACCTCCTCCTTTTTGAAGTCGGTTAAAAACAATGAAAATAATGGAAAATCACGAAGGTGAGGCCTCGGTCAATCAGCCAATATCAGTTAAGTATATTGACCATTTATCACAAATATCTTTCTCTCATAGATGTATATATATATATAATATTCTATTCCATTCTATTTCTAAACGCAACGCTACATGGAGAGCTTCGCATTCTTTCAATTATTTTGTTGTCTCTTCGATTTCTACCTACTTCATAATCTACACAATAATATATTTCTGCCTACAAATTGCAAGTTCTACTAGGAATTTAAAGCTTAGACCTGACGATTTTCTGAAGTGAGTTCAAATCGCGCACACACAGAAACATTGTTGCATTGTACTTGGGAATATTTACTTTATGACTTCAACTAAGCGTTTCTGTACTCATGCGAGCATATGTAGCATGACCTATTGAATGACTTTGTAACTTCATGCTATTTGAAGTAACGATGTAGGCAAAACTTCAAGGTTTGGGGAAATTGGGGCCCGTCTTAGACAATTATTTGTTTTGCCACAAGTACAGCTGGAAGGCTCCTCTCAGGTCGAAAAGCAATAGTAGATGCATAAAGATAAAGAAAAACTCTTTTTCTAATAACAACAAATGACGGTACTACTAGATGGGTCACATCCGTACAGCAAACGAACATTTTCTCACCACCCACAAACAAATTGTCCACAAACATTTTTGTCCCAGTAACCAGTTTTCAGATTTTTCCGGCTGCCCCACTGAGCGAGACAAAGTGGCGCCATCTGTCTTTATTACGGAAACTCACCGATATTAATTCTGGTATTACACCGACTTTGTTTTATTGTGAACATGCGTCAAAAAGTAGATGATGTTATTTGTTATTTTTGCTAAATAAATAAATAAAGGAAGGCTCACATTTTTACAGTAAAAGGTCAAGTTTTGGTGAGAGCCTGCTTATTTTACTAGTGATTAATTTTCATTTAGTGACATTTGTCTTTAAAGGTTAACTGGTAATATAGTGTAGTGTAATAGTGACCGATACTTAAAAACATGATTATACTCATGATAACAAACAACTTTTACTATGGGACCAAACCTGAAATTGCGAAAAAAAAAATCAGCTGCCCCATGCATATTCGCATAACTCGTTAAAATGTAGGAAGCAGCAGATTTTTTTTTTTTGCTAATTTCAGGTTTGGTCCCATAGAAAAGTTGTTTGTTATCATGAGCACAATCATGTGTTTAGGTATCGGTCACTAATTATCAGTCACCCTATATAAATCTGAGGACTACATTGTGGGATTAGAGCACTCTAAAGACTGCGTCCTAAGTTCCTAACCGAAAGTGATCGTCGCGCCAGTACGCGATCGTTACCGCGTCATCATGCGTTTTATATAAATATGACTCATCACGCGATCAATCAAGTCACGTATGTATGTACGTCATTATTCAGGTAAATAAATGATCGTGATTCGTATTCGCACGACAGTCAATTTACTGGAACATTGGATACGCTTACATGGGACTAAATCTCAAGAGTGGAATTATTAAGGAAGTGCTTTCGGCACGCACTTTTTCGACCATTTCTTAGCTAAATCCTAACTTGGCGAACTCTTTTGGGTTGCGTTACTAGGATTTGAAACCAGCCAGCCGATTTGATATGAAATAAAAAAAAATAGGCATTAAAAAAAAGCGGAATACCTACTGACAAAATTACAGTCGTATCATTTAGGTATAGGTATTACTGAAAGAAAAATTGATCCACTGACATTTCAAGTTCCTATCATGCCACTGTGGCGCAGTAATGAATAGTTTCTTGTTGTTTTTCTGGTAGATGTAAGTACTAACACTAGTTTCCAAGTCGTGTATAAAATAACTAAATGGACTATTTTTATGGGTCCGAAATAAAATATATTTATATATTATTTTTAAATTTAACCGAAATTAAGGTCCATCAAGGTCCGTCCGAGGACCGTCCTAAGGATCAAGTTTATAGTTCAGTAGTTATTTTTTACCTTAGTAAGATAGCTTGGACTGTCATGTTTTTATAAGAAATAAAACCATGCTAACGAATTTATGATCAGATGCAGCACAGATGGATCCTTTTAGGGTTCCGTACCAAAAAGGTAAAAAAGGAACCCTTATGGTGCCACTCAGTCTGTCTGTCACAGCTAAATATCTGAAAAACTACTAATGCTATCAACTTAAAAGGAACAGTTTTAGATGACGTTTACCCAACTATTTTGCAACTAGGAAAGAAATAAAAATATTTCTATTTCTTTTGCAACAGGGACTGAAAGGGGGTCTTAAAAATTCAAAGTGGGGCTACTAGGGCATGTGGAGTATCATATGAAAGAACGCTGTTTGCACATTCTCAAAATTTTTTTTTCTTTTTTTTAGGCCGCATAGTTTTCGACTTTTGATGAAAAGTGTAAAAAAAAATACCATCCGCCCCCCTATCTCCGAAGTTTGCAAAGTGAAAAATCTGAAATTATTCTATGTGATAGAAGTTTATGTAAAGATTACAGGAAAAATAAAACGATGTCTCTAAATAGCACGCTTTTTTAGAAATCGGAACGGAACCCTCGGTGCGCGAGTCCGACTCGCTCTTAACTGGTTTTTTATTTCCGTGATCTTCCTTTATCACTTTTGGTACCTAATACTCTCATTCAACAATTTTCCTAAACGTGTGTTGCCTACTGACGTAACACGATTGATTAAAATAATGAATATGATAATCCGTGAAGTTCTGTCGTTAGAGCGGTGGGTAAAGTTTCAAGTGTATTCAACATCAGCATGCTTCGCTGGCTTAAACTTCAAGTTGCTACAACACTATCGATCGATTGAGACGTTGTAGCGGAGGGACAGTGTTTGAAGATCTTCAGGGATTTTGGTGAGTCAGGTGGTAAAGTATGGGTTTGTAATTTTCTAGTTAATTGCACTCGAAGAAGTGATTTGTGGAAAATAAGCTATAATTCTCTTTTCTCTAGTAACGTTGGTAAATACAGTTTTTTTTATTAGTATCTGTTAAGAAAAAATAATTGAAAACTTAAAGGTTAATAGAAACAGTAATGTGCAAAAGCGGTATTTCTAGCTCTACTCCTGTTTCTCCAGACGTCATCTGCAGCTTCATTTAACTATACAACACTACACAAATCTCACCTTACAGATTCGAGACTCTTATGACGTTATCATTAATATTGCATAGGCAATTAACTTAAATATTTGATCAGTATAAGCATAAAGTTGTAGCAAACAGTCCGTCAGCTACGAGTCGACAATATCACTGTTTACCTATCCTACAGACTGCAACGAGCACGATGACTTTGGACTTGAGACAACAAGAAAATGTTTTTGAGATTTGGGTGACACTTTACCCAATACCTATGACAAGTAGCTACTGCGATATTTTTCGTTACACGAGTAGTTAGATATTTTGTATTTCTTATGCACGGTTAAACGTTGGATGGTAGGCGGTTAATGTTTCGATATGACAGCTTATTCTTTCATCTCTGCACTGGAGCAATAAATGCAGTCTGACCTGATGCACCCTGAATATGATCACCTAAAAATATTCATGTAAGACATCATGCATCATAAATAGGACCACACCCTAACCATTCGTTGGCTGCTGGGCCCCAGGCCTCCTCTCGGTGAGATGGGATGGGACGTAATCTACCACGCGGTCCCAGTGTGGATTGCTAGATGTCACAGGTCTTTGAATTTTTGTTTCTAGGTTCGTTGGCTTAAGTAATTTACATTTATGGCTTATAATCATTTCTACTGCAATTACAAAAACACATTCAAATAAAAAGTCCTTACAATGCTTCAGTTTACTTTTTCGCGGCAGGTGGTAGCATCAGTAATCAAACCCCTAGCTTACTAGAGCTGGGGTAAATTGGTAAATTACCCGCAGTGGGGCCCCGCTGTTTACCTTGCGACCCCCTTGCCCTTTTGAAGCTACCTTGCATTTTAGTTCAAACAGTATTGATTGTCGGCATTAAACTTTGATGGGTGTATATTGTTATGAATCGATTTTTTGAGTGGCAGTGAGGGGTTTTAAGTGTTTTGTTTGGTAAGCTAGTTTATAAATCGTTGAAAGTTTTGCCGAAGTTTTGTTTATCGTTATTTTGTATTTCGTGGTTTGATTTAGTAGTACGAGTATGAACTTTGTATCACTCATTAATGGTTTTAACTTTTATGAATTGTTTAATTACTTTTATTTGGCTCTGGTTTTTAAAAATTTTAGTGTAATTTTGGGGATTTTAAAATTACACTAAAAAGGGTATATTCTACGAAAATACAAAATTTGCTACACTGTCATAAAGTACAGTGCTTGAAAAATGCTCAACTTCATGCTCAGCAGTAGCGCTTGCAACTAGACTAGACTAAAATTGTTTCAAGTTGTGCTTATTAATTTAACCAAATAGTCTTGCTAATTGTTATGTTGTACTAAACAAGGCAGAAATTGTTTCAAGTTGTGCTTATTAATTCTTACTCAATAGCCAAATAGTCTTGCTAATTATGTTGTACTAACCGAGGCAGAAATTGTTTTAAGTTGTGCTTATTAATTCTTACTCAATAACCAAATAGTCTTGCTAATTGTTATGTTGTACTAACCGAGGCAGAAATTGTTTCAAGTTGTGCATATTATTTCTTACTCAATAACCAAATAGTCTTGCTATTGTTTCAAGTTGTGCTTGTTAATTCTTACCTAATTACCAAAAATACTTGCTAATTGTTATGTTGTACTAAACGAGGCAGAAATTGTTTCAAGTTGTGCTTATTAATTCTTACTCAATAACCAAATAATCTTGCAAATTTTTATGTTGTGTAACTAAGGGCTGATTTTTCAATAGTCAGATAACTTATAGCTGAAGAATAAATATGACAGTTTGACATATTTTCTACACAAAAGCTGTCAAATTAAAAAAACAATTCTTCAGATAAGAGTTACCCATACAGGACTATTAAAAAATTAGCCCTAAATAGAAAATATTTTATCTTGACCACTGCTACGTTGTATTAAGAAGTGTGTGAAAGAGCAGTAACTCAACATCAGCCTAGCAATATTTTGACATCAGTTCACGAAGATACAATTTGTCAATATCTTTTTAGGGTTCCGAACCAAAATGGTAAAAAAAGAACCCCTATGGTGTGACTCAGTCTGTCCGTCTGTCACAGCTGGATATCTCAAGAACTACTAATGCTATCAACTTGAAATTTGGAACAGTTTTAGATGACATTCGCCCAACTATTTTACAAATAAGAAAGAAACAAAAATACATTTTTTTTTTGTAATAGGGGCTGAAAGGGGTCTTAAAATTCAAAGTGGGGTTACTACGGCGTGTGGTATCTTACGAATGAAAGCTATTTGCACATTCTCAAACATTTTTTTCTTTTTTTTTTAGGTTGCATAGTTTTCGACTTTTGATGAAAAATGTTTAAAAAAATACCGTTCCCCCTTACCTTTTTGCATAGAGAAAAATCTGAAATTATTCTATGTGATAGAAGTTTATGTATAGATTACAGGAAAATAAAACGATGTCTCTAAATAGCACAGTTTTTCAGAAATCATCAACAAAAGTTACATATAAATGATGGTACGGAACCCTCGGTGCGCGAGTCTGACTCGCTCTTGACCGGTTTTTTTTTAATCTGCGTTTTCTAATTTTGTTTTGAATGAATATTTACGAGTAGGTACATGACTGAAAAAGAAAAAAAAACGAAGCCGCGATTATTTACTTTATTATAATATTATTATGTACCTTTTTTTTTTTTTTTTTTGAGGGTGGGAAATCATCAAATAACTTCTCCCGCTCTGGGTGGAGCAGAAGGGCGTGTCAGAGTTTTACTGACTAAAACCCACCCGTGTTCCTTCAGTTGCCTATGCCAGGGCCGCGGTAACTTCTTCAAACAATCCGCGACCCCAGCGGCGTCGGCCCTATTGGACCCCGTCACTTGCTGACATCTCTTTGAGGCGCGCGTGGAACACAACGCGCCGTCGGCTCGGGCCTGGTCCTTACCAGACTGCATTAATAATTGATTTTCGTATATTGCGCATGAAACAACAAATATTTTTTTTTTTGATTATTATGTACCTACCATCAAAATCAAAATTTGTTGTTTCATGCGCAATATACGAAAATTAATTATTTATTTACTGCTTTTAAAACCAAAAGCAGTAAATAATTTATGTTGTCGTGAATATTGAGTCACGATATAATGACATATTTTAAGGAGAAAAGGAATGATGTTAAGTAGGTAGTCAAAATACTTATAATAATAGTATAAATTTTAGGTCTGTATATTTTGCTTGTTTGCAAATGAAATCTATGAGTCATAATTTTATGTTCATCTGTTAAAAATTGATAGGCAGCCTTGCACATTGGCATACGACAGTGCAAGGGAATAGCATATTTTCTGGCTAACCCCAATATCGTATCAAGGTATGAATTGTTTATGCTGTGCAAGTACTGTCCTTCCATAGTGTATAATTGAGAGCAGGAATCTCATCACAGCTGACAATCTCGTTACTGAAAAGTAAAATAATAAGTACTTATTAAGATTTTAGTTAAAGCACCAATATATTTTTCTGTTCCCATCCAGTCAAGTCTAGTTAAGGTGATTGCGCTGTGTCACCCGCGAAATTCATTTTTTTTTTGGGTTTTTTGCAATTTACACTACACGAAATCTAACGTAGAGAGATGTATTGATGATTTTTATGGTTAAAATTAAATAAATACATATGTTTTATTTCCGCGTATCATACGTTGATCAAGATACAACCTGACACGGACCTGCAAATTGCAAAAAATCCAAAAAAAAAATAATTTGGCGGGCTACCACTGCGCATCATCCTTAATGGCATTAAACTAACTAAAGACAACGGTTCAGTTCTTCTCTACAACCTTGAATATTGGTTTTCATAAAATTAAAAGAAGAGACGTAATGTAAATATATTGGTCAGCATCAGACTTAGATAGACTGGTCTTTAGCTATGAGCCTCTCGAAATATAAGTAGCAAGAAAAGTAGTATACCCAGTTGTAGGTAACTCGAATGCTCTGGGCTGCACCTCGGTTACACCATCTCCAATGTCACACAGCATGCGTGCAACAGTCGCCTTCCTTATTTCTTGCAGTTGTACTGTTCACAAAAAATATTATGTCAGATAAATGTGCCAAATAATCTAGATAGTAGAAAGCGAGGAGCTCGTTGCTAAGTAATAATAGCCGCACGGGTTGATCCATCAGGTTATGCTACGCTTGCCGGAGTTGGTCCGTGGATGGGTGACCACACTGAGAAAAAAATATTGTTGGGGGGACAAAAAAACTTTGTTAGTAGGGAGCCCACCATAGAGCATAGTCAGTAAGACAACGTTTTTATTGTTACGCGGTAAGTTGTCTGCACAACAACGTTTTTAATAACAGCATGCCTTGATACTACAACAATGTAACATTGTCAGTGGAACTAATGACATTAACTGTTACTTTGTTGTAGTAACATTATATGTTGTTAATTTAACAACTTTATTTTGCCAAATTAACTACTCTTATTTTGCTTTCACAGCAAAGTAGCTTTGTCATAGTATTAACTGTCACTTTGTTGCTCTAACAAAGTCTGTCTTTGCTAGCCTAACAAAGATAGTTTGTCTCTCTCAAATTTTTGTTGCTTAGGTATAGTCTAGCGATAATTAAGGAGCATATGACTCTTGAAAGTGAACTAATTTTACTAAATCAAATCTGATTTTGTTAAAAAAAAAACCAGGTGTTTCATTAATTTGGTAGATATGTAGTCAGTCTTTTTGAAATAGCTGTTATTTTTTCACATTTCAAATTTGGTTACATAAAAATTTGTTCAGTTTCAAGAGTCACATGCTCCTTAATTATCGCTAGACTATACCTAAGCAACAAAAAATTGAGAGAGACTATCTTTGCTAGGGTACCAAAATTAAATTAGTGTAATTTGCATTAAAAAAAAACCCTAATAATTTTTAAACATTTAATAGGTACCTCATAAAAATTTTTCATAAATAAATGGAGTATAGATAGTTGTACATAGATTCTTAAAAGTAAAAATATTTACACTGCTTTAACAAAAAAACAACAAAAAACCAAAAATAGTCAAAAAATTAAAAATATTTTAAAATCCTACTTTACCGTGGGGAAGTTTGGAATGGCCTTTAACTTTAACTGAGCAAACTTTAATAAGTTAATAGTGCACATAATCTTATTATTATCCAAGATTGAGCGCCATTGTTATGTTTGTGTACAGTCAGCTTCACGATGTGATCCTGACTGTATCGTGAAGCTGACTGTACATGTTAAGTTTTATAAAATAACTTATAATTAACAAATTAAGTTATTGAAAATTCGCTTCAAATATTCGAATCAATTAAATCAGCTATGTGTTATAGTCAAATCTAGTGTTTTAGTCAGCAGAATATCAACATAAAAGAAAAAGGAATATAAAAATAACAATCCAAGTACGCCGAAAAATATAAATCAACATTCAGTAACTATCTATCAAAGTTAGAATACATCGATTTACAACTTGCGCACTTCCTGCGCGGGGTACATGGCCAGCACGCGGCGCAGCTTGTGCTTGCTGAAGCCAGCGCGGTAGCACACCTCGTCCTCACGCACGACCTGCACCACCGCCTCCGACACGCACGTCCTCGAAGAACTACGTGACCTTCTGGAGCGGGCGGCCGAAGTTTTGCGTGACGTAGGCGCGCAGCGCGTCCGAGTCGCGCGCCTGGCACTCGCGCCGCAGCGCCTCCAGTAGCACGCGCAGCGCCGATAGCAAGGCGGGCGTGCAACCGGTGGTAGTTCTCCATGTGCAGGACGGCGCGTGGCGTGCGCGGGTGCTCGGCGTGCATCATGGTGCCAGCCAGCGCCACATACCCAGTGGTCCAAGTTGCCGCGGCGCCCGCTCGACACAAAGATGCGCTCGCAAGGGGCGCTCAGCGCCTCCAGCTCCAGGAATTTAGAATACAACGATTCGCGCGCAAAATGACCACGACAGTGGGGAGAGAATAACGAACTTTTGCACTACAACTTAGCGTTTCACAAGTTTTCTGTGCCACTGACCACAACACAACCATGCACACAAACAGTCAAAATTGTTGGCTTACCGCGTGGTTTTTAAATAATACACTGTTGGCGATAACTAGTCTACTCCATCACACTACAATATTCCAAAAAAATCAGCACGACACGCCCGCGACGGCGACGCAACAAAAGAAATGGCCGGCCACCGCCCGGCGGCCGCGCAGTGCTGTGCCCACTCCCTTCCCCGCGTTCCCCGCGCGCGCTTTCCATTGTTAACACATTAAATGTAACGTTGCCATCTTGACAACTTTTTATTGCTAAATAATTGCGTTGTTCACTTGACAAAAGGTATTTGAACACTACAGCTATAGTTAATTTGTTAAGAAAACAGCGTTTCATACTAACAATTTATACTTTAATACATCTACAATGTTCCATTGTCACTATAGCAATTTTTTTTTAAATTTTGATAAGGAGACAAAGTTAAAATTGTTCCTAGATCAATAAACGTCGAACAATAAAAAAGTTGCTAATGCGAACAAGTTACTTTTGTGGTGATGGCAATACGTTTAGTTACTGCGACAAGAAATTTCCAACAAAGCTTTTATTGTGACTTTGTTGGCTGTTTTTTTTCTGAGTGCATCTTTACATACCGAGACTCCTCCGTGCCTCGGAAAGCACGTTAAGCCGTTGGTCTCGGCTGTCATTCGTGGATATTTGATAGTCGTTACGGGTCGTCAGAAACCCGAAAGTCTGACAACCAGTCTTACCAAAGGGTATCGTATTACACAGTTACTGGGTTGTGGAGGTCAGATAGGCAGTCGCTCCATGTAAATACTGGTATTCAGCTGCATCCGGTTAGGCTGGAAGCCGACCCCAACATAGTTGGGAAAAGGCTGGGCAGATTGATTGGTCTAACTAAAGCAGTTTATTTTTAGACTTAATTTTTTAACACCTTATTATAATAAGTCAGAACGAAAATGAGTTTAAGCGCCCTTGTGGTTGTAGAGCAGGACCAGCACTGAGCTAAGCATTTTTATAAGCGACGAGCTGACCCGAGAGACGTCGTCCTGTCCTAATTTTAATAATTCATACAAAATTCCCATAGAACTTCGGCAACTTTTCCAATTTTTCTCTTCATAAGAACCTTCTCAGACTACAACAAATTTTTGAAAAGGAAATTAGCCGAATTGGTTCACGCATGATGCGATGACCAAGAGAAATAGAGATTCAGTTTTATATAGGTACCTATATAGATGTAATCCCCCAACTTATGCTTGTACTGTGTTTGCCTACATAGTGTGCGTTATAAACAAGAAGCGTAAATAATGCCTATTATATTCAGCCAATAAAATAAATACTGATTAACGTTAATGGAATATAAGCTTTCGATCATTAATTCGTATTGGGTAAAGTCATAAGCGCCCACGGGATTATAAACGGGACAGGTGAAACGGATAATAACATCATTCAATTAAATAGAAAGCAAGTGAAAATCGGGAAATTATAAAGCGATTTTTGAAATTGTTTGGACGATAGAAAAACGTTTCATCATTTCAAATGAAAGGCGCCCACTGCTGGACATAGCCGTCCCCCCGCACCGCCACTTCGAGTGAAACACAAAACAAAGCATTTGTATTCCGATTCAATATAGGCTAGATAAAATTAAAATATCAATCAGGGAATTAAAAAAAAAATTGAGAAACTGTTTTGGATATGGCTGTTATTTTGAGTTTGAAATTAATGATATGGACATAACCGGACTCATGAAAATATAATTTACATTCATCAATTCCTAGAACAACAAACAAGGTGAATATAATTTTAGCTCTCACCTGAAGTGAACGCATTGGGTCTGCCAGCCCTCTCATACCAGTGCCTATCCGACACAAGCGACAGTTTCAGCTGCTTGGCCACAACGCAGTAGAACGTCGGCGGCACATGTGAGTTCTCCTTTTTCTTCTCCACCCATATACCAGCTAAAAGATCTATGTCCTCTACGAACGAGTACAGTTCTTTTAGCTGTGTTATCCTCTGTAATGTTGGAAATGTTTAATTTAGTCCTAACCATCCTAACGTTACAGGAAGGCCAATCCGCCATCATGGTTTTGAGGACTAACTCAGCCCTCTTGAAAGGGAGTGGGCCGTAATCCACCACGCGGGTCCCATGCGAGTTCGTGGCTTCACACGACTTCAAATTCTTAGTTATATGACATGCCGGTTTCCTCACTATGTTTTCGTTCACCGTTTTGAGAGCAGTGGTGATGAAACAATTTACACAAACTAAAATGCCTGCCTGGGTTCGAACCCACGACCTACAACTCGTAAGTCGTAACCGTTTCTACTCGGCCATTTCTGCCAAAAAGCACTGCTACCACACACACACACACACACATGAAAGTATTACATATATGACCAAATTGAAAGATTACCTCTACATCTATGAAGTCAGATAAATCATCAAAGCTAGTGATATTATCTCCAAAACAGAATTTTCTGTAGCTAATATAACTTTGGAAACCAAAGTAACGATTTTTGGCTAAATCATTTGTCATTATATCATTCGACCTTTGCAGACCACCTAAGCCTCTTTGCACAATCTGGAAAAAAAAAATGTGTTACGAAAATTACGAGTCAGCCTCAAAAAAAAACTTCTTTCTCCGAGAAAAATAAAATTAATCTTTGAAAGAATTCAAAATATATTATTGTTAATTCTTTTTTGACGTGAAAACGTCTTTTCGCCGCTCGTTTCTGACCGATACAAACATGTACAATTTCAACCGCTAATAACTACGAGACTTGTAATGGTTGCTCATAATATTTATAAAAAAATTAAGGCCGGATAATTTGCGTATGTCGTCATTCTGCGAGTGCACGCGCATGCGCGCGACCCTCTACTTTTCAGTAAGTGTCGAAATATCAATTCGTATAGCGCAAAAAGGTCTTTGCTAGATCAGTTATTCTTATGTCTTTGTCAAGAGTTGACAAAGCACTACCAACACCAAGAGAAACAACATAAATAATGACCAAAAAAAACAGTGTTAAAAATTAATATGATATTGAAAATAGCGAAATAATAGATGTCGTCTCATATCGGCCGTAAATCTGCTTAGAAATGAAAAAAACCGCAATCGAAGAAAGCTTCGATCAAAAGGAATGCATTGAGCCTAAAAACAAATAGCAAAAAAGTTTAAGATGTCGTCTCATATCGGCCGTAAATCTACTCAGAACTGAAAAATCTCATAATCAGTGAAAGCTTACAAGACTTACTTTATAAGGAACTAGCTTTTGCCCGCGGCTTCGCCCGCGTGGATGTCGGAAAATATCCCATGGGAACGTTCATGTGGAAAACATAGGGCATATCCCTAACTTAAGAAATGCTGGGTTTCCCATACAAACTTTCATCCCTTTTATCACCCCTTGTAGGATTATGTTTTAAGACAAAAAGTAGCCCATGTCCTTTCCCAGGATGCTATCTATAGCCTTGCCAAATTTTATCGAAATCCGTAAAGTTTTGTAAATTTTAAAATCAACCCCTGTTTTACCCACTTCGGGGATGATTTTTAAAAAAACGCTGACCCGCATATTTCTTAACTTCTTACCAATAGCATAAATTTGTTATCCCTAACTTAAGAAATACTGGGTTTCCCTTACAAACTTTCATCCCCTATATCACCCCCTGTAGTATTATTTTTGAAAAAAATAGTATCCTATGTCCTTTCCCGGAATGCTATATAAAGCCTTACCAAATTTTGTCGAAATCCTTGCAGTTTTGTAAATTTTAAAATCAACCCCTATTTTACCCCCTTAGGGGATGATTTTTCAAAAACGCTGAACCGCATATTTCTTTATTTCCTATCAAAAGCATACATTTTAATTTTCACATCCCTAACTTAATACTGAGTTTCCCATACAAACTTTCATCCTCTATATCACCCCCTGTAAGATAATTTTTTAAGACCAAAATTAGCCTGTGTCCTTCCCCAGGATGTTATATAAAGCCTTGCCAAATTTTATCGAAATCCGTGTAGTTTTGTAAATTTTAAAATCAACCCCTATTTTACCCCTTAGGGGATGATTTTTCAAAAATGCTGTATCGCATATTTCTTAATTTCCTACCAATAGCATAAATTTGTTATGCCTAACTTAAGAAATAATGAGTTTCCTTACAAACTTTCATACCCTATATCACCCCTGTAGTATTGTTTTTGAAAGTATCCTATGTCCTTTCCCAGGATGTTATATAAAGCCTTGCCAAATTTTGTCGAAATCCGTGCAGTTTTGTAAATTTTAAAATCAACCCCGATTTTACCCCCTTAGGGGATGATTTTTCAAAAACGCTGAACCGCATATTTCTTTATTTTCTATCAAAAGCATACATTTTAATTTTCACATCCCTAACTTAAGAAATACTGAGTTTCCCATACAAACTTTCATCCCCTATATCACCCCCTGTAAGATTATTTTTTAAGACCAAAAGTAGCCTGTGTCCTTCCCCAGGATGTTATATAAAGCTTTGCAAATTTTATCGAAATCCGTGTAGTTTTGTAAATTTTAAAATTAACCCCTATTTTACCCCTTAGGGGATGATTTTTCAAAAATGCTGTATCGCATATTTCTTAATTTCCTACCAATAGCATAAATTTGTTATGCCTAACTTAAGAAATACTGAGTTTCCTTACAAACTTTCATCCCCTATATCACCCCTGTAGTATTGTTTTTGAAAGTATCCTATGTCCTTTCCCAGGATGCTATATAAAGCCTTGCCAAATTTTGTCGAAATCCGTGCAGTTTTGTAAATTTTAAAATCAACCCCTATTTTACCCCCTTAGGGGATGATTTTTCAAAAACGCTGAACCGCATATTTCTTAATTTCCTATCAAAAGCATATATTTTAATTTTCACATCCCTAACTTAATACTGAGTTTCCCATACAAACTTTCATCCTCTATATCACCCCCTGTAAGATAATTTTTTAAGACCAAAAGTAGCCTGTGTCCTTCCCCAGGATGTTATATAAAGCCTTGCCAAATTTTATCGAAATCCGTGTAGTTTTGTAAATTTTAAAATCAACCCCTATTTTACCCCTTAGGGGATGATTTTTCAAAAATGCTGTATCGCATATTTCTTAATTTCCTACCAATAGCATAAATTTGTTATGCCTAACTTAAGAAATACTGAGTTTCCTTACAAACTTTCATCCCCTATATCACCCCTGTAGTATTGTTTTTGAAAGTATCCTATGTCCTTTCCCAGGATGCTATATAAAGCCTTGCCAAATTTTGTCGAAATCCGTGCAGTTTTGTAAATTTTAAAATCAACCCCGATTTTACCCCCTTAGGGGATGATTTTTCAAAAACACTGAACCGCATATTTCTTTATTTTCTATCAAAAGCATACATTTTAATTTTCACATCCCTAACTTAAGAAATACTGAGTTTCCCATACAAACTTTCATCCCCTATATCACCCCCTGTAAGATTATTTTTTAAGACCAAAAGTAGCCTGTGTCCTTCCCCAGGATGTTATATAAAGCCTTGCCAAATTTTATCGAAATCCGTGCAGTTTTGTAAATTTTCAAATCAACCCCTATTTTACCCTTAGGGGATGATTTTTCAAAAATGCTGAATCGCATATTTCTTAATTTCCTACCAATAGCATAAATTTTTTATCCCTAACTTAAGAAATACTGGGTTTCCTTACAAACTTTCATCCCCTATATCACCCCTGTAGTATTGTTTTTGAAAGTATCCTATGTCCTTTCCCAGGATGCTATATAAAGCCTTGCCAAATTTTGTCGAAATCCATGCAGTTTTGTAAATTTTAAAATCAACCCCGATTTTACCCCCTTAGGGGATGATTTTTGAAAAACGCTGAACCGAATATTTCTTTATTTCCTATCAAAAGCATACATTTTAATTTTCACATCCCTAACTTAAGAATTACTGAGTTTCCCATACAAACTTTCATCCCCTATATCACCCCCTGTAGGATTATTTTTTAAGACCAAAAGTAGCCTGTGTCCTTCCCCAGGATGCTATATAAAGCCTTGCCAAATTTTGTCGAAATCCATGCAGTTTTGTAAATTTTAAAATCAACCCCTATTTTACCCCCTTAGGGGATGATTTTTCAAAAACGCTGAATCGCATATTTCTTAATTTCCTACCAATAGCATAAATTTGTTATGCCTAACTTAAGAAATACTGGGTTTCCCTTACAAACTTTCATCCCCTATATCACCCCCTGCAGTATTATTTTTGAAAAAAAATAGTATCCTATGGCCTTCCTCTGGATGCTTTATAAAGCCTTGCCAAATTTTGTCGAAATCCATATTTTACCCCCTTAGGGGATGATTTTTCAAAAACGCTGAATCGCATATTTCTTTATTTCCTATCAAAAGCATACATTTTAATTTTCACATCCCTAACTTAAGAAATACTGAGTTTCCCATACAAACTTTCATCCCCTATATCACCCCCTGTAGGATTATTTTTGAAAAAAAAAGTAGCCTATGTCCGTCCCCAGGATACCATCTATAGCCTTGCCAAATTTTATCGAAATCCGTTCAGTGGTTTAGGCGTGAAAAGGTAACAGACAGACAGACAGACAGACAGACAGACAGACAGACAGACAGACAGACAGACAGACAGACAGACAGACAGAGTTACTTTCGAATTTATAATATTATAGTATATATAGTATATAGTATGGATGAAATGAGCCTACTAAGACCAGTGTCGAGCAAAAACGATGGCTACGGCAGTATCGGAAACTGTAGTAAAATTTAATCTGTTTTCACGAAAATAAACTGCGCGGACTCGAACTGCGCCTACAAAATTTATTTTTGGAATTTCGTCACACTAGAAAAAGTATGTTTTCCTTACATCAGGGTCAGCAATGTAATCTTTAGAATTGGCTGTCGGTTGCCTGAAGAAGCCTTGAGTAACGAAGTCCATGGTATCGCCGACTTTCAAAAAGTCAGTGTTCGACGTGAGGTCCACAATCGGGAATGTTGACTTATGGGTTCCATTTTTATAGTACATCCTAAAATAGAATACAATTTTATGTTGCTATAATATAAATTACAGTGACGTAAATGAGAAAAACCCGCTGCATCGAAGATAAATGATTGGGTGTCAAAACTTTTCATCAAAAACAAATAAATTACTTATAAGATGGTTTCCTAAATTAAACGAGTTGGTACCAAAAGTATATGTAGTTAAAAAAAAAACAGTCTGATGACCTCAAGTCTCCATCTTGTAAAGAATGCATCCATCTCAAAGCAACCGGGTACTCCAGATATATTTGTGGCAGCACAGTGTCGTTGTAAAGATCTCTATATCCAGAGTCACTGGATAGTACACCGTCCTTGACCAAATTGTCTTTACCTATTATAATTAAGGATTACAAATATTAAAACAAAACAAAAGTATAATTACAATGATCTATATAAATAAAAAGAGAAGTCCTGACTGACTAACTGACTGACTGATTGACTGGCTCATAGAAAGCTGAAACTTTGCACAGAGGTTCCCTTTATAATGTAGATAAGGAATAAGGAAGAAATTCCCGGTAGCAGGTTCTCTCAGGATATGTTCCGACATCCACGCGGGCGAAGCCGCGGGAAAAAGCTAGTATGACATAATATTAACAGATAACCTAACCTAACCTAACCAAAATGTATTGAGCCTGGGCCATGTCCTTGTACAGGGAGTGATATGTAGGTTCGAATGACGTTATTGCGAAGGTCGCCATTTCGAAAAAAAAATCGAGTGGTATGCCTGATGTTTGCCGAAAAACATGCAGTAAATAATTCAAAACGATTACTAGAGATAAAATTCAATGTCAACTCACCCATCAATGTGGCCACAAGTTCATAGTAGAACATTTGAACAGCATAGGCGATGTTAATTTCCCTAGCCTGCGCAAACAGTTGATCATCGGTCCAGCAGGGGTTGATCTCAGCAAGCTTAGTAGCAATGAAGTTGTGGTTATTCCAGAAAAGAATAATACCCACGAAGTTAATGCCAAGAAGGAGATTGAGGCTTGCTGAAAAAGTAAGATTTTCGTTCATAACTTGCCATAACAACTTTTAATTGCTAAATGTCACAGTGACATATACTTAGTGCTAGAATGATATTTTGACACGCGGCCAAAATCTGAACAAACGCCGCCATCTTGTTTCTCAATACATTTCACAAAACAATTGCATAAATGCTTACCAACAGCGTCCCCCCGTCAACGTCATTCGGGTGCCAAAAGATTCTGGTAGCCGTGTATTAACTGTGGTACTACTACTACTATACTGCTACTTGCATACTTTTGTGCGGGTACAGGCATGTGTGCTTTATTTACACAGTGCAAGTTTATTGCCTGTAGCATACTCGTAACATTAAATTGAAGCAATAATTCACTGGCACCGTCTAAACAACACGTACAATTTTATTGTTGCACGATACGGGCAAACTAGTTGCCGTTCAAAACTGGTATTGTTACAATAAACTTGCACGTGCAATAAAATCGCCTTTAACTCAACAAGTACGAATGAAACAAGTTAAAAAAAATATTGAGAAGACGTTCAATAACATTTTAGTGAAATATTTGGCAGCGCAAATACTTGCAATACCAGGCAAAACTTGCAAGTAATAATCGCCTTGCAATAAAATTGAATTGGTTAAAGTCACATGCAATTTTATTGAACGAAATTTGCATTCAATTATTGTATGCCATTTTATGGAAATCGCACGCGTGTAAACTCTTGCATGCAAATTTTGAATGGCAATAATTGAACGTGCTTTATGGCATGCGATTATTACTCTCGAACATTCCAGAAAATTGCACTGTGTAAATGTAGCTTTAAGCATTGAACTTACATGTGTCAGGGAAATATATTCTGTTATTGGTTGTTACAGTAACCAACTTTCCCCCAGAGTTGGTTCGTCTTGCTTTCTCAATCGTGTTGCCATACACAGGAGATAAATCTACTAGGGGAGTGGCATCTACGATCTGCAAATTTTATAAAAAGATATGTTTAGAAGCGTAGCAATGATTGTAGAATTTTTGTTATATCCGTGAATTGCAAGTTCTATAATTATTTATTATTTACTTTGTTTAGATCAATATTCGGGGATTTGAATGTTAAATTTTGCTTACAATTTAGCACGTATGCACGAAGACATAAAAAGCTATATATTTCTAGTTTATTTTGACATATCATGACCTGTCCTATTGTACGAAAACCCTGTACAATGCAAGGCCAGCTTACACTGGAAATGTATAACTATTTCGTTGTGTCCTCGTATGTATGTCGCAGCCAAATTTTATAATACGGTGTAATACAAAACGTCTAGCCGAAATACATAAAGGAGCTGTTTTCTATTACGGCTGATTGACGTTCAGCCAAAATGTCGTAATGATACGTTCGCCGAAACCTTTAGCCCTATTGCAAACAGATCAAAATGTAGGGTAACCAAGACAAGTAAATGCAACCAACTTAGAAATAGCGCTCGCCGTGGCACCGCTTGCTCCACTCACTCGGCTCGGGCGTGGTTGGTCACAGTTCTGACTTAACCGTTTTGGAACTAAAAACTACGAAGCGACGCGCCAAATTGCATTATGGCGGAACGTTGATCAGCCACATTGTAGAATGCGTTGTGATAGCACAATGCAGCGTACGTTTATTTAGCCCTAATACATTTTGGCTAAACGTCAATCACCCGTTACAGAAAACAGCGCCATTATGTATTTCGGCTCGACGTTTTTTATTACTGCGTATTATACAATCCGGCGGAGACATGCACATTATATTCTGATCAGCCAAATCTTCACCATAATTGACGATCATTATAACTTCTGAATATTTTATTGCTCAATATGATCCGTTAAACTAACTGTGACAGATGAAAAGCATAATCTGAGATAGCGGAAAAAACAAAAAAAATAATAATATTTACTCTCAAAGGAGTGGTAGTGTTGGGCAGACAACCAGAGGTTTGGAACGTCAGCGGCCTGGTCATGTTCAGGCATCTGATACCAGAGAAACGATGCACATAATCAGTCTTCGGCACTTTGATGGGAGTGCATGCGTAGTCTGTTCTACCAGCCTCTTTGCAGCAGTATGGCCTCCATGTTACATAGTTTGCTATAAGTAAGATATAAAAAATACTTGGTGAATAGTATACGGCCTTCCTTGCATTTGAGCTTCTTATATTGACCTTACGCTTAATCATTCATAACTTGCAAAGTCTTGGCTGAACAATATTAAACGTAAACTATAAAATTAACCATCCAGACCAGTGGATAAAATTAAATGTGAATCAAAAACTGTTCTCAGTAGAACTTATAAAAACTCAAGCAATACATTCCTTCAAAAAACCTTTAAAGAGTAATCAGTACTTACTAGTATCTCGAGTGTTGGTGATATCAGTAGCGAAGAACACAAACAAGTGATTGATAATGCTACTCAGGACCTCGTCATCCACACGACCTTCTGACCAGATCGTAGTGCGTACAACCCTAGTGACATTGAGTTCAACACCGGATACTGAGCGACGTGGTTCAAATTCTGTGAATTAGATAAGAATTGGGTTAAAATCATAATACTCTAGCCCTTACCCAATTTATTTGGGGTAACATGTCTTTTTCTCCCATAATTCTTATGTATAATTTATTAAAGGTGAACGTCCACGTCCACTGGTCCGCAGCGGCCGCAACACACGCACGGCACGCAACTGTGTTTTTAATTCATAATAGCATGCATCTACTATCAGCACTGCACGCACCGAGCGCAGTGACGTCTCGTGGATTAGTTTACCGCGTGCATTGCTCACTGCAGCACGTTGTTTTGCTTATAATTGAGGTGAGAACCTCCAAAAACATATTAAAATGGACGACTTACTTTCAATTCTATTAGCAGAAAGATCTGAAAAATCTATCTATCTATCTTCTATCTATATAAATAAAAAGAGAAGTCCTGACTGACTGACTGATTGACTGACTCATCAACGCCCAGCCAAAACCCTTGGACCTAGAAAGCTGAAATTTTGAACAGAGGTTCCCTTTATAATGTAGACAAGGAACAGGGAAGGAATTCCCGGTAATAGGATCCCTTGGGATATTTTCCGACATCCACGCGGGCGAAGCCGCGGGCAAAAGCTAGTAATGTATAATCTAAAACTAGGAGAAATAATATACGGATACAGTGGACGCATGCCATCGGCAAATCCGTTCAATACGTTGAGTGCCGTGCGTACGTTGCGAACGGTGCGGACCAGTAGACGTTGACCTTTAGTCGCCATCTCGGTGGTCACCCTTTTTCTAGCCGTATTGGTTGCTCTCATAATTTTTTTTTCGATTTCAAACAATTATTTCATACGTTTTGGTTAGTGCTGACTTTAGGCTCCATCTTATACCATTATTCTTACATATTATATTTCTTCATGATTTTCTGTCTTTAGTACCTGCATGGTCATTTTTATCATTAAAGAATGTGTTCTTCAATAATAAAAAAAAAACCGGCCAAGTGCGTGTCGGACCACGCACAATGAAGGGTTCCGTAGTTGAAAAGAATTTATCCCAAAAACAAACAAACATTGCATATCAAAAAAAAAGAAATGTCATAAAATTACAAATTCACAATTTTCGGACTTTTTCCTTTACTTGTGCTGGGAGACCTTTGCTTCTTGCCAAATTTCATTATTCTAGGTCAACGGAAAGAACCCCATATGTTTTGATTTACTTGCGACAGTTACGAGTATCAGAATGTGACGCAAAATGGCCGTATTTTTTTATTGCGTTGACTTAGAAGCTTGCGTTTTTTGTGACTTCAAGAAACCATAGACTTACGTATTTGATATTAATTTCAACTTGATACCTCTATGACTTCCTCAGAAAAAGGGTCTTGACACACTGACAACTTTGAAAATATTTTTTTAAGTGATAGAATTACAAATTAACAATTTTCGGACTTTTTCCTATATTTGTGTTGTGAGACCTTGCTTCTTGCCAAATTTCATGATTCTAAGACGACGGGAAGTACCCTATAGGTTTTGATTTCCTTGCGAGTATCAAAAAATGTCGCATAAATGGCCGTATTTTTTTATTGCGTTGACTTAGAACTTTGATCTTTTTAGAACTTTAAGGGACCATAGACCTACGTATTTAGTATCAATTTCAGCTGGATATCTTCACGCGTTCCTGAGAAAAACGGTCTTGACAGACTGATAGACAGACAGACAGACAGACGGACAAACAAGTGATCCTATAAGGGTTCCGTTTTTTCCTTTTGAGGTACGGAACCCTAAAAATGACCATCATGTCTTGACACACAGCTATCGTTTTTAGGTTTCCATACCTCAAAAGGAAAAAACGGAACCCTTATAGGATCACTCGTGTGTCTGTCTGTCTGTCCGTCTGTCACAGCCAATTTGCTCCGAATCTAATGAACCGATTAAGTTGAAAGGTACACCTATCTGTGACCCAAAGTCGTACGGGTAAAGTAAATAAATGAATTTTGAATATGGGGGTCAGTTTTAGGGGGCAAATAAGAAAATTAAAAAAAAAGTTTTGCAAACTGTACCGTGTGACATATCAAATAAAAGGGCTTTTATGTGGGTCTCAAATATATTTTTTTTTATAATTTAAAATAAATTGTTTTAAAGTTATTTATGAAAGTAGACGAAAATTGACCATCCCCCCCCCCTTATCTCCGAAACTACGGAGTCTAAATTAAAAAAAAAAAGTACAGAAAATAGTTCTTTACCTGTAGATTACAGGAAAACCTATGTGTTTGTGGTCTTAAAATAACATAGTAAATCTCTTAATATTGTGAGTACAAACTTACATTTACCTACTGTTGCAATGTATGGGAGAACATGTTTTTCAACTCTAATGTTAAGTTTGTTCTTGGTATAATTTCATCCCAACTACGGAACCCTCCATTGTGCGTAGTCCGACATGCACTTGGCCGGTTTTTTTTTTACTCAGTACCAACATTTCTTTATTTAATAATTTCTTATTATTTAATAACATAATATCACACCTGTATTCCCGGAAGGGTTAGGCAGAGGTGTACCCATAATTTGATTGTTAAATAGTACCGCTTGCCATCAACCGAGCACAAATCCAGAAATTCCAGGTGGAAAAACCCAATAAGCCTTTGTCCGACCTGGGAATCGAACCCAGGACCTTATGCTCGGAAGTAGCGCTTGCGGCCACTACACCAACCAGACAGGCTAAAATAATAAAGTCCAGGCAGGATAGAATAATACCTGATTTAGAATGCATATGATAAGATGCCGGTAATAATCTATTGTAAGGAGTTCGGGTGGCACCATAGGAGGGGTGCTTCAAATTGTTGCAGGTCCCATCTATTCGTCTACCTTCAGCTTCATCGCATGTCTCGACCTCGACGGTGCAGTTTCTGTAAGTTAATAACATTTCAAGAAATCCTTACCTATAGAGTGAGGAATTAAGTTTTAATTACACTACTCATAGTTTTCCGTCAAGCCTTTTCTCGACCAGTCGGAAAAGATGTCTTTAATCTTAGACTGTAAATCTAAGGTTGAAGCCACACAGCTAGGTGCTACGCCTAGTGCTACATGGCGTGCTAAGTTTTTAACAGACTTCAGAAAAAGAGGAGGTTATTTATGTTCGTCAGTATGTTTTTTTTTATATGTGTTCATCGATATTTTTGATAATAAATTGTGGACCGATTTTGAAAATTCTTTTTCCTTTTGTGGAAGAAGATCGCGCGGTGGTCCCATATAAATTTTGTTAGGTTTGCTTGGGTAATTTTTGAATTATAGGTTCGATAATACGTATTTAATCCACTTTGTGTATCTTGATGATGTTATAATACTTCCTGTCACTGTTGTTTACGTAGCAAGTAGTAGTATACAAATTGGAAAAACTTTACTTAATTTCGGAAGTCGATGGCAAAAAAAAAATTATTGCTTCCGAAACTAAAGTAAAGTTATTTTTCACTTTGAAGTGTTTTTTGTGAAGTCGATTGTTTTTTTTTGTGTAAAAGTTTTATTATTGCTTGGACCACACAGGAGTTGGTGCCAAACTGATGAAAATTTAAATAAATGGATCAGGAAATGTACGTGTAGCTGCCAATTTGTAATGCTACTTATAAAAGCACTCAATTTGTAAGTGGTATTTCAAATTGGCAGTCGAAATTATAATTTTAACCCGAATTTATAATTTACCCCGAATACTTTTACCTGAAATTATAATTTTTAATCTCCTTAAATATGACTTTATTTTGTTTTTAACTTACGTCTATCGTAATTTAATTTTATTCAAACAATATTTGCTGGGAAAAGTGGTGAGATGTAAAGTTAAGATCTTCTAAATACAGATGAATGGGTTTCTAATACCCCTTAGTGAGTAGGTAATTGCGTAAGCCTTTGACCTGGACGGGGTCTGTTTACAATTTCATTATATACTTTTGGAACAGACAATAAGTTCGAAGTATACACAAAGCGTGGTATCAAGCAAAACTCCTAGCTGTGTGGCTTCGGCCTAAGCTTTTATAGATAAAACTTAAATTGATGAAAAGAAAAAAAACTTACGCTAGGGTACCATTTGCAGTATATTGAGCAACATCAGTTGTATCCAAAACGTTGCCAAAAAACGAACTGTAGTAGGAAGAATCTCCCAAAACGGAACACACGGATGTGAAGAATACGACTAGAAGTATCTTCATCATTTTGCTGTTGGATGTCGAATGACGCCAGAGCAAAGACGGAGGCTCTTATATTAAGGAAATAGTTTATTCAATTGCTGAAAATGTGTTAATACTGTGACTTGTGTTTTGTTTCAACTGTATTACTTTTTAGGGTTCCGTACATCAAAAGGAAAAATCGCAACCCTTATCACTCGATCACTCGGACACTTTACTCACTCCGTTCACACTTCCCACTCACTTCGTTGTCCGTCCGTCAGTCTTTCCAGACCCTTTTTCTCAGGAACGAAACGTGGAGGTATCAAGTTGAAATTAATACCAAATAGGTAGAACTATGGTTCCTTGGAGTTTTGTGATTAAACATCCGAACCCAAAAATGTGTACCTACGTACTTAGTTTACTTTGGAACAAAATGGACAGTATGCCTTCTTTTACTTGGGCACCAATTGTTCACACTGTGTACTTATAATTTTACTTTTAAATTGCTACTAATATGCCACATTTGTGTAAACAACTTACTTATCACGTCTTTTTTTTCAACTAATCATTGTGTGGGTAATATTTTTTCTGTTTTACATATATTTAAGAACCTATTTTAATTTTATCATGTAAAATTCGTTAATCGGCTCACGGATGGTAAACAAGACACAATACAAGTTTTATTGTTATGATGGATATAGACGTCAACCGCCCGCGAAAGCGTTAATAATAATAAGATCAACTTGCCAAATAAAACATTATTTTCTTTCTTCCTCTATAGCTAAGTACCTATTTGAATCCGTAGCATGTCGTCATTACGTTGATGCAAACACCATTGGCAGGAGCGGGACCTGGCGTCATTTGACATCTCCCACCAAGAATACCAAGATGGAGAAGATAGTAGGATAAGTAATACCTACTTTTATTAATAATCTTCATTATCTTGAACCAGAAAGAATTGCAGAAGGGAAAGAGGTCTATAAGGATAGACCTCTTTCCCCTTCTGCAATTATTTCAGCAGGCCAAAATAATGATGATGATCATGAATGTATACTACTGGCCTACGGCTAGGGGCGTGGTGACGTGCACGTGTGTACGTGTGAGCTCAGTCATTCGCCCGCTGACGGGTGTCAACACCCCTCCCGCACCGCACAGCTACCTCAGGTTGTAGTTGTGATGATAATTAAAATTTGATAAGTAAGTAAGTATATAATATTAGTAGGTACAAAGTCTAATTGATTCGAAACACTCGTGTACTCGAAACCTTGAAATACCAGCTGCCAGACTCAAATATTTTCATTACAAATACGCAAACAGATGCAAATACGAGTAGTTCTACAAGCCCATCATTATTCGTGGAGATCGTCAGAACAAGATTGGAGATAGTAGGCTCCATTCTTCTTTAAAACCATACTGTGATCACTAATTCCTCTGTCAAGGATACATTAGGGAGTGATCATTTCAGGAGTTGCATGTTTGAGATTGGAGTTAACTGAAAATTAATAAAAACCATGTCTACCATGTTTATTTCACCATGTTCAACATTTAAGTGATTAATACTACAGTTATGAGATGAGTGAGCAGTTTCAGGATAAGACAGATATGTAGTGTTAGTGTCTAAAAGGTTTTCCGAAATAGTCATCACAAAGATCTCAGATTCATTAAAATTTACTGGTAAAGGTGACTCTGAAACAACACAATATTGCGTTGTGGATATAATTTCAATAGAGAAAATCTCTAAACATCCTTATAACACCCACGAAGTTCAATGTTCTTTCTTTCTTTCTTTCTTTCATAAGTTTGATAACATCTGGAAACCGCAAATAATACTTACAATACAACATAGTTGTGTCAGTG
This sequence comes from Cosmia trapezina, assembly GCA_905163495.3. Taxonomy (NCBI): domain Eukaryota; kingdom Metazoa; phylum Arthropoda; class Insecta; order Lepidoptera; family Noctuidae; genus Cosmia; species Cosmia trapezina. Next base: position 30,202,712 of record LR991020.1, on the reverse strand, counting down.
ATTAGCGACGTTGATTGTTGTATGTATTACTTATTAACCATAAAACAGTTAATATGGCAACGTAAATCATTGTACAGTTACCGGCCATAAATATTGCACATGGATTTTTACAGTTGCCGGCCGTAAAAGCACATGAAACAAGTAGGTATACGTAAAAGTACATAAATAACATACTACAATAGTACTACATACATATATACACATTACTATACATACATACATACATATATACATCGTATATATGTAGTTACGTATTTAACGTACGTAAATCCCATGTGCAATATTTACGGCCGGTTACTGTATGTCATCTTACAATTTAGTTTAGTATAACTTGTTCCAAAGTAAAATGTTGTATGTATTACTTAACATAAAATATTTCTTAATTCATATATACCACACTAGCTTTTGCCCGCGGCTTCGCCCGCGTGGATGTCGGAAAATATCCCACGGGAACAAACTCGCATCGCATTGCCAGCCCGCGCTATTACTTCGTTTTCGCTTAGCGTTCTTTATAACTCTTTTTCTTTTGCTCGGCACCTAAGGGTCCTAGAGTGATGTTAAATATGCTTAGAGTCTTCCTTAACAATTAGGCTTATCTAATGCAAAAATAATTATTAAGTCCGACTGGTAGTTCTAGAGATTAGGGTGTTCAAACAAACAAAAAAAAGTTTGTGTCAGCTCCGACGCACGACTGGAGTTTACTCCTGTTTTTGTGCCGTTTCGAGTTTCCGACTTTCTATTTTTCGGTCATTTCTGTCGGTTTCTTCAATGAATCAGTGCTATACAAATAGCAACTTTAAGGTGTAAAAACACTCGTCCCACCCCTCTACCTCTTACCTCTCCTCTTGTCACTCTAACCCCATCTCACCCCCCCTCCCCTTCTCACACCTCTCACCCTCCCCTGTCATACCCCTCACTGCTCCCTCTCCACTTCACCCTTCCCAACCCCTCTCCCTCTCATACCCCTCACCACATCCCTTTCCCGCTATCCTCCCCTCCCCCTCTCACCCTCTCCCATGCTCCCTTCACCGCTTTCCCCTCTCTCTCTACCCACATTAACTCCTCCCCTCCCCCTCTTTCTTTCTACACACCCAGTACACCCTCCTCCCTCACTATACCCTCCTATCTCTCTCCCCTTGCCTCCATCATCCTGCCCTCTCCCTCCTCACCACCCCTCCCCTCCCTCTCACCACACCCTCCCCTTGCCCCTTTCCTCCTCAGGGTAGCCACGATATTCGTCAAATTCCTCATCACCCCCTCCCTTTCCCCTTTCCCTCCTCACCACCCACTCCCTATCCCTCTGGCTATAATGACAAACTTTATTACTTGCTTAGGCAAATATTTGTGCCAAGTTTCAAGTTATTTAACCAAATGAATAAGATTTTTCATATAAACTATATTCCCTGTTTTCACCCTCACAGGGATGGAATTTTAAAATCGTTTGAGGTATTTCCGTAACTTGACTGAAAGATTATTTACACCAATTTTCGAGTTAATCAATCCCCGCAGTAAAATCTGCCCTGTAAAATTGACTTACTCTTTTCACCCCTTTAGGGGTAGATTTTCGGAAAACCCTGATACACGTTATTCTTCACTTTTAGTCTCAAGTATAAATACTGACTTTTGTGTTAATCGGAACGCGCGTTAAAATTCCTCCATACAAACTTTGGCACGCCCCAATCTCTTCTGAGAGGGTAGTTTAAGAAAACTAAAAATGAAAAACTTTATAATTTACTTAGATAAATATTCATGCCAAGTTTCAAGTCTAATAACTCAAGGAATAAGATTTTTCATACAAACTTTCATCCCCTATTGGTCCCCCTTAGGGATGGAATTTCCAAAAATTCTTCCTTAGTGGATGCCTACACTGTATAAGGTATCTATGTGCAAAATTGCAAGTCTCTAGGTCCAGCGGTTTGGGCTGTGCGTTGATATATCAGTCAGTCAATCAATCAGTCAGTCAGTCAGGACTTTGAATTTTATATATGACGGCGGGAACGTGGGCGCAGAGATAGGTGGTTCATCTCTTCGACCCTGTGGTAAGGGTTCCATTGCGTGGGTTACTCAGGCAAACCAATGTGATGCTGTGGCAAGACTATTACTGAAGAGTATACAGAAGTAATGACTAGGAATAGGTACTGTGAACTTGATAGGTTCGATGGTAGCGTGTGCCTCTTTCGAGCTCTCGATTCAGTCTCTCCACAGAGAATGCTCGCACACCGCCCAACGACCCCGTCCACATGCGGCGACTAAACGATACTCGCGCCACACGGCGTTCACCGTACGTACTAAACGAACAACCAATCAGAGCTAAGCTTGACTTGTAATAAGAAATCAACTTAGTGACGTACTATCGCTAAACTATCGTTCGCGACGACACGGCCAGAACTGACAGTCACAAGTCCTCGTGTGTACTTGTAACAAAATAAGGCTACTGTATACTACAAGCTACTGTATACTACAAGCTCGGCCTCTCCTGACTATAGCCAGGTTAATTACAGGCAGGATTAGAACAGATGCCTCAAAGTCAAGATAACCAGACCATAGTATAGTAAACATAATTAACTTCACACACACGCACAACATGGCCCAGCTGCTCGGCAGCGTATTCAACATTAATTGCAGCATTGCAAAGTAGTCTCCACGAGACCCAGGCCTCAACCCTACACCTTCAGCCGCGCATCGCGCCCTGAACGACCCACCAGTGAATCGCAGTTACGACTACGACTGAAGCGTGCAGTGCGGCCGAATACGTAGCCATGGCGTGTGTGTCTAGCGTGCCTTCACCAGCGCTTTCTACATCAGACTCGGTCACAAATAAGGTCAGATGGTACCTTGCTCTGGGACATCCCCCCAATTCGATCATGAGCGTATTTATAGTACGCTTGTTAACTAGAGATTTCAAAACATAACGATCGCCATCTAACACATCAAAAATTTGAAAAGGCCTTACAGACAACACTAATATGATCCGGCTGCTCGGCAACGTAGTCTCATTGAGACCCAAACAGTAGTCTTATTCAGACCCAAACAATAGACTTACAGACCCGAACAGTAGTCTCACAGAGACCCATTAGTAGTCTTATTCAGACCCAAACAATAGTCTTACAGACCCAAACAGTAGTCTCACAGAGACCCATTAGTAGTCTTATTCAGACCCAAATAATAGTCTTACAGACCCAAACAGTAGTCTAACAGAGACCCATTAGTAGTCTTATTCAGACCCAAACAATAGTCTTACAGACCCGAACAGTAGTCTCACAGAGACCCCGCCACCATACATCTAGCCGCGCATTGCACCCTGAACGACTCATAGAATCGCAGTTACAACTACGACCAGACTGTACAGTTTGATTATAGTCTCACAGAGACCCATTAGTAGTCTTATTCAGACCCAAACAATAGTCTTACAGACCCGAACAGTAGTCTCACAGAGACCCAGCCACCATACATCTAGCCGCGCATTGCACCCTGAACGACTCATAGAATCGCAGTTACAACTACGACCAGACTGCACAGTTTGATTATAGTCTCACAGAGACTCATTAGTAGTCTTATTCAGACCCAAACAATAGTCTTACAGACCCGAACAGTAGTCTCACAGAGACCCAGCCATCATACATCTAGCCGCGCATTGCACCCTGAACGACTCATAGAATCGCAGTTACAACTACGACCAGACTGTACAGTTTGATTAAAATCATCATCATCATCATCATCATCATCATCATCATCATCATCATCATCATCATCATCATCATCATGACACCACACTGTTCAATGCGAAATAGAAATGAAAATATCTGGCTTGCTTTCTATATGAGAGAGAGAGAGAGAGACAGACAGAGAAACATGCGCACGCCGCACGGCTTACAATAGCTTACTATAGCAAAAAGTGTCGTGACAACTTTTCGTGAGAATTTTTTTTTTTTTTTTTTTTTTTTTTTTTTTTTTTTTTTCGTCTAGCCCCCTTTCACAACCCGCGATAAGGAACTTCGTTCCAAAAGGTGTCGTGAAAAGGTGGTGTGTGTCATGTCGTCATTGTTCATAAATGAAGTGGATGTGCTACCTTACCTAACAACAGTTCTAATGGACTCAGCGGTAACGGATAACGATCTGGCACTGTATTATTATTATTAAGCTCTCTATAATCTATGCACATACGATCTGATCCATCATACCTAAAAGGGCCGGACTAAGAAAAGGCGAACTACAGGGTTTAATTATCTTAGCTTGCAACAATTCGTTAACCGTATCGCGCATGATTCGACGTTCGCACGGAGACAGTTTGTAAGGATGTCTTTGCACTGTATGATTAGGGTCGATCAATCTTATCTCCAACTCACCAGTGTTAACACACGTTATAGGAAAACCGTTAATCAAAAAGTCAAGACTATAATTATTCTAAGATGTTTACAAGGTCACGTCTTGTATCAAGTGGTAAAATTGAGAATAATCGAAAATACAATAATCACTACAGTGGGCCATGTACCATAGTCGTTCGAATCAACCTTTAAAACTCTACTGCAACCAAAACTGCCAAGCTTACAGAAACCTCGAGTAAAACCTCTAACGCCACAGCTCTCCAGCCGACTAGCAATCGCATTGCTCTCACACATCCAGCGCATGGATAAAAACTTCTGTATGTATATCCATCAAGTGGATCGCCCGTGTGAATCACCCACTGACTACACACTATGGTCTCTCCAGACCTCGACCTCCGTCAGAACTACTGGTACGGTCGCACACACTACGGCCGATAGAAACCCTTACTCGATTTTCTACCACAACTTAAGCTTGCTACATCACCACTGTAATCACTAGGTATCTACTTGGACTGGTACATGACCTACTGGCACTATCATTACGCTAAATAAGATTTGTTCTGTACTGAATACACGTGTTTGACCAATAGCAGTCCGTCGGCAGAGTGACCCGTACGCAGAGGCCATAACCATTTCAGCTGCGTAAGTACTACCCCTCGCAAAGGGCATGCTGCACATAAAAAGCAGCCTACATGTACATCTTACATGCTCCGGCGCAACTACATATGGACACAATAAAAATGTGAAGAAAAATGAACCCCACAATCTACTGACTATCAATACCACCGTAGACCATTTTAATCTTAAAATAAAAACATCTTTCAGAAACAACAGAATCCCAATGAACTGAGTCTCGTTTAATCTAACTGTAGTAGAAATTCAATAGTCAGGGACGACACGCAGTAATAACTTGCAACGAAGACCCTTGCATCAGAGAGCTGTAGACAGAATTTAAAAATTGCATTGTAAACGAGGTTAGGCTATACCTAACATTGTAACCATTTTTGCTGTTATTTACCAGGTAACCTAATAGCTATACTACTAGCTATACTTCCCATGATCAGAGGGCACTCAGTACCTGAGTCCAAACAAATTGAAAACGACTCACCAGATTCGCCACAGAAGAAACAGGTCACCGGCGTCGATGCTTTCTCCAACATACTGTCCTTGGCTGGTTGCGATACACTATTTCCTTAATGAGGGTAGCCGCAAAAGTTTCGACGCACACGAACTTGACCATCATGATCGCGCATCGGAATCGGGTTTATTGTAACTAAGTACTTAGTTTGTAAAAAAAAAAAGTAACCGCCACTGATTTTACTGTCACTATCACCGCGTGTGATCTCATTAGCACGATTTGATAACAGTTCATCGTCATCGGTTAAATCCGGATTGAATTCAGGCAACGTAATTGCAGCACTTATTTTTGACGGTACTTGCATAGCCTGAATCAGTCGTTCCATGTTCTGGTTCTGGTGTTCCAGTAGCTTACGCCAATATGCATCAGACGTAGATGGTGCCTGAGCTGATCCCACTTCTGATGACGGCGGGAACGTGGGCGCAGAGATAGGTGGTTCATCTCTTCGACCCTGTGGTAAGGGTTCCATTGCGTGGGTTACTCAGGCAAACCAATGTGATGCTGTGGCAAGACTATTACTGAAGAGTATACAGAAGTAATGACTAGGAATAGGTACTGTGAACTTGATAGGTTCGATGGTAGCGTGTGCCTCTTTCGAGCTCTCGATTCAGTCTCTCCACAGAGAATGCTCGCACACCGCCCAACGACCCCGTCCACATGCGGCGACTAAACGATACTCGCGCCACAGGGCGTTCACCGTACGTACTAAACGAACAACCAATCAGAGCTAAGCTTGACTTGTAATAAGAAATCAACTTAGTGACGTACTATCGCTAAACTATCGTTCGCGACGACATATATATATAGATTTTAAATCACCATCACTATAATTACGAAAAGTATTGCCATACAGATACTAAATTTTAACATACCTTCAATACTTCCGAAAAATGAATCATGGAAATCGATATGTTCAATTTGATTGATTGTTATATCCTCATTTTCGATGGATTCCTCAATGTAATTTTTTTATGTGTTGATATTATTAAGCATATTATATAGTTTCCGTCCTCTAATTTTGTACCTGGTAACGTTTTATTATGGTACATTTAGAAAATATTTAAGTGATAGTATTTTTAAGCAAATATTAAATCAACACAAAAAAAAAACACGCGTGACGTAAAGCCGACAGCGAGTTCCAGCGTAGTTTGTTTTATGTGACACACGCGGTGCGTGCGCGCTCTTCAGCCCCCACACCGCGCGCCGTAAGCCATTGCAAGTAATAATACAGTAATCTGCGCTGTAATAGTTTGGAACATCTCAAAACTACCTAAAAATATAGTTTTTTGGCTGTGATTTATTTTGAACAGGATAATATATATAAAATTAGACACTTTTGCGTGAAAAACACAAAATCACAATTTTGTGGCTTACAACAACTTCCGTGGAAGGCATCGTAATCATTTCAAAGGGTCGCCGTTATCGAAATCGATAAGGAGGACTAGGACTATAATGTTTATTTCAGAACAAACATTATTCATTACATACATTCAAACTACTGCCTGTATTAATAGTAAATAACTTTCAGTTTTACTTTAAAACTGATATTTCAAATGACTACAATAACGGCGGACGATTACAAAAAAAAAAACATCAAAATTTATTTTTTTAGTTATTATGTTAGATACCTATCTATCTACACCCATCACAAGAGGAACAGACCATAAGCTAGCCAAATTAAAAAAACCCTGTATTTACTCAAGCATTAGCTATTTTTTTATATACCTACGAGTACGTCTTCCTTCATTGAAAACCCAACTCAGCACTTAGTTTGAACATGAAAACATAATCAAGGGCTTAGAAGCCAGCTTATATTCCATAATCTGGGAAACCGGAGACTATTGTTTACGGGTAGGACGAAGCAAAAATAAACAAAACGTTATTCAATCTACCCTCCTACTGTAAGCAATCACTTGATGGTAGGGAAGACGACGGAGTTGTAAGCCATGAGGGAAGCGTGTTAGAGTATAGATATCAATACAATGAATGATGAATTAAATTGTACTTAAGGAGCCATAATAATAGGTATTTTATAGTACCATTTTCATACAAGCAGCCAATCGGCAAACACCATAGGTTCTGCTTTTATACACAGACATGTTAGCTAAAACTATTATGAGAATATTCTTGACTGTAACTGATTTCTAACTACCGTGCAACATAAATGGCAAACTGTGGGTGTACTAAAGGTACACCTCTGCCCAACTCTTCGGGGAAACAGGCTTGATGTTATGCAGCCGTACTAAGTCCGATTTAATCTAACTGTCGTTTAATAGAATCAAAATATTACTTACCTTACTTCACCTTATTATGACCATAGTCATAGTCAGCTGCATCGTCCAAAACTCCAATCTCGTTCATTTCATGGCCTCAGTCTCCCCAACACTCTGCCACATGACGTGACAGGCGGCCGCGACTGACATATCCGAAATCGCTGCGACATTCTTCCTAAACGTCTTCCCAAACAATGCAACGAGGGTCCACTGACACACCACTTCTTTTTTTACCGCCTTACTACATCTTAACGTCCAAAAAAGAGAGACAAATTTAGCCTGCAACAACTGCTTGATTAACTTTGCATGATGACCAATTATTGTATACAGATTTAATATGTTTTATTTTAATGGTGATAAGGGTGTTATTCGCTTGTTAAACGATAGTTTTTAAGTTGTTTAGGTATCAGGGGTGTGACGTAGAGTATTTGAGAAAGTTTTAGATTTGCAATGAGGTGATGGATTCGATTTGAAATGTTTGTTGTTGGATGGAGTCTTGTTAGGGGAGATAAATTTTGTCAACCTAAGAATATAGGTAGTTATATTTGTTTGAGGCACTAAATAAGAAAGATATTCCTGACTTTGAGTAGGATACAATGTTCCTGCTACAAGTGAAAAACATTTTATAAACGTAAACGGGCTAAGAATAGAGCCTGGAGGGGCAATAATTTTTTATAAAGTCCTAAATTAACATTTAAAGTAAAAAAACCGGCCAAGTGCGTGTCGGACTACGCACAATGAAGGCTTCCGCGGTTGGTATAAAATTATCTTAAGAACAAACTTAACATTACAGTTGAAAAGCATGTCTCCCATACATTCCAACAGAAAATGTAAGTTTGTACTCACAATATTGAGAGATTTACCAAGTTATTTTTAGACTACAAATTTCTTATAGGTTTTCCTGTAATCTACAGATATATACCTATTAACTGTATTTTTTCAAAATTTTAGGTTCAGTAGTTTCGGAGATAAGGGGGGGGGGGGAATGGTAAATTTTCGTCTATTTTCTTAAATAACTTTAAAACTATTTATTTTAAAATTATAAAAATAATATATTTAAAATCCTCGTAGTAAGCCCTTTCATTTGACATGTCACACGGTACAGTTTGCAAAACTTTTTTTTTTATTTTCTTATTTGCCCCCTAAAAGTGACCCCCATATTCAAAATTCATGTATTAACTTTAGCCGTACGTGTTTGGGTCACAAAAATCCATATGTGTACCAAATTTCAACGTAATCGGTCCATTAGATTCGGAGCAAATTGGCTGTGACAGACGGACAGACAGACAGACACACGAGTGATCCTATAAGGGTTCCGTTTTTTCCTCTTGAGGTACGGAACCCTAAAAAGTACTTAAACATAATTTACTATCAAACATTGATTGTCATTTATCTCAAAAATCTTTGGTATTCTCTTTTAAATACAAATAATTTTGATATTTACTATAGTTTATCCAGCCGAATGCTGAATTGACGATTTTCTGGAACATAGAAACAAATAGTACTGTGTCCTTGTTTTTCATTTAGAACCAAAAAATGCCTAAAATCTCAATATTATTGCATCTCTACAAATCGAGACTTCTGACTATTGTATCTCTTACCATGCACGTTACCCAATACATTACGAATACTACGTAAAACATTTCCAACTCCATCCTTCTACATGAAAACAAGTATCTAAAACTCCGTACATTTAGTAGCAAATGCCCAGGACACGCGATTGCTCGCATATTGAATGCAGCGAAATGCATACAAATACCGTGTTTACCGTCTACACCCTGATGGATGGTTCGGGCTACTTTTTGAGGACGCCTCACTATGAATTTTGGATTTCTATCTCTATTCATCGTGGGAGCACTTTTCTTTTAGGATGTTGGGCATAAAGATGGAAATAGGAAGAAATAAATGACATAGTGTCATGAACATGATTGTTGAAGTTATTAGATAGATTGACTGCGTCGTCGGTGTAACAGTGCAAGTGCTACTGCTGAGCATGAGGTCCTGGGTACGATTCTTGGGTTGGGAAAAATGTTATTGGGTTTTTCCATCTGGAATTTCTCACTAGCAGCCCGGAGTCTGGATTTGTGCCCGGTTGATAGGAATAGGTTCGCATAATTGGTGAAATGTGGGTGTATAGGTGTGAACCCTTTATTGCATATCAACAAACAGGGAAGAAACAAAAGGAACAAATGGAAGATATAACTCAATCAAAATATTCTAAGTCACATAAACTTGAACAGAAAATTACTTGAAGAATCATAATCATCACGTTTTGCAGTGATATGGTTACCGCAGTACGTTCTAAGAACCAGACAAAAGAACGCTGCTTCGCTTTCCTTACTAAGGCCGCTCATTGTATGTTTTGTAGTGTATAAGTTTTTTTTTGTTATGTATTTTTGTGGTGTACAGTAAAGTATATATAAATAATAAATAAATAAGAAGGCTGCTTCTCATCCTCATGAATTGTTTTCTCAATCAAAACTGTCACCAATTACAAACAGATTTTGAAGCTCTCAGTGTATAATTTATGTCCCAATCAAATACCTCGTCAATCCTAACGACAAATTGTTCATTTACCGCATTTCATAAAAGCACAAACTACATAATTGACATTGCAGCCATGCCTCACTCAAACACTGACTCAGTCAGTCAATTTGAAGACCGCAAATTGCCGCCTCTTGCTAATTAAGGTTCGCCGTGCACCAGTTCGTAAGTGGCTATGAAGGGAGCGATTAGGATTGCAAATATTTGATTGATTTATCGCTAGTTGTTAATTAGCTTGGCTTTTAGTTATTTAGTAATGTTGATTTGAGAATGAATCACATGATTGTTGTCATTTTGAACATAAACATTTTATCATTTTTCATATGCAAATATAAAAAAAAATGTTTACTAATAATTATGTGGAGACACAAATGTGTTAAAATATTTAAAATCAGCCCACCGTAGGTAAAGTTCATTTCTTGAATCTATTTGGATCGCTGATCAATGTAACATAGCACACTGAACATGCAATATAATGAAATAATCTCGTTTTATTGCATGTTTTCGAGATTGAATACTAGAACTTTTTTGGTGAAATAAACAGTGATGACAAGTAGCAATACGCCAAAACAAAACTCGCCAACGTAAAAGCCATAACAACCACACTGCAACAATAATTGATAGTTTCCAGTCGCCGGGACATTCCTACTAACTCGCGCTGTTATTTAGCACCGACATGTTGACAGTAATAACAGTGGCTGACCTATGTTTATTTACATAAAATTGACACCAGTGTGAAAACTACTGCTATTGAGGATTTTCTGTAGGTGTGCCATTATGTATTTGATTGACTGGTAAATAGAACCCGTTGGTGGCAACGTCGTCGGGTATAATCTTGATTTGAGTTACATGGAAAGTTTTGTAGAGGTCTTACAAATATGTAATAATAATACTTTCTACCTTGCCCCTTCACAGTGTTAAAAGCGTTGATATAAGCGAGAAAGGAAATAGTACATAATATCTAGTGGCCTGGCCAGTAAGTACTGAAAGCCCGAAATAAAATTATGAGTGAAGGATATTAGAGTTGAAGATGACAGATATGATGCTAATGTAAAAACACCCTACTCATGTAGACAATTCCGAGACTTGACAAAAACTTGAAGTAATAAACAAAACTGAAAGAAAAGGTGCTGGTTATAAATAAAAAGATTCACAAGCCAGCACTTTTCCCGAAATCGTTGGAAATGTTTGTTCTTGTATCGATGTTCGCGCTGACTATACGTGAATAATTGTAATCGATAGGCACAAAGAGCGACAACAAACAGCAATTTAAATCGCTCATCGGATTGAATCGGGACAAGAGGTCGTGTTGCATCAATTAAAGGATTACCGCCTGCTGTTAATTCGCTACCGTTGTTTTGTAACCAGTATGTACTACGTCTGTGTTGTTTGTTTTCATTAAAACGTACTGACATTATCTACTTCAAACTTTGATCATTAATAATTATAAAAGGTATCGTAGGTAATGCACTACTTCTTTCATTATGTCGCGGCCACATCAACGGAATTTGCCGTTGATTATCGCGATGAAGGACGTAGGATGTACATGTAGCCACTACTTACCGTGATAATTTGACAGAATCTTGACCGACGAATTTAAGAACCGCGATGTTTAAGGCGATGATGGGAATTGACTTTGACGTTAGTGGGGCCCGGGCATTACAATTATGGGGGGTTTACACGGGTGACTAAAGCCGCACGACTTTGCCGCGCGGCGTAAATCGACCATCTAAATGGCAATTCGGCTAAGTCGCACGTGGTCGATTTTCGCCATGCGGCCTAGTCGTACGGCGAAAATCGACCCGTGTAAATCCCCCATAAAACAGATTTTTATATTTTCATTGCTTTTCAAATATAATTACTTTAAATTTATGTGATAACGATTTGCTTCAATACCTGATTCTGAAGAGAATTTTGACTTCAGAGATATGGATTACATTTTCGTGATCCAAATTCTAAACAGGTTTTTATAGCAATAGTGCTTAACGAGACATTCAAAAATTTCAAAGCATTAATTGTCCTTATAAAACTGTTAATCTTTCACAATCCCATCGTTCGTTTCAGCTCAGCATGAGAATATGCAACGAAGCGGAGCGTCGCAACAATTAAAGGATTAACGTGGTGGTGCGTTAAATGTATGCAGTTGTTCCGTGCGCTGATTGACCGTGTGTATGGTCCGTCGTTTTAATCTTATAATTGATCTGATTTATAGATTCTATGCTCCTTCAGTGGTTATGTAACTACTGTAACTAGTATATTTTTTTAAAGCGTGGTCACTGTCGGACTGCATAGAAAAGAATGAGAAGCGCGATGACACAACGCTTGCAAAATATGAAGTAATTACCGATTTACAAAAAATCTAGGGGTTGGACAAAAAAAGTAATCACATGAAATCATTTCTTATTATTTTGTAAAGAACTGTATAAATTTATCAACACTTTTAATGAAAACTGTAGGAGTAATATGGTAAAAACTGGAAAAAATAGACAGAAATAGACCTGGGTTTAGCCTTTTTTTTCTTAAGTTCTACAAACTAAAATATATTTCAGGACACATGAAATCACTTCTTATGTATTCTAGATTATTGTGTATTTTTTTCTATCAAAAAGGTGCTATAGTTACTGTAAAAAATGGAAACAAAGTAACTTATTTTCGCCGTATTTTAGGGAGGACAAGCCTTAAGACGGCTTCTATTAAGAACACCTCCATACAAATTAATATTTTTGGGGGCTCAGATCAAAATGTAATCATCATCTGCATAGTCATTTCCCAACTATGTTGGGGCACGTTGGGGTCGGCTTCCACTCTAACCGGATGCAGTTGAATACCAGTATTATAAATGGAGTGACGGCCTATTTGACCTCCACAACCCGAAAGCCCAAAAGCCCGAAATCCCGAAATCCCTACAATCTGACAACCAATCTTATTAAGGGGGATCGCATTACCCATTAACTGTACTGGGTAATGCCATACCCCTTAGAAGACTGGTTGTCAGACTTTCGGGCTTCTGACGACCCGTAAGGACTGTCAAAGATCCACGAATGACAGCCGGGACCAACGGCTTAACGTGCTTTCCGGATCTTGGCATGTAGAGATGGTCACCCATCCACAGACCAACCGTGGCAAGCGTAGCTTAACCTGATTGATCGACCCGTGCGGCTGTTATTATACTTAGCCACAAGCTCCTCAGATCAAAATGTACAATGGATAATTTTTACTACTACTAAATCTCACACATTGATGTTCTTATTTATTTTCTTAATAGATTTTAAAAGACGTTTCCCATAACGAAACCCCTAGACTCTAGAACCTCGTCTGCAGATTTTTGTCATAATATCACATAGTAACATATTTTAAAGATCGTGCAAATCCAGTGACCTAAGTGCAACTTTTTGAAAATAATCCACAATATTCACAGCACAGTAAGATCTATTTGTGTATCCAACACATTAACTCTGTTTTTATTTGTTCAGCCCGCAATCATACGGAGATGCCCCGTTGTGACGGGTGACTTGAAGTATTTATTGCACTCTATAAGATAACGGAAACTGCGGGGAAAATATCAGGCGCAGATATTTTAATGTTAAGGAGTTTGTACATTTGTAGAGGTTAAAGTTGAAGAGCTTTATTGCGTCAGTGATCTTTTGAGAAGGTGAGGTATGAAATTCTAATTCTATGTGGATGTCCTACACTATGTCTGTATCCATGAGGACTTCCATATAGAATTATAAGTATATGAAGAATAGCAAAAGATCTAAAATGATAGTCTGAAGTATTATCATTCGGAGCTCATTTGCCTGTCTGTCACTAACTTTATCGATCATCATCATTTCTATATAGATTTTGACCTTCTGAACAGGAAAACCGATTGAGTAATACTTAATCTGTATCAAATAATAATAATCTATCAAAGAATTATCTAGCTGTATCGTCTATCTTTTCGCTTTCAACATAATTATGACTATTTATCCAACGCACACTCCTTTCCTACAACTTCACTCCTTTTCTGACTTGAACGTAAACTTAAAATCTTACGTTCTTCTTTTGAAGGGACAGAAAGTAGTCCATTCAATAAACTACAAACTGCATGTGTACGATCCCTAAAGGCAGCTAAAGACGAGCACAATTCAATGTGTTGTCTCGCTGCGCGATTTATTCTCATAACAAGGCGCTCTCGTACAAAAATAGTAAACTTTAACATTGTAGCTATGGGATAGGGATAGTAGTTGCGGGTTAGAGGTATTGTGTTTTGTGTGGGTTCTGTTCTACTGACAGTGTTGATGTCATCTTTACTGTATGTAAGTATTGCAACGTTCTTAACGCTGCAATCTTCTTAAACAGTAATCTTAGTAGTGTAGTTTGTAATCTTCTAAAACATTACTGTACTGTTTTATGCTAAGTTTCAAAGCTTTCTCTCTCTTACTATTTTGCTGTGCTGTGCCTGACAGGGTCTACGATTACCATATATAATTTTAAGTTACCACCTATTTTGACATGTAAATAAACTATTGAATATCAAAAACATAATTGATCATATTAAAATAGTCAATTTTAACACTACAGCTACGGGACAGGTTACTGGTTAGAGGTATTGTGTTTATGTTTAGTGAGTGGGTTCTGTTCTTATATGTTGATGTCTTCCTATGGATGACTTGACTTTTAGAGTTTGTGATCAAAGTCAAAGTCAAAGTCAAAGTTTCACCAAAAAGGTTTGGATAATCAGCAATTTGTTCGTGACCTTTGAGTTTGGACTCTATATTGGTGAGGGTGATAATGACTCATAATGCAAAAGTTACCCTGTCTTTCCCATTGAGAGACGTTAAGAGAAAAGTACTTGTCAGAGATTAGGTCAGCATCCAGTGATAATTTGTACTACAACCGATTTGATTATTCTCTGTTGCATCCACTTCACTAGCAGTGTTGCTAAAGGCATAAAGATCATATGGAATGGATGGATGGAGTATTACCTTTACTGGTGTGTAATGTGTGTATGTTAGAGAAAAGTGTTGCTAAAAATAAGGCACGAAAATGTCACAAGATTCTATGATTTCTATGGCAAAGAGGACAGCTAAAAATACGAGGTATCTAACAGTAATAATTGTCATCGATTCCAACTAAATAAAAATTCAATTGCAGAACAATATTCTTCTCATGATAAAAATATTCTTGGCGAAAACCTGTTCAAAGAACAACCACTCCTACTTACAAAGACAGAGAGCTGATTATCGTTCAAAAATATTTTGAAAAAATACTTGGACAGTACCCGTTACCATGGAAACGGCACGAACAGTGCGCCAAATTAATCTTGCATCTGCAGAATCTAATATGCTTTTGATACAAGTATCAAAATCGTTTAGCAGGGCAGTAAAAAGTAAGATTGTTATCAAGTAACAATGTCGAGTGAAGTGGACAATGGAGTAAAACTGTTTGCCTCACTCTTAAGGGCTATTAGAAATGTCTACGAGTTCCGTAAGGGTCTATACGATTTTGTTCGCAGGCTATTGTTGGGCTCCGAGATGTTTGCGCTATGTTTTACGATTGTTTGCACTGAAAGTTGGGGCTTATCTGGCGCAGATCGTCATTGAAACAGTCCAGTGTCCAAGAGAATGGTAGCAAATAGGTATATTTACCGAGTAAATACTGGTGGACTTTAAAAATGTTGATAATGGAACTACTGGTATTTAGATTTCCAATTACAAGAAAAGAGACTGCTCTTGTAAGTTTATGGCGGCATCTACAATGCTACATGCGAACTACTCATCAAAGACTTGACGTCACACAAGTCCTGCATCGCGCAAGCAGAGTTTACCGCGCTACTGGCATTATACAACATTTCGACATCAACCGTTGAGCAGTAGCCCACCATACAAAATACCAGTCTAGTTAGAGGATCCTCCCTTTTCTATAGAGGATGAGTGAACTTCATTCCTGATTCCTCTATAAGTTGGAAGATAAGTTAATAGTTAGAGAGAGAGAAAAACTAAAATATGAGGGACGTTCACCAGAAAGTTGACGTGGCGATAATTTGCTAAGATAGATGTATATAAGATAGAGATAAGATCATGGAAACAATTTATTCCAGCAATGAAAATGAAATATTAACACAATGACACAAGGAATGTTTCAGAATGAAGACAGTACACGACAACAGTCTGTTCGTCCCGATATTTTTGCTCACTGCCTACGCTACCTATATATATTATTATTGTATAATGACAATAACCGACAAGCTTCACCAGCATTGGTTAAAAATATATTTGTGCTTTATGTTACGAGAATTTTGGTTTAACTAATTAATATAACACGACTACATAATACTAGGGCCTGTTTCACCACCTACGATTAAGTTCCGATTAATTAACTTGGCAATTTCATACAAATTCTGTTTCATGTTTTAATTTATACGGTAAGTAGTCGCTATTCGGACATCGTGAAATAGGCCCTTATACTAATAACAAAAGATTTTGGGAACATCGAGACCTTAATCTTTCTTAATGAATGAACAGTTGGCTGATTTTCTCCCAATCATCCCTTAGTCCCCCCGAACGACTATTGCATTAGAACATAACTGGAGTATTGTTTACCGTTCGTCTACATTTCTACAATCACCATAGTAACACGATTCCCCTAATCGACTCGAATGTCGCTGAGAAAATGGTTAGCAATCAATCAATACTTGGAACTTTGGAGGAAAAGTTATTTAAGCAGCGATTGTACAGACTGTTGGTATGTATGTGATTTTCATGGTACAAATGTCCTTAGTATTGAAGTTAAGTGACCATGCAACTGCACCGTAGAAATGTTGCCACTAACAAAGCAGAATATTATGTATACATTTGTTTCGCTTAGTTTGTTACTAAAATCGAACGAAACAGAGCAAAGAACCGCAGAATACGCTAAGCACATTAAAATAAAATAAAAAACAGATTGTCAACAACAAGTCTGCAATAGTCACCCCAGAGCAACGCAAGCCAACCCAAGCAAAGAATTCGACATTTTCAAACTCTGTTTTAATTAGCAAAAAGAAATCTGAGGAAAAAGTTTTTAACAAAACTCGCTCCGACGAGAAACTGAATAATACGATTTTAATTGAACTTAATTAAACAAATTACACAAAAACGTTCCTGAGAAGAATAAAAAAATAATTGGAACAGATTGTCACGGACTTGTTATAATTTTATGACTATCAAAGTTTTGATGTTGTGAAAAATTCCTCTTTGTAGACTTGCTGGAATTGGGTCTTATGTTTATTTGATGATGAAGAAAAAGTAATTAATTTGTTAAAAATTCCAAATTTGGTATAAGTAAGAAATCAAAGATTTTGTTTGGGAAGATTTGGGTTCACTAAAAAAAATATGAAATCAAATGTGTGCTACTTTGCCCGGCGTGCAAAAGGTAAAAAAAAGGTACCTAGGCATGTCTGCATGTTACTCAACTTCAAACAAATAATCCATGAAATAAAATAATACAATCAAATATTACTATAATGAAACTAGATAGGGACATAAATATCATAAATTCGTAATGCAATAGAGAGCTTACAGTAAAGACGAGCGTTTGATTTATCTCCACGAAATTCAATCTCAATTTTTTTAACAATCTTTTATTTTAATATATTACAATTTTTTTAGCTCTTGCACAACAATTCATCGAAAAGCTCAGAATATAATTTACTACCAGTCTTTGAAGTTAATAAATTCCCAATACTCTTGTCCTAAGTAAATAGAATCTTGGTGTTACTCATTAAGACATCCGTGTTCTTAGGTATGTTAAATTAAACTTAAATGTCGCGTGCCGTCTGTTGGTTTGAGCTGGTACCGTACAGCACATTAGTCAAAGTAAGCGTAGCATGCAGCTGGTACATCTGAGAGGAAAATTCTTTGAAGTTTGTCATCACAAATGAATTTTACAGTGGTCCGTCAAAATGTTTTTTTTTTTTATGTGGCGAAGATGATTCATTCAGTGGCAGAAGGAATCAAAGCTTTTTTTTTTTCATGATGTTTTTTTTGTGAAAACTATTTTTATTATACAGGGTGTTAGTGTAAACACCGTTATCCTCTTAAGGGGTCATTTTACTCATCATTATGAACAACTTTTACTATGGGACCAAACCTGAAATCGCGAAAAAAATATCTGCTGTTCAGTACATTTTGACGAATTATGCGAACATAAATGTATTGAACAGCTGATTTTTTTTTCGCGATTTCAGGTTTGGTCCCATAGTAAAAGTTGTTCATAATGATGAGTACAATGACCCCTTAAGAGGATAACGGTGTTTACACTAACACCCTGTATACGTGTTGCGCTTGGCCAGAAAGTGAAGTTTAAGTTTTCACTTTTGTCGGCAGTCCCCATGACTTTCTATGTATTTTTTATAAGCTTTTATTTATTTTCAACTGTCCCGGTGTCTGTCTGTAATCAAATCTTGTAAGTTAAATATGACCAACTTCCCGGTTTCCGATTGAGCTGAAATTTTGCACGCATATGTAAATCGGTTGACAACATTATTATAACATGGAGCTGATCTGATGATGCAGCTGGAAGATGACCATGGGAACTCTGTATTAAAACGACGCAACCCTATCGAATTTTGGCTAGTTTGATTCATCTTGACCAGGACTCGGGTCTTAGATGATATTCAGGTCTGCTGATAGAGTGATAGAGTTCTATGTTTACGTGAGTTTTATTTAGTAGGTACTTTTTAGTACAATAAAAGCTTGTTTTTTTTAAAAAACACAAGTATTCTAAGTTCTAGGAAGCCATCCATTGTTTGCCACCATGACATGAAATTAATGACCCACAGGTAAACCTAATTTGAACTTCCTGATATTAGCCAGTTCGCGTAACTTATTTTGAATGTTCCATACTTTTCATATTTGTTTCTTAAGCTTCCTGTTTTTAAATTAAATGAATCTTATTTTATTCCGTGTTTACCAGTACACCACGTCATCCACATTTGTCAGTCGGCTGTTATAATTGGCACCAGACTGCACATTCAAATAACCCGAGTTTACACGAAGTGATACGAGTATTTCCGAATTTCAAAGTGACAGGACGAAGCGGAACTTACACTGATTTGTGGGTTTTGGAAATAAATTAGGTTTTCTTTTGTTTTTAAATACATACCTGGATTGGGGTAAGATTTGAAGCTAAAAGAAAGTTGTAGAATGCGTGTTTTTGACAAAATATAGGGTACTTAATTTTTTGTGGTAAGTATTTCTGTCACCTTCTCTTAATACAGACAAAGTTGTACATGAAGAATTTAATTTAAAAAATCAATCCTACAACGTTAAGAATCACGAAGATGCAAGGTTTAAAAAAAAACCTTTGTGATAGACAGACAAAAATTTTCTCGTTAGTCCAATTGTGCCCTAGCAAGGCCAACATTGGCCTTCCTAGGAACAGTACTAGTTTTCTAATTATATTGAAACATAAGTAATAATTAATTCCTCCTTCAATAGCAAAGCAAAATTATTGTTATAACGGTGCAGAATAAAAATATACACGAAAATGTCACTACTATTACTTGAAAACTTATGTTCTGCTGTGGGCGGGAATTAGAATTTCAGCGACCACAGCCGGCTTCGATAAAGCAAAGGACCGCACCGCACAAGTATCAGCGCTAGCGACCCGGCATGCGGCAGCGCGGCGCCACGTATGTATCCTTGAGTTGGATGGATCTTTGCGTAAGAAGAGCGAAATCGCGATCACACAACATTAACTGCGATTTTTTTTTAAATGCGCCTTACAAAGAAAAGAGCCTTACATGGGTCCACATCTTACATCTTAATTTAAGTAGGTACTAATTAAAGTAGGTCGTCACTTCTCTGTTAGTCGTCATCTCGGTAGTCACTCCCTTTCTAGCAATATCATCCTTCACACAGTCCATCCATTGTTTCTTTGGTCTACCCCTACTCTTGTCTACTAAAAACATCTCCATACAAATAAATATTTGGGGGCTCAGATCAAAATGTACTCATCATCTGCTTAGTCTTTTCCCAGCTTTGTTGGGGTCGGCTTCCAGTCTCAATACTCAATATCTTTATTGCTTTACCATAATATGTACTTAGGTGGTATAACTATATAATTGAGATCATTATGGACCCTGTAGGGCACAGCAAAAGGGTAGGAGAGAGGAAGCCTTGTTTTAGGAGATCATGAATAATTATATATTTATTATTGCTATATTATTTAATTTATTATTATTGCTAAGTATTCTAACCGGATGCAGCTGAATACCAGTATTTTACATGGAGCGTCTGCCTATCTTACCTCCACAACCGAGTTACTGGGTAACACGATACCCCTCGGTAAGACTGGTTGTCAGACTTTCGGGCTTCTGACGACCCGTAACGACTGTCAAAGATCCAAGAATGACAGCCGGGACCCACGGCTTAACGTGCTTTCCGAGGCACGGAGGGGTCTCGGCATGTAAAGATGGTCACCCATCTTCGGACCGACCGCGGCAAGCGTAGCTTAATCTGATCGATCGCCCCGTGTAGCTTTTACTACTAAGCCACGAGCCCCTCTATCATCTACCTTACTAAACTCATAAATGATTAATAATAAAATGCCTTATTTCTGATGATTACACTTCTTTAGGCACTTTTCTTTCAAAACAAAAGCGTTTTATGATCCTATTAGGCTTACATCTTCACTACATAGTATAAAACAAATTCGGTTCCCGCTGTCTGTCTGTTCCTATGTATGCTTAAATCTTTAAAACTACGCAAAGGATTTTGATGCAGTTTTTTAATAGATTGAGTGATTCAAGAGTAAGGTTTACATCTATAATAAACGCGGGCAAAACCTAGTCATGAAATAAATTAGAAAATTTAGTTTTGAATATTTACTGAATGCAAACTTGCACATTATGAGAAAGCTGCGCCTTTTTAGCTTCACAATAATTATTTCATGTGAATCATAAACAAAAACTTTTACCTCACCGCTTAAATCAGAGTCAATTTATCATTTGACAGTTAACAAGCCATGTAAGTCCATACTAAACATCCTGTATTACAAAATGTATGATAATTTGACATCCGAGGGAAGCCGACAATTGCCGACCTTACCGAAAACAGGTTCGTTACAGCACCCAATATGTGTACTAACAATTGATGTGAACTAGAAATCAATTACTACCTACATTAGAACAAAAAGGGGCCGGTAGCAGAAACGTGATATCTCTGAAATTTGATAATTTGGTTTAGAACAAACGGACAAACATGCCCGCATATTAGTTCCACATTCAGCCACTTCCAACCTTATTCTTTTCCACACACAGCCTACAATTCTTTGCCTTATGTTTCTATAGACATAGAGCTGTAAAGGCCCCTGTTAGCCTTTCCCACGTTGCTTCATTACATCAAACATTCTGCCACGCGTATTATGGTAATAGAAAAAAAAATAACTTGGCTACTTTGCATAATCCGTGAATGACAGCATGACATTAAGTTGTCTGTTTATTTCGCCAAGATTATGACCTTTGGCCCACAGTAAACTGTACTCTATTTCATAAAAAATAAGGTTGATAATAAAAGTATGTAAATGTTTGTGAGATGGTAACGGTCAAAGTGATGTGACAGTGGTGTGAAGCGAACGATTTTGTTTGTTTTCTTTTTTATTAATGTTTAGAGTCGCCATGTTTTTTGTACACGGTCAAGTACTTATTTTTAGAATAATGTTGTATTATTGAATGAGTTGGATACTGCAACGACAGGAAGATTTATTTGTGCTTACGAAACTAACCATGGACGAGAAACGAGATTATTTGGCCATAAGTTTACTTACTTTACTTTCACTACTCCGGAGCCGTATATTTTCATATTTTTTTCGTTGACGTCCAGTTCGCGGTGCAGTGGACAATCCAGTGTAACTGAGTTTTGTACAGGTCATTTTATTAATTGAAGCGATAACTGATATTTAACATAAATTAAAAATTTTAAAAACCCACGACATTAAAGTGTAAAATTCATAAAAAAAAAACTAACACGTTACGCACGATGGCCACCTATTAATAATATTATAATTATATTGTTTTATCGACTTCGAAGAATTATTTTTAACTAACTGGTTTTGGAGAAATATATTTTTATACTGTTTTTCTTATGGCTGTTTCATCGAACATTTGAAATTATTATAAATTTTATTTGTACTCAATTTTTATTAATCATATTATTATTACGCTTCAATATCGTGGGTTTTTGAATTTTTTTATTTAAAATTTTTCATGTCACAATTTTTATATTAAAGATCTACGAGATTGCAAACGAAATTTATTATGTTTCAGTACGACGCCGACGCGACGTTCTGAAACTTTTTACTGCTAAGTACTTGACTTTAGTGAGAAATGTGTTTTTCAATGGGCTTGTATTGTATATTAGCTAGATAGACCGACACAGATTTCACATTTGTTGAAAGCCAATTATGTTCAGTCCCTGTTAACTTTCTTGAAGATGAGTTCAGTGCATTGTGATTTGTCAGTTTTTCCTACACATACCATTTTGAGGACTTACTAGTTCTCAGAATGGTAGATATGAAGTTTATCAAATCATACATCTTACATAATCCTCAAATCGGTTAAATATTTTTTTTAATATAAAATACCTAAAAGCAATTTCCTGAAGTCTGTCCAGACCAGAAAATTCTTTACAGAAATAGATAGAAAATAAAAATCTAAAGAGAAACGTCTAAAGAGAAGATTATGCCAGAACATCAAACGTGTAGAATTTAATATTACATAATTTTATTACGGCGACGTGTTTCTCCCCAGATAAATATAGAGGGGATGGTATTTTCAATACACGTTGGAGAAAAATATTGAAAATATGCATTATAATATATTTTTTTAATAGATAATTTAATTTGTTACAACTTTTTCTTTCTTCTTGGCTTTTTCTCATTCTGTGGGTACCTAGTAATTAGTTAGGTACTACTCAAGTATGTAGTACATCCCATTTGAAAAACCAGGAACTGAAAATATTTGTTATTATTTTTTTATTTCTACTTACCTACTTCAATTTAGTTTTCATGTAAACGAATTAGACAAATAAAACTAGCTAAATATTTGATTTTTTCCCAAATGACAAGACGTAAAAGGGAAACGCTTGAACTTCTAAAAATATAATTCGTATTGAAAACTACAGCCCTTAGCCAGGATTTTTTTCTCTACCTCCCCCGTAATAGAATTAACTTAAAGACACACAATAAACATATAAATTATTTCCCTTGCATTACGTAATATCTATTATGTAGTTGTTCTAAGAAAGTTTGCTCAATGCGTCCCTAACGGGGGATCATGCCAATTTCCTTAAGAAAACAAGGGGTTGCAACGAATGACGTTAATTTTTAATGAAATCGATAGCTTTTCAGGAGTTTTTCAGAGTTATAATGCATTTTGATCAAAGGCCATGATGGTAAAGGCCATGGTGGAATTGAAGCAATTCTATTTTATCCGAGGTCTTCTTTATTCCAGATAAGTAGGTAGGGATAAACCTATAACTTAGCAGTGGTTCGGGGTGAAAGTTTTTATAATAAACAAACAACGGACTTCCAAAAAAAATTACTAAAAATTGAAAAATAACTTTAACTTCGGAAATCGCTGTCTTTGGATCTGTATTTTAGTTTTTTGCCATCAACTTCCGAAATTAAAGTTATTTATTTATTTTATTTTATTCGGGAAACTTACAGCTAACATAGACAGTGTGCTTAAACAATATGAAACTGAAGGCCATTTATAAGTTTCCACTGATAAACACTGAAAATTAAAATTGAAACAGAAATGTTTGGTTCCGACCGCGTATCAGCAAGCGTAGTATGGGATACCCCCCAGCCATATGGACTGAAGACCGTATAAAGGTGGCTGTGACAGACTGGATGTGGAAGGCGGAGGCCCGGGTGTTGTGGCCTATGTCCAGCAGTGGACTGCGATAGGCTTAATTGATTGATTGAAAGTGCCAACTTGGATTCGAACCAACGACCTACTCGTAAGTCGCGGCCATTTTTACTGGACCACCACTGCTCGCTGGGCCACCGCTGCTCAGATGGAGTAAGTATTGGCAAGAATAATGAATTGTATTCGCAATAATACCAGGCTTGGTTGAAAAGAACCATACACGCAACTTTTCTAAAGGTCAACCTCATTTTCACAAAAATGTTTTGAGAGAAGAAAAAGTACAGCGTAGTTTTCATTCGGACTTGAGTTTAATTTATGTTTCTTTATAATTCTAGGAACTGCGCTCATTTACATAGACTCATCCATCATTATCCACAGCCTGGACACATAGACTAGATTGAACATATTAGGTCGGGGAAAAAGTTCCTTCGTATTTTATATACAAATTCAAGACATTTTTTTTTTCATAGTTTATTATTTAGTTATGTGTCATTTGCCAAATGGGTCAAAACTGTTTTGTGGTCAACCCCTAACTCTTCAGCTATGTCGTAACTACTAATATACCGACCTTACTCCACTTTACCAAAAATGGCATCGGCTTTATCCGTAACAGGGTGACAAGAGGCGACTAGAGCGAGCTGCATCTTTGACATCAAAATTCCCGGACTGAAAACGCTTGAACCAACTTTGTGCTATTCTTACTGTCAATGCGTTAAGTCCATAAACGTCTCAAATTTATTTCGTAGCTTGTGTTGCATTTTCCCTTTTTTGTAATAAAACTTCAGAATGTATCGAATTTGTTCGAAAGATGCACTCATTTTGGCGGGGAGAAAAACAATTGAAAAATGGCGGGTTATGTTTTTACTTTTTGTTTTTCTTTTCTAAAATGTCATCTATTTAATGGTATCAAAACCAGCCAGATACAGACAGTAGAGCCAAAGAGATTTTATTACAACTTTATACCTATAAAATACGAAAAAACTTTTTCCTCGACCTATTATTATACACTAGACTGGACACATAGACTAGACTGAACATATTATAGACTAGACTGAACACATAGAATAGACTGGACACATAGATAGACCGGACAAATAGACTAGACTGGACACAGACTAGACTGGACACATAGACTAGACTGGACAAATAGACTAGACTGGTCACATAGACTAGACTGGACACAGACTAGACTGGACACATAGACTAGACGGACACAGCCTACACTAGATACATAGACTAGATTAGACTGGACACATAGACTAGATACATAGACTAGATTAGAATGGGCACATAGACTAGATACATAGACTAGATTAGACTGGTCACATAGACTAGATTAGACTGGACACATAGACTCGATTACACTGGACACATAGACTAGATACATAGACTAGATTAGACTGGACACATAGACTAGACTAGATTGAACACTCATAGACTAGACTGAAGTGGACATAGAGACTAGAGCATAGACTAGACTAGATTGAACACGTAGGACTAGACTAGACTGGACAAAAAAGAGTTTTCCAACTTTCCCAAATAGACAGAAGGCTCAATTAAACAAATGCACACACAGTACGAAATTGTAGGCAAGTCGTAACTCATTTACATTAATCATTCCGGCTTTAGCTAATGTATTCAGGGGTTAAAACTATTTGCATACAGTTACATATCTCTGCGTTAACTAGCCTTATGTAGTTAAGTTATGTACAGCCAATTTGGGGTTTACAAAATGATGCGTCTGGGGCACTATTACCTAGAGTATTTTCTCATAAATATGAATACCTATTATTTACTGTTATGGATGCTCAGAGTTTCTTATCATTCACTTTTCATCAGACTTTATTTTAATGTGTGAAAAATCCTCAAATGATTCGTAAGTGAAATTGCCATAATACCCTCTTCTGAGTAGTCTTATGGAAAATCTATATATTTTAGTTTTTTCGTTTTATTCTTGTATTAACACGTTTGTTTTTTAACAATGAGTAGATGAAAATGTTTTTCTTTGTTGTAGCTATAGGTTGCTCTGCAGCAACACATGAGATGCTTCTTTTAATTTAAGCAACATTTCATTCAGATTCAGCAAATACATTAGTTTGTATTTATATTCTAATTTCGTCATATTTGTAACTAATACTGCTAATACCCTTAGAGCTACTTACTTGACATCTACAACAGTTGTAGGCATACTTTCATATCATACAATCTTTTTGTACTAACACCTCTAATGTGACGATCAGCTAATCATTAGTTATGTTAATTGATTTTGACAATCACGTCACTTTTAACTGTAATTGGACATTATATAGGAAATATCAAAATGTTACTCTGATTACTTTTATTGAAATTGACATTTTGACATCGCCAAGCATGTTGGTCGACTCTACACGTGACCAAAGGGCTGGCCTATTTTTTGACCAAAGAATTAGCATTGCCATACAACTTTATAGTGTTGTCAACACCGTATCGGATTGCGAAGCTATGCAAAATTATATAAATGCCATATATGAATGGGGTGTTCAAAATAAAATGTAGTTCAATTCTTCCGAATGCTTTGTAATGACCTTTGGTCGAATGCGACACCCAACTAATTTGGAATACAAAATTAATGGTACTGAAATATTTAGATCAACCAACATGAAGGACTGGGGTGTCACATTTGACCAGAACCTTACTTTTCACGATCACATTACTACAGTTGCCAAAGAATCTTTTAAAAGGCCAAAGAATTTTTTGTTCTCCGGAATGGCCGTGATTTTCGCAACGAGCATGTAATAAGGCACACACACAAGGTAAGGTAAGGTACATCACACTTGTCCGAACCAAGCTAGAAGCTGGTTCTCCTGTACGGAATCCGCACGAAGCAATGTATGCACTTCTTCTAGAAAAAGTGCAAAAAGCATTCCTGTGTTTTCTTTACAGAAGAACTCTCGGTTACTATCCCTACCTCTATCCTACCAAGTTCTGGAGACCAGAAGGGCATGTGACCAGGTAGGCGTTATGCTCAAAGTATGGAAGAGTATGACGGATGCTCCTGACATCCATAATGAGCTGACTCGACTCCACACATCGAATAATTATCTTCGTAGCAGAAAACATCGACTGCTAAGCGTGCCTTCGTGTTGGACTGCAGCCCGTGCTGCGTCTCCCGTACCGCGCGTGCTGACCGCACTAAATAAGCTCGTGGAAGCCAACCCAGACTGCGATCTGTTCGCTAATAAATTCGCAAATTTGGGCACTTTTCCTGTCGACAGCGATGCGGACGAATTTTTGATGCCCTATGATTATTTCCCCTGTTTTTATACACTTGTACATATTTTTTTTAAGACTTACATTTTTAATTATGTAAATAAAATAACCATTATTACTGAAATTAATAATTTTACTAATTTTATTATCTATTAATTTCTGGTATCTTTTTAGTATTATATAATATACTAGCTTTTGCCCGCGGCTTCGCCCGCGTGGATGTCGGAAAGTATGCCACAGGAACAAAAATATTGAGATATATTCTGCCCGCCACTTTGTCCGCGTGAAATTTCATGCTCCCCCGACCCACCCCGTCGCATCGCCTTGCCTGCCCGTGCTATTACTTCGTTATCTTAGCGTTCTTTCTGACTTTTTTTCTCTTTGCTCGGCACCTAAGAGTCCTACAGTGATGAATACGCCTATAGCCTTCCTTAAGAATTGGGCTATCAAAGGCAAAAATAATCATTAAAGTGCGACTGGAAGTTCCAGAGATTAGCACGTTCAAACAAACAAAAAAAATAGTGTATGTGTCAGCTCCGACGCACGACTGGAGTTTACTCCTGTTTTTTGTGCCGTTCCGAGTTTCCGACTTTCTATTTTTCAGTAATTTCTGTAGAGCTGGGTTTCTTCAACGAATCAGTGCTAGACAAAAATCAACTTTAAGGTGTAAAGGCACTCGTCCTCCCCCCCTCCTCTCATCCCTCCCTATAATACCGCTCTCATTACTCCTCTCCCTCTAACCCCCTCTCCCTCTAACCCCCTCTCACCCCTCCCCTTCCCCTCTATCAACCCTCCCCTTCCCTTCCCTCTCACCCTCCCCATAGTCCCCTCACCCTCCTCACTCTATCCACCCCCCTCTCCCTATCACTCTGCTCACCATATCGCCTTTCCGCTAACCTACTCCTTCCCTTTCATACCGTCTCACACCCCTTCACAGCTTTCCGCTCCCCCTCTACCCTCACCAGCTACTCCCTTCACCCTCTTCCCTTCTTCACACCTCACTACCCCCTCCCCCTCACTACGCCCTCCTATGTCTCTCCCCTCCCTCCATCATCCTCACCCTCTCCCTTCCCACCACCCCTCACCTCCCTCTCTCTCCACACCCTCGCTTTCCCCCTTTCCCTTCTCACCACCCCTTCCCCTTACCTCTTTCCCTCCTCACCACCCCTTCCCCTTCCCCCCTACTTAGGCAAGTATTTGTGCCATTTTCAAGTTAATTAACTAAATGAATAAGATTTTTCATATTTACTTTATTCCTTGTTTTCACAACCACGGGGATGGAATTTAAAAAAATAGTTTAAGATATTTCCGTAGCTTGACTGAAAGATTATTTACACCAATTTTCGAGTTAATCGAGCTCCGCAGTAAAACCTGCACTTTAAAATTGACTACCCCTTTTCACACCTTTAGAGGTAGATTTTCAAAAAACCCTGATATACGATACTCTTCATTTTTGACCTCAAGTTTAGGTACTGAGTTTCGAGTTAATCGGATCGCGCGTTAAAATTCCTCCATACAAACTTTGACACCCCCATTCCCTTTTGACGGGGTAGTTTAGGAAAACTAAAAATTTTTTTTTTTAATTTTTTTTTTATTATTATTATATTTATTTATTCAGATAACATAGATCCATTGGGTTAGTAACAATAGCCTTAACCTATGTTAGTACTTAATTGGTAACACAGACAGTGTACAAGCGACCAGTGACCTCACCAACGGGCTGTCATGTCTCCCGGCTACAGCGCGCAGAATGCTGCTGGGGCTGCCACGGAGTCTGTTTAGCAGCGAGGCCGCTCTCTTACGCCGTACAGCATTGAAGCAGTCGGTACGTGCCTCAGCGAACATAGATGACGCGCTATAGAACCGAGGCAGACGCAACAGCACTCTAAATGCGTTGTTATACTGGATCCGCAGAGCATTGTAGGCCTTTTGGGTGTAGCTGAACCACAGGCTCCCCGAGTACAGCGACATGCAATATGCTTTGAACAGCGTTATTTTGACCGCGACTGTACATAGGAAGAACCGGCGGGCCAGCATATTAGCCCGAACCGACAATGCTCTGCGCTCCCTCTCCATATCTGCATCGTCTTTCAAATCACAAACTTTATAATTTACTTAGATAAATATTCATGCGAAGTTTCAAGTCTATTAACTCAAGGAATACATTTTCATACAAACTTTCATCCCCTATTTGACACCCTTAGGGATGGAATTTCCAAAAATCCTTTCTTAGTGGATGCTAACACTGTATAAGGTATCTATGTTCAAAATTTCAAGTCTCTAGGTCCAGTGGTTTGGACTGTGCGTTGATATATCAGTCAGTCAGTCAGTCAGGACTTTGAATTTTATATATATAGATTTAACTAGCGGACCCCCCAGATGTTTTCCTGTCTGAACGATCTTAGAAACAGACTACAGCGCCACCTACCGGATCCAAATGTATTTTCAAACCATCCAGGAACTTATTGAAATATACACAAAATTTCATCTTCGGTCCAGCCGTTTAGGAGTTAGATGACAAACACATGTACAGAAGAATATTATATCATATATTAAGATTTCGATTCAATTGCAATTAAACTTAAATAAATATGGCCGGTTCGGAAAAAATTGTGGAGCAACGTTTAAGAATGTCAAAATTAATTATTTTACAAAAATATTTATTTGTAGAGAAAATAGACTCCAATTTGAAATAAATTTGCATTTCACTCTATCATAGAGCCCCACAGCAAATTAAAATATCAAGGGAGCAATTAAAGGCAATTTATTAGAGATTCATAATTATTATCACGACTGGGTACGATTTATTACGATCAACAAGTGTTCGATCGTATGAGGTATTCGTTCGCGTGATTAGTACAGGTATCAGCGGGTTAAAGGTAGGACGAGAAATAAAATATAGTGTATTTTAAGAAATCTTCTAAATTCATTTAGTTAGTTGGAGGAAGCATAAGCAGACACTGCCAAATTACAATTTGGCAGTGTGGTTCTGGTCTGACTGGCAAATTAAAAGACCAGTGCTATAAATATATCATTCACAATTTTTCTTAAAGTGACTTGTCCTATAACATCACTGTAGGTATATGTTAATTGTGTCATCAGTCTCTTTAATAATATTCGCATTGGCTTTAATTAACAATGTTGATGGTGACAAATTGTTCATATACTTATGTAAACTAAGAAGATCATGTCCCATCAAACGTCCCTGTGGCATTCCAAAATGAATAATGTTTACATTCACGTTATAATTAAACTTGAAACTTTTTTTGACGAAAGCCATTAGAAACCGAAACTTTACTGAAGATTTAAGTAATAAAATGCTTCCAAAAACAGCATCCCCTTAACATCAAAATATCATTCACGAGAATGATATTTATATCATATTTTACGATACACATAAACACGGGATGGGCGGTGACGACTGTATTCTGTTTACAACGTAGATCGTTATCTGGACGTCAAGATGCTTATCCATAAATGTATGGAGATGTATCTTCATATTGCAGCCAAGATAAGAGATATTAATTATGATACTTCATTTGTTCCTATAAAAGGCTCACTTCTATTTCATTCAGGGTTGTAATTTTTTAATTGTCACTTGTTTTCTCTTCTTCAGGATTTCTTAAACTTTTCATTATCAAGAAACACTTACAATATTTAAACAATCTGACGGATCAAAAACATGAACGGTACAAACTTAAATGGAAGGAAAGAATGAAGACATTTAAAAATACACTTTTATTTATTGCCAAAGAAAAAGATAAAATTAATGTGACGATTGCTGCTGCTTCTTTTTGATAAGTACATACAGCAACTGGTAAAGTTACTACAAACTGTCAAATTTTCTCATTCGATTTTGAACTTAACCATCAACATTTTAAGGTTTAAAATCATTTCGAGAAATTTGACAGTTTGGTAACCTGATGTGCAGTTTGGTGACCTGATGGTGTGTCTGTCCGTTAAATTGTTTCACTTCTAGTCGGTTCCGATTTTTAGTTTTTATTGCAAGTAATGTCCCGACTCACAAAGATGTAGCAAATGGTACTGACAACTGCATGGCTCGTTTCACTAGTAGAGGGTAATCCCTATCATAAAGTTAGCCAAAAGTCGCAAATATCTTTAAAGATTTATTTAATCAATTAAAACAGAACAGGTGTTAGTAGTGCACGAGCTAAAATTGCGTCGTTGCAAGTTGCAATTTTAACAGAGTGAGGCTGTTACGAGTATTTCTTTTGATCATCTTTATAATATCAACAGTGTGACAAGTGAGTGCTCTCAAGTAGAGTAGCAAGCTACTTTTATTTATTGATCACGTGCAGTATATTTTAACGTCATCATGGCCCCCAGGACCTGACCTGACCACGGACCTCTTCGTGATGCATGTACCACAGGTTATGAACCCCGGGTGCTTTTGTCGGATATTCTGAAATTCGTGACGTCCAATTCAGCAAGAGATACGGTGTCAATGTTAGCTGAAAAAGACCCGCATTTATTAATGAATTTACCTTGTCTAAATAGTTATCCCAACAATTTAAGTTTATTACCTAATTATTCTTCTTCCCAGCATGTAAATGTAAGACAAATGTTAAAATTAATATTTCAACTTGTTATGAGAATCGCAATACATTAATCTCTCGTGAATGTCATACACCAAAAGGAATGAATGATTGCTATATTACTTGGAAAACTGGCAGCAGTGAGCGAATGACCAGCCAGGTAATTGGTCTTCGTTAACAAACGATTATAAATCTTATATCTTTCCAACAGGGTTGAAATTGAGCTTTTGCTCACTGTAATTGAAAAGAAATTTCACTTTGCAGTAGCAGGCCTCTTGCACTGGTACATTCCGCTCGAGATAAGTACCTACAGCTCGCGGCAACTCTGGGTTACAAGTCAGTCAGGGTGTATTACGCGCTCAGCGAGCGAGACACGTACGGCCGCCCATGAAAAAATTAAATCTTAGATTTTAAATTTAAGTATACTATTCATATTATCACTATACTATATATATATATATATATTAGTGATATAGTTACTTTTTTTAATGACGAAAATCCATTACGAAATGTCGACTCTTGTTCCTACCTTTTTTTTACCTACTACCTACTTACTATTATATAGTTGCCGACATTTAACTTGAGCTCTCGTCGGAGTGGTGGGGGTTTGTGTGCGCGTCGTATTGTTTCAGGAGTAATGTCCAAAATCGCTTAAAGTAATTAACTTAGGATTAACAAGCAACTGTACCTACCCGCGATCGTACGATCGCACAAACTTAGTCACTGGTGCGTTGAGGCATCTTTAGTTGTTTTATGACCACGTTCAGGCGACTAAAGTGGACCAAATGTTACTTTCAATTTAAGACGTGTTTGTACCTTGTTTACTTTAGAACACTTCTAAATATTATACGAGATGATGGTGTATTAAAAATAATTGATGATTGAATGATGATCATGATTTAATGATTGTTTGATTGATTAATAAAAAATAACGTTTGAAAATTATAAGACATTACAGTAAAGTGAAACAACTGTAGATAGACTATTCATAAATACAATAAAAGTATAAAAAGGTACCATATACACCACCACCACCACCACCATACCATATGGTATGTATGGTATGGTATGGTGGTATGGTACCATATTTTATTTTTCTTTGCTGTAGGGCTGTCCAGCCCTAGTACTCGGCTAAGCGGCGTAGGTATGTTACGGACGAGTAACGACACAAAGTAATAACAACTCTCAAGCGCGGCGATTAAGAGCAATTTAGCTTGCGCATGTGTAGGAAAAGATTTTGTAGGCTATTATAAAAGCGGCTTTCTTCAAGATCAAAGGAGTGCAACTTCTGTACGTTAGTACTATTATCTATTCTGTGGCAGTAGTCTGATGCCCCGCGGTGATTCCTGCAATTTTTGGAATATAATTTATTTGATAAAAATTTCTTTGTTCAAAATAAAATTTATCAAGGTGGCGAAATATAATATCGTGGGTAACCTTACAAGGAAAGCTGTTAATAATATTAAGTCGGATTTGACAAAGATAAATGCTTTGACATGCAACACCCATAACCAAACATTTGTAGCCGTGCTCCATACTAAACTTTCTGCAGCAAACACTTGTAAATGCGATGGGTTCATTGTGAATTTGTGGCTTATTGGTCGATTCACACATGATTCGCACGAATTTACTCCCCCGAATCGGGCGAATCGACCCTTTTAAATAATGTATTTTTTTTATTTGTGGGCAAATCGACTGCTCCAGAAATACGAGCGTGTTAAGCTATTGGAACATTTTTAATTTTATGCAAGAAACTAAAGTACACAAAAATGATAAGGGTAAAATATTTTGAAATATAAAGAAACAGGTAAATTACTCAAACAATCTCTATTAAAATATAATTTCAAGATAACAATGTCTTATTGTGCATCTACATTTAAACGCTCAGAGAGTTATAGATTACAATTTGAATACGTATAAATCAAAATAGATGAATGTACTTAAAAAATTGGTAAAACAAATAAAAAATAACATACAAAGTAATAACTGTAAGAAATGAACCTCAACTCAGAAATTAAATAAATAAATATCCTTCGACATTTCACACAACGCCATCTAGTCCCAAGCTAAGCAACCTAATGCTTGTAAATTAAACAACGATTTTATGATAATCTTCGATATAATTCTCATAGCAAAAATATCCACGCTCTGTTCGACAGTCCCATCCCAAGTACCGTGCAAATGCAAAAGTCAAATTGTCACAATGAAAAATAATGGTGGCAAAAGTTTCAACTCAAACAGCCAAGCATTATTCATTAGATTAGTCGATCACTACTTTAGTGACGGGTATCTGTCGGTTTACCAGACGAAAAATACAAGACTGTTTATGTATATGACAGTTGACAGATACTCGTCACTGGTACAAATAATATCAACTGGATAACCTAAATCGCGAATACAATAATTCTTACATAACGTTATTTAGATTTTGTCCTATTATCTTGTAAGAAAATACCATAGATACCTATTCATAAGAAAGATTTTCTTTTCTTTTATTTTTTCTATCAGAAAATTTAAATCAGAAAACACCTGTGGATGATTTTTAATAGTTGAAGTAAAAACAAGATGCTTCAATATTATTTTGTGTCCTAATACAAACCAACATGATAAGTATGGAAAATACACCTTGGAATCTCTTTTATTATTCATAGTTCTTAATACAAATCATTTTTTTGAGAAAATATAGGTCTACCTACACGCTTGATGATAATAAAAAGTTACAATGATAAAACTATTTATTGCGAATCGTTATAAAAATTGTAATTATTAAAAGAGCAAAATGGCCAACGGGACAATAATAGTGTTTCGCAAAAATTAATTTACAGTTCACTAAATTCTTGTACGAGTAAGTGTCGTGTTATACTTATTAAGTTATTACTTAAACAGCATAAAATTTCGCAAAATTCAATCCACGTACACCCAAACTCAATTCAACTAGATGCTCATATGTTTTAATTAGATAGTTACAATCGTTCAAAGCGTATGTTATTTCCATCTTCCATTTAAATGAGTTATAACTGTTTCTGAGAAGCACTTAATGCTGTTATGACGTGTAATAAATTGTTAAATCTACTTGTGTTCCAGCTATTTTCAGAGGTTGAATTTATATGGGAATGTGTATGTTTTATTTAGTATCTTCTATTGAGTTCATGACTTTTATTACGTGTCTGAAGTGAAGGGCTATTGCGAGATTTAGAAAAGGGTTACTTTGTATTTCCATCGCGTTTTGTTAGTCAGGTTCCGTTATTTTCTGATTCAATGTAAGGTAAAATGTTATTTAGTTTTCTGACGGTTTAATCAAATACTTAAATATTTATATCGACAACAAAATCAAAATAGGCATATCCCTCATTATCATGTTTCTTCGGACTATAATTGAAATCATTGTTTTATCATCACATTCATCATAATAATCATTACGGACGGATTAGGGTAACATTTTCTAAATCAAGCCAAACGACAATTCGATTTCGGTACTATTTCTCAAAACATCTTTCACAAACGACTTACGTTACAGGAACTGGTCAACCTGAACCTTTATACAGAAACTCCTATACAATTACTAAGCCCAGTATCTTCCCTTATAATAATCCACAACACACATACACAACCACGAACAGTGTAAGACTAAGTCGGTCTACACACTAGCGAACATCCTCCAATGTATGAATACCCTCAATTTGCGAACTTGGCAAACAGTTTGCGGCTGAATCGGCCGCAATGAGCTCTTAATCACCGATAAACATGTTAAGCGTGAATAGGACTTATCTATTGATGTTATGAAGAGCCCCAAGTTCTGAAGACAATTCGGTAATGTTTGAAGAAGTTTGTGGTTGGAGTTTGTTGGACAGGGTTATTTTAAAGTTGGTATTGTGTATTGGTTTTGAGTCTACTTCCGTTTAGTTTATAATTTTGGTTCTTAAATCAGAAATTCTGTTTGTAAAAGAGATTTTTTTAAAAAGAAACTTGTTGAGAAAGTAACAATTATTTTATATTGATAATAATCAATTTATAAGAATTTATTTAATTTATTTAAGAAAACACTCAAAAAGTTGCTTACTGAGAAGTGCTACTACAACATTGCTGATTTTTTAAATGATGAATTTTGAATTTTATTGTGGATTTAATTGTATTTTTAACATATTTTGTGACATTGAATTATTGACTATATTTAACAATGAATCTAATTTTATTTAAGAAACTGACATTAAATAATTTATCATTGCCAATTTAATTACTACATAATAATAAAAACATTTTGTACGCCGAGTGAGGCAAAACATGTTGGTTCAATAACAATATTTTCCATCAATATGTGCATTCGTGTATCATGTTACACATGTTTTAACAAATAAATTTATCTTTATCTTTATCTTTATCTTTAAGAACATCCTTATACTGTTAGTAAACATTAACCTTAATAACTATGTTATTAAAGATGCAGGCTTGACAATAATGGACGAACGGGCAATCTTTCCTTGCAATGATAATCATGACACTGTTCAAGCTACCCCGGGAATGAATGAAGAAAAGAATGGATGCTTCAAAATAAATGAATAAGGAGGTGAAAAAGAAAATAAAAGAAATCAGCACTACGAAAGTGAGATCTTAATTTATTTGGTTTAAATGTGAAAAAAATAATAACAAACTCCACATTACTGAAGCCAAACTAACATTTACTACAAGCGTTGATAGTATACCTAAAAATATAGTCCTAAGTCCTAAAAAAATAGTGTCTGTATACCTAAAAATTCACTAGCAGCTAATAATATGCCAGTCTCTCATTATTTCCATTTCAAACAATAAACCAAACTGAATTGTTCTCCATCACTGACAGCCGTGCCGTTGTCATGACAACCAACCCCCGACCTACGCTACACTAGAAAACCTAATAAAAATACATGAGGGTTGCAAATTTACATGTTCTGGTCACTTAAACCTTAAGTTTATGAGCATAAGGCTCAAATTTGAAGGGTGTAAGTGTAGGAACGTTGTTAATACTAAACGTATAAACAGTTTGGTCCCTCGCTTATTTAGTAATACAATACATTTTGTGTTTCAAAAAGGTATATGTGTGATGACAGTTTTATTTTGTTTGATATATTTTACTTTAGTTGAGAAAACTTGGTCTGAGGATTCAAGATGTAGTGGAAAAAGGATTGAAGTTTTAAAAGTGACTAGGTATTGAGAAAACAGTGGAAGCAGTTTTCAGTTTTGATGACAAAGTTCGTCGTCAATACTTTATTTATTTATTTATCCTCCCACTAGAAACGCCATCCAGCAATTACACCAACGGAGCAAAAAATTACTTCATGTGCTGGTTTCCATCCATTCTGTGTGCGGTGAACATCGAACGGGCGGCCGTGGGTCACCACGTTTACGGTGGCACGCAGCGTCAAGAAACTTCTCCATAGGTTCCATAACTCCATCCATATTGCGCACATTCTCATATTTTTGAGACTCAATGAATTTATCAAAATAAATACATTTAAATTGTCAAAAAACAAAAAAATTTATGTGTCCATTCTGCCTGACTTGACCTCTATCTTACATGATTGCCAACTTTACACCTCTGCCTCGAACTAAAGCAAGGGTTTCCTAAAACTGCGGTCACAGAGTAAAGAACTCACGTGCTGCGGTAGCCCACACCTCACTGAAACATTATTCATGATAGTAAGTTGGTGTGTTTCCCTAGAGAGCCTTCCTTGACACCGTGAAATTAAGCCCCGCTTTTTGTTTTTTTTTTTTTGTGGATGGGAAACCATCAATGAGTTCTCCCGCTCTGGGCGGAGTGTGAGGGCGTGTCAGACTTTTACCGACTAAAACGCACCCGTGTCCTTTCAGATGCCTGTGCCAGGGCCACGGTACCCGCGACAAATTAATCCCCGCTGCCATCATTTTCATGACGGGCGTCACTGCGGCCGTTATGTGCGGACACCACTAACGCAGGAAACCTAACCTCTTTACCTACTCGCGACTTGAAGTCTCCCAGGTTACACAGACTTCGGCAAGGAGATCTTCTCATAGAGTTCCTATACGCATTTAAAGGTAAACCAAAAATTCTTTAAAACTAGCGTTCAACTTTTATTGTTCATCAACCGTTTAACTCTATATATGTTTATTTTAAGGTTATTTCTTAATGGGCAATCAAATGGGCTCATAATATGACAGCTGTCAACCGTGTGTTTCTATGTCGTGTACAACACTCGTGCAAAAATCAGAATCTAATTTATCTATTTCCTATTCATAGGACAGGAAAACCATTGTTTGAATATTAATTTGATTTGTGAATTATTAATTGATTAAGAGGTGATTCATTGATAGGTATGGATTATTTAATTATGTGAATCACCTTTTTTGTACGACTTTTACAATAAAAGTATATAGTAAACAATTTAATTCAACTCTTTAATCAATAACTTCTTTGATGGTCCCTAGTATTCCCAATATCTTACATAAGGACTTTAGTTTGGTCATTGTCAAAACTATAATTTTCTTTACCCTTGGTTAGTAATAATCATCATGATAACTTGTTAAAGTGGTTTTAGTTAGTAGAAATATATAGTTACGGCTATATGGATTTAAGAAACAGTTCATTAAGCCATGAGGAAGTAGTTCCGGTAGATACTGTTAGTACGTATTAAATAGGCAATGGTTTATTGCCGTTCTTATTAATAATTTTATAACTTCCTGGATTAACAAAACAATTAATAAACTAAGTTAGAGAGGAGTATCGTCCCATCTTAGGCGCTAGGCAGCCCCGCTATAAACCTTTTTCACTGTCCAAACTTTTCACCAAAGCTTGAAGTAATATCATACATTTACTTACTGCCTATCAAAAACATACGTTGAGTTGCACGAAACCGACATTAGTTTAACTAACACTTTAAATTCATGCCATTCCCTTACATTTTGTATCAAAATGAAAACGACAGCATCAATTTAAAGTCTCCGTTAAACTAATGTTGGTTTCGTGCAACTCACCGATAGACCGCGAATCAGCCAACGTAAGGTAGGACTCCCTCAGGCTAGGTGGAGCGTCGTAGCAGCTGGGATGAGAGTTGCCGAGAACCGAGTGGAATGGCGTGCAATTGGAGAAATCTATGTCCACTTTGTCCAGCAGTGGACTGTGATGATGATGAACAAAGACACAGTACCGATTCGTAGTGACACATTTACTAACAAATTGACACACATTACGACCCAAATACAGGACGTGTTAACATTAAAGAATATACAGGATGTGCAGCAATTGAAGGTGCAACGATCTATGCAAATGTCACTGATAGGAAATTCGCCAGACTAAAGAATGCACAGATGTAGTGTAAATCAGATAAAGCAATGCCAGTGTCAAACGAGCTCGGCGTTGTGGTGTAGACTGGCGGGCGAAACGCTGTGGTTGAAACGCTAGTAATAAAAGTATGTGTGTTTATGTTATTCAGGTTAAGCTGCGCTTGCCGCGGTTGGTCCGTGGATGGGTGACCATCTTTACATACCAGGACCACGCCTCGGAAAGTAAGTTAATCCGTTGGTCCAGGCTGTCATTCGTCGATATTTGACAGTCGTTACTGGTCGTCAGCGTATTCAGCTGCATCCGGTTAGACTGGAAGCCGACCCCAACATAGTTGGGAAAAGGCTAGGCAGTTATTATGATGAGACTGATAGTAGAATGCGAAAGTTTCTTAGAATACGGGAATTGAAGCCTCGTTATAATTTCAATAATTATAGTAACCCAGACGCTTTTAACATCTCTCTTAATTTTTACTACAATATATTTGATTCATTTTAAAAGACCAAAAATAGGTTTAAAAATGTTTTAATAATTCCTAATTATATATTATCATTCTCATGATTATCATTCAAATGTTGAATTATGGACAAAGAAAACCTTTACCATTCTTCTTCTGATTCTTTAGCAGTTTAGAAAAAAAAAAGTTCTTTTCTGTAACTAGAAAGTCCGCTCGTCTGCACTACAAATCTCGCACGAGCGATGCATGTAAAACGGTCAGCGATTGAGTCAGCGATCGCCGACGGAATTCTGAACGGTTCTGACAATCGCGACTTTATTGACTTTTATATCGGCATATAAACTGCTGGACATCCGTCGGCCGTGTGTCCTGTGTTTATCGCTGTCAATGATATTTTGAAAGGCCGTTTGGTGAAGCTGTGACTAGAATTTTAGTGAGGATAAAAACAACTGTTTCTTGGAAAACAGCTGGATATTCCATGTTAATAGCTTATGGCT
This sequence comes from Cosmia trapezina, assembly GCA_905163495.3. Taxonomy (NCBI): domain Eukaryota; kingdom Metazoa; phylum Arthropoda; class Insecta; order Lepidoptera; family Noctuidae; genus Cosmia; species Cosmia trapezina. Next base: position 30,162,488 of record LR991020.1, on the reverse strand, counting down.
GTGAACGTGCCAAAAGATAGCAAGCCGTTAGAAGACTTGAGTGAGGTGATTTGGTCAATAAACGAACAAACAAACAAACGACAAACAAACGATCCTCAAAAAATTTAAAAGTGAATAACATGAAAAATATTATAGATAATAATTTTTCATGATTATTCAAAAAAAAAAAAAAAACAGGCGGTCACATGCCCATCGATGAAAGTTGCAATCATCGATTACCTAAAAGACTTCTATATCTACTTATAATAAATTTTTTTTGAAAAAAACTAACAATTTCGAGGCGTGAGAACGAGTCAGATGCCGAAAATTGAGTTTTTAAAAATTTTGTCCGTTTGACTATTTATATGGATCATGTTCCGGATTGGTGCAAAAACGACTGTATGAATTTGGATGAAATTTAGCACACAGATAGTTTAACCTGGATTAACACATAGGCTACTTTTAATCCAAGTAGTACGTTCCAGTGGGATATTTTCCGACATCCACGCGGGCGAATCCGCGGGCAAAATTAGGTGGTATATAATAATTACATGTTTCATAGATATCCTGGATTTGTCTGGGAAAATCCTGTCTTTTAGACTGTTCTCTCATCATCATTTTATACCATAACCATTCTACGATTTGTTTTAAGCATTCAAAGTTTTGATTTGCGATTAGAGGTGGCAGTAACCACACTCCATACCAATCCATGAAACATCCTCTGCAGAAAACACTGCAATCTATGGTTCTTAGACTGGTCTATCACCATACCTGTATATCATCCATTCATTCAACGATTTGTTTTAAGCCATTTAAAATTTTGATTTGAGTTTAGAGGTGGCAGTAACCCCATAAATTTGTTATGCCAATCAATTAAATAGGTCCCCACTACAGAAAACACTGCAATCTAAACATTATTTTGAAATTAATTAAAACAATAATATTATCAATACAATTGAACGCTTTATAGTTAAATTAGTTACACATAATAGGTCTTTACCTATGAAATTGCCGTTTTGTATGAAAAAATTGAAACGAATTTTTTTCATGTATTTTTTATTTGTATTAATCGAAGTAATCACCCATGCAATCAATGCATCTTTGCCAACGCAGTGGCAGTTTATTGATGCCCTTCTAAAAGAAATCAGCTGGTCGGGAGGCAACAAATTCTTCAAAGGCATTTTGTACTGCCTCTCGGGTATTGAATTTTTTTCCCGCCAAGAAGTTATCCAAATTCTGGAAAAAGTAGTAGTCTGTAGGCGCAAGGTCTGGTGAGTAGGGCGGATGACGGAGAGCTTCCAACCCCAGTTCTTGCAACTTGGAGACCGTCTGCTGTGCAGTATGAGGTCGCGCGTTGTCGTGCAGGAGCAGCGGAGACGAGCGATTGACCAATGCTGGTTGGAGATGTGCCAGCTTCTCCATCATTATGTTCAGTTCTTCACAGTACACATCTGCAGTAATGCTCACCCCGTTTGGTAAGAAGCTGTGATGAATCACACCGGCGCTAGACCACCAAACAGTGACCATCACTTTTCTAGGGGTAAGTTTTCGTTTAGGGCATTGTTTAGGTGCTGAACCAGGATCCAACCAACTTGCTGAGCGCTTGCGGTTATCAAACAGAATCCATTTTTCATCGCAGGTAACAATGCGGTTCAAAATTCCTTCATTTGTGTGTCTGTTGAGCAGTGCAAGGCACGTCTCGACGCGTACTTCGCGCTGGCGATCATTGAGTTCGTGGGGCACCCATTTGTCAAGCTTTTTTAGCTTGCCAATTTGACGCAAATGGACCAATATTGTTTTGACGCTAACGTCGAAAGCTGCTGCTAATTCAGCCGTAGATTGTGTATCATCAGCTTCCACAATCGCCTTTAATTCGTAATTGTCGACCAAAGTCTTCGGACGACCGCGAGGTTCATTTTTCAGGTCGAAATTTCCAGAACGGAAGCGAGCAAACCAATAACAGGTGGTGCGTTGGTTTGTAGTGTTAGCTCCGTAAACGTCGTTGATGTTGCGTGCCGCTTATGCCGCGTTGCTGCCACGACGGTACTCATATTCCATAATTACTCGAATTTTTAACGTATCCATGATGACGAAAAAGATTGAAATGCGATGAAAATGTAACACTAATCAATAAACAAATGACTACTTTTGGAAAAAAAAATCCATGTTTTTAAAATAAAATTAATTTGAAATTAGAATTCTTAGCCAAACAAAAATTATTTTGATTTGAAATGGCCAGTACTGCAGAACGGCAATTTCATAGGTAAAGACCTAATATGTGCTTGTTGCCTAGTGCTTTCCCCTCGTTGCGTTGACAACCAATTGTGGTGTCCAATTAGTAGATGTTTGACCACAAAGTGTAGCAGAATACATTGATGGTATAGTTGGATTATAGTTCAATGAACTGCTAAAGAATTAATGGAATTAGTGTGTTGGAAATATTGGAGGTGGAAATAGTGTAAGCTGAATTAAATGTTGATTAAGCACATTGCAAACTGACCATTATTATTTCCTTAAGATTCTTTCCATAAAGTCGTTTTCTGGAAAATACCGCCGTTTGCTTCGTTCTTTTGTAGGTATATGCTAACTGTAACAAGAAATACTTTATAGTCTTTTCTTTATATCTATGAATGTGACTTTAGAAATCGTCGTCATCGTAAATTGTAGTTGCAATAATAATTGTTACACTGCACTTGTTAGCCGAATGGACCAAAAGATTATGTCAAGACAATGAACAGTGGCCTCATCCACGAATTCTTTGATCAGTTCAAATTGGTCAGCTACGCGATGTGATTCTGGTGATGTTTCCATACAACACGTCAGAAGCCAAACATTATAGTCATAACATTAAGGAAGAACATTTAACCCCAGAGAAAATCTTTCTAAGCTTGTCAAAATCAAATCAAAGTTTATAGTCAGTTATTCAAATTAGGCAGAGAATTAGCACTTTTTGAACGTCAAAATTATACAGAAATTCCGTCAAAGTTGTCATACTTGAAGGTTTGAACAAACAGGCAGGTATTCCACCGTCGTTAGTGAGCAAAAACATCTTAATAGTTAGTAAAAGCAGCCTCTACAAACATTTTAAACCATTTGAGGAATCCGTGCCTTCCTATGACAGATAATAAGCATGTGAAGCGATGTAAAAATTGTAGCGTGCGTCTGACAGCTCCCCACTGCATGCCATGCTGCAAACTGACAATATACAGCGTGGTTGCATATTTTATATTAAAAGGGTTTTATTTCTCTTTGGGTGAAAGAATAGGAATTGTCTTGTTTTCGCTTAAGAAAGAAATCTAAAAATCTGTTGGAGCTTTCAGAATACGGCTCTCAGGAGTTTAATTATAAATATCATGCTTCAGCATTTAGAAATGACGCATTACTGTACGATTTATAGAAATTAGGTTATTTTCTGTACATCTACTCAATGTGTTTACAACAATGTACTTTGAAAAAAAATCTACCGGTGAAGAAAACAATACTTTTTAACAAAATAATGAGGTAAATAGCCTTAAAATTTAAATATATGGGCAGACAACAATCTAACATGGCAATTGAAAATTTTACTATAATGTTTCCAACATATAGTAAAATTTTAAAAGAGAGAGAAGATCAAATATTAAAAAAAAAAAATAACGCCTCCTTCTAATGAATCGCAGAGCAATCATTTTTCATTCAACGTAACTTTAATTGCTATTAATTTTATACAGTGGTTACATTTTTTCGAATTTTTCCAAACAAACAGGTTGTTTGGAAAAATTCGAAAAAATGTAACCACTGTATAAAATGAACAAGTTGATATGATCGAGATACAAATGTCCAGCTAGCATTGACCTCCGCTGTATCAGAGATATGAACAAAATTGCACAGGCTATCAAAGATTTGAAGTCCACTTTAAATTGGTCAGTGTTTCGGTAGATTGAGCGTGAAAATGATAAATTTTCTGGCGATGACGTGTTGAATCTTTTCGATATTTTTTACTATGTACTTAACATCTTCCGGCGCGCCGGAACGTGTTAAGTAGATAGTGGCGGCGGCGTGGTGTATCCGTCATAACAACAAAATTTCTATTGTGTCTCGTTTACCGCGCGTGAACCTTTTGACGAGATTTGATTTTAGAGATCATAGGGATAATTATTAGGATTAATGTGAACTACCTTTTCCATTGGGATAAAGGCAGGGCAATCTTGACCATTTTGCAATATATTAGAGTTTCGTACCGAAAGGGTAAAACGGGACCCCATTACTAAGACTCCGCTGTCCGTCCGTCACCAGGCTGTAATCTCAGGAACAGTAATAGTTAGACAATTGAAATTTTCACAGATGATGTATTTCTGTTGCCGCTATAACAACAAATACTAATACTAAAAAAACCGGTCAAGAGCGAGTTGGACTCACGCACTGAGGGTTCCGTTCCGATTTCTGAAAAAGTGTGCCATATAGAGACATCGTTTTATTTTTCATGTAATCTTTACATAAGCTTCTATCACATAGAATAATTTCTGATTTTTCTCTTTGCAAACTTCGGAGATAAGGGGGGAACGGTATTTTTTTTTACATTTTTCATCAAAAGTCGAAAACTATGCGGCTTAAAAAAAAATAAAAAAATGTTTGAGAATGTGCAAATAGCGCTCTTTCACATGATATCCCACATGCCCTAGTAGCACCACTTTTATTTTTTAAGACCCCCTTTCAATCCCTGTTGCAAAAAAGATATTTATAACATTTTTTATTTTTTTCTTATTTGCAAAATAGTTGGGTAAACGTCATCTAAAACTGTTCCAAATTTCAAGTTGATAGCATAAGTAGTTCTTGAGATATCCAGCTGTGACAGACAGACAGACAGACAGACTGAGTCAAACCATAAGGGTTCCTTTTTTACAATTTTGGTACGGAACCCTAAAAACCGGTCAAGAGCAAGTTGGACTCGTGCACCGAATGTTCCGATCCGATTTCTGAAAAAGTGTGCTAATATTTAGAGACATCGCTTTATTTTTCCTGTAATCTTTACATACACTTCTATCACATAGAATAATTTCTGATTTTTGTCTATGCAAACTTCGGAGATAAGGGGGGGGGGGGGAACGGTTTTTTTTTACATTTTTCATAAAAAGTCGAAAATTATGCGGCCTAAAAATAAAATAAAAAAATGTTTGAGAATGTGCAAATAGCGCTCTTTCATATGATACCCCACATGCCTTAATAGCCCTAATTTGAATTTTTAAGACCCCTCCTCAGTCCCGGTTGCAAAAAAAATATAAATATTTTTATTTCTTCCTTATTTGCAAAATAGTTGGGTAAACATGGTCTCAAACTGTTCCAAATTTCAAGTTGATAGCATTAGTAGTTCTTGAGATATCCAGCTGTGACAGACAGACAGACAGACTGAGTCACACCATAAGGGTTTATTTTTTACAATTTTGGTACGGATCCCTAAAAACAGAATAAAATAAAAATTTAAGGGGGCTCCCATACAACAAACGTGATTTTATGATATTGAAAGCGGCAACAGGTAGATGCTTGAAATTTTCACAGAATATTTAGTTATTCACTTTAATAATAAATAATTAAATTAACATAAAACAAATATTTAACGGCAAAAAAATCAAGTTTGTTGTATGGGAGCCCCCATACAACAAACGTTATTTTTTTGCCGTTTTCATAGATAATGGTACGGAACCCTTCGTGCGCGAGTCTGACTTGCACTTGGCCGGTTTTTAGGGTTCCGTACGTCCAAATGAAAAAAAAACGGAACCCTTATAGGATCACTCGTGTGTTTGTCTGTCTGCCCTTCTGTCACAGTCTATTTGCTCCAAATCTATTGGACCGATTAAGTTTTATGGTTTCTGTTCATACACTAATGGGTCATTATACTCAACATTATGAACAACTTTTAGTATGGGGCCAAACCTGAAATTTCGAAAAAAAGTCAGCTGTTCTATACATTTGTGTTCGCATAACTCGTCAAGGAACATCTGATTTTTTTTCGCGATTTCAGCTCTGGTCCCATGGTAAAAGTTGTGCACTCCAAATTGTGCGTACAAACTTACATTTGCAGTTGGAATGTATGGGAAAACATATGTTTTTCAACTACAATGTTGTTTGTTCTTAGGATAAATTCATCCCAACTACGGAACTCTTCATTGTGCATGGTTCGACATGCACTTGGCCGTTTTTTTTCATTTGTGTTTAGTGCCATGCATTAGGCGAACCTGACAAAAAATAAACAAAACAGGTAACTCTTTATGACCTGAATATTAAACATGGAACGCACCACAAAAATATTATCTGAGATTTTTTTTTCCGAATTTCAGTCAGACAGATTTTCAGTCTTCCAAAAACCGTATACGCAACCGATACATTTCAAAACCAGAATTACACTCATATTTCGCAAATCAGCATATTTTTTTGACATCCACCCCCAGAGGGAGTCACGTGTCGCGATCATTAGAACCAGATGGTATAGGGTCGGCCGTGTGTGAATAATAATCACAGGGGTGACTAATTGACGGGTAGCCGGGATTTGACAGACGCGGGTCTCTAACAGAAACCGATGACTGTAGGTTTTTATAAGGATACCTACAATTTGGTTGACGGTGGGTGGTGGGAATAATTTTAAACACATTAGTCCATCTTCAGATTTATCTTAACTACTAGCTTTTGTCTGCGGAATACAATAACATTGAAGCAACAAATAACTTGCATAAACACTGTATAGGTATAGACGGTGCAAGTTTTATTGCTTTAAGTTACGGTATGCCACAGGCAATTAAATTGCGCCGTTTAAATCAGTCTTTAGTTGAGGAGGTCAGATGGAAGTAATTCCACCTTACAGTCCGGCCGTTGAGACTATGCCATCTTGACACCTGTCAGTGTAAAATACTGCTATTCTGCTGCAAAATGTGAATAAATTGCAATGAGAAAAATATTCCTAATTACTTACCGAAGCGTGTCTCCAGTGTGCTGTGCAATCACTAGAGCAATTAATTTGGAAGCAGTCGTTCCGAAGTTTTCGCCAATTAAACCAACTTCATACGATCGATTAATAGATTTTAAAGGGCTGCAATACATGCGACAATAGCGGAGGTTCTAATTACCTACATTAATAGATTTTAAAGGGCTGCAATACATGCGACAATAGCGAAGGTTCTAATTACCTACATTAATAGATTTTAAAGGGCTGCAATACATGCGACAATAGCGGAGGTTCTAATTACCTACATTAATAGATTTTAAAGGGCTGCAATACATGCGACAATAGCGGAGGTTCTAATTACCTACATTAATCTGAAATTGGTATCCTTGCCGACAGTTAATTCATACAATTTATTTTGGTTTTTTAAAGGTCAGGTAAACATTTTTTTTTTTAACCGGCGAGATGTATGAAAGTAAACGAAGCAAAAGTACTATGTAAGGTAGGACATTCACGAGGGACCTTTAGTAAGTCATCGCAATGTAACTCTTATCTCGGAAGGTAAGGCATCAATATAATTAGAATGATTGCCGAGAGTTTCATCAAACTCACGGTAATTATTGTTATTACTATACTAGCGACCCACCCCTGCTTCGCCCGGTTTTGACGACTTGACAAAACATCGAGATTTCTTTATCACCTTTAGGTAAGTTTAATATTAATGTATGATACACATGTATAAACCTTCCGGAATAAATTCTATATATGATACTGATGGTGAAAAACGCATTAAAATCCATTGTGTAGTTTAGAAGAACAACGCGGCCACACAGACAGACACGAAAAGCGACTTTATTTTATAATAAGTATAGATTATACAACAATGTGCTTTGCAATGACTTACTAACGGTTTTTTACGTGATTCGAATTAGATCGTGAATGTAGTACTTGAGGATCGTAGCAGGAGGCATTCTGTAGTTACTTTTTTATCTTCCCCCATGGGAGAAATGAGACATGGGTAAAATATTTTTGTCACACCGTAATGAGAAAATATTTTTTGCTTAGAAGTAATTTACCTCGAGTGTATGACTTCAGGTAATTTTTCGTCAGTATTTTGCCTACAATATACCTAGTGCCTATTAAGGGGATCCGCAAGTCGTCATCAATTGCTTGGGTTGCTTTACAACAGTTTTGTAAATTTTTACGTTTTGTAAATGCAATTGAAGCGATTGACAATTAATAAGTAGTTACAACAGAAATTGATAGCAGTAATTGCAATTGATAGTTTCGGGGACCTATCAGTTAATTTTACAAATTATCTACGCACAGTGAAAGATTTCATATTCAGGTACAACACAGCCAAAGATTAATAACGATTATTGCTAAAGCTAGTGTAATCATAGATGTTTTATTATCAACTATTTTAAATCATATATACATCTTATAAATAGTATTTACCCGTACACTTTTTATTTCTTCGAAAGCTACGTACAAGAACAGTTTTTAATGTTCATACAGTGTTTTTAATTTTCAAGTTTTATCCTAACTAAATTGAGAGATGATTATTCTTGACATTGTAATGGGGTATTTTTTTTCAGCCGGGTTAACAACTCTTAGGTCCGTATTACAGAACGTCACTCAATACTCAAGCATTACTTAAAACTAGATTCAAGCAATTTGATTGGTTGAAACTAGTTTTAAACTAAATTTAAATAAAGATCAGTGCTTGAGTTTCCTTCTATAATACGGACCTTAGTGTATCAACCCGCTTTCTCCTATGACCTGTACCACCCCACACCGGTCAAACCCGCTGTGTGAACATAACACGGTACACGTGTCGACGTCATCACTTTGTTACTGTAATTAACTGTTTGCGTCACTCGCAGTGCAACGGACTGCAGCCACTGCAAGGGACAGGAAGGGTTGTGGACAGAGAAGGTATAGTTTGATTGACTCAATAGGTTTTTTAGAGTATTATTGCGAGGGAAATATTAAGTATGTGTTTCTATAAATATTAAAAGTTTTTAACTTATAGGTTGGCAAACATGTGTTTATCGCTGCATTGACGATGCTTTGCCATCATAGGGGCATTGACGATGCTTTGCCATACTAGAGGCATTGTTGATGCTTTGCCATCATAGGGGCATTGACGATGCTTTGGCATCATAGGGGCATTGAAGATGCTTTGCCATCATAGGGGCATTGACGATGCTTTGCCATCATAGGGGCATTGACGATGCTTTGCCATCATAGGGGCATTGACGATGCTTTGCCATCATAGGGGCATTGACGATGCTTTGCCATCATAGGGGCATTGACGATGCTTTGCCATCATAGGGGCATTGACGATGCTTTGCCATCATAGGGGCATTGACGATGCTTTGCCATCATAGGGGCATTGACGATGCTTTGCCATCATAGGGGCATTTACGATGCTTTGCCATCATAGGGGCATTGACGATGCTTTGCCATCATAAGGGCATTGACGATGCTTTGCCATACTAGAGGCATTGACGATGCTTTGCCATCATAGGGGCATTGACAATGCTTTGCCATACTAGAGGCATTGACGATGCTTTGCCATCATAGGGGCATTGACGATGCTTTGCCATACTAGAGGCATTGACGATGCTTTGCCATCATAGGGGCATTGACGATGCTTTGCCATACTAGAGGCATTGACGATGCTTTGCCATCATAGGGGCATTGACAATGCTTTGCCATACTAGAGGCATTGACGATGCTTTGCCATCATAGGGGCATTGACGATGCTTTGCCATACTAGAGGCATTGACGATGCTTTGCCATCATAGGGGCATTGACGATGCTTTGCCATACTAGAGGCATTGACGATGCTTTGCCATCATAGGGGCATTGACAATGCTTTGCCATACTAGAGGCATTGACGATGCTTTGCCATCATAGGGGCATTGACGATGCTTTGCCATACTAGAGGCATTGACGATGCTTTGCCATCATAGGGGCATTGACGATGCTTTGCCATACTAGAGGCATTGACGATGCTTTGCCATCATAGGGGCATTGACAATGCTTTGCCATACTAGAGGCATTGACGATGCTTTGCCATCCCGGGAGCATTGTCGATTCGTTGGTATCCTGGGAGCATTGTCGATTCGTTGGCATCCTAGAGGCATTGACGATGCGTTGCCATCCTAGAGGCATTGACGATGCGTTCCCATCCTAAAGGCTTTGATGATGCATTGCCATCCCAGAGGCATAGCAGATGCTTTGCCATCACAGAAGCATAGTTATGCTCCACATCCTATCCTGCCTTCTGTGTCCCAAAACATGCAGTCAAAGTGATCTCAGCGCTGTCACCGATGACGCCATGGAAGTGGAAAAGTTTTGGGCCAGCAAGATCTGAAATACATATGAAAAAGATATATCGCAGCGATACCTCTGCATTGTAGTGCTTGTACAAAGATAAAGAGAGTTAAAAAGTTTAAAAAAAATATAAGACTACATTGCCCACCAGTGGCAGTGCCACTGCTGGGCAAAAGTTTCTCCTGTGTTTTTTTTTCAAACCTCTCTATTTTTTGCAATCTCTGGCTATGTTGGCCCCTACAAATATAAGAAAACCTCAATATTTTCGTCAACAGCTATTTAAACACATTTCCAATAAAAATACCTTGTTCCAATTATCTTCCATCGTTTGTCTTATTGTCTTCAATTTAGTTTTACTCCAGTCAGTGCACAATAAAACCGGATTAATAAAATTGTAGAAACAATTTCCTATTGTTTTGTAGAAACTTTCAGCGAATCACGGGCGGTAATATCCGCGACACATAGCCGCCAGAAAAGCAATATCATGCAAATATTAAACTACAAAGAACTTTCTGACGTACAAAACTGTTTGAGCGACTTGCATAACTTTCTTTATACTTTTTTATTTATTATTTTGGGTGAAGATTTTAAGGTGACATGTTTGAAAATAGTGGTTATTTTAAAAAAATATAAGTTTGTAGGAGAAGTACTACAATGAAACACTTGATTTGTGACGGAACCTTTTTAGGATAATTTCGATGTCTGATTAATATCAAATACGAGAAATACCCTACCTTGGATGTGCATAACTCCAGCTTCCTCATAGGTGATAGAATAATTCTACCTATGCCAATTGTAGGAAATCTAGGTTCTAACACTTTAATAAAACGAGTTATGGGCTTTTTAAAAACTATGATGGCGCTGTAGTAGACATCTTTTTGTCATCCTCTGCTTGCCATATCATGGAATAATGAAACAAAATGTTGTGATTGATTGATTGTGATTGAATGATTATTTTTGTGAGTGATTGTTTGTATTGTGATTATTGATTGTGTTTGATTGTGAAGTGATTGTGATTGTTTGCTTCATGCCCTGCTGTTCTCACAAAAATAATGCAACAATTCTTTAAAAAAAAGTTTCCATCCATTGTCAGTAAAAATATGTTTTTAAAAGAAAGAAAAGATGGAAACTTTGAAATCATGCAGATCAAGAATCTCTACAGTACCTTGTTTTTTTTATAACATGAACAAGGTACTGTAGAGATTCACCGGTCAAGAGCTAGTCGGACTCGCACATCGAGGGTTCCGTTCCGAGTTTGAAAAAGTGTGTTATTTAGGGACATCGTTTTATTTTTCATGTAATCTTTATATAAACTTCTATCACGTAGAATAATTTCAGATTTTTCTCTATGCAAATTTCGGAGATAAGGGGTGGGGGGGAATGGTATTTTTTTTACATTTTTCATCAAAAGTCAAAAATTATGCGGCCTAAATAAATAAAAAATGTTGGAGAATGTGCAAATAGCGCTCTTTCATAAATATGATACCCCACTTGCCCTAGTAGCCCCACTCAGAATTTTTAAGACAGGGGGTTTTAAAAATTCGAAGTAGGGTCAGTCCCTGTTGCAAAAAAAAAAAAAAATTTTTATTTCTTTCTTATTTTAAAAATAGTTGGGTAAACGTCGTATAAAACTGTTCCAAATTTCAAGTTGATAACATTAGTAGTTCTTGAGATATCCAGGTGTGACAGACAAACAGACTGAGTCGCACTATAAGGGTTCTTTTTAACATTTTGGTACGGAACCCTAAAAATAGAAAATGTTGTTATATTTTATAATCCCACGGTTTAACCTATCACACGGTATCTTGAGTCAATATTCAATCAAATAAAGACTGTTAAAAAATGTATGGTTAAGCTGGTCTCCTTTAATAAAGAATGGTCCTTGGCAGCTCAGGAGAGAGAGAGGTGGAAAGAGAGTACCGAGGGAGGCATTGCCCAGCAGTGATGGCTAGTAAAAAAATTTAGGTTCAGTAGTTTCGGAGAAAACCGGTCAAGAGCGAGTCTGACTCGCGCACCGAAGGTTCCGTTCCGATTTATGAGTAATTCATCAACTCGTCCCACATGCTTACGGCCCATTTGGGACGACTTGACGAAAATCAAAATAAATAATATTTTCATTCTGCAAGTCGTCCCACGTTACTATCAAAATGAGAAAAGGTACAATCAGTAGCAAAAGTGTTAGTGTGGAAATAATAAAAAAGATAATAATCAATAATATTAAATATAGTAATCAAAGAAATCAACAAAATTCCAATCATATTATAAGTGAAGGTAAGGCTTTCTAGGATTTATCATTAACTATTGTAATAATAAATAAAATAAATAATAATAATTATACCGGTGGGTTACTATTTTTTATATTTTTAAATGTTTTTATATTTTTATATTCTAATATTTAAAAAAGTAATTTATATGTATATTCAATGAAATAAAGGAAATAAAATAAATAAATTGATTATAAGTAGGACTTGGTGCCCATGTAGATGGCATTAGGGTGCTGGAGTTGTACAAGATTAATACAACTCTACGCACCTTCCTTGTGTGTATGGGGGCAGTGGAGGACGGTCCTTCCCTATCTCAGGTGTCGACAGATCCAGGGGAATGATGAGCCTGTATGGATTAAACGGGGAATATTTCAGGGCGACAGTTTGAGTCCACTTTGGTCCTGCTTAGCCCTGAATCGTCTAAGCACAGTGCTGGAGTGTTCGGGTCTAGGCTATCGGCTGAAGAGAGGCGGTCAGGTCATATCTCACCTTCTCTACATGATTGATTTGAAACTCTTTGCCCCCAAGAAATTGCGACTGATGGAGCTACTGAAGGTAACTGAAACTTTCAGTAGCGCCATTAGGATGGAATTTGATGTGGATAAATGTGCAGTCATGCATGTAAAACGAGGGGAGATTATGGAATCTGAGGGAATCCAACTCTCGGATTCCATCTCCTTAGATCCCTCTCCTCATCCGCAAGCTACGAGTATAAGTATTTGGGTATATCGGAAGCGTTAGGCATCAACGTTGCTGACATGGAGCAATCGTTGAAGAAGCGCTTCTTTGGCCGCCTAAAGAAGGTTTTAATTCCTTCTGCCTTCAACGGTTGGGTACCATGACTTGTCTTGATGTACTCTATCGGCATACTCAAATAGACTCAGACCGAACTCGATGCCCTGAGAAGGAACCCTCCGTACACTGCTGACAGCAAACCGGATGCATCCCCCACGATCTCCGTGATGAGACTGTACCTACATCCTGCGGAAGTGTGGAGGTTGAGGGTTTTTGACTCCACTGTACTTTATAACCCGCTCGTGGGATGCTGTGTTTTTTCTGCGTGTATCATAACATCTTAAAGAACACCTTTGTAGAATCACACATTACGGAAATATATAGGAAACACATAAAAACATATAGTTTTTGGGAAAAAAGAAATTAAATTTTCACAAAATTCAACTTCACACAATAAAATTGACATTTTACCGTCACAGAACAATAGTTATCACCTGCGTGTATCATAGCATCATAAAGAACACTATTGTAGAATGGCACATTATGAAATATGCGTAAATACAATGCGTCGACCTGCTGACGAAAACCCTAACCCTAGATGGTCGACGTCAGGGGCACCCCGAGGTTTGGTTGGTTAGGTTCCTTTAAACCCTGCAGACAGAAATAGGAGCCCCGCGAAGCGGGGCTCCGTCGACCTGCTGTTAGTTGAGGTCAAGGTCGATGACCCTGAAGTTAAGGTCTTTTTTTCTCGATTTCCGTTTTTCAGGGATTCCTAAATTACACTAAAAAGGATATAATTATTATACCTAAAAAAAAAACTATTAAATAAATAAATCGGGTTATAAAATACAGTGCTTCCGGCTTTTTAAATGCGAAAACCCTCCACAACCGCGAGGTGTGCAGTCTTAGATATTTTTTAAAAGCCGAAGTGGGTATGCATTGTGATGTGGTCGCAGTGGACAACGGGCTCACCCCGCTCTCCATGGCTAAAGAGAACTGGCGTAAACCTGTAGTAACCTAACTACCGATAATTGCAAGCTGGTATGGCAAAGCAAGGAGCTGCATGGGCACTTCTATCGGGCTCTTCACGAGCCCGATGTAGATTTCTTAGCGTTCTTTTCCTGGCTAAGTTTCTGTGATCTTTTCCGGAAAACTGAAGGTTTTGTCATTGCAATTATGGACGAAGTTATCTTGACGAATAACTATTGGAGACATATTATGAAGGACGGGACGGTTGACGTGTGTCGGGCATGCCACCGTCCGGGTGAGTCCATCATATTGACTCTGAGACATATTGTCTCTGGTTGTTCTCGTCTGGCTAACGGCGAGTACTTGCACGGGCTTAGATAAGTGGCCAGGATTAGTCACCAGCAACTTACTTTGAAATATAAACTTGTGGACAAGTTTCCGACGAACACAACAATTTCAGTATAAATCCAAGTCCAATATGCACAACCACACAAATCACAGATTTCACAGATTCATCGGAGTCCAAAATCAAACCAAAAATATATATTTTTAGGGTTCCGTACCTCAAAAGGAAAAAACGGAACCCTTATAGGATCACTCGTGTGTCTGTCTGTCTGTCTGTCCGTCTGTCCGTCTGTCACAGCCAATTTGCTCCGAATCTAATAGACCGATTAAGTTAAAATTTGGTACACATATGGATTTATGTGACCCAAACACGTACAGCTAAAGTAAATATATGAATTTTGAATATGAGAGTCACTTTTAGGGGGAAAATAAGAAAATTAAAAAAAAAAGTTTTGTAAACTGTACCGAGTGACATGTCAAATGAAAGGGCTTACTATGAGGGTCTCAAATATATTTTTTTTAATAATTTTAAAAATTATTGTTTTAAAGTTATTTAAGAAAATAGGCGAAAATTGACCATTCCCCCCCCTTTATCTCCGAAACTACTGAGCCTAAAATTTTGAAAAAAATATGGAAATTAGTTCTACACCTGTAGATTACAGGAAAACCTATAAGAAGTCTGTGGTCTTAAACTAACATGGTAAATCTATATATATAAAAAATCAAAGTCCTGACTGAGTCACTGACTAATATACCAACGCACAGCCCAAACCAATAGACCTAGAGACTTGAAATTTTGCACATAGATACCTTATATAGTGTAAACATCCACTAAGGAAGGATTTTTGGAAATTCCATCCCTAAGGGGGTAAAACAGGGGATGAAAGTTTGTATGAAAAATTCTATACCTTGAGTTAATAGACTTGAAACTTAGCACGAATATTCATCTAAGTAAATTATAAAGTTTATCATTTTTAGTTTTCCTAAATTACCCCCTAAGTACATAGTATAGTAGCTACATAGTCGTAAGTTTTACTAACAATCTTGTTGAGTCTTGGTTACTCCAATAAATACTATTCTATTCTATTCTATTCTAAGGAGGGATTGGGGGTGTCAAAGTTTGTATGGAGGAACTTTAACACGCGGTCCGATTAACTCAAAACTCAGTTTTTATACTTGAGACCAAAAATTAAGACTAACGTGTATTAGGGTTTTCCAAAAATCTACCCCTAAGGGGTGAAAAGTTAATTTTTTAGCGGAGGATTTTATTAGGGGCTTGATTAACTCTAAAATTGGTGTAAATAATGTTTGAGTCAAGTTATGGATACCAGACGATTTTTGAAATTCTTTAGGTATCTGTGTTCGTGAAAACAGAGATACAGTTTATATGAAAAATCTTATTAATTTGGTAAATGAACTTGAAACTTAGCACAAATACTTGCATAAGTAAGTAATAATGTTTGTCATTATTAGTTTTTCAAAACTACGCCTAAAATGAGGTTTAGGTATGTTAAAGTTTGTATTTTTAGGAATTTAAAGCGCAGTCCGATTAAAAAAATGGTACTTTGAGTCAAGTTAGGAAACTTGCCAAACGAATTTTCACCGATTTTGACGGCATTTAGCTGATGTTTTAAGGAGTAACTTAGGCTATTTTTATTTTCCGCGCAAGAAAATTAAAATCCATGAAATCAGACAACCGCGTACAGCCCAGTACAAACTAACTAAGCCTCCGCTGTCTATTACGGCTATAACAACAAATAATAAAAATAAAGCAAAGTTAAAAATTTAAGGGGTCGGTCCCCATCAATAAACTTTTCATTTTGAAAAAAAAAAAAAAAAATTTATATCTAGCATGTGGGGTGTCGTGTCATTATTTCATCACCGCTGCTCTCAAAACGGTGAAGGAAAACATCGTGAGGAAACCGGCATGTCCTAGAACCAAAAATTCGAAGACATGTGACATCTACCAACCCGCACTGGGACCGCGTGGTGGATTACCCACTCCCTCTCACCGAGAGGAGGCCTGTGTCCCAGCAGTGGGAACATTATAGGCTGATTATGTGTTATGTGGGGTGTCATCATCTAGAACTCATTGAGTAGAGTACTGTTTGTATTTTTTTTTATCTTTTAAAATTAAGAAATAGGGGGCCGTAAAAGTTGTAAATTTTAGACCATTTTTGTACGAGCTCTAGCGCAACAATTCAACAAATTAGGAATTTGAAACTTCTTTATACCATGTAAGTACCATGAATACTGTATTTAATCAACAATACTGAAAACGGCGATTCATAAGGTATTTTGTTTAAACATGGGTGATTTTCTGCAACTGCAAAAAAGAACCTTGTAATTCACAGTATCATTATATAATAAGTAAAAAGTTATCTTTGCGATTGTTAAACATATAATATGGTACGGAACCCTTCGCGCGCGAGTCCGACTCGCACTTGACCGGTTTTTTTTAATTTGTTCCACATCCACTAAATAAAGTCTTATTTCTGTCGGAAATTATAAACCACTAACTCGTTTTAACATCAATAATTTTTTAACATCAAAAATTCTATGAAATACTCCAAGTCACGCTCGTGTGCTTTATTGATATTGAAACAAAATATTTTTTTGTATCTTCATTCTATTCATAGGTCTATCCTGTCATCATCATTTACTTCAAAAGTAACCACCTTAACCATTGTTTACTTTCCTGATATTAACCGAAAGTTATACATGTCTACCATTCGTATATATAACTTGTGCGTTTGCTTGTAAAATGAAACAATAAACAGCTGTTGTTCTAGACAAAATACCTATACCTACCTATACCTATACCTAAAAAAACTAAAAACTAAAAATTCATAAAAATATTGTTATATCTTACACCGATACCTTGTCTTACTGACTGTACCAAACGTTGATAAAGTTTAAAGTTCCACACAAAAAGAGACGTGGGACGACTTGCAGAATGAAAATATTATATATTTTGATTTTCGTCAAGTCGTCCCAAATGGGCCGTAGGCATGTGGGACAACTTGATGAATTACTCCGATTTATGAAAAACTGTGCAATTTAGAGACATCGTTTTATTTTTTCTGTAATCTTTACATAAACTTCTATCACATAGAATAATTTCAGATTTTTCTCTTTGCAAACTTCGGAGATAAGAGGGGGGAACGGTATTTTTTTTACATTTTTCATCAAAAATCGAAAACTATGCGGCCTTATACCCCACATGCCCTGGTAGCCCCACTTTGAATTTTTAAGACCCACTTTCAGTCTTTGTTGCAAAAAAAATTAAAATATTTTTATTTCTTTCTTATTGCAAAATAGTTGGGTAAATTCATCTAAAACTGTTCCAAATTTCAAGTTGATAGCATTAGTAGTTCTTGAGATATCCAGATGTGACAGACAGACAGAGAGACAAACAGACTGAGTCGCACCATAAGGGTTCCTTTTTATCATTTTGGTACGGAACCCTAACAACAATTTCAAGTGAAAACTTTATGGAAATTGTTCTACCTGAATTGCTTCGCATCATTGCATCTCGCGTATCTGGAGCCTTCATCAGTAACAAGCAATAATGAATTTGTTGTTGCGAAATGTCGCACGATGTGTCTCTCTCGTTACGATATTTCGTCGCTAACCTAAATAAGAGACGTCACTGATTCGAAGCATATTTTACAGGGCAAGCTATTTTTCTTTCTTTTTTTTTGTAAACTGTAGATACATCGGTCAAGATTTTTGCATTGTCATGGGAACGGTAAGGTATAAGTACAGATACGCCGCCGATTAGACTGATGGATTCGACTTGGAAATTGTATTCAATTACGAGTACTAGGTTAGGTCTGCTTAGTTCAAAATGTCAGATACGTCAGTTAGTTAGGTAGATTAGCGACGATTTGTCCCAAGTACATTTTCTATTCAGCCGCGCGCGACATACAGTTACCTACACCTAACAGAATCCAGCTCAATTTACTGAAACCGAAGAAGACTGACCCAGAAAATCAAAAAATTACTATTAAAAATGTAAACTTATCCTGATTTCAAAACATCTCAGGAATTAATAAATGTAGAGTGGAGAGAAAACTCAAATAAGCATGTGTTACAATATTAATACAGGTAAAATTATCATTCTTAATTCGTTGGGTAAAATACAGGTGTCAGTAGTAGTGCCTACTCTTTACTTGAATAATAATAAGTGTCACGTGTTATTTTTAGCAGTAAATGTGAACGGTGACGTCAGAACAAGATGGCAGTTGCTTCGTGTACAATACTAATAAAATACAGTCACTTTCATTATTCATAAGTTGGAAAACATTCAAATATTGAATAGGATGTAGAAGATGTTGCCACTGATGATGCTATTTCCATAGTCAGCAGAATAAAAAGAAATCAATTTTGCTTTCATTTTCAGAATGTTTGATACCGATGGTAATTACGTGAAGAAAATTGATGTAGTCAACCTTACCCTAAGTACAGGCTATTTGTCTGTGCATGGATTATTATTATTACATGGATTATTTGACGCAAGGGAGTTTCAGACAAGCTAGTGCCAAGATTGACGACAATATTGTGGATCCTGATGTAAGTTTTTCTTTAGTTGTTCTAAACAATTAGATGAAGAATCTTGTTAGCATTGGTGAAAAGAAAGAGGATATAATGCTCTGAATTTTGTAAACTAGAGCTGTTGGATTGTTTTATTTTTTCGTATGTTTTGCAGAGCTTCCATCAGTATGATGTTTGTCAAATTGTTATAAAAAAAAATAATTTATCATTCCAAAATGTTGAATACAATATTTTCCAATGGAGAATTTTCGAGAAAAAATAAGTGGCTATTGTTAGAAAAACGTAACTGATGACAAAAAGTGACTTTTTAGAATTTTTGTCTGTTTGTCTGTTTGTCTGTGTGTATGGTACGGCTTCACGCCAAAACTACTGGATAGATTGAATTGAAATTCAGCAAAAATGTTCTTTGTAAACCAAGGAAGGCTTTAGGCTACATATTATCACGCCGTATGCTATGGGAGGTAAGCAATATTGATTTTAAAAGGTTTTTGTTCGTAATTGAATGCACAAAATGACATGTTATTTAGTTAATAATCAAAATTTAACTCTGGGAACATAATAATCACGTTATTTTTATAAAGGAGCGGGGCAGTAATATTATAAATTGCAAGGGAACAGCTATTCAACAATATGTCAACGGGGAATTCAGCGGTAAGGTCAGGCGACCGTTTACCGCACTACATGGTGCGAGTTCAAATCCTTTAGTATTGTTTTAAAAAATCGTCAAATTCTTTTTTTTTTAGTTTTTGTAATATAATATAATACGAGTACCTAATCATAACAACTTTTTTAAATCAATCTGGGTTTCACTTTGTATTTATTGTACGCAGAGCGAGCTTCGAGTTTAACCACTGTATCCGATAGATGGCGTTCAGCAAATGTCGTCTTTTCCTGAATGATTTTCCGCAGAAGAGTGACACTCTTTCGGTCTTAGAATTAAATTAAATATTTTACAATAATAATCTTAGTGAAAATTGAAAATGGTTTCGGTTTCGGGTAGATCATGCATTGCTATTCTGGTCTTTGGACAGGTCCAAGCCCAGGGGTCGCGGGTTGTTCGAAAGAGATACCTTTGGAGATACCGTGGCCCTGGCAGAGGCAACTGAAGGAACACGGGGGTGGGTTTTAGTCAGTAAAAGTCTGACACGCCCTTCCGCTCCACCCAGAGCGGGAGAAGTCATTTGATGATTTTCCATCCACAAAAAAAAAGTCTCAGGGGTCTAGGAATATTTGGTTCTGAATTTTTCTCTACAGGTCGAGACGAGATTGTTTGAGGCATCTTTAAAACCGACTTCAAAAAGGAAGAAGTTTTCAATTCGTCTGTTCTTTAGGGGTCCGTAGCCAAACGGCACATAGGAAAGGAACTCTTATCATTTCGTCCTATCCGTCTGTCCGTTCGTATGTCACACCTTTACTATGGTGAAGATCTGACACTTGAACTCATCAATAATGTACAGTAGGTAAACGTACTGTGATTTAGTTATTGTACAAAATCAAAGAAAATTACTGGTTAGGTATTTACTCTCCGTGGTAAACTAATTATGGACTTCGAAAATAAGAAGGTAAATACCTACTTACCCCAAGGAACTCCAGTAGTACTTACATTATTGTGAACGGGTAACCGAACGGAAGATGAAACACAGTAGGTTAAGTACCTAACAGTGGTCAACTGATCATGGACTGCTAAGAAACCCTACTGTCACGGAACTCCTCAATGACGAACAGTATCTATACCTACCTACATATTGTGACATGGGTTATCGCGCGGGATGTGAAAATAAGTTGCTGAGTATCAATTTAGAGAAGTAGGTACTTACGCGAATTAGTGTGAGGTGGTAGGCGTAATACGCGCCACGAAAGATGAAACTTGACGAACGGCGTACCGCGCCTCCCGCGCTGCGCGATTAGGCGATGACGCCCGATCCCTTCCCGTCTCTACCTCATACCGCTAAAGAGACCTATAAATCGTCTACTGCGCAAGTCAAACCATGTGGTGTGTCAAGTCTCTTAGTGGCACGTATTGTACCATATAGCAATATAATTATTAGTAGGTATTTATTAAAGACCGTTAAAGTTTCGGTAACACGCACGGACGTAAAAAAATCGCGCCGGGATTTTATCGCGCACTGGATTTTCAACTCGGTGTTGAGCCGAGCTTCGAGAATCCAACCTAATAACAGGGTGAATCCCAGCGCGTCGAAAAAACACTGTTGATTAATGCGAAAGTTCCTTGATATTTATTTATTTTCAAAAATCAAAGTGACACTTCGTCGCTTTGTCATTATAAACCGCAGTGACTGCATTCGAAAGGGCTGTGGTAGAGAACCCCAGGAATGAAGAATCTTCCGATCTTGCCTGGTGGGAAGCACTACGTCCCACCAGACAAGATCGGAAGATTCTTCATTGGAGGAGTTATATGGGTTACCTACACCTTATCTAAGCGATAATCTTTATTCTTTATGTACATAATATATAAACTAACACAGATTAAAATAATAATATGTACATTGTATAAAAAAAGGAGGGGAAAGGATCATAGGGCATCAAAAAATTCGTCCGCATCGCTGTCAACAGGAAAAGTGCCCAAAAGGCTGGCAGCATTGCCACGTTGTATGGCAATACAATCTAAGCGATACATTAATTGTTTTCCGACATGCACGTGAACGAAGTCGCGGGCACAGCTAGTTGACAATAACTATGGTGATTTATTTCAGATGTCTGAAAAAGTACTAGGAGTAATTCAACCATCGCAGGATGTTTTCTCAAATGATTTTGCAAAAAATCGGCTCATGTTTATGCAACCCTACGTGAAATATTTAGAGCACTTTTCCGGAAGAAAAATTACTTGTTTCGATGATCTAGTGGAGTTCTTCGAACGAGAGGTTAGCCCATAACTATATATACCTGCTGTAGCTACAACCAACCAATTCGCTATGGATAAACTAAATAATCTAAAGTTTAGTAATTAATCCTAGAAGCGTGTTAATAAACTAAACATGAAATGGATTAGCAACTCAAATTCTAGGCTGATTCTGGCTTTTTGAAGACCATTTACATCTGTTTGTGCGAGCGTTTGAATATTTTTTAATTATCATCACATCACACTTCACACTAAAATTATAAAGGCGAAAGTTTGTGAGGGTGTGTGCGTGGGGGTGTGTTTGTATGTTTGTTACTTCTTCACGCTCAAATGGCGGGACCGATTTCGATGAAATTTGGTATGTAGATATCTAATAGCGTTGAGTAACCCATAGGCTACTTTTTATCCTGGTCTACGCGGGTGAAACCGCGGAGTGCTGCTAGTTATTTATAACTATCATTTCCTCTTCACAGATATTAGAGAACCTGTCAGAACTATACGAGTCGGTAGAAGACATTGATCTTCTAGCAGCAATGTGGGTAGAGAAATCAATAGAAGGTGCTCGAGTGCCACAGATGTTTTATAGTATCATTGTTGAACAGCTGATAAGGACCCTGCAGTCTGATAGACACTGGTATGAGAGGCCGAACAGACCACATGCTTTCACGAGGGGTGAGAATTGTTTGTGTGTTTAACTTATTGCATTATCTTACCTATCGTTATTGGTTAAATTAAAGATGTTCTACTAATTAGGAATATGTTTCTTTCTCGTTTAGCACATTAATAATGATTATGCTCTTCTATTTGGCAAGTATTCGTATTACTCTATCATGAACTTCTGAATTCGAATGCGAAAACTGCCCCTACATTTTGTGCCATGCTTCCCTGGTCTTTATTGAATATCTCTTCCGTTTTGCAGAACAACTACAAGAAATAAGGAAGGCGTCGGTAGCTAGACTTCTATGTGACGTTGGTGACTGGGTCAAGCTTTCCGTAGGATTGGACCAGGGTGAGTATACAGGGTGTAAGGGACAGCCCTCCGCAAACTGATAGGGTGAATTCAGTATGTCTTACTAAGATGACTGGTACATGAAATTTTTTCAGGAACGTTAAGGGAATCCAATACACCTGATTTGTTTGTGTTTTTGTGCACAAATCGGAACGTCTATTACTGGTTGGGAGGGGTAGGTAATAGGTATGCGGTGAGTTCGATGAACTCTGTAGCTAGACAGAAAGTGAACAGCTGATTACTCGCGTCGTTGGTTAGAGTATTTCAACATCCATTGCTGGTTTTTTTTTGCTGTTATTTTTGCGGTTTTTTTTTACATAAATGCTGCGAACACACAATGCAACTTTACATTTAAATAATGAAAATGTCTGAAAAAAAATTAAAAAATGAAAATTTTCCTGAGAAAATTTCCGGTAGAGTATGATTCAAAATGAGGAGCTGAATGCACCCTGTTAGTTTGCGGAGGGCTGTCCCTTACTGTATACTTAATTAAACCTAGTTTTTTAGTTATGAAAATAACCCTATTCTGTGTTTATTTCGAGGGTGAGCTTATTGCAATCTACTGGGCACAAATTCAGACTCCTGGTTGCTACTGGATTAATGAAAAAAGCCAATAACACTTAGCCCGTCCTGGGAATTGCACCCAGGACACCTCATGCTCAGTGGTGCTTCTGTAGCAAGGCAGTCGAAATAACACTTTTTAAAGCTTATTGCCAAGTGTTTTACAAGTGCATACTGTGGACCAACTATACTCAGCGGACTATCAGCGCCCTACGGATCCAGTATAATAACGGGTTCAGGATGTTGATGGGGTTGCCCCGTTTATGCAATGCATCAGTTATGTTTGTACAAGCACACGTCGATGGCTTCCATGCTATCGTCAGACTGAAATCCGCTTCTTTACTCTGCAGAGTCCGGAAAGGCTCCAACCCCATCCTAAAGACAGTAGCTGGAAGGTATGCTTATCCTTTGTTAGGTGATTTTATTCGAAGATGCATTTCGAACAATAGCCTTGTCGCTAAATAGATTAAAAATTTACTATCATAGACGTATAAGTTATCTTTTTGTTTACCCATGTGGATGTTGTCTATCAGAAATAAAGATTATTTTATTTTATTTTTTATTTATTTTACCCTTCGTAGCCGTAACGTAGATCTATGCGAGATACAATGGCTTTTTTTCTGTAATTACGTATATATATGAAAGGTTAAAAGACCGATCTTTTGTTTAAAGTTTTGCTTATTAAATCTATATTTTATAATATCTAGTTTAAACTAATTAGGATTCAATACAATGCGTGCCGAGTTTTTGGAAAGTCTCACATTTTATGTACAACTTCAATGACTCCCATTCCCTTGCGATGCTGTTTGATGGCAAAACTTTCTCAAACAGTTATTTCATATTGAGACTCGCATCAATAAATAGGATAGGTACCTTATTCAACATTCCATTGTTATACACAAAAATTAACGCCCTTATTCATAAAAAACTAAAACGCTCTATAAATCTATTTTAGTTACAAAATTGTTTTTCTTCTTCTTTCATGTCATCGCCGATAAACAAGACCAATCACAACAATCCGGCAATGGCAACCTGCGACTGCGTTGCCAAACATAAAGACCCAGACATAATTATTTAAAAAGAATATCTTTGAGGAAAAGTTTAAAAAAGTGAGAGAGAGGGACAAATATAGATCATACACAAATGCAGAAGAAAGTGAAGGTCACGACGTATTAAGAAGACGTCAAAGAACTGATCCTCGATAAAAATAACTGAAAGATGTTACTCCATCCTTACCTAACGCAGAAGTACTTAATGAGGGACTTGTTGCTAAGTAATAACAGCCGCACGCGTCGATCGATCAGGTTAAGCTACGCTTGCCGAGGTTGGTCAGTGGATGGGTGACCATTTTTACATACCAAGACTCCTCCGTGCCTCGAAAAGCACGTTAAGCCGTTGGTTCCGGCTGCCATTCGTGGATCTTTGACAGTCGTTACGAGTCGTTAGAAGCTCGAAAGTCTGACAACCAGTCTTACCAAGCGGCATCGTATTATACAGTAACTGGGTTGTGAAGTTCAGATAGGTAGACGCTCCATGTAAAATACTGGTACTCAGCTGCATCCGGTTAGACTGGAAGCCAACCCCAACATAGTTGGGAAAAGGTTAGGCAGATGATGAGATGATGAGAAGTACTTATGTACCTACAATAAATATAATTTACCCATTTAAATACAGTCTACATAACGAAATAAACGATATTCCTTGTAATACACTCGTGTATTACAAGGAATATCGTTTATTTCGTTTGAAACAATTATATGACATTAAAAAGACACTATTATATTACGTGCAATAGTCGTCTTTGTTCAACTGTCCAAATAAGTTAATTAAACACACGTCTCACTTTTATAGGTAAACAGCTTCCGCGCAATTTATGTTCTGGAAAATAGAAAGAGCGGTCAGGTTCGATGGACTCGTTCGTCGTTGATTCCGTACCTAATGAAGAGTATGACAGGAAATTTCGCGCCAATATCTCACTACTACGTCACTTTTCATCAAACATTATATACTGGGTAATCCGACACCTCTTGGATTTTTATCAATCGCTTTAATTATTTCGTTGTTTGCCTGTTCAGCATAGCTTGTAACAACCATTGACAGGTTTCCGAGTCGAAAATGCCACATTTTCGGTTACCTGATTAGCCTACTGCCCGACCGCAAATAGCTGTCGGAAGTACAGAGGTCGTCTATTTGGTTTAAACCGTTAATATTTTCGGGTTTTGGATTTGTGAACAGCGTTTACAGGATTTCTTCGATAACATTTACTGATGTTCGATACGGCCCTGAAGCGTATCGAATGCTTGTGAACACGTAGGAGTGAACGTTGTTGCACTCCTGAACTGAGGCCTTAGTGCGAGTTTATAAACTTACTCGATCACGTTAACGTAAACGTCAGTTTGTACTGAAAATGAATAAGCGCCGTCTGGTGACTATAATGGGAAACACAATTATTCCATACGAATTGACATAAGGTAACGATAACGTAAACGCGATCGAGTAAGTATAAAAACTCGCACTAAGCCCACAGATCTATTTTTTTATTTAACCGCTTGCTCTTCTCAGGATTTACATAACACTAAGGGCCTATTTTACAATTCCCGAATAGCCACTACTCACCGAATAAATTAAAAAATGAAACAGAATTTGTATGCAGTTTTGTATATCTGGGCAACAGTTTTGTATATCTGGGCTTTTTTTTAGATATCTAAAAAAAAAGCCCAGATATACAAAACTGTTGCGCTAAGACAAATAAATTGGTTCATGGTAAAAACTGTCCCAGTTTTTAAAGAAACCCCTTTAAAAACTGGGAAAGAGTAAGGGCCTGTTTCACCACTTACGAGTATTAAGTTCTTAATAACTTACTTGGCAGATAATTTCATACGAGGTGCGATAAAATCAACAGTGATGTAAAGTCGAACAATCGCTGAAGAAAGTGAACCCTTCGGATTTCCTTCATCACCACTTTGGTACGGAACCCTAAGAGTATTCAGCTGTTTTATGTTATTTTATTTTATTTTCTCTCAAGTAAACGCCTTTACTGTATTAAGTACGGAAGGCTAGTATAACCCTCCAAAAATAACAGCATCTTAATTATCGTTATGAATCCTTTCGCAACCATTTTTGAGTGAAACTTATGAGTCTGTTAGGCATGTAATTTATTTTCAACGATATTTCGGAGGATTGCTGCATTTTAGTTGTAACTAGCTTTTGCCCGCGACTTCGTCCGCGTTTCCGTCGTTTTTCGTAAAAAAGTACCATATGTCCTTCCTCACGGTTCAGTGGTTTTGATGTAACAGACAGATTAACTTTCGTATTTTAGTAGGGAAATATAATATGTCAATCCACAATACTGTTGAAAAATATCGCACTATGGAACCGCAGAATATTATTATTATTAGCTGTGCCCGCGACTCCGTCAGCGTGTAACTCCTTGTATGTTATTAAGTTAATGTATTGGACTGCTAAGCTATCGGGAGTTACACGTGTTATTGTGAGTCAACCATAAAAGATAGACATATGCTGTTGTGGGATATTTTTTAGATAATTTTATGTAGAACATTTCCGTCATAAATGATTTCTATGTAGCTTAAACCATTAAGGCTGCACACGCGCCGTAAGCTTAAAAAATGGAGCAACTTCTCCCGTTTTCCCGACATTTCCCTTCACTGCTCTGCTCCTATTGATTGTAGCGTGATGAAAAGTATACTATAACCTCCCCAGGAGTATGAAGAATAATTGTACCAAGTTTCGTTAAAATCCGTCGAGTAGTTTTTGTTTCTATAAGGAACATACAGACAGACAGACAGACAGACAGACAGACAGACAGACAGACAAAAATTTTACTGATTGCATTTTTGGCATCAGTATCGATCACTAATCACCCCCTGATAGTTATTTTGAAAATATATATCATGTACAGAATTGACCTCTCTACAGATTTATTATAAGTATAGATTATGTTTTTTTATTAACATCAATTAATTATGAATTAGGTAATAGCTATTGACCCGCGGCGGCTTCGCCCGCGTGTATATCGGTAAATATCGCACGGTAGATAACGTACTACCGGAATAAAAAGTATCCTATGTCCTAACTAAGGTCACCCTATCAAGCGGTCCAAATCCGTTCAACCGGCAAGGCGTGAAAAGGTCAGACTGAGTTATTTTCGTATTTATAACTAAATTTAAAACTTTGTATTGTCAATTTCTAATGAGTATTATCTCAACTTTGTTTGTTGGTATGTTTTGTTTCAATTTATAATTCATCATTTATTACTTCGACTTAATATAATGTGAGAATATTATCTGTATTTGATGTAGGTGCTTAAAATGAACGTAATAGTATTCGAAATAAGAATAAACCTGGAAATATGGCGTGATGAGTATAGGTCTTCCGATGGTTTTCCTTAAGGCTCCTATTGTACTTGTAAACACACTCAATCATTAACCAAATCGGACAGATTTATATTATATGTCGGATATTATCCCACGGGAACTTACTACCGGAATGAAGAGTATCCTGTCTTAACAGACAGGATACGGAACCTGGATTAACATCCAGGTTATAAACTATCTGTGTGCCAAATTTCATTCAAATCCGTTCAGCCGTTTTTGCGTGATTGTGATACATCCAAACATACAAATTTTCACATTTCTAATATTACTAGCTTTTACCCGCGGCTTCGCTCGCGCATGCATCTATATAAATAAAAAGAGAAGTCCTGACTGACTGACTGATTGACTGACTCATCAACGCCCAGCCCAAACCCTTGGACCTAGAAAGCTGAAATTTTGCACAGAGGTTCCCTTTATAATGTAGACAAGGAATAAGGAAGGAATTCCCGGTAGCGGGGTCCCTTGGGATGTTTTCCGACATCCAGGCGGGCGAAGCCGCGGGCAAAAGCTAGTTATTAATATAAACCTTCATCTTGAATCACTCTTCCTATAAAAAAAAACCGCATCAAAATCCGTATCTAAGCATATACATACGTAGGGACAGACAGCGGGAAGCGACTTTGTTTTATACTATGTAGTGATTAGGATCCCGCTGCAGGAGAAATATCTCCATTTCCAATTAATGGAAATCAATCAAGGACCAGCACCCTAATTGCGTAACACATTATCAATCGGAGTTGGTTTCATTTTGACAGTTCAACAACATTCACTGCGTTATTTACGTTGTCGAGCAGACAAATTTTTTGAACATATGAAGCAATGGATTAGCAATTTGTTTCAAAATGAAACCAACTCCGATCGATAATGTGTTACGCAATTAGGGTACCGCTGGTCGATTCTGTAAAAATCTCACCGTGAAAACTTGCGTGGAGTGAGCTGTCAGTGTCATCCCAGGGATGCTAGGGATTGACCAAATTACATCTACAATCATAATCGAGATTTAAATTATATTTTGTATGTGAATTCTATACATAATGATTTTATATTATTTGTAAGCTAGTAAGTGTGGTGTCTAAACATTACTATTTAAGGGGTTTTAAAAGAAAATAGTCAAATAAAAAATGTTTTGCAATTTTATTTAAAAACCCCTTATAGGTGTAGTAATGTTTAGATACTTAAATAGGTAATAACTTTGAAATAATATAAAATTACCACTAGAATAGCGTAAAAAATATTATTAAAATCTCGATTATGACTGTAAAAATGTGCTTGGTCCATCCCTAGCATCAGGTGGAATGACACTGACAGCTCATTCCATGCTCACTTCACTTAAGTTTTCACGGTGAGATGATTACAGAATAGCATTGCAGGCCCGAGTCGGCGGCGCGTTGTGTTCCACGCGCGCCTCAAAGAGATGTCAGCAAGTGATGGGGTCCAATAGGGCCGACGCCGCTGGGGTCGCGGGTTGTTTGAAGAAGATACCGCGGCCCTGGCATAGGCAACTGAAGGAACACGGGTGGGTTTTAGTCAGTAAAAGTCTGACACGCCCTTCCGCTCCACCCAGAGCGGGAGAAGTTATTTGATGATTTCCCACCCTCAAAAAAAAAAAAAAAAAGGTACCTAGTAAAAGCAAACTTAATAATAATTCTGCTACCTCTGCAGAGTGAGTGAAAACACAAAATATTTTTGAAGATGATAATAATTATACTGTTGTAAAAAAATGGCATCTAAATACAGCTGCAAAAAGGGGGTTAAAAATGACGTTTATTTACTTGCATCTTAAATTATAAATGTGTAGTTGTTACCAGCCGAATAGTTTATAAAAGTCCGTTGCATATGAGCAGACGCTTCGGTTGGCCGCCAGTGTAAGAGAATAAAAAAACCAGATGTTGGTGAAACGTATTTTCTTGTTGTACTTATCTGCAGAGCTAAGCGGGGCGACGCTGTATGACGTCTATACTGGTGAAGCTGTCACAGAAGAACAGCTAACCAGATATGCTGACCAATGTCTTTTGGAGTAAGTTTTAGTTCGTTTTATTAATTAGAACGGTGCAGTTTTAAAGTTTATAAAACATTGTTATAGGACCCACATTCTTTTTGTAAAAAACTCTAAATCGAAAGTCGAAAAATAAAATTACGCTGCGTAGATAATTTCGGGCTGATGTGTCATAGGTAATTTAAAAAGCAGGCAAGGGCAGGCGACAAAAAAGTCTGCGTTTTTTTATACACACGTGGTCCTTTTCATCGCGTAATATCTGTTGCTAGACTAGAGTGTCGTTTGATTATTCGGTGATAAAACTCATACCTACTCTGATTTTACAGAACATGTACAGTAGATATTACTCCCTGTAACGCAGAAGAGGAAAGACGCATAGATGGC
Organism: Cosmia trapezina; assembly: GCA_905163495.3. Classification (NCBI taxonomy): domain Eukaryota; kingdom Metazoa; phylum Arthropoda; class Insecta; order Lepidoptera; family Noctuidae; genus Cosmia; species Cosmia trapezina. The sequence goes on along the minus strand of LR991020.1, from coordinate 30,132,177 downwards.
TCGTGTAACAATCTCATTTATCCGGCGAGAGGAGTTTCTAGGTCACCTGTGACAAGGATGCTGCCGGCAGCCTTCGATTGTGGTAAGTACTACAATTAAGCAAATTTTTATTTTAATTAGTGGTCGGGGTAGGTAGATAATAATTATTACTTCTAATTTGGTAATAAAATAAAAACCAGTCAAGAGCGAGTCAGACTCGCGCACCGAGGGTTCCGTACCATCATTTGTATTTAATTTTTGTTGATCATTTCTGAAAAAGTGTGTTTACTTCAACTTCTATCGCATAAAATAATTTTAGATTTTTCTCTATGCAAACTTCGGAGTTAAATGGGTGGGGGGACGGTATTTTTTCAACATTTTTCACAAAAACTCGAAAATTGTGCGGCCTAAAAAAATAAAAACAATGTTAGAGAATGTGCAAACAGCGCTCTTTCATATGATACCACATGCCCTAGTAGGCCCCCTTTCAGTCCCTGTTGCAAAAAAACATAATTATAATTATATATATATTTATTTCTTTCTTATTTGCAAAATAGTTGGGAAAACTTATTCTAAAACTGTTCCAAATTTCAAGTTGATAGCATAAGTAGTTTTTGAGATATCCAGCTGTGACAGACAGACAGACAGACTGAGTCTCACCATAAGGTTTTCTTTTTACAGCTTTTTTACAGCAGAAAGCTTTCCATCAAACAGCATTGCAAGGGAATGGGAGTCATTGAAATTGTACATAAAAGCAAAATCTTTAATTCCTAAGCTTTTTTATTCGGATCAATTAATTGTAAACTGCCTCGTTGGTCTAGTAGATGAGCATGAGGTCCTGGTTATAGTAGGCAACGGCAAGGTGGTATTAAGAGGAAACGTGGGTGCTCTTTTCTCCATACAAAAAGATACAAACGCTCTCGCCTGTTTTCTTTCTGGTTAATGACCATAAAGCAATGATTTTTTACAGAAATATAAATATCAGTTACTTGTATGCCCCTATGTTTTCCTTTTTGATGATATATTATTTTTATAAGAACTAGAACCCTCCAAAAATGCTCAAAATTGCCTATTCAGACTGCTGTCAACAGACGCCTAGTGTACCAATTTGAAAACTATTAACGAAAAAAGAAAAACATAGGGGCATAGTATATATCGTTCTTATTCAGTTTATGAAATATATTTTAAATTGGTCCAATATTGGAGGAGGAAATAGGCGAGAGCCAAACCTCGAAATGTGACTTTTTACATAGGCTATTTAGTCGGATCTGCAGTTGTCCTTATCGCACGAATTTGAGGGCGGAGCGCTCGCAGAGCGACAGCAATACCTTCTTAAAATACTTAATTTTCAAAAGTCTGGCCACCCGCCTTTCCTCTTAATTTTTTCCATCAGAAATTACTCAGTAGCAGTCCAGAGTCTGGATTCGTGACCGGTTGATGGAAATAGGCTCGCAATACTCACGGCACGTAAACTGGCGAAATGTGGGTGTAGCTATATACGTTTTGCTGTATGTTATGTTTTTGTAACCAATTAATTATAAAATGCAACAACACGGATAAAAATTATGATAAATCAAACGGTCTAAAAAAGTATTTCCATGGTGCTTTTAATAAATGTTGTGTGTGTTGTGTGTGTCTTTATAGTTTTGTTTTCAAATTGCACCGTGGAAATATGCCAATAAGCTCATATTCCATTTCTGAATGAAAAAAAAACCGTTTTAAAATAGGAAATATTTAACTGAGTCTCTAAAAACTTATTGATCTTCTAAAGATGTACACTTTTTAAATTAATTAACCTCTAAAATTTTTTGGGCTTCTAATGATGCGGACTTTTTTTGAAACAAATGAGCCTCTTTATAAATTTTTGGGCTTTTGTCACAGTTGGTCGCAGTAATAAAGCTAGGATACCCTGACCAAACGGGCTAGGTTAGGTTAGTAGGTACTGTGACGAATTGCGCGAGAGCCGAGCGAGCATCAGCCGCAGTTATACTGGGCTATTTAGTACTTTTAGAACCCCATAATAGGAATTATTAGAGGTTCACTAAAAGAGGCGCAATCATTATAATAGAGTTCAATAAACATTTTAGGAAAGCAAAATGGGTATTATTTAAGGTTCGATTAAATACTTTATACCTTTAAAATTGAGAGTTTGTTTCAGATTACAGTGATAGAAAAGCAGTATCAGGCAAAGGTTTGCCTAATACAAGAGAAATTGCCAACATTCTCATGACTGGTGCAAAGTCTAGCGACTGCAGGTTTACTCAGCTCATGCCCGCTTTTGGAATGTTCATGTTCTGGGATGTCGGTGCTATGGATCGTTCAAGTAAGTGAACTTACGTAATTACTCATTTTATTTTATTCCCGATTGAACAATCTGATCGGCAGATGTGGCAACACTTGGGGGATACCTATATCCAGCATTGAACGTCTTTCGGCTAAAATGATGAACAGTCAAAATTCGAATACAGAATACAGGCAGACTTTAATTTTTTCGTTGCTATACTAACAGCAATTAACAAAATTGTGGATTCCACAAGAGAGATTTTCAGCAACGAAGTGCCGAGTTAAGAAAAAGAAGCACAAAAAAATAAAAACATTGTTTTAAAATATTTGCAGATGGGGACCCGAACACAAAAAGCCTAGTAAATTACCGACAACTTGGTTGTACTACTCATCCGGTTCCTACCCCGGTAAGTTCTAAGAGTTAGATCCTTTGTAACCATGACAGCATAGCCACTGTCAAATAAATTTTAACAGTTCTGTGTTTATGCCCCATTTACATGATTTAACATAATACTAACTAACACTAATATATTTACATATTATGTACAAGTATATACTAAAAATAAAAAGGGGAAGAGCTCATAGGGCATCAAAAAATTCATCCACATCGCTGTCAATGGGAAAAGTGCCCAAAGGCTGGCAGCATTGCCACGTTGGATGGCAATGCTAATTCTTTGCGCTAAAAATAGGCCAGCCCTTTGGTCCCGTGTAGAGTCGACCAACCGCTTGGCGAGGTCCCGAAAAACTCGATGAGCACTACATACATAATACTTGTTTATATAGAAAGAAAAGAAAGAAAAACTGTTTATTCACGTGAAAATAACGTGGGTATTCATTCTAAAAATAATATGATTTAACATGATACATGTTTATTGCCGCCAACCGACACATAGCCCGAAGAATTGCCAAACTTAAGTGGCAGTGGGCAGGGCACAATGTTGGCAAAACAAATGGCCGATGGGGCCGATAGATTCTGGAGTGGCGACCGCGTACCGGAAGAAGCGGAGCAGAGGCATTGGAAGGCCGTCCACAAGGTGGACCGATGACCTTGTCAAGACCGCAGGAATCCGCTGGATTCGAGAAGCACAGATCTGGAAGGACCAAGTATGACCACTTTGACTGGTTAGCGCTTGGCCACGACCTTGCCGCTACGTGGTTTAACGCGGGGCGGGGAGCGGTAGGATCAAATGTACTAAAATGTATGAAGCACACCACGAGGCACCACACGGAGCGGCTTCATACATTTGTTCCCGGCAAGGTCATAGCCGAGCGGTTAGGTCTATATCCAGCAATGGTCGTCTTTCTTTTGGCTGAAGTGATGGTGATGATGATGAAGTTTCTTGCCTGTAGCATACAATCAAATTGAAACAAAAATAACTTAAATCGTCTAAACACTGTTTACACGGTGCAACTTTACAATTGTTGCTGCAACGTATGGTATGCTTCCGGCAATTGTTGTTGTCCGAGAGTTGTGAATCATCAACTGTACTCATTCATTTACTCTCTCTTTTTATGTATCAAGATACATTGTAATGAAGTCCATAGATCTGACAATTTAGGTACCTAAGTGCTCATATAGCTCCGGTAGAGGCAGCTGCAGCCATCGATAAGTCCACGACTGCCGCCGACGAGTGTCGACGGCTGCAGTTGCTTCTGCCGTTGCCAACGTGAAGCTCGTGTCTATGAGCATGAATACAGTATGACTTTTTCTAGATATGATCTGAAAATCTTATGACTTCATAACTAATGAGTTATATATTTTATATAGTAATATATTTTATAACAATACAATCATGAAGTAATGACTTCATGATTATATTGTTATAAAATATATTTTAACATGTGAATATTGATTATTTTTTATTAATAACCAGGTTGTGAATGCTACAAACACGTTCGACTTATACCACATATACAGCCAAAAAAGTAGAGAGAATAAACAAATAAGATCCTACAACGGTGGAAAATTATTAGTCACCGAAGAGAATGATGAAAGCGACTCATCGTTGAACGAAGCTTGCGAATTCAAACGCTACGAAAATTGTAACTATTTTAATTAATCTAAATAATCATACTTGCATTTTTGTTTTCAGAACTAGCTGAACCGACAGACGTTGTCCTGTCCAAATTTGAATAATTCAAACAAAATTCCCATAGAAAATGCACTTACAGTTTTACCGAATTTCCCAATTTTGCAGACAACTTTTGAATTTTTTTCTTTCCGTAACAACCTGATTCGCATTATTATAACATTTTTGTCGGTCCAGCCGTTCTATATAAAGTTATGCGCTTACAGCATTTTAATTTTATTATATGTATTATGATTGTATATTAAACCATTTAATTTTGTTTCGGTGCAGATCCTATGATACCTTTGAATCTGATGAAGAGATATTTCATGAATAACCACAATTACATTGCAACTGAGCTAGCGGCTGTTAATCCATGCTGGGATGACGAAAAACTGTTTCAGGAATCAAGGAAATTAAACATTGCCTTTTACCAAAATACTTTGCTTTACGAATGGCTTGCGGAGTTAGAAGGTATGGCACTCAGACTAAATAAAAAACCCAGACATATCTCTGCGAACAATACAGTGAAGCATGCGCAAAACTATACCTTGCTCTGTGTATACACGCTCGCATGCACACATTTACACCATACTGCAATTAAACTACACCTCATTACGTGCACATGTTTACGAAACCCAAAACGTGCTATGTTTTAGTTTTTAGGGTTCCGTAGTACAACAAGGAACCCCTATAGTTTCGCTATGTCCATCCGTCTGTCCGTCTGTCCGTCCCCGCACCTTATCTTATAAAAGTAGGCTTTTCAAGTTTGTTAAACTTGTAAAATGTACTTGGAACCTTGGAACAGTAAAACTTTCGTACGAATTCTATTAAATTCTATTAAATTATATAAGTAACGTAGTTGTTAGTTGTGTAAAACAGGTAGTAGTAAATATAAGTTTATGAACCATGTAAAAATATATTTATATATATAACGTCATCTAAAACTGTTCCAAATTAATCAAGATGATAGCATTAGTAGTTCTTGAAATATCCAGCTGTGACAGACAGACAGACTGACTGAGTCGCACCATAAGGGACAAGGGTTCCTTTTTACCATTTTGGTACGGAACTCTAAAAATAATTCCGGACCAATTCGGCTGTTGGAAAAGAAATGTGAACTTATCTGCTATATTACGAGTTGAAAAACAAAAATATCAAACACATGTACACATTAGGAGATGCACCAGCGACTGGCCCGATGCGTTTCCACGAGTTCAACCGCTGGCGCGGGGGATGAGGGGGACGCGGGCGGAAGTCACTGGCTAGAAAAATAGACATATTCATACCAGCGCTGACTGCCAGTGCTGGCCTGGCAAGAAAATTTGTTTACGTGGGGCTAGTCTAGCTGACGGACGGCCAGCGCTGGGTTCGTGTAAACCTGCCTTTAGTGCTGACCGTCTACTCAATTTTCTTATTTCGATTCAAAGCTGCATTCAGCCTAATCGATATTCGTAATAAAATGGATCTTGAAAAAAGTAGTAGAAACTGAATGAAAACTCTTTATTTATTATTTATTTATATTTTCCATTAATTATTTTGTTTTTCAGCCATTTTAAGCTGATCGTCCACTGGTCCGCACCGGCCGCAACACACGGACGCACGCAACGGATTTTGGTTTGTTTATATGATGAAATGAAAGTGCTGGTGGTACCGGCAGTGGGCGCAGTGCTATACAAAGCAAACCGAAATCCATTGCGTGCCGTGAGTGCGTTGCGGCCGGCATCGCGGACCATGGACGTTCAGCACTCGGAGACTATTTCGATAAAACTTTGAAAGAAGGTGTATTCTTTACACCGCTAAACAATGTACTGAAAATGCATAATTAGGGGTGGCATTCCCCATACATTACATGTATATTTTTTATGTAGATTTTTTTTCATCCAAGGCCTGAAAAAAAATATAGGTATATACTTATAGGTATAAGATATGCACATAAGCGTGTGGGCTTGATATTGTTGGGTCTCAATTTAAATGATAAAGATGTTTCTAAGTGACTTTGTTTTTAGGTAAATTTTTGTGAGGTATTATTATGGGATTCACTTTGTTTTTCATAGTTTTTTCAAGAAATACTTTGAAGTACAGTAGTACCCAACTAATATGGCTTATCGATGTACCTGCGCAGAAGATGAATTTTCAAAGCGCGGGAAATGTTATTGACCAATCGGCACACTCCACGCTTTTCCTGTGCCGCTATTGGTCGGTAGCTGCCGCCATGTTAGCGCGCGCCGCTTGACAGCCGCCATACTTGCGAGTGAGACGGAACAAACAGCTGCAGTGTATTATGAACCTTATAGTAGTGATCTAAGGTTGATTGTAAGTTTTAAGCATTCTCGTTAATCTTCGGGGCCATACTTTCTTTTCTGTGCAAACGAATATTCACGACGCGCCTTATCAGTTGGGTACTACTGTACAAACTTTTAAGTACAAATTTTTACAGTCGATAAAATTAATGCTGTGCAATGTGCGTAAGTCATATTCATCCCAACTACGGAATCTAACCTTCATTGTTCATATTCATGCCAACTACGGAATCTAGCCTTCACATTACAAAAAATAAACAATTTCTATCGCTCAATAAAATAATAGAAACAAAAACTACTAAGCTCATACAACTAACAAAAATATTGACATGTAAAAGTGTCTGCGGTATAACAAATTTATAGATTTTTTTAATATTTAACATCATTCCCAAACATATTTTTTCAAAGCTTACCTACCTAAAAAAATGTATAGTACTAGGCATTCTGTAGCAAATTATCAGAATAAAATGCACAATAGTGTCCATTATATTGAAACAATTTTGAACAGTGAGCGCATTCCAAATATAAATTCAAAAATCTGTTGATTAAACTAAAAAAGTACAACAAGAAATCATTCCTTATTAGTTTGTAAAGAACTGTATAAATTTATGAACACTTTTAATGAAAACTGTAGGAGTAATATGGTAACAACTCGAAAAAATAGACCGAAATAGACCTGGATTTAGGTTTTTTTTCCTTAGTTCTACAAACTAAAATAGATTTCAGGACACATCACTTCTTATTTATTGTAGATTACTGTGTATTTTTTCCTATCAGAAATTTGCTATAGTTACTGTAAAAGATAGTTACAAAGTTACTTAGTCTCGCCGTATTTTAGGAAGGAGCAGCCTTAAAACAATTTCAATTTCCAAATGTCGATTCCTGACATTCGTCATGTTAATTACTCGAGTAGATCAAAATAAAAAAAAAATCTTTTGGCATAATCGCTATCGCACATTCATCAAAAAGGCGATTATCGCATTACATTTTAAAGACTTGGATATTTTAATTAATAAACTTGCGTGTTAAATAAGAAAGATTTAGGTACATAATGGATTAAGGCGTTATCTTACGAGTTCTTTATCATAATTAACGCACATTCATAAGATTTGTTGGGTAGCATAATAAATATTTACATATTAATTTAGGGTGTCTTAAGTCGTCATTCTGGGATCCAATGGGATCCGATAGTAAGCCGACGGAGGTCCGTGTGTTCGGGTCCAATTGAGGGCGCTTCCGAACTAAGCGGTTCAAATATAATGACCCTCATCCATTCACAAGTTGGTTATGTACAATTATTATATTTAAAATATTATTACTAAGCATCACTGACCTTATTATCCTGTGAACCTAGCGCCGCGCCACACAGCCGCATGACGACCTCCGGGTTTTCCTTCACTATCCACATGGCTCTAAACACTGCATTGTCTTCATTACATTTCACTTTATTACGAAGCAGAAATAGTAAAATTGTCATACACCGATACAATGCTAAAAGTAACTAGCTAGAGAGAAAACTAGCCAATCTGCAATTCTCAGTGAAATAACCAATAAATAATTACCGAAAACCGCACATATAACCATCAATTTGCAAAGATGCGGCCGGCCGCGTACTCGACTCCGGTTAACAAAAGACGCGCGATAGGGCCGTTCAAATTTCAAAATCTTGGGGGATTCTATTTTATTCTATTTTTAGTAAATGGCCAGCAAAGCCAATGTCAAATGTTCTGCTAATGTCTAAAGTGAGTTGAAGAAGTGTGCATGATGTAAAAAAAAAAACCAATAAAATTTGTCGATTGATACAGTAACTGCTTGAACACGATGTAAATCTTGTCGGGTTAGTACGGGGCTGAAACAAACAAAAAAATTAAATAATTATGTAAATACATAATTATTATTATATTATTAAAACATAATAGAAGCATACCACACAGTGGTACCACAGTTATGCTTCTAATTTACACATACGGAATCACACTATAATATTATAAAGGCGAAAGTTTGTGAGTGTGATACCTTCACTCGTTCCTGAGAAAAAGGGTCTTGACAGACAGTCAGACAGACTGACGGACAAACAAGTGATAAGGGTTCCGTTTTTCTTTTTGAGGTACAGAATCCTAAAAAGCAGCTTTCTTAAATCATTGACGATTTTTGTTCTAGAATTACTTTTTTTTTTGCAGGACCTGAAAACTTGATGAACGCTGGAATCCATAACAATAACACTGGACATAGAGATAGTTACGACGATACTAAACGTCCAACCGTTTCTTTAGAATTTCTGCTTACTTCAAACTGGATACTTTCTGTCCTAGATATAACGGCAGAGTAAGTATGAACAGGCAATATCTACATAAAAAGCTGGGTAATGATTATTTGCAACACAACAAACTCAAACTCAAACCATTGATTTCAAATAAACCAATTACAGACATTTTTGCAATTTCAAGGGGTTGGTCAGTCAGAAAGATGGTTCGGTCTATCTATACAGGGTGACTGGTAATTAGTGGCCGATACTTAAACACACGATTTGTACATAGCTAGATTTTTTTTTCGCGATTTCACGTTTGGTCCCATAGTAAAAGTTGTTTGCTATCATGAGCACAATCATGTGTTATCAGCAATGATCGGAGTAGATTGAATTGGGGTCATTGATCCGAAACGTATATATTAATATGGACATTCCTCCGGAATTTCGAAATTATGGTTGATTATTTTAAAAAAACCGGAACTTATGTAGATATTGTAGTAATTTTATTTTTGATAAAAACTGGATGTAAAATGTACATATTTAACAATAAACATTTATCCTTATTGTTATTCATTCCACCCTTAATGTCAATGACCGTGACCACTATGAAAACAATTTATAAAAATTTGTGGCAATAATTAAAAGGCTAAAAATAAAATATTAAAAATGTGTATTTAAAGCTTCGTCGGAATTCAATTGACAACAACTAAATCAAACAGATAAATAATAAACATCATTCAACAGATAAATAATAAATTCATTTAGTTTTGATACCTTCCTTGAAATTTTGAATTGAGTTGTAATAATATCACTACCAACACTAACAATATTTATTTGGATCCGGAAATACCGGAATTACCGGAATTACTTTCCGGGAAAATGGCTTATCCATGTTCATCTTTCTGTGGGCATTTATGATACAAGTACCAAAAATCAATCTACCTACTCCGATCACTGGTTATCAGTCACTAATTACTAGTCACCCTATAAAGGGTGTTTCTTTTAAGGTATCAAGCCAGTGCGAGCTGATAGCAGAGTACCATACCTATCGATTTAACCCCGTTGTCGGTCGTTGAAAGTGGTGTATCTGAAATCTTGTGATTTTCATATTTTATAATTTATCTTTGCATATTTTTGTCAATCCTGATATTTGCTATTCCTCTACGTGTAGGCAGATCTCAGTTGATAATAAAAAACATACATTTTATACCCACTACTATCCTTATCCACTACCAAAATAACTCGAAAACAACAAAAAATCGTAGAACATACATGAGGGTTAAATCGATAGGTATGGTACTCTGCTGTCAGCTCGCACTGGCTTGACACCTTAAAAGAAACACCCTGTATATGGCTCGATAGACCGAAATTAGTTTTATAGACCCGGTCAAAATTAGAGCAGTAAATTTGGCCTGCAAAGTTTAAAGTCTATGTCTGTACCAATAGGAGGGCTTCGGTCTTTCTTTACGTGTTTTTGGTATTTTTCTTGAAATGTTTCGAGTCGCTATCGTCGAAAGATTTTACATTTTCATGGATATCAGAGGGGCAATTCTCGTATTTTTAACAACGTTCGCAATATCATCTCAAGACTCAATCTGACAGAAATTGTATAGCGTTTACCTTCATTTTTGACATTTTGATTGACGCTGGCATGAGATTGTGAACGTTTTTAGGTACGAGAATTGCCCCTCAGAGGACTGTTTATGTGTGTAGGTATGGCTTACATAAGGTATCTTGGGGCACTTGGCAATTTTTTAAGGAGTAATTAATTTCAGTTTCTGAGGCCTTATTTTTTAATAGTCAGATTACTCTTATCTGAAGAATAAATATTTCAATTTGACAGCTTTTGTGTAGAAAATATGACAATTTCTATGTCTACTGTCTCTGTCTTCTCTCTTCTATTTATTCTTCAGATAAGAATTATCTGACTATTGAAAGATCAGCCTTTAGTCAAAAAACTTAAAATTTTCTTATTTTCATGCAGAATGTACGATACCAGCGGAAAATATATTGACAAGATAAACATGTTGAAACTTTCGTCAGACCAAGAATTCTTGAGTGAGGAAAGCAAGAGGCAGCACTTGACCCAAGGACTGGTTAGACAGCCGGCCCGCAAGATCGGCCATAGCTTTGATAAAGACGTACGTTTTTTTTTATCAAGCATTTATGTGTTAAAATAAAATTTGGCCTTGTTGTTCAGTGGTCATAAAGTGATTCATCATTGTTCAGTTATCTATCACATATGGCGACTATAGCTGCTTAAAGCGCCACCATCGAGAAAAAAATTTATAAGTCAGGAGATAGGTATGGAACATTTTGAAATGGGATAGAACCGATCTGGCAAAACAACTCGCCGCCATTTTGATTTTTTTTTTCGAAATCGCGGCGCACGATGAAAGTGGTATGTATGGGTAGAGAACACAAAGACGAACAAAAAATGTTAGTAATATGGTACCCCAAAGTGTCACGTTACCGAGATATTTGAAAGTAAAAATCGACTTAGGAGTACAATAAAGACATTAAATATTACTTAACAAATAGACGATAGCGAACAAAATCGTAATCTGATGTCCTAGTAGTCAAAAGTCGTTCAGTCTTGTTTGGTACGCCTGCATGTCACGTCACATTCATTCGTGTCCAACAAATGAAAATTATTTTCGAAGAAAATATGCTGAATTGTACATTGTGGTACCTATTGCAAATCTCGTAGTGATAAAATGACTCGATTCAACTACGGTTTATTTTCTTTACTATTTTGTAATTTATCGAGTACTAAGATAAATTAGATAATTTTCTTAGATAGTCAAACTATCTGACGGTTGCTAAATCATAGGTTGGTATCGGGTATTCATGTCATACTTTGGCTATTATGCTAGATGGCGTCACTGAGACATGGGAAAACAGTTTTTGTATGACATTTCTTCTGATAGCCTCTCTATGTATAATCTCTTTGAGATACAACGACAATCTATGACACTTTGGGGTACCATGTTATTTGTCATTTTTTGTTCACTTTCATCGTGCACCGCGATTTCGAAAAAAAATCAAAATGACGGTGGGTCGACATGCCAGCTTCCATACAAAAAAGTTCAAACCCTTTTCCTATGCACACATTTTTAGTCAGATGAGGTAGAATTTTGTATTAAAAAAATCAACACTAAACCTCCTTGGTTCGAAGTTATAGCAGTTAATGCCAAAAACGGTTGATTTTTTAAATACAAAAATTCTACCTCATGTGTCTAAAAATGTGTGCATAGGAAATTTAAAAATGTTCCATATCTCCCGAGTCATTAATTTTTCAATGGTGGCGCTACCGGTCTGGCCTTAAGGTAAGAGTGAGACAGCTCCAACATAAGTACTAAGTAAGTTGGAACTTTCCAGGGCTGCCTCAATTTATGTATGATGATCGCAATGTTTGAGAGGACTTTTTTTTCCTCTCGACGATTCTCGATATGGAAAGGATGCTGAAGCTTGCAGTTATACGTGTATCCAGCTGCAACGATAATATTCATGCAGACTTTATTAACGTGATTTTAGGTGATAATTATGTCGCATTGAAATTTAAAAAAATATATACTTTCAGATGGCGTATTTGATGGCAGATGGAATAAATGACGATGAAGATTTTATATCCAGTGAGTTGCAGATAGGCCGTAGGCTTGGCGTGGCCCCATACGTTGATTATTTATATCACTGCTTTGGTCAAAACGTTACTTCCTACGATGATTTGGTGGACTACAACTATATGGATAGACATGTAAGATTATTTTGAATAACAATACATTTAAGAATATTTATTTACTATTTCATTATTTCATGAAAACATTTTCATAAATTTAATTATTTTCATTATTTTGTGTCTTTACATAAACTTCTATCACATAGAATAATTTCAGAATTATCTCTATGCAAACTTCAGAGATAAGGGGGGAAGCGGGGCGGAGAACGGTATTTTTTAACCGACTTCTAAAACAGGAGGAGGTTCTCAATTCGGATGTTTGTATTTTTTTTTTTATGTTTGTTCGCGCATAACTCCGCCGCTTGCCAACCGATTTGAAAAATTATTTTTTTGTTAGAAAGGGTATACTTCCCAAATGGTCCTATTTTTGTCAAAATCCAGTTCTGATGATGGGATCCTGGAGAAATCGAAGGAACTCTTCAAATATTATAGGCACACCTATAGCGATTTGGGTATTTTTTATAGTAGCTCGTGCATTTGCTATCGGAAAGCACCACTTGGTGAAGTGGAACTGATGATGAAGACCACAGATGGCTACCGGAACTACTCAATGATAAATATTTCACGGGTTGCGATTCGATTACTTTAATATGGTTGCTAAGCAATTTCCGCTCGTCACACAATGCGTGTGGTGAGTGCTTGTTAAGGAGTTCTCCTGGTTCTTACCAGCAGAACTCCTCAACAATTAACGTCCCAGCATCGGCTAAAGCAATATTTTGTAACATGTGATGAGCAATTGACATTAGACTATTGTAACTTATACAAATTATAAACAGACCCACTAAAAAGCGAGAAATAAAAACTTTTTAACAAAAAAAAAAACCGACTTCCAAAAATCACTACAAAGTGAAAAATAACTTTAATTTCGGAAGTCGGCGGCAAAAAACTAAAATACAGATCCAAAGACACCGACTTCCCAAATTAAAGTTATTTTTCACTTTGTAGTGATTTTTGGAAGTCGGTTTTTTTTTGTTAAAAAGTTTTTTTTACATTTTTCATCAAAACTCGAAAACTATGCGGCCTAAAAAAAAAGAAAAAAACCGGCCAAGTGCGTGTTGGACCACGCACAATGAAGGGTTCCGTAGTTGAAAAGAATTTATCCCAAAGACAAACTTAACATTGAGTTGAAAAATAAATGTTCTCCCATACATTGATATACGTCCCGGACAATTCTCCAATCGCACATTTCAGTTTGCATTCGCAGAAAACTATTTTCAAACATAACATAATGCCTTGTTTTTCCGAAGGTCTGGGCAGAGGTGTACGTACCTATTAGTACACCCAAATTTTACAAGAAAAAAAAAAGTAAAAAGTATTTTTTTTATGTGATAAAATTACAAATAATTATTTTCGGACTTTTTCTTTACTTGTACTGTGAGACCTAGCTTCTTGCCAAATTTCATTTTATTCTAAGTAGACGAGAAGTACCCTATAGGTTTTGATTTACTTACGAGTATAAAAATATGTCGCATAAATGCCCGTATTTTTTTTATTGCGTTGACTTAGAAGCTTGAAATTTTTAAAACTCCAAGGGACCATACACTTACGTATTTATTATTAATTTCAACTTGATACCTCCACGCGTTTCTGAGAAAAAGAGTCTTGACAGACAGACAGTCGGACAACGAAGTGATCCTATAAGGGTTCCGTTTTGCCTTTTGAGGTACGGAACCTTAAAAAATGTTTGGGAATGTGTAAATAGCGCTCTTTCACATGATACCCCACATGCTCTAGTAGCCCCACTTCGAAATTTTATGACCACTTTTCAGTCCCTGTTGCAAAAAAAATATACATATTTTTAACTCTTCCTTATTTGCAAAATAGTTGGGCAAACGTCATCTAAAACTGTTCCAAATTTCAAGTTGATAGCGGACAGACTAAGTCGCACCATAAGGGTTCCTTTATAACATTTTGGTACGGAACTCTAAAAAGGAATAAAATAAAACATCTTTGTTAATCCTACTTCAGATACTTATATATTTTTTACATGTTTTAACCGACTTTAAAAAGATGAGGTTCTTACTTTTTAACGGAATTAAGTTCTTTTGTAATCTATTAAGAGCGTTCACCCCGTACGGCATTTCATACAAAAGGAGAATGTTCTCAAATATAGGGCGCCCTGTACCAAACGAAAAGTCCGGTGTCACAACCAAACCCAGTGTATTTGCAGGAGAATTTAATGCTCTTCCTATATTGTTAACTGTTTTTACATGGATTCCCGCAGTTTGTATTTATTAGCCATTTACCTACTTAATATTTTGAAGTTAGGTTCGTGAAAATGACTGATTCGAAATAGTGTAGTAATATCGTTAGTGAGAAATAAGGTAGTAATATCGGTCATGTTTTTTATTCTTGATTTTGTGCAAATTTTTTCCTGATTGGTGAATAAACAATACATTCATAGTCAATAATAGATAATATTCTTTTTGTCAGTTTTTTAAATGTAGGTAATAAATTAATCAAGTAGGTACAATACGTAGGTATTTGCAGTAAGTGCTGGCTAAACAAACAATTGATTTTGTACTGTGTTTACTGATTTCTTGATTCATAAGAACTTGAAAACATAACTTATCATTAGGTTTATTTTACCCGAAGAGATAGGTAGAGGTGTATTTACTTACATATTATTATAGTACACCAATATTTCGAACTTGAAATGTTAGTAATAATAAGGTAGGATATTAGAAATGAAAAACGTAGTTATGGTTAATTCATTAATTATTTATTCTTATTTACATACTTGATGTATCGACCACAACTAAAAATGTACAATTGAAACTATATCCGCCCTACACAAATATTGTTAAGTATTACTAGTTATTACTTTTCATGACCAGTTACGAGGGAAGTGCGAATACTCTGTATTAAGTTCCTAGAGAAACCAGTGGTTGTCGTTGCGACAGCAGCGGTCGGGCGGCACTGCCGCTGCCATGCCGTCGCCTGCAAGACTACGTTAAGAAAAAGCACTTGAACTTAATTATATTCAAATAGTTCATCTATGAAACCAACATTGAAAGTAACGTCATTCGTGACGGCGCCAAAGAATTACAGATAATAATATAAATCAGCCAAAAAACAAATGCAAATGCAATAAAGACGACATTTTCTCTTTTTGAATCGGTCCTCTTTTCAGTAAATGCATAAGATGTATTCCAAAATAATAATTTAAATTATCATGACGCAACGCGTGACCTAAAGATTTTATTTTTATCACACTCATACAATACCTAATATCACGTATAATATGAAGCAAATAGGTACGGTACTTACATAAATTTATGTTCTTCATTTAAATGTTTGTTGGTTGTTTGTTTGTTGGTGTAAAATGCTATATTTTTTTACGAGTAGCAACATTGGGAAATGTAGTGCAATGGCAGTGACATTGACTTATACGTGGAAAATACATATAAAGTAAAAAAATACTTTTATTTTTGATGTCCGAAATCCGGGAATCTTTTTCATAACAAAAACGTAAATCTGATTTAAAAAATAGGAGTAATTTTACGAACTAAATTTGGTTGTGACACGCTCCTCCGCAAGTTGGTACTGCCCAACGCCCCCCCCCCCCCCCCCCCCAGCATTCCAACATTGCCAGCATTGCCAGTGCCCCTCGGCATTCTCTTTTCAAGTCCTTGTTTTTCGAAATGAATGAATCGGTTTTAATGAAACTTCATACGTATACGCAGGATAAATAGATCTAAAAAGTGAGGTTGAATAGTTTGCCAACTAATCCTTAGTTTGCAAACTATTTACAATCCTGATTTTTATTTCAATTTAATTTAAACATAACCTATAAACAACAAAATTACAAAAAAAGTTTGTTGAGAACATTTTCGAAATGTCTTATTTAAAAAAGATAACTGAAAATCTTTGGATCTTTTTTCTATGGAATATTTAAAATCGGTCGAATTTAGCTGTAAAACTATTTTTCGAAAATGTTCTTAAAACTTTTTGGACCTATGTATCCGGCTAATGCGTATGAAGTTTCATTAAAATTGGTTCACTCAAATGCCGTACCTACAGCGTACACCCTCTTAATTGCCGGCTTAATGGCCTGCGTCACTACTCCCAGATAAATTCCGGGAAACTGGTCAGGTAGATAATTTTATAAAAAATTATAACGCGAAGCTTTTTCTTTCGATGCAGTTCTTACTTTGTTCGACCAGGCATGGGCTCATAACCTGATCAAAAGGGGGAGGATATAACGCGAATCCTTTTCTAACCGCTCCCGCCATAATCCGCTCGGGCAATAAGGTCAAGTCGAAGTTTCTAGAAGGTTCTAGAAGTTTCCATAAAAACATGACGCGCAGACTTGTAGTTGACTTTAGAGAGACGTATGTCAACCGTCAACTAGGCTGTGCACATTTTTAGATATATTTACAATACTTTATCTTCGCCCCGAACCCAAACTGTATGATAGAGCACTTACCTACCTATAGATGTGTTTATGTTAAAAGTTCAATAAATTCAATCTGTGAGACAAGAGGTGGTCAGGGCCATTTCTTTATATTGGTTTTTACTATTAATTTAAATTATTTGTTATTTAATTTCGTAATTAAATAACAAATAATTTGTCAGCATGAAGTCACATAATAATGAATTTCTTATATTTTTTCAGAACGTAAAACTTTTAGAAATGTACACTAATGTTGCTGACTTGGACCTAATAACGGGTATTCAATTTGAAACGCACGTGCGGAATGGCTATTTGCCTCAAACGTTAACTTGTGTGTTGAACGAAAACATTCAGAACACCATCACAGCAGACAGGCTTTGGTTTGAGAGACCAAATGGACCAAATCCCTTTAATATCGGTAAGTGGCAAAATCAAGGAAAAATTTAAATAAATGTTTTGTAGTCCATGCACTATTTTCAACGTTATTTTTAGTGTAATAATTAGGATTTTATTAAAATAGGCTTGTACGTACCTAAAGTTTAGTTTAGTCGGTATAATATCAACTTCAGACGTAATTAATAAATTAGGTATTTGGTGTTACCTATGTAAAAGAATGCGCAAATCCGCTTAGTTATCCTGCACAATTTTAATGTAGTTTTCAGCATCATTTAGAGGATTTATTCGGAAAGATTATCTTTGTCTATAACATTAATCTTTTAGTTTTGTTACATAGCATGTAGTTACCTAAGATGTCAAATAATAGTTGATAAGGTACGAGTACGTGGGTAATACTGAAAGTTTTTAGAAAATAAAAATCGGAATCATGTAGATGCCTGTTAATATTTTTATTGCTTTTCGAAGTAGTCTCCGTTCCTTTCTAAGCACCGTCGCATGCGATGGGACCATTGATTGTAGCTGTGGGCCCACTCTTCTTTAGGGATTTCTTCGACGCCTTTTTCAAACGCAGTTACCGATCTTCAGGGTTCATAAAACGAATTCCTCTAAGTTTATCTTTTATTTTTGGAAATAAATAAAAGTCACAAGGTCAAGACTGTAAGCAGGATGACTCAATAACTCCACATTTGCGATAGACAAATATTCGATTGTCCGTCTGGCGGAGTGAGCTGGAGCGTTGTCGTGGTGGAGGAGGATCCTGCTTCTTCGGCGCTGCTGTCTAACATTTTCCAAGACAACTGGTAGGTAAACAATTACTGAAATACCAGTCTGAACTAGCACTCTTTTTATATTCTAGGATAATGGTTGCGAAATGACTTGTACGTCCAAAAAATGAGGCAATCATATTTTTCCCTTGACTTCTGCCCTTCTTTTCTTTTGTCGGCAAATCTTTGAATGGAAACATCCATTGCGCAGATTGTCTTTTGGTTTCGGGTTCGTAACAATAATATCCAGCATTTGTCACCTGTGACGATGTCATATACAGCATTCGAGTCACCTCTCCGTCATACTTTTCAAGCATTGAGCCAATCTAATCCAAGCGATTGATCTTCCGTCAAATTATGAGGTATCAATCTAGTAGGTACTAAGCTTTCTGACGCCTAAATGTTCATGAAAGACTTGCTGTACTAGACCAATAAAGCCCAAAACTGCCCAAATCTGTTCATATGTCACCCTTCTATCAGCTTCTATCATAGCCACACAGCACTCACGTTATCTTCAGTAGTCGCCGTAGAAGGACGTCCTTCTCGCGAATCATCAGTGAGTTTGCTTCGACCACGTTTAAACTCATTAAGCCAGTTGTAAATAGTGGCACGGGTTTGGGTTTTGTTATGAAATGCTAATCGAAGTCTATCATAATACTGTTGTTAGTAATACCGCAATAAATGTCGTAATAAATCATGAACGAAAATTTTCTCTAGTCAAATCCATTTCGACGCACGACAGACACTTTTTAAATTGCCGCCAATTTGTAAAAACAAATGACATATGAATTCATTACTCATCTACAGATTCCCAAAGAGTTTCTAATTCAACATTTAAATAAATTTTTCATCGGCTGCTTTTCTTACTGTTATTCTAAAAACTTTCAGTGTGATCCCCGTAAATGGAATTGGCATATCCATATGTACAAAAACCCCTCTTTAAAAAAATATACAACATTAAAATGTAACTTAGATGTAGTATCCGTCTGAAGCTGGCAATGGTTGCTAGAAAACTAAACTTATTAACTGATTTTATTATCTGGGATTGATTTTCAGCACAACTACAGGAGGTAAGGAAATCATCAGCTGCACTATTACTATGCAATGCTGGCGAGCTTGTCACAGAGATCCAACGCAATGCCTTTCTGAACGTCGGTGCCGAGTAAGAAACATTTCTTTCTCAATATAATCTATATTGATACAACATAATTATGTATTTAATTATGTTGTTATTTCAGTCGGACAATCACAGCACATGAGTTTGATATTATTAACTAACTTTTGTGTTAAAAAATGATGCGCTCTATGAACGCTGGTCGGTCTGTATATACAAACTAAACTTATACCTTACCTAAGTGATCGAATCAGAAATGAAGAGATCCGCAGGAGAACCAAGGTATATAGGTGCATAGCCCGAAGAATTGCCAAACCTAAGTGGCAGTGGGCAGGGCACATTGCTCGTTTAGCAGAGGGGCAATTCCCGTACTTTTAACAACGTTCGCAATATCATCTCAAGACTCAATCTGTCAAAAATTGTATAGCGTTTAATACAATTTTTGACAGATTGAGTCTTGAGATTATATTGCGAACGTTGTTAAAAATACGGGAATTGCCCCTCAGATGACCGATGGGGCTGAAAGGTTCTGAAGTGTCGACCGCGTACCGGAAGACGTGGTAGGCCTCCCACAAGGTGCATCGATGACCTTGTAAAGGCCGCAGGAATCCGCTGGATGCGCAGAAGCACAGAACCGGTCGATGTGACTTGAACTCCAAGGGACCATAGCCCTACTGTAGGTCTTGGTAAGGTTGCCTGAAATAATGGCAGAAAGCGATAAGGCCAGGTGGCCTTGTATGTTTTGTAGTTTATGTTTTTTTTTATTTATTTTTGTGGTGTACAGTAAAGTTTAAATAAGTAAATATAAATGGTCCCTCGGAGTTCTAAAAAAATATGTACGTATTTGATATTAATTATACTTCAGTGTTGCATCCTCAAGATTTAACGTACATTGTAGTCCGTTTCTCGTTGTACTACATTGCCACACTGTTCAAAGACTAGAAAAAAAAATAATAATTTGATAGTCTATGTCATCTGTCAGCTGTCACCTCATTCGTTCTTCGTGTGTTGCATTGCTACGCTGTTAATTTTTCAATTTAATTTTAAATCCATAAAAATCTTTCTAGTTTCATAGTGAAAAGTGTTATTTTAGCGAGAATTAGACATGAGAAAAGGAAAAACAAAAGTAATGAAGAATATTTTTAGACGCAAGATCAAACGTTACGAAAATAAATTAAGGGAAAATCGCAAAGAACGTGAGTAAGACGTCATACTTATGGCACCCTTATTTTAAAAGTTAAGATTATTTTTTTTTAAATATTGTAATGAGATAACACCTGATGTTATCCTGTTTACAAAATGGTATTTCTTAACGAGGTAACACGCGATGTTATCCAGAAATACAGTACTTTCTTGAGGAGGTAGTACGTGATACTATCCTGAAAGTAACTATGCTTTTTTTGTTTCAAAAAAGTTTATCATTGCGATCTATACCTATGCTGATTGCCATATGATACATACCAAAGTTCTGTAACACCTGATGTTATCCTGTTAACAAAATGGTATTTCTTAGCGAGGTAACACGCGATGTTATCCAGAAATACAGTACTTTCTTGATGAGGTAGTACGTGATACTATACTGAAAGTAACTTTGCTTGTTTTGTTTCAACTTTCAAAAAAGTTCATCATTGCGATCTATACCTATGCTTATTGCCATATGTTGCATACCAAAGTTCTGTCACACCTGATGTTATCCTGTTAACAAAATGGTATTTCTTAGCGAGGTAACACGCGATGTTATCCAGAAATACAGTACTTTCTTGATGAGGTAGTACGTGATACTATCCTGAAAGTAACTTTGCTTGTTTTGCTTCGACTTTCAAAAAAGCCCATCATTGCGATCTATAAGCTTATCGCCATAATGATGCATACCAAAGTTCTGTTGAAAATTTTACTGCGGATGTGTCTACAGAAATTCTTGACTTACTTGGTGAAGCAAAGAAATTGGATCCTTCTCTGGGGGAAAAAATACCCAATGAAGTTGCTGAACGTTGGGGAAATATACTGCTTGATGTATAAGACAAAGGCCACAAACTTGGTACTTGGAATCACCAGCCTCGTCAACCTAACAAAAGACCTCATACGGACCCAATCTGTAAACACATTAGATATTCTGAAAAGTATATCAGAAATCAGTCAATTGCTTCTTGATTGACATGAACTGACATTTAATAGACGAAAACTTGTCATAACTTTATTAGAATGGGCCTACAAATTAAAAACCGACTCCAGTGAATACTGCAGGCAACCGGCGAACCGGTTTTCAGGCGTGAAATGTACGGGGTCCTCTTCGACAAGCAAACTATGCGACTGCAGCGCCATCCACAGCCGACGCCTGACACCAACCGCAGCCATCGACTTCTTCGGCGAGGAGGACCAACAACTCAATGCAGTCGGCAAATGGGACTATTAGAGGTACCTCACGCGCCGGTAGAAATAGATATTTTAAAAAAATTTGATGCTGTTAACTGATGATCCTATCATATTAAGTTATGTTAGTGGTTATAAAATTTCGTTTATTGGAAAAGTGGTTCAAAACACTGAACCAAAAAACCCACCATCTATCTCCTCTTGGAGAAATGGATCGTGCAATTTCCTAACTTATTGACTTAAGGGCGATTTCTAAAAGTTCTGATCTACCACAACAGTTTATTTCCTCGGTATTCTTAACGCCTAAGAGTACAGGCGGTTATAGATTTATCTTAAACTGGCTGCGCCCCGCGGTTTCGCCCGCATGGATGAGATAAAAGATGGCCTGTGTGTTGGTCTAGGGTGTGGGCTGTCTGCGTGCCAGATTTCATCCGTGACGGTCCGGCCGCGGCCTTTTCAGCGTGAGAAGGTGGCAGGCGTGCGGGCACGCGCACACACGCTCACTTACTTTCGCCTTTGTAATATTGGTGTGATTTGAAGAACCTTAATAAGTTATTCAATACTCAATATCTTTATTGCTTTACCATAATGTATACTTAGGTGGTAACGTTCTAACCAACCCGACATTTTAAAATGGATAGTACCTATACGTTCCGTATCCAAATTAATAATACATAATGCATTCATGGCAACAATAGATCTTATTTTTTCTAATGCTTATACATATCTCACATAAAAAATATTTGGGTTTCTATTATAATAAAATTTTCAATGAATTCAATTGCTTACCATATGGCCTCAGCCTGGCGCTCTAGTATTTACAAAATTACTCAAACCTCTGTAAAATTAGCATCAGATTTGCAAATTCTTAGGATTTCTCATCAACTCGCAGTCTATGTGTTTACAGTTAAAACTAATAGGTGCGTTATCAGCAGCGTGTTCAGCCATAACGTATGGTTGGGTATACACACCAAACAACTAGAGTGGGAGAAATATTTAGCACTTTTGAAGTCAAATGACAATGCAAAAATGACTTTTAGTCCTCTCTACAAGAAGACTTCACTTGGTGGAGTCAAATATCGCACCGAAACATGAACAAACTTTGTGTTTTTTACTCCTTCCGATTCATTTTCATTTCATTTATTTATTCAATAACAATTTACATTGTGTCTGAATGTTTTACAAATTTTATATACCTACGCAAATAATTTAAATAATAACAAGTCACAATAAAGAAATCCATTTGCTCAATAATACAGTCTCATCAGATTGGAACTATTCACTGACTCTTCACTCTCAGGATGGAGGGCAGCGTATGAGGGAGAAATTACTAGAGGTATTTGGTCAATGAAGGAAAGAAAACACCACATTAACTTTCTTATAGCGTTTATGGGCCTAAAAATTTTCGGTAAAAATAAAACCAATGTAGATGTTATATTTAGAATAGATATACCACTGCCACTGCATATGTCAACAAAAGGGGTGGCACACAATTCCCGCATTTAAATCGTATCACTCGGCAAATGTGGCAGCAAATATTTATTTACTCTTTGTTTATTAAGCCCAGAGAAAACACTGATGCGGACCAAGCTTCTAGGTATACTAACATATGATCTGTGTATACTAATGTTGATACCAAATGGGAATTAGATTCACAATTATTTAAATCTATTACGAAAAAGTTCGGTAAACCATTTATTCATTTGTTTGCGTCACGCCTTAACAAAAAATGCACTAAATATTTATCCTGGAAACGTGACCCAGACACCTATGATATAGACGCGTATACAATACCTTGGAACAATTACCTCTTCTATGCCTTTCCACCATTATTTTGGTCTTATAAATTATAAACGACAAAGTAATTGCCATAATTTTATTATAGTTCCATAATGGCCTAGCTAACCATGGTTCCCGTTATTCAGTAAACTAGTTGATTCTGAAACATTGTCAAGGAATCGTACATAAGGAGAAAACTTCAAATTGAAGCAATTATGATTAATTATTTTTCTAATAATATCATTGGACAAATAATTAATCATTATTAGAGCCAGTATAATGTTGCTCTTAAACGTTGGTATTCCTTTTGTAATACTAATAATATTAATAACTTCAATAGCTCAATAATATGTATTCTAAAACTTTTAACTGAGGAATTTAACAAAGATGAATAAAATTATGGGACGATAAATTCTTTTCGCTCTACATTAAAAATTATTTTGACCAAAAAGTCAAACAGAAAATCATTATATTCGAGATGTTTTAAAGGTGATTTTAAAATTAAGCCTACTTTCCTTAAGTATTATATATGTGCTACTTGGTATCCTAATCTGGTCCTAGACCATATATCCGATTAAGTCTATCCCTTAAAGAAATTTCTAAAAAACTTGTAACTTTGCTTGCATTGTCCATGGGACAACGGATGCAAACGTTATCTTTGATCATAATTAATGATATACATGTAACTGAAACATTATTAAAACTTCAACACCGAACAGAAAAATCCCCGCCTGATTTTACCTTTATATAATAATAAACAATCTCTCTGTCCAGTAGAAACCCGAACTTCTTACATGGGGAAATTTTGTGATAAATCAATACAAACTTGTACCTCCTAGTCCATCAGCCACTAGATCAAAGAAACGCTTAGTGATAGTGACATGGATGTGAATAAGTTCACTGCCTACAGCACTAGGCATGCATCGATGTCAGTGGCTTTCAGATCACAGTGGAAATAATAAAAAAGACTGCTGGCTGGACTGGACGGTAACTCAATACATTTTGCAAAATTTTACAACCAACAACCAACCAACCAACGTGTGATTGATTCTGAAAAAGACAAGGTTTTTGCTGATGGCATATTCAATTATTAAGTCTGTAAGAATAATCTTCTATTCATAATCCGCTTTGTTATGTGTTTGTTACCAAGTATTAGCTTTTTAATATAAATCTGATTGTGATTACTGACCGGATTTGTTTTGTTTTAAAAACAAACTAAGTACTCCATAGACATAATGTTAGTGTATACTAAATCTACGAAGTACTCACATGTGAACATGAAAATTATAGGTTTTCCATTCCACAATAAACATGCTCTAAACATCTACAATGTACGTTAAATCTTGAGGATGCAACACTGAAGTATAATTTATGGTTAATTGAACTTACCTTAAGTGAACTTCAACCAAAATTATACGAAGTGTTGCATCCGAAGAGATTTAACACCCTACCCACCCATGTAACCATTACCCCCTTATTATTGTGGAATGGAAAAGGCAGTGAGCTCTAAAACGAATGAGGTGACAGCTGACAGATGACATAGACTATCAAATTATTTTTTTTTTTCTAGTCTTTGAACAGTGTGGCAATGTAGTACAACGAGAAACGGACTACAATGTACGTTAAATCTCTTCGGATGCAACACTTCGTATAATTTTGGTTGAAGTTCACTTAAGGTAAGTTCAATTAACCATAAATTTCAACTTGATACCTTGAGGGTCTTGATAGACTGACTGACTGACAGACAGACATACAGACAGACAGACAGACGGACAGACGGACAGCGAAGTGATCCTATAAGGGTTCCGTTTTTTCCAATTGAGGTACGGAATCCTAAAAACAACAAAGTCACGCTTGAATTCGCCGAAGTCAGGTATTTCGTATACCTACTTTTTACCAGTGGTGTTTTCAAGTAACTTGTAACAGAATATCGTCTGTGACCACGAGACCTAATAATGCAATAGTGAGCGACTGATTCCGAGTTCTTTCGAAATCCATGATCAGTTGATCAGACAGGACTTCAGCCAGCTGTTTCCTTTGATCTATTGGAAAGTGACTCAATCACAATACTTGTTCTGTTCATCAGTTAAGAGTTCCCTAGCGTAGCTTCTAAGTGCATGATCAGCTGATCACTCTGAGGTTAAGTTAAGCTAACCAACTAGCTGTTTTCTTTGATCTTTTGTAGAATAACTCAAGCATAACAAAACGTAAATGCTGTTCATCATTACGAAGCACCATGTATCCACCTTCAAAATTCAAGATTAAAATGATCACTGCTAGGTTAGGTTAGCGTAACCTAACCCTAGGTTAGGTTAGCGTAACCTAACCAGACTAGCTGTTTTCTTTCATATTTTGTACAATTTCAATTAATTTAATTTATCCAACCAAAACAATACGTTATTGCTGTTCTTTTGAGGCATTCCATGGGATTATTTTGAAGTGCATGATTTGTTAAAGTGATCATAAAAGGTTAGGCTAGTTCACTATGGTAAGTGTTCAAATTACGTTTTTCTTAATTCATCGGAACCACAGAAAAATTAAGACACAGCAAAACGTTTAAATTATATAACAAGATCTTTTACGTAGTATAAGTTTGATCTGTGTAGGTAGGGATTGCCATGAAATAAATAAGATGAAAATACGTGAATTTTACAGTACCTTCATAAAAGACCATTTATCTCTTTTACTTCAGTGGTATCTCAGAAGAATGTAGTCATAGTAAAAGAATAAGCTTATATTATGACCTTTGACGTGGTTTGACAAGTTTTTGAACAACGGGCAGGCAGAACGCCCATCATTATTTTTATTGAAACTATATAGAAAAAAATGAACAAATTAATTAAAAAATAAAATGTTTGTTAATTACAGTAATCCACTTATAAAATGTTCCGAGATCAATAATATCGATTTCACGTTATGGAATGACAAAAAGTGCGATGCTACCACTGAGGCGCCAACAACTGCAGCAGACATCACACAAGTGCCGACCACTGTAGAAATTACTACTAAAGAAGTGACCATTGCAGTGGCAATTACGGAAGATGTGACAACGGCAAGAGTAACCACTAAAAAGCCTACCACTGAAGAAGTGACAATAGAAGTAGGGACCACTAAAGTGCCTACTAATGAAGAAGTGACTACAAAAGAAGTGACCACTAAAGATGTGACCACTGAAAAAGACATAATAGAAAAAGTGACCACTAAAGAGCCTACAACTGAAAAAGTGACAGCAAAAGTAGTGACTTCTGAAGAGCGTACCACTGAAAAAGTGACGACAGAAGAAGTGACTTCTAAAGAAGTGACTACAGAAGTAGGGATCACTGAAGAAACTACCACTGAAGGAGTGATTACAGAAACAGTGACCACTGAAGAGCATACCACTGAAGAAGGAACTACAAAAGTTACGACTACTAAAGAGCCTACAACTGAAGGAGTGACTATAGAAGTAGTGACCACTCATGAAGTGAGTACAGATAAGCTGACCACTGAAGAGCCTACCACTAAAGAAATGACAACAGAACTAGTGAACCCTAAAGAATTGACTACAGAAGTGTTTTCTACTGAAAAGACGACCACTGAAGAAGTGACTACTAAAAAAGTACTAACTAAACAGCCTAACACTGACGATGACGATGTAACTACAGAAATAGTGGCCACTGATGACGTAACCACAGAACAAATTACCACCAAAGTAGTAACCACTGTAGAATCGACTACAGAAAAAGTAACCACTAAAGAGCCTACCACTGAAGGAATGATTACAGAAACAGTGACCCCTGAAGAGCATATCACTGAAGAGGTGACCACAAAAAAGCTAACCACTGAAGAGCCTTCAACTGAAGAAGTAACTAAAAAAGTAACGACTACTAAAGAGCCTACAACCGAAAGAGTGACAATAGAAGTAGTGACCACTCACGAAGTGAGTACAGATAAGCTGACCACCGAAGAGCCAACCACTGAAGAAGTGACAACAGAACTAGTGATCCCTGAAGAATTGACTACAGAATTGTTTACTACTGAAAAACCTACCACTGAAGAAGTTACATCTGAAAAAGTGATAACTGAACTGCCTACTACTGACAATGTAACTACAGAAGTAGTGGTCACTGATGACGTGACCACAGAAAAAATTACCACTGAAGTAGTGACCACTGTAGAATTGACTACTGAAAAAGTGGCCACTAAAGAGCCTACAACTGAAAAAGTGACAGCAAAAGTAGTGACTTCTGAAGAGCATACCACTGAAAAAGCGACCACAGAAGAAGTGACTTCCAAAGAAGTGACTACAGAAGTAGCGATCACTGAAGAGCCTACCACTGAAGGAGTGATTACAGAAATAGTGACCACTGAAGAAGTGACCACAAAAAAGATAACCACTGAAGAGCCTTCAACTGAAGAAGTAACTAAAAAAGTAACGACTACTAAAGAGCCTACAACCGAAGGAGTGACTATAGAAGTAGTTAGCACTCACGAAGTGAGTACAGATAAGCTGACCACCGAAGAGCCTACCACTGAAGAAGTGACAACAAAACCAGTGATCCTTGAAGAATTGACTACAGAAGTTTTTACTACAGAAAAGCCTACCACTGAAGAAGTTACTACTGAAAAGGTCATAACTGAACAGCCTACTACTGACAATGTAACTACAGCAGTAGTGGCCACTGATGACGTGACCACAGAAAAAATTACCACTGAAGTAGTGTCCACTGTAGAATTGACTACTGAGAAAGTGGCCACTAAAGAGCCTACAACTGAAAAAGTGACAGCAAAAGTAGTGACTTCTGAAGAGCGTACCACTGAAAAAGCGACTACAGAAGAAGTGACTTCTAAAGAAGTGACTACAGAAGTAGCGATCACTGAAGAGCCTACCACTGAAGGAGTGATTACAGAAACAGTGACCCCTGAAAAGCATACCACTGAAGAAATTACCACAAAAAAGATAACAACTGAAGAGCCTTCAACTGAAGAAGTAACTAAAAAAGTAACGACTACTAAAGAGCCTACAACCGAAGGAGTAACTAAAGAAGTAGTGACCACTCACGAAGTGAGTACAGATAAGCTGACCACCGAAGAGCCTACCACTGAAGAAGTGACAACAGAACTAGTGATCCCTGAAAAATTTACTACAGAAGTGTTTACTACTGAAAAGTCTACCACTGAAGAAGTCACTACTGAAAAGGTGATAACTGAACAGCCCACTACTGACAATGTAACTACAGAAGTAGTGGCCATTGATGACGTGGCCACAGAAAAAATGACCACTGAAATAGTGACCACTGAAGATATGACTACTGAAAAAGTGGCCACTAAAGAGCCTACAACTGAAAAAGTGACAGTAAAAGTAGTGACTTCTAAAGAGCGTACCACTGAAAAAGCGACTACAGAAGAAGTGACTTCTAAAGAAGTGACTACAGAAGTAGCGATCACTCAAGAGCCTACCACTGAAGGAGTGATTACAGAAACAGTGACCCCTGAAGAGCATACCACTGAAAAAGTGACCACAAAAAAGATAACCATTGAAGAGCCTTCAACTGAAGAAGTAACTATAAAAATAACGACTACTAAAGAGCCCACAACCGAAGGAGTGACTATAGAAGTAGTGACCACTCACGAAGTGAGTACAGATAAGCTGACCACCGAAGAGCCTACCACTAAAGAAGTAGCAACAGAACTTGTGATCCCTGAAGAATTGACTACAGCAGTGTTTACTACTGAAAAGCCTACCACTGAAGAAGTTACTACTGAAAAGGTGATAACTGAACAGCCTACTACTGACAATGTAACTACAGAAGTAGTGGCCACTGATGACGTGACCACAGAAAAAATGACCACTGAAGTAGTGACCACTGTAGAATTGACTACTGAAAAAGTGGCCACTAAAGAGCCTACAACTGAAAAAGTGACAGCAAAAGTAGTGACTTCTGAAGAGCATACCACTGAAAAAGCGACCACAGAAGAAGTGACTTCCAAAGAAGTGACTACAGAAGTAGCGATCACTGAAGAGCCTACCACTGAAGGAGTGATTACAGAAATAGTGACCACTGAAGAAGTGACCACAAAAAAGATAACCACTGAAGAGCCTTCAACTGAAGAAGTAACTAAAAAAGTAACGACTACTAAAGAGCCTACAACCGAAGGAGTGACTATAGAAGTAGTGACCACTCATGAAGTGAGTACAGATAAGCTGACCACCGAAGAGCCTACCACTGAAGAAGTGACAACAGAACTAGTGATCCCTGAAGAATTGACTACAGAAGTGTTTACTACTGAAAAGCCTACCACTGAAGAAGTTACTACTAAAAAGGTGATAACTGAACAGCCTACTACTGACAATGTAACTACAGAAGTAGTGGCGACTGATGACGTGACCACAGAAATAATGACCACTGAAGTAGTGACCACTGTAGAATTGACTACTGAAAAAGTGGCCACTAAAGAGCCTACAACTGAAAAAGTGACAGCAAAGGTAGTGACTTCTGAAGAGCATACCACTGAAAAAGCGACCACAGAAGAAGTGACTTCCAAAGAAGTGACTACAGAAGTAGCAATCACTGAAGAGCCTACCACTGAAGGAGTGATTACAGAAACAGTGACCCCTGAAGAAGTGACCACAAAAAAGATAACCACTGAAGAGCCTTCAACTGAAAAATTAACTAAAAAAGTAACGACTACTAAAGAGCCTACAACCGAAGGAGTGACTATAGAAGTAGTGACCACTCACGAAGTGAGTACAGATAAGCTGACCACCGAAGAGCCTACCACTGAAGAAGTGACAACAGAACTAGTGATCCCTGAAGAATTGACTACAGAAGTGTTTACTACTGAAAAGCCTACCACTGAAGAAGTTACTACTGAAAAGGTGATAACGACCACAGAAAAAATTACCACTGAAGTAGTCACCACTGTAGAATTGACTACTGAAAAAGTGGCCACTAAAGAGCCTACAACTGAAAAAGTGACAGCAAAAGTAGTGACTTCTGAAGAGCGTACCACTGAAAAAGCGACTACAGAAGAAGTGACTTCTAAAGAAGTGACTACAGAAGTAGCGATCACTGAAGAGCCTACCACTGAAGAAGTGATTACAGAAACAGTGACCCCTGAAGAGCATACCACTGAAGAAGTGACCACAAAAAACATAACCACTGAAGAGCCTTCAACTGAAGAAGTAACTGAAAAAGTAACGACTACTAAAGAGCCTACAACCGAAGGAGTGACTAAAGAAGTAGTGACCACTCACCAAGTGAGTACAGATAAGCTGACCACCGAAGAGCCTACAACTGAAGAAGTGACAACAGAACTAGTGATCCCTGAAGAATTGACTACAGCAGTGTTTACTACTGAAAAGCCTACCACTGAAGAAGTTACTACTGAAAAAGTGATAACTGAACAGCCTACTACTGACAATGTAACTACAGAAGTAGTGGCCACTGATGACGTGACCACAGAAAAAATGACCACTGAAGTAGTGACCACTGTAGAATTGACTACTGAAAAAGTGGCCACTAAAGAGCCTACAACTGAAAAAGTGACAGCAAAAGTAGTGACTTCTGAAGAGCATACCACTGAAAAAGCGACCACAGAAGATGTGACTTCCAAAGAAGTGACTACAGAAGTAGCGATCACTGAAGAGCCTACCACTGAAGGATTGATTACAGAAACAGTGACCACTGAAGAAGTGACCACAAAAAAGATAACCACTGAAGAGCCTTCAACTGAAGAAGTAACTAAAAAAGTAACGACTACTAAAGAGCCTACAACCGAAGGAGTGACTATAGAAGTAGTGACCACTCACGAAGTGAGTACAGATAAGCTGACCACCGAAGAGCCTACCACTAAAGAAGTAACAACAGAACTTGTGATCCCTGAAGAATTGACTACAGCAGTGTTTACTACTGAAAAGCCTACCACTGAAGAAGTTACTACTGAAAAGGTGATAACGACCACAGAAAAAATTACCACTGAAGTAGTCACAACTGTAGAATTGACTACTGAAAAAGTGGCCACTAAAGAGCCTACAACTGAAAAAGTGACAGCAAAAGTAGTGACTTCTGAAGAGCGTACCACTGAAAAAGCGACTACAGAAGAAGTGACTTCTAAAGAAGTGACTACAGAAGTAGCGATCACTGAAGAGCCTACCACTGAAGAAGTGATTACAGAAACAGTGACCCCTGAAGAGCATACCACTGAAGAAGTGACCACAAAAAACATAACCACTGAAGAGCCTTCAACTGAAGAAGTAACTAAAAAAGTAACGACTACTAAAGAGCCTACAACCGAAGGAGTTACTAAAGAAGTAGTGACCACTCACCAAGTGAGTACAGATAAGCTGACCACCGAAGAGCCTACCACTGAAGAAGTGACAACAGAACTAGTGATCCCTGAAGAATTGACTACAGCAGTGTTTACTACTGAAAAGCCTACCACTGAAGAAGTTACTACTGAAAAAGTGATAACTGAACAGCCTACTACTGACAATGTAACTACAGAAGTAGTGGCCACTGATGACGTGACCACAGAAAAAATGACCACTGAAGTAGTGACCACTGTAGAATTGACTACTGAAAAAGTGGCCACTAAAGAGCCTACAACTGAAAAAGTGACAGCAAAAGTAGTGACTTCTGAAGAGCATACCACTGAAAAAGCGACCACAGAAGATGTGACTTCCAAAGAAGTGACTACAGAAGTAGCGATCACTGAAGAGCCTACCACTGAAGGAGTGATTACAGAAACAGTGACCACTGAAGAAGTGACCACAAAAAAGATAACCACTGAAGAGCCTTCAACTGAAGAAGTAACTAAAAAAGTAACGACTACTAAAGAGCCTACAACCGAAGGAGTGACTATAGAAGTAGTGACCACTCACGAAGTGAGTACAGATAAGCTGACCACCGAAGAGCCTACCACTAAAGAAGTAACAACAGAACTTGTGTTCCCTGAAGAATTGACTACAGCAGTGTTTACTACTGAAAAGCCTACCACTGAAGAAGTTACTACTGAAAAGGTGATAAGGACCACAGAAAAAATTACCACTGAAGTAGTCACAACTGTAGAATTGACTACTGAAAAAGTGGCCACTAAAGAGCCTAGAACTGAAAAAGTGACAGCAAAAGTAGTGACTTCTGAAGAGTGTACCACTGAAAAAGCGACTACAGAAGAAGTGACTTCTAAAGAAGTGACTACAGAAGTAGCGATCACTGAAGAGCCTACCACTGAAGAAGTGATTACAGAAACAGTGACCCCTGAAGAGCATACCACTGAAGAAGTGACCACAAAAAACATAACCACTGAAGAGCCTTCAACTGAAGAAGTAACTAAAAAAGTAACGACTACTAAAGAGCCTACAACCGAAGGAGTGACTAAAGAAGTAGTGACCACTCACCAAGTGAGTACAGATAAGCTGACCACCGAAGAGCCTACCACTGAAGAAGTGACAACAGAACTAGTGATCCCTGAAGAATTGACTACAGCAGTGTTTACTACTGAAAAGCCTACCACTGAAGAAGTTACTACTGAAAAAGTGATAACTGAACAGCCTACTACTGACAATGTAACTACAGAAGTAGTGGCCACTGATGACGTGACCACAGAAAAAATGACCACTGAAGTAGTGACCACTGTAGAATTGACTACTGAAAAAGTGGCCACTAAAGAGCCTACAACTGAAAAAGTGACAGCAAAAGTAGTGACTTCTGAAGAGCATACCACTGAAAAAGCGACCACAGAAGATGTGACTTCCAAAGAAGTGACTACAGAAGTAGCGATCACTGAAGAGCCTACCACTGAAGGAGTGATTACAGAAACAGTGACCACTGAAGAAGTGACCACAAAAAAGATAACCACTGAAGAGCCTTCAACTGAAGAAGTAACTAAAAAAGTAACGACTACTAAAGAGCCTACAACCGAAGGAGTGACTATAGAAGTAGTGACCACTCACGAAGTGAGTACAGATAAGCTGACCACCGAAGAGCCTACCACTAAAGAAGTAACAACAGAACTTGTGTTCCCTGAAGAATTGACTACAGCAGTGTTTACTACTGAAAAGCCTACCACTGAAGAAGTTACTACTGAAAAGGTGATAAGGACCACAGAAAAAATTACCACTGAAGTAGTCACAACTGTAGAATTGACTACTGAAAAAGTGGCCACTAAAGAGCCTAGAACTGAAAAAGTGACAGCAAAAGTAGTGACTTCTGAAGAGTGTACCACTGAAAAAGCGACTACAGAAGAAGTGACTTCTAAAGAAGTGACTACAGAAGTAGCGATCACTGAAGAGCCTACCACTGAAGAAGTGATTACAGAAACAGTGACCCCTGAAGAGCATACCACTGAAGAAGTGACCACAAAAAACATAACCACTGAAGAGCCTTCAACTGAAGAAGTAACTAAAAAAGTAACGACTACTAAAGAGCCTACAACCGAAGGAGTGACTAAAGAAGTAGTGACCACTCACCAAGTGAGTACAGATAAGCTGACCACCGAAGAGCCTACCACTGAAGAAGTGACAACAGAACTAGTGATCCCTGAAGAATTGACTACAGCAGTGTTTACTACTGAAAAGCCTACCACTGAAGAAGTTACTACTGAAAAAGTGATAACTGAACAGCCCACTACTGACAATGTAACTACAGAAGTAGTGGCCACTGATGACGTGACCACAGAAAAAATGACCACTGAAGTAGTGACCACTGTAGAATTGACTACTGAAAAAGTGGCCACTAAAGAGCATACCACTGAAAAAGCGACCACAGAAGATGTGACTTCCAAAGAAGTGACTACAGAAGTAGCGATCACTGAAGAGCCTACCACTGAAGGAGTGATTACAGAAACAGTGACCCCTGAAGAGCATACCACTGAAGAAGTGACCACAAAAAACAAAACCACTGAAGAGCCTTCAACTGAAGAAGTAACTAAAAAAGTAACGACTACTAAAGAGCCTACAACCGAAGGAGTGACTATAGAAGTAGTTACCACTCACGAAGTGAGTACAGATAAGCTGACCACCGAAGAGCCTACCACTGAAGAAGTGACAACAGAACTAGTGATCCCTGAAGAATTGACTACAGAAGTGTTTATTACTGAAAAGCCTACCACTGAAGAAGTTACTACTGAAAAGGTGATAACTGAACAGCCCACTACTGACAATGTAACTACAGAAGTAGTGGCCACTGATGACGTGACCACAGAAAAAATGACCACTGAACTAGTGACCACTGTAGAATTGACTACTGAAAAAGTGGCCACTAAAGAGCCTACAACTGAAAAAGTGACAGTAAAAGTAGTGACTTCTGAAGAGCGTACCACTGAAAAAGCGACTACAGAAGAAGTGACTTCTAAAGAAGTGACTACAGAAGTAGCGATCACTGAAGAGCCTACCACTGAAGAAGTAATTACAGAAACAGTGACCACTGAAGAAGTGACCACAAAAAAGATAACCACTGAAGAGCCTTCAACTGAAAAAGTAACTAAAAAAGTAACGACTACTAAAGAGCCTACAACCGAAGGAGTGACTATAGAAGTAGTGACCACTCACGAAGTGAGTACAGATAAGCTGACCACCGAAAAGCCTACCACTAAAGAAGTAACAACAGAACTTGTGATCCCTGAAGAATTGACTACAGATGTGTTTACTACTCAAAAGCCTACCACTGAAGAAGTTACTACTAAAAAAGTGATAACTGAACAGCCTACTACTGACAATGTAACTACAGAAGTAGTGGCCACTGATGACGTGACCACAGAAAAAATGACCACTGAAGTAGTGACCACTGTAGAATTAACTACGGAAAAAGTGACCACTATAGAGCCTACAACTGAAAAAGTGACAGCAAAAGTAGTGACTTCTGAAGAGCGTACCACTGAAAAAGTGACTACAGAAGAAGTGACTTCTAAAGAAGTGACTAAAGAAGTAGCGATCACTGAAGAGCCTACCACTGAAGGAGTAACTAAAAAAGTAACGACTACTGAAGAGCATACAACTGAAGGAGTGACTATAAAAGTAGCGACCACTGAAGAAACAACTACAGAAATGGTGACAACTAGAGAGCCTACCACCGAACGAGTGACTATAGAAGTAGTGACCACTCACGAAGTGAGTACAGATAAGCTTACCACCGAAGAGCCTTGCACTGAAGAAGTGACTACAGCAGTAGTGACCACTGAAGAGCCTTGCACTGAAGAAGTGATTACAGAAGTAGTGAATACAGAAGAGCCTTGCACTGTAGAAGTGATTACAGAAGTATTGACCACTGAAGAGCCTTGCACTGAA
Organism: Cosmia trapezina; assembly: GCA_905163495.3. Classification (NCBI taxonomy): domain Eukaryota; kingdom Metazoa; phylum Arthropoda; class Insecta; order Lepidoptera; family Noctuidae; genus Cosmia; species Cosmia trapezina. The sequence goes on along the minus strand of LR991020.1, from coordinate 30,096,472 downwards.
GAAGTGATTACAGAAGTATTGACTACTGAAGAGCCTTGCACTGAAGAAGTGACTACAGCAGTAGTGATTACTGAAGAGCCTTGCACTGAGGAAGTGATTACGAGTACAAAAGAGCCTTGCACTGAAGAAGTGACTATAGAAGTATTGACCACTGAAGAGCCTTGCATTGAAGAAGTGACTACAGCAGTAGTGACCACTGAAAAGCCTTGCACTGAAGAACTGACTGCAGCAGTTGTGACGACTGAAGAGCCTTGCACGGAAGAAGTGATTAGAGAAGTAGTGACCACTGAAGAGCCTTGCAGTGAAGAAGTGACTAGAGAAATAGTGACCATTGAAGAAGTGACTTCAGAATTAGTTACCATTGAAATGCCTTCCACTGAAGAAATTACTACTCAAAAAGTACCCGCTGAAGAGCCTGCTACAGAAAATGTGACTACAGAATTTGTAACTACTGAAGAGTCTTCTTTTGAAGAAGTTATTTTAGAAGTAGCTACCACTGAAAAGCCTAACACAGAAGAAATTACTTCAGAATTTGTGATTATTAAAGAGACTTTCACTGTGACTACGGAAATTGTGACCATTGATAATTCTACTACTGAAGAAGTGACTACTGAAGGGCCTTGTACTGAAAAAGTTACGGCAGAAGTGCTGACCATTGAAGCACCGACTACAGAAGCAGTCACCACAGACGCAGTTACTCCATTACCATATTGTAAGGAAGACCCAATACCTGAATTGACCCCGACCGCCACGCAAAAGTCTATTCTTGGAAAATTATTTGATAAAATATTCGGCTAAATGGAACTAATCGGATAAAGTCCGACAATTTCAACGAAATAATTTACCGATGGCATGAGTTTTAAAATGATTATGTAATGGTACTGAATGGTGAGACAATGGCTTATAAACAATTTATAAACATACTTGTAATCAAGGTCGGGCGCACTTTTGACGCGTTATCGTACGAATTTTACTCCTCCAAACACGCATGGACGATCCTGAACTTCTAAGTACTAAGGGAGCGCTCAGTCTGAGTGCGAGGTCAAACGTATATGTACTTGTAGTTCCGACGTCTGAAAACAATCCGAGCTTCCTGGGATTTACACTTTCGTGCCTTGAAAATTAAAAAAAGGATGTAGAATTGATCAACTTGGTTTACGGACATACATGTTTGTGGGATCAGAGTGATTAATTTTATCATTTACGGGATGATTTTGATTAAATTCTCCGAATTGATGTCTTTTTAGATATATATTTCACTTACCCATTCGGTTCTACGACAGCGACGATGCTGCCGCCGCCGCAATCTCCCAGTTATAAGATAATTATTATCTTGAATATAGGTACAGATTTCATTGTGCTCTAAAGAGGACTTCACGAATGCGATATCATCAGAACACTTGCCTATTTGACGGAGAAAAATATATTCAGTGTGCAAACTCCAATTTTCCAATTTGTACGACCATACGATCATACGTTTCCGTACGATACAAATTCACATCCTAAGTGCGCGCGGCCTAAGGCGCTAGGCAACACTTTGCCCATAATATTTTAAAAATTCCCGAGCCTAATATAAAATATTAGTGGAATAACTAAGAAATACAAGGTCCTTAAGGTATCCTCTTAAGGATAACGGTGATTAAAATTATTATATTAATTGTATTATTAAATACATAACAACACGTACGTAACATTATGAACAATTTTGACAATAGGGGTTATTGTCAGTGGTTCAACACTTTTTTTCTAACAACTTTGACAATAACCCCTTAGGAGGATAACGTTGATTAAAAAATTACACCCAGTATGTTCAGTGTGGCCCTGCTACTACGGCCAGTATTGTTGTAACAATTTTTGACTATTTCGTCAGTTATCGATGCTCGTGTAAACGGAAATACTACGGACCTTACCTTGTTCTGCAGTTAACACATTGCCGGTATTATCTGGGCTATACTTCTAAATTTTGCAGCCAAACATTCGTTTTCTTGATCGCCTTTTTTGTCTCGCAATTTAGTAGTCTGATTGATAGTGTTGATTCTTGTTTTTGTTTATTGTATCGTTGGTTCTTGAAATCTGTTGGAAATAAAAACATTGCACTTTAAAGTATTATTTATTTTGGATCCTTGTTCCATCTGGGTTTGACCGTTATTGTTACAGGAAGAATTCTACATATCGATACTGGAAATATGAAATAACGTAAGGGACATTTTGTCGAAAATGAGTTAATTATATCGTTTGATTCGGAATTTTTTGCTCTATCGATTGGTATATTTAAAATCTCGATATCTTCAAAAAATGTCCTTTACATCACATATTTTCCGTAGACCTAGACCATTTTTTTTCTAGAAACTGGCTGTATATGACATTTAAATTAATATTTTTATAAAAAAGTAATGTAAGTCTCTTTACTCACAGTATTTGGTATTTACATTAAATCAAAATCGAGTAGTGTTTTATTATTGTCTTATACATTAGTGTTCCCTGAGAAGGTACAAATACCATGTCCCTTACATTAAATTGTGACTCAAATTATCATTATTATATTGACCCTTACGTTAATTTGTTAGCATCGAAAATAAATTGATCTGTCCTTTACATCACACTGGACTGCGTGATCCGTACAGTACAGATCCGTAGAAAAGCTATTGAGATTACCAAATATAGGAACTTCAACCGGGATGATGGGTTTCAACTGTCGAGAGTTTGGAATCCAGTGGTTCAGCTGTGTAAAATAAAAAAAGTGCCGAAAAAAGTTCGCGAGCGGACACAGTGAGTTTCGTATGTCGGGAACAGAATCGAGTTGCGAGTGACAGTGGTAGTGGTACTGAGTGCAAAAAACGAAAAAGAAAGAGGGTAGACCGATTTGTCTTCTCATAAAACACTCACCCGCAATAACTTCAGTTTATCCGTGATCATGCTTGCAACAGTGCCAAATTATAATGTATACCATTAATCGGCTTGAAGGTATACAAAGGCGATTTTTGAGGTACACTCAATATCGTTCAAATATCTATCTTCCGAATTACATAAGTCGGTGTAAAAGATTTCATATTCTACCTCTACACGAGCGAAGGAAAATTGCATATCTCGCTTTCTTGTTTAGTGTTTTGAACGGATCTACTGACGTCCCCGAGTTGGTGGGCAAGATCGGGCTTCGTGTACCGAGTGCATTTCTTAGGAGACCACGTCTTCTCTATGTGCCTCAGGTTAGAACTGTATACATGCAGAACTCGTACGTGATAAGAGCTTGTCGTACTTTTAAGCTGAGCGTCCACTGGTCCGCGCCGGCCGCACCGCACGCACGGCACGCAACGGATTGAACGGATTTGCCGATGGCATGCGTCCACTGTCCACTGGTCCGCGCCGGCCGGCCGGAACGCACGCACGGCACGCAACGTATTGAACGGATTTGCCGGTGTCATGCGTCCACCATTTTTATTTAGTCTGAGTGTTTTTGTTGTTGTCAGTAGACGTCGCGCGTTGTCATGGAGATTGACGAAGATTATCAGTTGCTTGTTCGCAGAAGACGACTGCAGTTGTCAGGGGGTGAAACCATCATACATCTGACAGTAAATATTAAATGTATGGAAGGTGGCGACATCCATAGTTCACGTTTTGAAAACTTTTAATAAAAAGTATACTATTGCTTGATAGATGGAGCTTTTAATAATAATAACTTGCAATAACAAGATGACAGATTGGCACTTGACACAATTCAAATTTCAAAGTTTTTTGAAGTTTCCGTGCTGTCTGTCGTTCGTTCGTTACTGCTTATAACTATTTTCGGATTTCTCGAGAGATTTGCATTGATTTTGTGAAACCTGGCTTTACTGTTAACTCTGTTTTCGACCCTGGACTTCGTGATACTTTGTTCACCGATTGACCCATAGGCTGCTTCCGTCCCTGGACTTCGTGATACTTTCCTACTGATTGACCCCGCTTTCCCAACCTCCGGTTGTGTACTCGATTTGGATATTGTTGGTTACATGCAGACTAAAAACATGCAGAAAACGCTATTTTAGATGTGAAAAAAAAAATAAAGAAAATATTGAAAAATAGTGGTTAAATCAATTTATGACTTCTAACTTGCACGTTGCATAAAAATAATAAGCTAGATTTTATTGTTAATCTGGCTATTACAAGAATCATTCATAGTTGGTGCACAGGTGTGAACAGAATTTTATCTGGAAAATTTGCAATTTTGATCGGGGGCATAACATAAAAGTCAAAGCAGAACGCTATTTTAATGTATGTACACATAAACGTAGTGTTTACAAAAATAAAAAGAAGTAAATATTATTAAGGGAATTGTTCTTTTATTTAAAATAAATTCCTACCTAAATACAAATAAATACATGGCACCTACCTAGTACCTATATCCATTTGCAATTAAGTATACTGCCATCTAGCGGATAATAGAATTAATTGTCTAGTTGGTATCAGTGCTATCTATTTTTCACGTAATTAACAACTTACATTCAAATTCGTAGAGTTGCACATCTATTCCAGACATTAGTGTATAGTCTATGGCAGTTGTCTCTGCCGTTGACGCGTGCCGCTCATGTCTATGAGCACGAGTCTAAACATTATTATTATTTTTTAATTTTGATAATAAAGCACAACAGAAATGCAGTCAGAAACCAGAAACTCAATTTTGTTTTTAATTTGTTTATACAACATTAGTTTTTGTTTATACTAAACCCGAAAAGGGGTCATTGTACTCATCATTGAAAAAAAAATCTGCTGTTCAGTACATTTATCTACATCAAACTCGTCAAAATGTACTGAACAGCTGACTTTGACGAGTTTGATGTAGATAAATGTACTGAACAGCAAATTTTTTTGTCACGATTTCAACGTTGGTCCCGTAGAAAAAATTGTTCAAAATGATGAGTAGAATGACCCCTTTTCGGGTTTAGTATAAACAAAAACTAATGTTGTATAGACTAGTCTTTATGCATATAAGGACTAGTCTAGATAAAAAAACATTGTAAATGTTATGCTTCGTCAATCCCTAGAATCAGTAGGATGACACTGACAGATGCGATGAGTTCAAAATGCGTTCCGTGCCGGTGCCGTCACCGGCATTCCTTATGACGTCACCGGCACGCATCGCCTTTTTTGCTCATATAAGCTGAGCGTCCACTGGTCCTCATATGCGCATATATAGCGTTCGGTGCGGCCGGTACCGATAGTGGACGCAGAGCTATATAAATTCATAGATAGCAAACCGAAATCCGTTGCGTGCCGTGCGTGCGGTGCGGCCGGCGCGGACCAGTGGACGTTCACCTTTAATGTGGTGTGTCAGGATGTCGAGTTAGATTTATTTAATAGTAGCATTAAGGAAGTAAGGAAAAGTTTGAATAATTGTTTTTTCGATATATAACCATTTTTTTTTTGTTTTTAACTTTTTTTTATTGTATTCTTTGAGCGTGAGACTTTAGTTATCTCTCACGTCGCTGTTTTCTCGTATTTGTTAATGTTACTCACTTTAATCGTTGGTGTAAGCTTGTAATTGGCCATCTTTTACACATTGTACTATATATATGGAAATATATTAGCTGTAAGCTTTCCTAAAACTAATAAAATAAAAATAAAATAAATAAAATATCGGGAACTCGAAAACAGTAAACATGGTAAATATCCCGTTTGAGTTAATAACAATGTTAGTGACCATGACAGTTTAAAAACTTATATCGCGAACCGGTACGGGCTGGATGGTGTAAAACTAGTGAAACATCTCGAACGCGCGCGGAAAAAAAGTGGTTTTTTGGAGGAGTCCTTGACTTTTCTGATAAAATGCAGGAATGCGTCCGTATTTCATATACCAAGGTCAATAATACTTGCAGATTGATGGTGTAGCCATGGGTAATCCAGTGGCTCCAGTGGTAGCCAACAATTGGGTGGAACATTTTGAAGAGTTGGCGGTCTGAACTCTGTAGTGACTTCACTCACAAACCGTGCATATGATCTATACGACGAGGAACATTTACGTTCTGAGCTAACACATGTCAGAGGGTCCTACAGAGAAATGGATATACAGGGAAGCCCACACGACCTAAACAGAAAACTGGTCGTAAGCACCGGAAGTGCGAGGTTGAGAGGCAGCCAGCATTTTTGCCGTACGTGAGGGGAGTGACAGATAAGGTTGTCAACATTCTTCAGAAATACGCCGTAAAGACTATCTTCACTCTTTTCAAAAAATTGTTTCAGATGCTGCGTTCGCCGAAGGACAACTTTCCGCTGGAAAAGCCCGGTGTTTATAAGGTAGACTGCAGTTGCGGCAAGTCGTATATCGGTCAGACGAAACGTACGGTAGCTTGTCGAATATCAGAGCATATCAGGGCCCGTGAAGAACAATGACACTCAAAAATCTGCCATAGCTCAACATCTTCTGAAATCAGGATCGAACCACTGGATTGAGTTACATAACCCTTAGGTCATCTCGACAGAACGTCACTATATTCCTAGACTGGTTAGAGAAGCTTTTGAGATTACCAAAAATAGGAACTTCAACCGGGATGATGGGTTTCAACTGTCGAGAGCTTGGAATCCAATGGTTCAGCTGTGTAAAATCCAAAAAAGTGCCGAAAAAAGTTCGCGAGCGGACACAGTGAGTTTCATATGTCGGGATCAGAATCGAGTTGCGAGTGACAGTGGTAGTGGTACTGAGTGCAAAAAACGAACAAGAAAGAGGGTAGACCGATTTGTCTGCTCATAAAAAACCCACCCGCAATAACTTCAGTTTATCCGTGATCATGGTGCTTGCAACAGTGCCGAAATACGTACTCGTTGTGGACGAGTATGTTTACCTAGAACAAACTGTCCAGTCCAGACATAAGTCCAACTTTGAGAAAGATGTCAATTGTCGAATCAGACTCGGCTAGGCAGCGTTCGCAGTATCTTCTCGCAGTGTCTCAAGACCGAAGTTTCCCTACGTTTATCGTAGATATTAGGTAGTCGCTACAACTTTAAATAAATACTACATACAACAATTACACAACAACTCACACAATTACAACAACACAATTACGCAAACAACACAAATACACAATACAATAATTTTATTGACAATTATTTTGGGTGCATTGTCACACTGCATTGCATGCTATAAGAGTAGGGGAAGAACAAAGAAACGATGTCTATGGGAAAGATGGTAGGGCTAAAAACAAGGTTACTGTAATGACGACTTAAATAGAAAATATTGGGTTGTGGCAAGTGAATGGTAATGTCAAATGCCCATGTAATACTCACTATCGTGAAGATTGGAGACACTACACTCGAAGTTGTGGACGAGTATGTTTACCTAGAACAAACTGTCCAGTCCAGACATAAGTCCAACTTTGAGAAAGATGTCAATTGTCGAATCAGACTCGACTAGGCAGCGTTCGGGAAGCTTCACAGTATCTTCTCGCAGTGTCTCAAGACCGAAGTTTCCCTACGTGATTGAATCAGAAATGAAGAGATCCCCAGGAAAACCAAGGTAACCGACATAGCCCGAAAAATTGGCAAACTTAAGTGGCAGTGGACAGAGCGCATTGTTCGCAGAACAGATGGCCGATGTGGGGCCGAAATATTCTGGAGTGGCGACCGCGTACCGGAAGATGTAATGTTGGAAGGCCTCCCGCAGGTGGTTGATGACACTGTAAAAGCCTCAGAAATCCGCTGGATGGGCGGAGCACAGAACCGGTTGAAGTGGCGGTACTTGGGGGAGGCCTATGACCAGCAGTAGACTTTTTTCGGCTGAAATAATAATGATGATGATGATGATGATGAATGGTGATGAATCAGCATATTACGGTGATGGGTCTTTGTACACTATGTGTTTCTATTTTCTGCATGCCTTTAGTACCGCCACTATTTGAGCAGATAGACACTGTATAGGTTGCTAGTGAAACCCGGCCTTAAGGCTCCTTGAAACAGGCGCGATTATATCGTGTGTCGCACTTGTTTGTAAAAACAAGGCATTAAAAACATGCTACACAAACACACCTTGTTTATCAAAATTAATTACCTGAGTTATTATGTACAAGTTATTTGTTTCTAAGAAAACATAATAATATATTAATTTATGTATGACGTATTTATAAACAAAATGCTTTGTAGGACACTGCAGACAGCATTCAATGACAACAGAACATGCAGCTGTTTGATACATCAACAATCCTTTTGTTAGTTCTGCTATAATATTACTAAACAAATAAATAGTGTGCAACAACATTATATAAGCATGTCGCCACAGAAAATGTTAACATTTTTATCGCATTAGCATCTAAGGAAAGTGATAAAGTAAAAAAAATGATTCTTAATATAATATTAGTGTTAACCTTTTGTATGCAACTATGTATTGCGTTAAAGTTTGACTATTATACTGGCAAAATATTATCGAAAGACCTTAAAGCTTATTACAAATCCAAAGGCATTTTAGAGTGAGTACCTAAATAATTTATATTAATAACTAGCAGTGCCCCGCGGTTTCACCCGCGTAAGTCTCGAACTCGTAACAATATCGGGATAAAAAGTAGCCTATATGTAAACCCAGGATGTCAGCTACCTCCATATCCAATTTTATCAAAATTGGTCAAGCCGTTTGAGCGTGAAGAAGTAACAAACACACACACTCACAAACTTTCTCCTTTAAAATATTAGTGTCAAGTGTGATTTATCTTTAATCTGCCTCGTGGTCTAGTGGTCACTAGCGCTTCTGCTGAGCATGAGGTCCTGGGATCGATTCCCTTGTCAGACAAAGTGTTATTGGGTTGTTCCATGAAGAATTTCTCAGTAGCAGCCCATAGTCTAGATTTATGGTCGGATGATGGCAACAGGCTGGCAGTATTACGAAAAAAAAATCAGCTGTTCCCTACACTTTGACAAATTATGCGAACATAATTAATGTACTGAACAGCTGTTTTTTCTTTCGCGGTTTTCAGGTTTGGTCCCACAGTAAAAGTTGTTCACAATGATGAGTACAATGACCCCTTTAAAAGATTGCCACTGTTGACACTTACACCATGTATATGAGACTTAAAAGTAACTGGTAAAATGAAGGTGCATGGCGTTATGTTAAAAGTAACTGGTAAAATGAAGGTGCATGGCGTTATGTTAAAAGTAACTGGTAAAATGAAGGTGCATGGCTTTATGTTAAAAGTAACTGGTAAAATGAAGGTGCATGGCGTTATGTTAAAAGTAACTGGTAAAATGAAGGTGCATGGCGTTATGTTAAAAGTAACTGGTTAAATGAAGGTGCATGGCGTTATGTTAAAAATGGAAAGTAACAATGACAGTTTGTAGCAAAGTGTTTGTTTGTTATTTTCACAGTATTTGTACGACTGAAATCGAACCATGCTGTGCGACGGAGAGAAGACGTCTGGATGGTTCCTGCAACTGCTTGAATAGCCCAAGTAAAGGCACCTACTTCGTACCACTCACAAGAGTACTGCCTGCTCTCTACTATAATGGTAATACCTGCAATATTAGTAGCTCTACGCCATACCGTAGTGATATTGTAAATATTATACTTTTGTTAGTTACTGGGTAACATAATTAGATGATCCCAAAGAATCCTACAATTCGTATAATTGAGAAACCTACGAGTACGTGCGGTCAGAATGAATACCTGAATTGTTTTTAGGGTTCGGTATTAAAATGGTATAAAGGAGCCCTTATGGTGCGACTTAGTCTGTCTGTCCATCTGTCACAGCTGGATGTCTCAAGAACTACTAATGCTATCAACTTGAAATTTGGAACAGTTTTAGATGACGTTTGCTCAACTATTTTGCAAATAAGAAAGGATTTTTTTTTATTTGCCGCATAGTTTTCAACTTTTGATGAAAAATGTAAAAAAAATACCGTTCCCCCCTTTTTTTTTTTTTTTTTTTTTTTTTTTTTTTTTTTTTTTTTTTTTTTTTTTTTTTTTTTTTTTTTTTTTTTTTTTTTTTTTGAGGGTGGGAAATCATCAAATAACTTCTCCCGCTCTGGGTGGAGCGGGAGGGCGTGTCAGACTTTTACTGACTAAAACCCACCCGTGTTCCTTCAGTTGCCTATGCCAGGGCCGCGGTAACCCTTTCAGACAACCCGCGACCCCAGCGGCGTCGGCCCTATTGGGCCCCGTCACTTGCTGACATCTCTTTGAGGCGCGCGTGGAACACGACGCGCCGTCGACTCGGGCCTGGTCCTTACCGGACGGCGAGCTACCCGCTGCTCACCGTCCGCAGGCCCGCGCCTACGGTGGCCGGAAATCGCCCCGCGATTCCCGCCGCCCAGGGCGTCTCCTGCGGCGACTGAGGGCGTGAGGCTGCCTCTCCCTCACGCGTTCCGCCTCCTCCTTCGCGAGCATCACTGCTTCGCAGAAGGAGGTGACGGCCTCCCATGCACTCTCGCTCCGAACCATGGCCTGGACCAGGCTCGGACGCGAGAGATCGCCGCCGCCGATCGCCTCCGTGAGAACACGGCGGTGCTCTGCCCAAGCCGGGCAGACCTCCACTGTATGCTCCACCGTGTCCTCCGGGCGATCCACACAATGGAAACACCCGGGCGTTTCCTCCCGCCTTATGCGAAACAGGAACCTCCCGAAACAACCGTGTCCGGTGAGGACCTGCGTCAGGCGGAAGGTGAGGACGCCGTGGCGCCTCTCTAACCACTCCTCAAAGAGGGGACTTATCGCCGCTATTGTGGCGTGCCCAGCGCTGGGTTGCGACAGTCGCGCTCTCCATGCCGCCATGAGATCCCGCCGGAGCTCTGTCCGCTGTACCGTGATTTCTCGCGGCAGCGGAGTTACGCCATACCGTTCCCCCCTTATCTTCGAAGTTTGCATACCTACTGAAAAACTTGAAATTATTTTATGTCATAGAAGTTTCTGTAAAGATTACAGGAAAAATAAAACAATGTCTCTGAAAAGCACTCTTTTTCAGAAATCGGAACGGAACCCTCGATGCGCGAGTCCAACTCGCTATTGACCGGTTTTTTCAATGTTGCGCCTTATTGACCTTGTATTTATGCAGACTAATTACATTACATTTCTGTATATGAACCTAGGTAGACATCTGCTTAACAACAAGTTCTTAGAAGTCGCATACAAGCCCTATACAGGACCACACTACTTTGCTGAAAGGCATTACGGAATGAAGTTCCCAAAAAATACAGAACAAATTGGTTTTAATGAGAAGTGCTGGTCTTATCCAACATAATTGATATTATCTATAGCTTTAATAAGAACCTCGATAAGTGTCGTGTTCCCTTTCGCTTTTGCACATATGTAGAATGAGAGCTAGACCAAAAAACGTGTAACATCACGATACTTTTGTTACATGACTGAATATTTGAAGATAGACATATTCAGGATTCGTAAATTATGTTCAAATAATGCTTCCAATTACAACTTTCATGGTATTAACGTAAAATTTATACTGCAGATTAACTCAATAAATTAAACGCATAGTATTTGAACTGCTATAATAGGTCTGAATCTGAAGCTGAAAATTGTCGTCGAACGGTGATGAGAAATGAAATACTCTATAATTAGCATTTAAAATATGGTAATTATGTTTCGTGATAGGTAATTAGAATTTAGAAATTGTCCCAATCAACTTTGACCATAAGTAATGCTTTAGAGATAAAGTTGAAAACCTATTAAAAAAAATTGACAGATTGTAGTAGCTTGATGTGCTGGCGTCTGTCCTTAATCATAAAATAATTCAGTTTTAAAAAGACAATAATAAAGACTAAACAGAAAATTACAAAAGATTTGATGGTCCTATCAAACTTTGCTAAATATGGACCTTGACATAATTAAAAAAAAAAAAAAAAAAATAACCAGCTTTTCATGCATACGATGCATTGTTATTATGAAACAAACCGTTTATTAAGAGATAAAAACAGAGAATTTCGATGACATTCTGACTGACATTTTGATGACAAAATGCGCTGATTACTTTTTCTAATTATCTTTCATTTTCTTAATTCAGATAAGAAAATGAAAGATAATTTGAAAAAGTAATCAGCGCATTTTGAAGACGAGAATATGGGAAAAATTATGCGCTGAACAGATTTTCTTAATAAAATTTGTATTGCCCAATGTAAGTACACAAACATAACTCGAAACGTTGTTGGCGCGAAAGAGCTGTATTTAATTACCTAACATAATCCACCCAGATGAACTTAAAAAAAAATAACCAGCTATAACTAATATTATGCTTATTCACGTGCTATAATAATATTTCATGTTATTTCGTTACTTTTGTTTTAAATACATACAAAGTAGCGCAAATAATTCACCGCGAATGAATTTTGCAAGACTGCAGCCTTAAGGAACTTAACAAAATCATTTCTGAAATTAGCTCATAAAATTTTCAAAATAGAAATACATCATGGCACAATAGTCTTCTCGTTTTAGTGCTTTATTCAATTACAGGTTCTTATCCTAGAAAAGCCGAGTCTGGTAAAGAGCTATTATGGCCCAGAATCATTAGAAGATTTTTGCTTGCTGAGGGTAAAACGAGTGACTGCTACTTCACTCAGGCCATGACTAGTTATGGCATCTTTATGTTTTCTGACATCGGATCTATACATGATATTGGTAAGTATTTTATATTATGCCTGAATCTTATCAAACTCAAACTCAAACTGAAACCATTTACCTATAGTTTTGAATTGTCAAAGGGTCGGAGATTCAGAAATATGAAGCTATTTGCCCGTTCCAAAGCTTAGTAGGCCAAGACACTCTTTTAAATTTTAGTGTTACAGTTTCATCGATAATTTTGAACTTAATTAGCGTGTACTTTTACTAAGCGTTATTCCTTTCACTATCGCTCAAATGTCAAACTTATAGTGCAAGAGAGACGAGAACGTGTCTAAGTCAAAAGCACTTGCTAAGTAACGTTATTAGATCTTGGCCTTAGCTTAGAAGCTTAGGAGCTATTTTGTTTAGAAGCAACACTCTTAATGCTCTGCGTGTGCAATACAACAATGCTTTTAGGATACTGCTGTCGCTGCCACGTATGTCGCAGCAGCGCGTACAGATGACTTCTTTGCGATCATGCGTAAAAGATCCTTGTCACTGCTGCGTCGGATGCGAGACAGCGACAATAGTCTCCCCTAAGCGTTGTTGCAAGTGAAACAGAAAGCCACCTGATGGGGCACCAGTGCGCAGTGCATGTATTGTTGCCAGGTATTTCCAGAAAATGCCATAATAGATACCTATATGCCATAAGTTGTGTTATATTATTATGGGGCGTTCGAGGTCGCGTCCCGCGGAGGGGCGGGGCGCGTGGGTGGTTAAACGTTTTTTGCGTGTATCTGGTCCACAAACTGCAGGTGTAATAAGCCTGGCAATATGCCCTAAACTCTTTTACCTTGACGTTATTGTCGCACTTTGCAAATCTGCGGGCCAGCCTGTTGCAACGTACGGCCAATGCCCTGCGCTCTCTCTCCATATCACAGTTATCAGTGGCATCCTCTGCAACCCAGTGACCAAGGTATTAACTGCTTTACTCTGTGTAGAGTAGCACCACATAGCGAGACTGGTGTACTACTTCATACGTCTTGTTTTGCGTCATAACAACTAAAAGCTCGCTTTTCTAGGCATTTATTTGGTTTTTATTGCATGACATTATTCTATTCTAATCTATTCCTTTGCAGTATTGTAAAATTTTATTTTTTATACCTTAGTCAATGGGCTCCAGCGTAGCGCTCACATAATAATATATTTAACTTAGCTTCCTGAGGACTATGCCCGTTTTTACTAATAGTAGGCGACACCTTACCACCCAAGTTTCGGCACTGAGCCGAGCGTTGAAAGTCAAAGTCAAAAAAAATCAAATCATTTATTTCAAATAGGCACTTAAAAGACAATTTTGAACGTCAAAAATTTACAAAAAATATAGGATTGATTCTAGTCGCCCCTTCCAAAAGGTAGTTTCTAAATACCTTTTGAAACCGCGCTTTTAATTAGACATTTATCTAGGTGGTGCTCAGTGTTATTGAAAACCATGATTTTAAGTGAAATCTAATTTAATTATATTTTAAGAGAACTACCTGTTAAACAAAACTGATTGCTGCACAAAAAAGGGTATGAAGGATTATATGTGTACCCCAAATTTTGTGGCCAATGAAGACTCTTTATATAGACTGGGTGGCATCAAATGCTTGAACCTAACCAGGCCGCTTACATACCAAAACTTTGGATGCACTAACGATTCGATACCTTCTCCAGTAAGTATTAATACAGTTTACAGTGATTTAGATTTATTTTTTTATTCATAATACTGTTTTTACATCAGATAAAACTTTATACTCATAAAAACCGGAGTCATATTATGTCATGTCAAAATAAATAAATCATTCAAATTACGTGTGACTCCGGATTTTTAATTTGTCAGTCTTTTTCTAATTTCGGATGGGAATCTTTTCTTGTTTCATACTTTTAAGAGCGTAATTTTTGAGTAGTCGGGTTTTAGTGTTTGAACTTACTTTTTAGGGTTCCGTATCAAAATGGTAAAAATGAACCCTTACTCAGTCTGTCTGTCTGTCTGTAACAGCTAGATATCTCAAGAACTACTTACTAATCAGCTTGTAATTTGGAACAGTTTTAGATGACGTTTGCCCAACTATTTTGCAAATTAGTAAGAAATATATATTTTTTTGCAACAGGCGCTCTAAGGGGTTCTTCAAATTTCAAAGTGATGCTACTAGGACATGTGTGCATCATATGAAATAACGCTGTTTACAAATTCTCAAACATTTGTTTTCATTTCTTCAAGCCAGCCAGGTTTTCAACTTTTGATGAAAAATATATGAAAAATACCGTTCCCCCCCTATCTCCAAAGTTTGCATAGAGAAAAATCTGAAATTATTCTATGTGATAGAAGTTTATGTAAAGTTTACAGGAAAAATAAAACGATGTCTCTAAATAGCACAGTTTTTCAGAAATCGGAACGGAACCCTCGGTACGCGAGTCCGACTCGCTCTTTACCTGTTTTTTTTTCTTTGTCAGGTCCAACGAGCGACATCAAATTTTGATCTGTCTCACATATACAATTTCCGTAATAAAGGCGAGAAAGCGATACGCGCCTACCATGGTGGACGGGTAATAATGGAGGTAGAAAATGGGAAGACCTGGCCTCAGAAAGGACCCGCTGTTTGCCCTCTTAATCAACCTGACGAAACCAGATGTTTTGTAAACCGTACGTTTTATTTTATCAAGATTTATTGTTCAGACGATTAGTAATAAAACTAACTATGTAAACATACACAACCTATGTTAAAAGAATTGTATTTTATAATAAACGTATTGAAGATGGCGGCCAAACAAAGGAGCTTATCATGTCCTTCACTCGCACAGCACAATGTGCGAGTGAGAGGGAATGATTATCACCACCATTTTTAATTCGTTTCTGGTTACAACATAACATCCCTCCCTGAACAGTTAATAATGTATCTTATTTATCTTAATTTCCGGTATGAAAATTGTGGTTTTCCAACGTATCTATATCTATACTTATTATAAAATGAAGTCACTTTTCGTGTCTGTGGCCGCGTTGTTCTTATAAACTACGCAATGGATTCTGATGCGGTTTTCACTATAATTTAGAGAACAGTATACAGTAAAGTATTCCGGAAAGTTTATATGTAGAAATACTTACAAATGTAGAAGCCTTCAAGTCGTAAAAACAGTTCGAAGCTGAGCAGGGTCGCTAGTATAATATAAAATTTACTTTTCAATCTGTTTTGTTTTCAGATCAGAACATATTAGTGACACAAGAATTGTTTGTAGTGTGGTTCATGAGGTTACACAACTACTTTGCAACCCAGTTGGCTATTGTCAACCCATGCTGGGATGATGACCAGCTATTCTATGTAGCTCGAGACATGAATATAGCGTATGCTATGCAAATGTATTTATACGAATGGCTTGCATCGTTGGAAGGTATTTGAAAAACCAAAGATTGAATTCGTTAGATTTGCCCTGACCCTGCTTGAAAAAGTGTCCATAGCTACTTACAAAAAGTGTTCTGGCTGACACATCCCGTGAGCGTTTTCATGACAATTAAGTTAAGTCACTGCGTCATAGTGTGTGTCAGAGGTGCCAAAACGAAACCATCTTTTTTGTAGGTATGCCGAATCTAACGACTTAAATATTTGTGAAAAACGTGTTGATAAAAAAAGCTGAAATAGGCGATAAATTTGATAATTAATTCGCAGGGTGTGACAATTTGGTAAAATCCGGAGTTATATGTAAAAACCCTGGATTCCGAAACATACACGACCCTACCAAGTGCCCATCTACAACTTTGGAATTCACTTACGTCCTCCGTTGGTTTCATGTAGCTCAAGAATCTACTGCAAAGTAAGATAGTTCAATTTATTCTTTCTTTTGACAGGCGTTGCCCCGTCTTCTCTTTCTATCTTAAAACGAGCAAACGCATTAGTAATAGCAGAACCAGCTTTCGTCCAACTAAGTTTCTTGTAACTTCAGGAATCTACATATCATATCAAAAAGAAAACATGTATTGATGGTCTGCCCCAATAATCATCAATAGCAAACTTGCCATACTCATTATTTATTCACCAGACAATTTATGTTATACAATAGTTTATAGTGGTACTTTTAGCGTTCCGTACCAAAATGGTAAAAAGGAACCCTTATCATAAGGGTTCCTTTTCAGGGGGACTGACAGACTGAGTCACACCATAAGGGCCTTATGGTGTGAGTGTGACTCAGTCTGTCAGTCTGTCTGTCACAGCTGGATGTCTCAAGACCTACTAATGCTATCAACTTGAAATTTAGAACAGTTTTAGATGACGTTTGTCCAACTATTTAACAAATATTTTTATAATCTTAATTTTAATAATTTCCCCCAAGATACCTACAGTCATAAATATGTCTAGTTTGGGGGTCACCTTCCAATCTGTTCTTGTTTGCCAGATTATTAATAAATATATTTGATTAA
This sequence comes from Cosmia trapezina, assembly GCA_905163495.3. Lineage (NCBI taxonomy): Eukaryota > Metazoa > Arthropoda > Insecta > Lepidoptera > Noctuidae > Cosmia > Cosmia trapezina. The sequence goes on along the minus strand of LR991020.1, from coordinate 30,079,526 downwards.
AAAAAAATAAGTAAGAAACAAAAATACATAATTAAAAAATTGAAGTGGGGTTATAATTATTACATATGATGGTATGATGGTGTCCCCTCGGTGTGCGAGTTCAACTCGCTCTTGACCGGTTTTTTCTCTTTTAACCTTAAAGCCTCATACTATTAAAATTATTTCAGTAAAATACTTACTCTGGCTCAAGAATTTGGATAATGTCTACTATCCATTATAAGTACCACATTTTGTAATATTGTGGACAATGTTTCTCAAAACATTATTGAATTTCAGATTGTATGACGAACAGGGTCACTACCTTCGAGACTTTCCCATGTTCAACCTTACAACGAGAACTGGATTCTTGTGCAAGTACAAACGTATGGAGGAATTTACTCAAGGTCACTTCAGACAGCCAAGTGGCAAAATTAATGACTTCACTGTAGATCATGAAGTAAGATGGTTTACGTAACAATTAAAAATTAAAAAATAAAGCATCATAATATCTCATCAAGATTGTTCGCAAAATTACTTCTCTTTAAATGAAGAGAAAAAATTACAAATCAAGTCAGAATCCCATTAATCAAAGCTTCATACTAACTTGATAACAACAATTCACTTCACGGAAACAATAAAATCCTATATCTACCTAATACAAATCCAATTCGACGGTTGATAATAGGGATGATGACTAAAAATTTATTTTTTGTCAATTTATTTATTTTTTGTGGTTGTGTATAGAGTATATTGGACACGTATTTTTTCTTTTTTTACGTAATCAAAAAATTACGGCGATACATTGAGTTAAAATATGGCATGACGTCACGCGTAGCTAGGTTTTATACATACAAGTGACGTAGCGAGCCCCCACTCCCCATCTTTAATGCGTGATAGCTTTTTTAATAAAAATAATAAAGAAAAAAAAGAAGGTGTCTAATATTTTTTTATTATCTGACTGACGGACTAAATAGAATTTCTTTTTTTTTACCCAGGCATCATCCCTATTACAAAAATACTAATACCACCTTAAATTTTTAGATTGCTGTTAACGGCCTGGCAGGTCTCCAACGTGCCGTCGACGTAACTGCGAGCGATCTGCACAAGGGTCGCCTCTTTGGCTTGAGACCTTACATTGACTACGTCCGCTACTGCACTGGCCACAAAATTACCTGCTTCGATGATTTGCGTAGTCATGTGCATCCATGTGTAAGATTTTTGTGCCATCTGTCTTTATTACATCATCATCTGTCCAGGCTTTTCTAACTATGTTGGTGTTGGCTCCCTGTCCAACAGGATGCAGCTGAATACACCGGTATTTTACATATTATGCTCTACAACGTAGTTACTGGGTTACACGATACCTCTTGGCAATGTCTTTACTAGAAAACTAAAAAAAAAAGAAAGGAAATACGTTTATTTGCGTTGATTATGACGCAAAGAAAGAATACAAAAACAAAAAAAGAACAAGTTGGGGGAAAATATGCGTAACATCCACGTAAAATGGCCATCGCTCAGCATAACTACATAAATAGAAGGTATAGAGTTGAAATTTGAAATTAACATCAAATACGTAGGATCTATGGTCCCTTGGAGTTCTAAAAAAATCAAGCTTCTAAATCAACACAATAAAAAATACGGTCATCTATGCGACATATTTTGATACTCGCAAGTAAATCAAAACCTATAGGGTACTTGCCGTTGACCTAGAATCATGAAATTTGGAAAGAAGCAAAATCTTACAGCACAAGTAATGGAAAAAGTCCGAAAATTGTTAATTTATAATTTATCATGTAAAAAAATATTTTCGAGTATGTCATCTGTCAAGGCTTTTTTTCTCAGGAACGCGTAGAGGTATCAAGTTGAAATTAATACCAAATCCGTTAGTCTATGGTCCCTTAGAGCTCTAAAAAAATCAAGCAAGTCAATGCAATAAATAAATACGGCCATTTATGCGCCATATTTTGATACTCGCAAGTAAATCAAAACCTATAGGGTACTTCCCGTTGACCTAGAATCATGAAATTTGGCAAGAAGCAAGGTCTTACAGCACAAGTAATGGAAAAAGTCCGAAAATTGTTAATTTGTAAATTTTTCACACAAAAAAATATTTTCAAGTCTGTCAGCCTGTAAGACCCTTTTTCTCAGAAACTGGTGAAGGTATCATGTTGAAATACATATCAAATACGTAAGTCTATAAGTCCCTCGCAGCTCTAAAAAATTCAAGCTTCTAAGTCAACGCAATAAAAAAAAACGGCCATTTATGCGCCATATTTTGATACTCGCAAGTAAATCAAAACCTACAGGGTACTTCCCGTTGACCTAGAATTATGAAATTTGGCAAGAAGCAAGGTCTCAGAGCACAAGAAAAGGAAAAAGTCCGAAAATTATTAATTTATAGTTTTATCACATAATTTTTTTTTGTCGGTAACAATGTTTTTGTTTTTGGTATAAATTCTTTTAAGTACGGAACCCTTCATTGTGCGTGGTCCGACACGCACTTGGCCGGTTTTTTTTTTTTGTAAACTGTAGATATATCGGCCTCGATTTTTGCATTATCATGGGGACCGTAAGGCATAGGTACAGGTACGCCGATTAGACAGATCGATTCGACTGGAAAATGTATCAAATTACTATAGTTGGTCGGCTATCGGCTTAGTCCAAAATGTCAGATACGTCAGTTAGTTAAATTAGCGTCGATGTGACATCCAACAACCCGCACTGGGCCCACAAGGTGGCTCACGCTCCACTCCAGGCCTAGCAGTGAGATCATAACATTGTAGGCTGATTATGCTTTATGTTTTCAGAAAATCAAAGAATTAATGAAAGCGTACGAACATGTACGGGATATCGAGCTCATGGCTGGTATGTGGTGTGAGAAGGACTTGATAGGGGGCTGGATACCCCGAACTTTAGCGTGTTTATTAAACGATAATCTTTTGAAGGCTATCATAGGAGACAGGCACTGGTATGAGAATGAACACAGACCGTACCCGTTCACGAAAAGTAAGTTGTATTTTTTTTTATCTTGGTTTATGTCTTGTCAAAAGTGCGAATCTAAATGATTAACAATAATTACACTCACAAAAGTGACGAGAAAATGGAAAGTTTTAAAATCACAGAACTATTTAGACGTAGGTAAAGGATTTCTAGCATCAATTGACCTAGGTATAAAACATTTTAGTAGGTATAGCGAATGAATAGGTATAAAAGTTGCAAAGAGACTTTCAATTTTGATAAAAGCTTGGTTGGCACTCGGGTTCCATAAGGGCGGGTTACTTTGCCTCTGGAGCAAAACTTTGGCCAAAATCGAGATAGATTTTTACTGTCACAAAGCTCCGCAAGTACGCGTCTATATCGCCGTCTATTAGTTACCGAAGGACATACGACGTTCGGTTCGAAGAAGATAGAAGATTCGAGGCAGAGGCCTTAGAGTCAAAGTAACCCAACCTTACGGTACTTAAAATTGTTTGGGGAATTATTTATTTACCATTACAACTTTCAACGCAAATTGATGGAGTATATCAATTTTATAAACAATTAATTTCCCAGATCGTATTAGAAAGTTTATAATTGGCATTATTATTTTCAGTACCAAATTTACTTTAATACTTTGTCGGTTTTCGTTTTAGGGCAACTGCTAGAAATCAGAAAAGCAAGTCTAGCGTGGCTGCTGTGCAAAGTTGGAGACGGTGTCACCAAAGTTCAGAGACACGCCTTTCTTACCATTAGTCCCAAGTAAGTATTTTAATACTAATCTACCTACTGGTTCAATTGTTGAGCAGGCCCATAAACACTGCACTGGCTAAACTAAAAACATTGCTATCATCAATGATATTATAAATACAAAGAGTTAGATAAGTTACCTACCTTACATTTCATCTTCTTAAACAGCACAACGTCACTATATAACATACTAGCTTTTGCGCGCGTCTTCGCCCGCGTGTATGTCGGGAAATATCCCACGGGAACGTGCTACCGGGAAATCCTTCCTTATTCCTTGTCTACATTATAAAGGAAACCTCTGTGCAAAATTTCAGCTTTCTAGGTCCAATGGTTTGGGCTGGGCGTTGATGAGTCAGTCAATCAGTCAGTCAGTCAGGACTCTCTTTTTATTTATATAGATAGATAGAAGATAGATAATTCAACTCAGCCTATCGCAGCCCACTGCTGGACACAGGCCTCTCCCAGTCTGCGCCACAACACCCTGTCCTCCGCCTTCCGCATCCAGTCTGTCCCAGCCACCTTCGGTCGTAGTCCATCTAGCTGCGGGGCGTCCCACACTACGCTTGCCGATATGTAGTCTTCACTCCAGACCTCGTCTGCTCCACCGGCCATCGATCCTTCGACAAACATGGCCAGCCCACTGCCACTTCAGTTTGCTTACTCTGCAAGCTATATCGGTTACTCCAGTTCTTTTCCGGATAACTTCAATCCTGATTTCATCCTTCAAAGAAACTACGACCATAGCCCGCTCTATAGCGCGCTGAGTGACCAGGAATTTGTGGACCAGCCCAACTGTCAGTGTCCACTTCTCGGCACCGTATGTCGTAACAGGCAGTACGCACTGGTTGAAAAAATCTTATTCTTTTGGTCACCTGTACCACAATGTATAAAGAACATTGTGGTATAGGTGACCAAAAGACTTTACGAAGTTTTCCAAACGCTTCCTAACCCAACTGGATTCTTCTGTCGGCTTCTTTCTCAATGTTGTGTCTACCGAGCTGCATAACTTGCCGTGGTACCTAGAAATACTCCTTCACAACTTAGAGAAGGGACCCTTCAATGTGGATTGGATTCGACAAGACGTGTAAATTGTACATGACTTTCATCTTGTACAAATCTATGCCGAGGCCAACCCACCGAGAGACTCCATTTAGGCTGTGCAGCATCTGGTCTAACTGTTTCAGCATCTCTGCCAATATGACGATGTCATCGACAAAGCGAAGGTGTGAGATGTAGGTACCCGCCATTCACGTTGTTACCCTGTCCTGTCCAGTCCAGCGTCTTGAAGATGTCCTCCAACGCATTGGTGAACAGTTTCGGGGATATCACTTCTCCCAGTCTCACCCCTCTGAGCAGTTGGATGGAGCTGGTTTTCTGATCTAGGATCTGGACAGCCATCGTGGCAGTGTCATACAGACATCCAATACTTAGACACTCACACAACACTCAGTATATAGATGCCACGAGGAAATAAGAAGGCATGCCGTAATTATTTATCGGGAACGAAAAAGAGACAACAATGTGTGCGGCTAACCAAGTTGTGACGTGCGTGGCAGCACGTGTAACCTATAAGCAGTATCTGCCTCTTATTATAGTTATAATATCATTGGCAATCCTCAACAGAAAATGTAAACTATGGAGTTTTGAAATTCTGATTGTAGATAATTTATTTATTTATTTAAAACACACACAACTATCATCACAGGCTTACTTAATACGATAGTGTAGTTTTAATTGCTTAAGTATAAAGATTACAAAGAAAGACTTACAATTATGTATTACTAGCAACCTACTTATGTATTATATAAATAATGTTCTTACAACTTGACTAAACATAAGGTTTCTATAGCTATATTATATAAATAAGCTAAATATTAATGTTTTTACGACTTGATAAAACATAACGTTTCAATATTATTATAAATTAAATATTAATGTGTTATACATATTTAAAAACCTCTCGGAATAAATTCTCTAAATGATCTAAATGACAGTGAAAACCCGCATCAAAAAACCGTTGCGTAGTTCAGAAGAACAACGCGGCCCCACAACAGACAGACACTAAAAGCGACTCTATTTTATAATAAGCTATGGACAACCAAGAGTAATTTTACAATATGCGGCCCGTGTGAATTCACTCAGAGTACAATTGAAGCAGTCAATATGTCGTGACACCATGTCGAGTGCACGTGGCGCGCGGCAGCGGCGCGTGCTGCGGCAGGTTGGAGCGATAAGTAAATCTTGTGAAAGCATTGAATATTTTATTGCATAATTTATAAAATACTACTAAGTAATGATTAAATCATCAACTTTGAAAATTGTTTTTATACACTTCATGAATTTCTGCAACATAGGGAAAAAATGTAATTTTAAGGTAAATAGTTAGGTAAATAAAAATTGTTTTTTGTAATTTATGTTAGATTATATTAAGGATGATGCGCCAGGGTAGCCCGCGAAATTCAAAATTTCTTAATTTTTCTTGCAATTTGTAGGTCAGTGTGAGCCTACAGGCTCACACTGACCTACAAATTGCAAACCTCATGATTTCTTGAAATCGCTAGATTTAAGGTAAATGCTAACTTATGGAATTGTATTGCTGATTCTAATGATTATAATTCTGTAAAGCCATATTAGCTATGGCCGCGAATCATATTTTAATCAACATTCAAGCTCACACTGACCTACAAATTGCAAAAAACGTAAGAAATTTTGAATTTCGCGGGCTACCCTGGCGCTTTCGCCTTAAGGTTTATATTAGATTAGGTATGTTTTACAGTTTTGGAGTGTGTATACTGTAATTTATATTAGTAGGTACATAGTTGTAAATCCTACTAAAAATAAATAAGTACCTACCACAACACATACCTACATGCCTTAAACAGGCAAAATATGGACAGTGCTTAAACCAACAATTTTCACATCCGGTAAAACCTGTATTTTCAGCAAATACTTAGGGCGAATTTCACCAATGAAACTGAAAGTGATCAGCACATCTAAATCGCATTCAAGAGCGGCCAGTGTGACCACGTTGCAGAATATTCACAATGACAGCTTAGATGTGTTGATCGACTTCAGTTTCATTGATGAAATTCACACTTAGAAAAATAAAAACAGACACGGCGTGTATATAATAACATGCATTTATTTTTCTTCCAGGAATCCGTTACTGAAATGTAGTAACATTCCCGGTATCAACTTCGAGGCCTGGGCGGATCCTGCGTGCTCCTGTAAATGCCACTGTCATGAATTTTAACAATATTTGAGAAACTTTAGTTTATTCCTCATTTTGAAGAGGCATGTAATGGCTGTCAGCCACTCAGAGTTGTAGGCCTTATTTTGAAGTATATACAATTTTTACATTATCGTCCATTTATATAATATAATAGAGAATGCAATGTTTGTAAGGTCCAACCCTAATCTGTTTCCTTGCATGGCTGAGGTGTTGCCACGCAACATACGTGACAACACTAAGCCTCAGCATTGCGTACAACAAGCCAGAACTCTCATGCGGAAGAGTGTCTTTTTCCTCAAATAATTTTTAATAAATTGCCAAAAATTTGGAAACTTAAAAGTGACGGACGTGCACTTTAAATTGAAAGTTAAAAATTTTTAGCATTAAGAGCTTATCAAAATTAATGATTTTTTTATGTGAAAAATATTTTGAATGATTTTTATAATTTTGACCTATTTATTTTGGCTACTTTATACATATATTTTTCTATGTGACTAGGATTTTAATTTGGATAATTGAATTATTGTGGTTATATTACTATTTAAATAATTTTATTAGCTGTATAATTTGTATATAATATATAAATTTTTATATAAATTTTTTAAAGGTGCTCGTGGCTAAGCAATAACAGCCGCACGGGTCGATCCGTCAGGTTAAGCTACGCTTGCCAGGGTTGGTCAGTGGATGGGTGACCATCTTTACATACCGAGATTCCTCCGTGCCTCGGAAAGCATCACTTGGTCACCACTGACCTTAGAGACAATGCTGACATAGAAAGGGAACGGAGGGCTCTTTCCCTGCGTGCGATTAAGATGGCCCGCATGTTTGCACGTTGTACTGCAGAGGTAAAGGTGACGCTCTTTAGAGCATTCTGTACAACCTTCTACTACGTGCAGCTTGTGCGAAAAGTATTCGCGGGCATCGTATGGAGCCCTTCGTGTCTAATTTAATAACGCGTTCAGAAAACTGTTGGGGCTGCCATGGCGTTGCAGTGCGTCAGGCATGTTTGCGGCGGCGCGTGTAGATTGTTTTTACACAATAATGCGCAAGCGCGCAGCATCGATGGTAGCTCGAGACATGGCTAGCCCTAACAGGGTTCTGAAAATGATTGCTGACAGAGTGGACTGTCCGTATATAACCCTCTGCTGTCAGTTACATGTGCCATCGTTTCGTGTTGTTTACTGACAGAGTGGACTGTCCGTATATAACCCTCTGCTGTCAGTTACATGTGCCATCGTTTCGTGTTGTTTACTGACAGAGTGGACTCCGTATATAACCCTCTGCTGTCAGTTACATGTGCCATCGTTTCGTGTTGTTTACTGACAGAGTGGACTCCGTATATAACCCTCTGCTGTCAGTTACATGTGCCATCGTTTCGTGTTGTTTACTGACAGAGTGGACTCCGTATATAACCCTCTGCTGTCAGTTACATGTGCCATCGTTTCGTGTTGTTTACTGACAGAGTGGACTCCGTATATAACCCTCTGCTGTCAGTTACATGTGCCATCGTTTCGTGTTGTTTACTGACAGAGTGGACTGTCCGTATATAACCCTCTGCTGTCAGTTACATGTGCCATCGTTTCGTGTTGTTTACTGACAGAGTGGACTCCGTATATAACCCTCTGCTGTCAGTTACATGTGCCATCGTTTCGTGTTGTTTACTGACAGAGTGGACTCCGTATATAACCCTCTGCTGTCAGTTACATGTGCCATCGTTTCGTGTTGTTTACTGACAGAGTGGACTCCGTATATAACCCTCTGCTGTCAGTTACATGTGCCATCGTTTCGTGTTGTTTACTGACAGAGTGGACTCCGTATATAACCCTCTGCTGTCAGTTACATGTGCCATCGTTTCGTGTTGTTTACTAACACATAGGGTGGGTTGCACCAAGTGCTGGGTTATAGTTTCCGTCAAAGTTAAAATTACACATACATATAGATATTACATACATAGAATGACTACTGGCTGTTGCACCGTCATGTCAAATGTAAAAGATAAAGTTCGGAGCAGGGACATGACATTCGACGCGTCTGACAGAAGTGACAGATATTTAACGATAACTTTAACCAACCAAGCGTGGGTGGTTAAAGTTACAGTTAAAGTTATGACATCAGCTAATAAACTGTCAAATGGAACAACCCATTTTTTGTCTAACTGGAACTTTAAGCAGCGTGAGTTGCACCATCCTACTTTAACTATAACAAACATCGAACTGAAGGTGTGATGTTTGTTACTGTTAAAGTAAGATGGTGCAACCCACCCTTAGCTTTAAGGGACAATGTTACTAACCCTATATGATTCTTTGTTCGAAATAAAGTTTTTGAATTTGAATTTATCTTATCTTATCTGTTGTTAACTATAAGATTAAGCGTCTAAACAATGTATGATTGAGCATTTTTTTTGCATTGTATCCAAATTCCCATCTTACGTGCAGTCAAAATTCTCCAAATTAAAAGTAAATTATAAGAAATAAAACATAAATTTATTTATATTGATATTGATGATGGGCGATACTGTCAGGAAATTGGAGCTATAATTACAGCTACAGATGTTAAAATATTTATTCGCGAGCGCTCTTTTTTACAAAACAGGGCAATCCACGTGACCCACGTTGTCTTGTAAACGAGCTACGTAATTAATTTAATTTATTGGAATACTTACAGGCGATAATTTCATACAAAACTGAAACAAACCTTTCAAGTACTCATTCTATTTATGGAGTTTTTTATCCTATCTATGGGAATGTGCGCTTTGTAACAAACACTCTTTTCTTTATTTTCTGAGATTATCTCACTCTTCATCATCAATTAGGTACCAGATATTTTTCTTTAAAAGTGCCTGAAGAAGTAATGACTCGCGATATGTTATGTGTATGTACAAAGTATGTCGTCGTGTGAATCTTAATTTTTAATTATCTCACGGAAACTAATAGCCAAATGGTTATAAGTTAAAGAAGAAACCAAAGAGTTATAGCCTGTTAATTATTTCTTAAACCTGTGACATTAATTGGATGAAAGCTTTAATGAAGCTGCAGGCAGTAATAATATAGCTTGGATTTACCAATTTCTTCTTTTCTAATGAATACTTACGAATGAAAATTAAAAATAATGAAAAATAAGATGATAGATTAGATACAAATATTTTACTATTCTTTACGAGCTAAAACGTACTCAACTAATCCGATAGAAAGTAAACTAGACTATCGGAAACACGAAACGTAGCGAGAGCCATAAAACTTACTAATAAATGACGTCACGGCAAAAGTGAAAGGAAGCGCTATTTCGCGTCTCGTATCAACCGGTTCCATGGTGTAATGGTTAGCACTCTGGACTTTGAATCCAGCGATCCGAGTTCAAATCTCGGTGGAACCTAGTTTTTAACCGACTTTTCAAAAACAAAAAGGAGGAGGTTATCAATTCGTCGCATATATATTTTTTTATGTATGTACACCGATTTCTTCGTCAACTGTGGACCGATTTTGAAATTTCTTTTTTTGTTTGAAAGGGTGTGCTCTCGAGGTGGTCGCATTGTCACCAAGTCAGAATCTGATGAGGGGATCCCATGGAAATCGAGGGAAACTCACAAATTTTATAGGCACACCTATAGCGATTTGGGTATTTTTTATAGTAACTCGTGCATTTTCTCCCGGAAAGCACCATTTGGTGAAGTGGAACTGATGAGGAAAACCACAGATGGCCATCGGAACTACTCAATAATACGTATTTGACTTGGGTTGCGATTCGATTACTTTAATATGGCAATTTATAATCGTCACAATGCATACGGTGAAGTGGAGTTGATGGTGACTTCACCATCAGTTCCAGTTCTCCTAATTCCTTACTAGAGAACTCCTCAACAATTAACGTCCTTGTTTCGGAAAAAAACAGTATTTCGTAAAGGTTGATGAGCAGTTGACATTAGGCTATTGTAACTTAGATAAATTACAAACTGACCCATTAAAAAGTGAAAATAAAAAACTTTTTTACAAAAAAAAAAAAAAAACAACCGACTTTCAAAAACAATACTACAAAGTGAAAAATAACTTTAATTTCGGAAGTCGGTAGCAAAAAACTAAAATACAGATCCAAAGACACCGACTTCCGAAATTAAAGTTATTTTTCACTTTGTAGTATTTTTTTTGAAAGTCGGCTGTTTTTTTTTTTTTGTAAAAAGGTTTTTATATTCCATAATAGCCTTTAGTATTATTATAAAAGGGCTGTACTATGATCAGGCGCAGCAGGGTTGTTTTAAACCGACTTCAAAAAAAGGAGGAGGTTATCAATTCGGTTGTATTTTTTTTTTTAATGTTTGTTACCTCAGTACTCCGTCATTTATAAACCGATTTAGAAAATTCATTTTTATTTGAAAGTATATACTTCCAGATTGCTCCCATTTTTATCAAAATCCAGTTCTGATGATGAGATCCATGAGGAATTGAGGGAACTCCTCAAATATTATAGGCATACATATAACGATCTTGATATTTTCATCAACAAATCAAGCATTTGCATTCAGAAAGTAGCATATGGTGAAGTGGAACTGATGAAGAAGACCACAGATGGCCACTGGAACTCCTCAACGATAATAATTATTTCACGGGCGATAAGATAAATATCGATTAAGATAGTTAAGCGACTATGACGAAGCTTTAAATAAATGGTTCTGATCAAAATACAATAACATACAATACAATAAATTAACATGCACGAAATCCTACCAACAGAAATGAAAATGGTACCATCAAACCGATCTGGTGAAGAAGCCAGAAGGTAGGGACCGGAACTCAGTAATAAACAATGTATACTAGCCGTGTTTGGGCTTATCGGAATTGTCATGAGGTGCACTCAGGCCATAAATGATTTTAATGGTAATTATATGCCGCTTCAAATTGCACTACTTGAGTTGTATGTTATTGTGTGACCTTGATTGTCAGAAGGCAGATTTCGTAGCCTTGTTATATCTGTCAACATCCAAACTTCTGACACTACTTAGTGCGACGTATGTTTGCTTTTTGCAAAGTTTTTATTTGAAATGGTATACTCCTGGGATGGCAGCATAGAAATATCTTCAAGTTCTGATGAGTGGCTTTTTAGTTAGCTTCAATAATTTAATACTTATTTTTCCTACATAATCTATGTGAATGATGCTGTGTGGTTTTTATTTTTCACTTTTTAGTGAACACTAAAAAGTGAAAAATAAAAACTTTTTACAAAAAAAAAAAAAAAACAACTGACTCCCAAAAAAAACACTACAAAGTGAAAAATAACTTTAATTTAGGAAGTCAGTGGCAAAAAACGAAACTAAAAATTCAAGGACATCGACTTCCGAAATTAAAGTTATTTTTCACTTGGTAGTGTTTTTTTTTTGGGAGTCATTTATAGGCTGAAAATTGTCGACATGCGCATGCGTAGAGCGGAAAAGTTATTACTTTCAAAATTTTTAAATAATGTGACAAAACTCCTTCTTTATTAGATAAATTAAAGCTAAAAATAATAATAAATGTAGAAAAAACAGCAAAAAAAAACTATGAGTTTTTTTTTCAGTCATAAAATTATATTAAATCTAACAATAGTAACATCTTGAGGTCAATAGTCGAGATATTCTTGACTATTGCTAATTACAGCAACAGCACCCAGTTTCACTAGGTCAAACACCTCATATTGCATTATTATTAGTAGATTCGTCACTTTAAGTTTTCTTGACTATATTGGGTCCAGTATGAAGACTGATCACAGGTTAAGTCCTTCCACGCCACGTAGTCTATTGAGGGTATATTGATACAGCTGTCAATTTTGTTGCTGAAAGACAAAAGGAATAGGTATATAAAACAAGAACAATACAGTTCAAAAACAAGATGGCAGATGCTAGAAGTGTGATAAAACATAATACACTTGCGTGCAATAAAATCGATCCACCCCATTCTCTTCGATTTGAAACGTGAAAATTTAACAAGTTTAATTAACAATAACCTAATATATTGTGTACTAAAACCTTCCTGACTGTATGTAGATTACGTAAGTGAAAAAAATATCAAAACTGATTCATTACTTTTTGAGAAAAACGCGAATTTAAAAAAATACAGATCGAATGAAAAACCTCCTTTTTTTCAAGTTGGTTAAAAAATCAAGTCAAATGATCAATAAACGAAGAGTAATAAACAAAATTAAGCTTATGTCAACTTCACTGACAAAAAAAAGTCACGCAGTTTTTTCAAACAAAAGTGATTGATGAGAACATCAGAAGAATCGAGTCGATCTTGTCAAGAATATTGCTTTTATCAAAGTATATGTGTATGTGTAAATAAACTTTATCTTACCTACCTTCACACAGTATAAAATAATTAAAATAAATACATTAATATCTTTGAGCTATCGTCTCTCAAATAGAGAGCATGGGGTGGGCCGATTTTTTTGCACGCAAGTGTACATAAAATATGTATTTATATCTTAGAAATTAGAGGTGAGATTTGTTTAATAAGACATAATTATGCAGAAATCATTAAGAAAAGTAAGGATCATAAAATGGTGATCATTATCATCATTTACCCACTGCTGATTATAGGCTTCATCCAGGTTTTGATTTATACAGGGTTTCTGATTGTTGACCAAACCTGAAATCACGAAAAAATAATCATTTGCACAATGTAGGGAACATTGTTTACGAGTTTGATGTAGAATTGTAGATATAAATGCTCTGAACAGCTAATTTTTTTTCGCGATTTCAGGTTTGGTCCTTTAGTAAAAGTTGTACATAATAAGTAATTTAGTAAATAATATCATACTTGATTTCAGCTTTCAAGAAAGCTCGTGGTTGAATCTTTGTTACAGTATCTCCGACGTCACACAGGAGTCTTGCGATTGTATATTTCCTTACTTCAGCTAGTTGAACTGAGAACAAGAAATTCCTTTGATTTTTCAACTATGATCAACATTGGCATTCTGTAATATTAGGGAGTGATACGTAGGTTCGAATGTCGTTTTTGCGAAGGTCGCCATTTCGAAAAAATTTGCGAGTGGTACGCCAGTTCGAAAACTCATTAAATCGAAAACCGCTATATCGAATGACGCTATCACGAAGGTCGCCATTTCGAAATTTTTTGCGAGCATTACGCCAGTTCGAAAGTCATGGTATCGAAATACGATGTTGAGTTAATTTGTCTGGGAATCGAACTCACGACCCCAATGACACGAGACACAGAGAGCATGGTCTTTTGATTTGGTTTGGGAAAAAAAAAAAAAAAAGAAAGACAAATCAACTCAACATCGGACTTCGATACCATGACTTTCGAACTGGCGTAATGCTCGCAATTTTTTTCGAAATGGCGACCTTCGCGATAACGTCATTCGATATAGCGGTTTTCGATATAATGAGTTTTCGAACTGGCGTACCACTCGCAAAAATTTTCGAAATGGCGACCTTCGCAAAAACGTCATTCGAACATACATATCACTCCCGTAATATTATATTACTACAAAAAATTAAGATGCTATTATTAAATCAACAGAATAACAGGCTCTTCCCTTAATGCTTTTACTGCCATTACTGCTATGGCCGTATACCTAGTGTCCTTCAAAGCGCAAATGATCACGGGTATTGTTTGTATGTATTGTTATTTATTTCATATGCCTTTTGGCTCAAGATTTAATATACTTACGAATAGTGAATGCATTAGGACGATTCTGTCTCTCGTACCAATGTCTGTCAGATACCACGTTACGTCTCAACTGGTCAATCACAAGGCAATAGAATGTTGAAGGAACAAAGCCCCCATTTATTGGTTTTTCAACCCATATACCAGCTAAAAGGTCGATATCTTCTACTTTTTCGTACATGTCCCTTAGAACTTCTATTCTCTGAAATGTTAGCAAAGTATTTTAGTTTTAAATAATAAAATCTTTCTCTTATTTTATTTAACCTAGTAGCAATAAATACAGAGTCAAATCAAATAAGCTAGTGAAAGTCCGCACTTGTGACCGTATCGATAATTATATAAACATCATTATGGTTTTTTTGGGGTCAACCACCGATGGTAGTGTAGATACATGATTGTCATTAAAAAAAAAAAACTATTTTTTGTGTAAGCTTCACAGACTAATGAAACACGATAAAACAAACTCAACATACTTCAAGTAACTAAACTAGCAGCGTTCGTTGACCCCAAACAAACATTTTTTTTGTTTTATCTTGGTTATTATGTCAATACCCTTTATCCTTAGGCATCAGCGAGTTTTGCTAACTATTTTAATTTAAATCTATATACTAAGACTTCATTCTGTCATGACGGATGCAAATTAATATTTAAAAAAAAAAAAACTTTTAATAAAAACAGTTGTTACCTCAGGATCTATAATTCCATAAAGATCATTAAACGTGCGTACTGGCTTCCCGAAACATGCCTCCCTGTACTTGACGTAGGGTTGAAATCCAAAGTACCGGTTCTTGGCCATATCATTGGTCATCAAATCTGACACCTTTTGATGTGGACCTAAGCCTTGTTCTGTGATCTAACATATAACAACTACATCAGCTACATGATCTTCGACACATCTTATTTTTGAATTTTTTATTTATCTCAGTACTAGCGAGTGCCCCTGCGGGTTTTACGACTTGAAAACATCGATATTTGTCTTCTTTATTTTACGTAAGTTAAATAGTATATTAACACACATTCCTTCCAAAATAAATAAATTCTCTAAATTATGGTAAAAACCGTATCAAAATCCGTTGCGTGGTTTAGAAGAACAACGCGGTCACACAGACAGACACGAAAAGGGACCTTAATTATATACCTATTTATAGAAATACACATATATACTTACATCAGGATCAGCAATATAATCAATGTTGGCGCTTCCTTGCCTAAAGCTGCCCTGTGTGATGTAGTCAATATTGTTATCAACGGCCATAAAACCAGTTCTCAGAGTAAGGTTCACTATGGGAAACTGTTTCAGGTAATGGCCATCTTGGTCGTACATTCTGAAAATAATGATGGGTAATCAAAAAACCCTACTGCAAAAAGTAAACTTATATGCAATGCACTAAAAAAACCGAAACGATTGAGAATAGAAAACAAAATTATAATAAACTAAAAACAAAGCAACTTCTACTTCGGTTTAGCAGACTATATTATGAGCTGAAAGCCTAAATTAACTACCCGCATTAAGTTTGGTAGCAGGCGGCACCCATTTGCAAATTATAAACCGAAACAAAATTAATGGGCCGGCCGGCAACCATATAGCTTGATATTATGTCATCGTGTGTAGGTAGGTACAGTGCGTTTCAACTAAGAATAGGAATGACCTTGCGCCATATTGTAAAGATTTAGCAAAATAACATCTCGTTTACACATTTTCAAAGTCAGTGACCTATTTGAACAAAAACAAATTCCAAAAACAGAACTAAAATGGATAAGGTTATCACTACAAAACTCTGCAAGCCTTAGATTTCTAGCTTCAGTTGACAGTTAGAGGTCATTGACTTTCCTATTCTTAGTTGAAACGCATTGTACTATTATTATTGTAGTACATGTTTTATGCTTACTTTAAAGAACCTTCCTGAACAGTATGCAGCCATCTTAACGCGAATGGATATTCCAAAGACAGTTGAGGCTGTACATTTTCGTCGTAAATGTCCCTGAATCCACCCGTGGGAGTTACAACACCGTCTTGTACTAGGTTGTCGTATCAATACTATAAGTCGAACCTACGAGCGTTGCAACCCTTTATAGGACAGACTTTTTTATTTTTAACCAAGTTTCTTCTCGTTTACTTGAATTGCTAAATCACTATAACCATAATTTACTTATTTTTAAAAAGAAACCCAAAACTTCCTTATAAATCTTTGTCATTTTATTTACATTTAAACATAAAAAGCGGAGTACCTATTTTTTACTTTAATTTTGTATTTTTTTATATTTTTATTAATTCTCGGATTTTTCTTATTTTAAAAATTATACGTATTATTATGGCAAATGTGTATTTTTCATTTTTTAATGCTACAGAGGGTACTATTATTATTGTAGTACATGTTTTATGCTTACTTTAAAGAACCTTCCTGAACAGTATGCAGCCATCTTAACGCGAATGGATATTCCAAAGACAGTTGAGGCTGTACATTTTCGTCGTAAATGTCCCTGAATCCACCCGTGGGAGTTACAACACCGTCTTGTACTAGGTTGTCGTATCCTGCAATAGATGTTTTAAATTATTGACGCAGTATTCATATAAAGCTATGTTTTCTAAGGACTAGCTAAATTAACAGGTCTCTGGTACAAAATATGGAGTATGGAGGGGCTCGTGGCTAAGTAATAATAGCCGCACGGGTCGATCCATTAGATTAAGGTACGCTTTGCTGCTGTTGCTCCGTGGATTGTTGACCATCATTACAGAGACTCTTCCGAGCCTCGGAAAGCACGTTAAGTCATGGACCCGGCTGTCTTTCGTCAGAAGCCCGAAAGCCTGACAACCAGTCTTACCAACGGGCATGGTATTACACAGTTACTTACTGGGTTGTGGAGATCAGATAGGAAGTCGCTCCATGTAAAATAGGTACTGGTATTCAGCTGCATCCGGTGAAACTGGAAGCCGACCCCAACGTTGGGAAAAGGCTAGACAGACAGTTTTTTTTTAACATTATATTCATGTACAGTAAGCCGCACGTCAGTGGGAACAAAACCGATATTAGATGACCTCATATTCTATTAAAACTCAGTACTAAGCTAGGCAAGCTCAAGGTCAAAGTTTTACCATAGACAGGCGGTCTACTATACGTTAGTGAGAATGTTTATTTACCCTTGCCCTTTTAAATATTTTATCTTTTATCTTTAACATATCATTAAAAATACTTACCCAAAAATATTGGCAATAACTCGTAGTAATTGATCTGGATAAACAAAGCAATATTTATATCTCTGACAGTATTGAATAGTTTTTCATCATCCCAACAAGGGTTGACTTTGGATAACTCCGTGGCTATAAAGTTGTGATTCCTCCAGAACCATACGGCCATGAGGTTTATACTGGCTAAGGTGTTACCTCCATCTTCAGCTGCAAATGAAAAAAAAAATCTTTATAATCAACCACCAAATTAAGCGAAACCAATTCTATAAATTTTAATAAAATACTCGATTATTCTCTTCGATTAATTTTATTTGACATGATAAACAGATACGTAGTTCTATGTTCTATGTTAAGGACTTGGTTTCCGCACTTAGTCCTTCACGTGGACCACTGTGCGTGCAGATACGTAGTTAATTTCCACCTGTGTAAACAATGAACTGTTAATTGTAATCGGTACTCGATTTTAGTTTCTAACCAATTGTAATTTGTTATGTATCATTTTCGTATTATAGTCATTAAAACACAGTAAAGCTAAAATCACTTCAGCCAAATCCTTTTGGGCACTTTGCTTTATTACTTAATGTCAAAAAGATGTAAATACTTACGCATAGCATGACATCTCTTTTCATGGGGTTTTTGATTCAAGAAGCACACGTTAACTTGTGTCTTGGTGCTTGGCGGCCAAACCCTTCCCTGGTCAATTTCATACTTTAATAATCCACCTTGAAATAGTCGCCCATTTTCTAGTAAGTTCTTCAAGAAATTGCCGTACACAGAAGATAAGTCTAAGAGCGGAGTTGATGAAATAATCTGAGGAAAATAGATAAAATAAATTGTTTATTGGAAGTTGAACAATAATAATTATTAAATAATTACAAGCGAATTAACAAAAAAAGTACATTATAATTTATCAATCAATCAATCAATCTGCCTAGCCTTTTCCCAACTATGTTGGGGTCGGCTTCCAGTCTAACCGGATGCAGCTGAATACCAGTATTTTACATGGAGCGACTGCCTATCTGACCTCCACAACCCAGTTCCTGGGTAATACGATACCCCTTGGTAAGACTGGTTGTCAGACTTTCGGGCTTCTGACGACCCGTAACGACTGTCAAAGATCCACGAATAACAGCCGGGACCAACAGCTTAACGTGCTTTCCGAGGCACGGAGGAATCTCGGTATGTAAAGATGGTCACACATCCACTGACCAACCCCGGCAAGCGTAGCTTAACCTGACGGATCGACCCGTGCGGCACTTATTACTTAGCCACGAGCTCCTTTATAATGTCATAACAGTGACATTATAATTTATCATGGAATCAAATACAAGGACTTTGTGACAATGATGAAGTCGAATTACTTACTCGTTCTGGAGTGGTACCCTTTGGTACGCATCCTATACTTTGGAAAGATTCAGGTCTGGTCATGTTCAGACAGCGGACACCGGAAAAACGGTGCACTGGGTCATCTTCAGGTATCTTGTTAGGAACACAATAAGAATCGGTTTTTCCTTTTGAGGCACAGCAGTATGGCCTCCACAATATGTAGTTTACTGAAAAACATTTATTTGGTTTCAAGAGAATCATGGTTACGGTATAAATAAGGTTCATTTAGTGGACTCACAAGTCAGGGAAAAAAAAATTCATGCCATTTTTTCAAAGTTATAGAGGACAAACATAAAGATGTCAATAGGAAATATCTTACTTGTATCATGTAAAGAGACGACATCAGCAGACAAGAATACAAAAGCATGAATAGCCAGCTGGGTGTACTTCTGGCTGGGAACTTTACCAACTGACATAAGACGGGTTCTAAGAGACCGAGCAAGAGGCAAATCATTGCCTGATGCTGCTTTCTTGGGCTCGAAATCTAAGGAAAAAATATCACTGTTCAATTATCACACAGTTATAAAGATTATCTTGTGCTATGTTAACTCTTCTTGTATAGAATACGAGTTTGATCTTTTATGGTCAGCACGGATAAAGTGTTACTTAGTATAATTACTAAGTATATGAAAAAAATTAGGACACATATTCCTAAATTTTTTACCTATAATAGCTGAAAAAAAAAACCTGCATGCAATGTCAAGTCATGCTTACATTTACATAATATTTCAAACTTGCTTACCTTTGTCATAAATCGGTGGCAATATTCTGGTGAAAGGAGTGTGACTTGCTCCTCGGGAGGGGTATTTCAAGTTGTTACAGGAGCCATCGACTCGTCTTCCTTCAAGGGGATCACATGGCTCGATCTCATTTACGCACCAACTAAAGACGAAAAAGTAGCATTAAAATACTAAGCATTAGGAATGGCAAATAAAATGTTAAGTAGCCGACTTCCGAATAAGGAAGTCGCCTACTAATTGGACAAAATAAGGTTTCATTTAAATAAAGAACAGAGAGAATGAAAAAAAAAACGGAACATTTTCGGTTTAATTACTTAGACATAACATTCCTGAAATTCGATGAGCCGATGAGCAGAAGCTGATCATGTAAAATATTTTTTTTTTATATCAAATGGGTAGTATTTAAACGCACATCAAAAATTATCAATTTTCGCAACAGAATTTGCATTTCCAAATGAAAACGTCAGGTCGACAAAGCCCTGCTGTGCGGGGCTCCTATATCCGTCTGCAGGATTTAAAGGAACCTAACCAAACTGAACCTCGGGGTGCCCAGTAATTAAAATTTGCACAAGTTTTGATATTCAATTAGTTAATTTGTACTGCAATCATTGATTTGTTGTAGTTTATAGACTACTAGATGTAAAGTATTTGATGTAAGAATATTTTCTGGTGTGCGATTAATAATTTCCCTTTTCAAATGTATGTTACTTATACATATTATTATTAAAGACAAAAAAAAAACTAATAATAAAAACAGACTGGCACTTACAAAGTCGTGTTACTCTTGTCACGGCGTTTCACTTCACTGATTTCAATCGGAACGCCATGATACGAATCATAGAACAATGCAGCGTTTACATCGCACAACACAGCAAGGAGCAAAATAGGAGACAACATCCTACCGTATCGTATCTACTAATCAAGGCGTTATAGAAAAATGACTGGATTCTTTCACATGTAGATTTAGGGAAACTGGTTATAGATGATGTCAATATAGCAGTAATACCTCTCGGGTTAGTAACCCATTGATTAGGAGCAGCTATTTGTTCAGTGGACTGTTTTACTTTATATCCGTGCGCAGAATCGTGATAGATTTGATCACTATATGTTCAATTTATTCTAACCTAATTATTCTTACCAATTGCCGTATAGTCTTGAGGAGCTTGTGGCTAAATAATAACAGCGGCAGGGGTTGATCGATCAGGTTAAGCTGCGCTTGTTTGGTCCGTGGATGGGTGACCATCTTTACATACCAAGACCCCTCCGTGCTTTCCGAGGCACGGAGGGGTCTTGGTATGTAAAGATGGTCGAAGAAAAAGCCGTTGGTCCCGGCTGTCATTCGTGGATCTTAGTCAGTCGTTAAGGGTCGTCAGAAGACCGAAAGTCTGACAACCAGTCATACCAAGGGCTATCGTATTATTACCCAGTAACGGGTTTGTGGAGATCAGATAGGCAGTCGCTCCATGTAAAATACTGGTATTCAGATGCATCCGGTTAGACAGGAAGCCGACCCCAACATCGATGAGAAATGTCTGGAAAGATTGAATAAGTTTCATCGCTATATAAAAAACGAATAGGAACATCAGTACAACAAGAAGGAAATACATGAAATGCCTAATTCTACAATTTTACTATGACCTGCACCACTGCCACTGCCTGTACACTACAACACAACAGCTAAGTACACATACGAACTATTATTTATATAATAGTACACTTGTGTACTTAGCTGTTACAAAATAAATAATAAATAGCAATAAAACACGGTACAGTAGTATAAATTATATAATTTTTTATTTAAACAAAAAATCGTCTAAAGGTCAAATAGAAAATATTCGTCTTAAACATAACCATTCGGAGACTTGAACCGGTTTATAATGATTAGATCAAAGACCTCATGATTTCTACTGGAACATTATTATTCGTAATTTATTTACACTAAATTCTAGTATCAAACATATTTTGTCCAAGGCATTTGAGGGTAACATCTCGCATCTTTCCAAGCAGAGTAATCGATTTTGTTTATTTGGTCACAAGAGCACATCTGATTACTGAAACAAAAATTAAAAATGTTCATAATTAAAAAAATTAGTAATGAAAAATCAATGTGTAAACATTTTGTTGAATAGTTTTAGAACAATAATAATTTCAAAAGTGTTTGTTAGAAAGAGGTTAGGAATCTTTTCGTAGAAGTGGGTCACAAATTAGGCTACAAGAACTTATAAAGCTAGAATTAATTTGAAGAAGGAACAGAACCTTCGACCAGTAATGAACATCGTCATTTCCTCAAGTGACTTAGTGCTGAGACACCTATGCTGGCTCCACAAGTGACTTAGTGCTGAGACACCTATGCTAGCTCCACAAGTGACTTAGTGCTGTGATACCTACGCTAGCCCCACAAGTGACTTAGTGCTGAGACACCTACGCTAGCTCCACAAGTGACTTACTGCTGAGACACCTACGCTAGCTCCACAAGTGACTTAGTGCTGAGACACCTACGCTAGCTCCACAAGTGACTTAGTGCTGAGACACCTACACTAGCTCCACAAGGGAATTAGTGTTGAGACACCTACGCTAGCTCCACAAGTGACTTACTGCTGAGACACCTACGCTAGCTCCACAAGTGACTTAGTGCTGAGACACCTACGCCAGCTCCACAAGTGAATTAGTATTGAGACACCTACGCTAGCTCCACAAGTGAATTAGTGTTGAGACACCTACGCTAGCTCCACAAGTGACTTACTGCTGAGACACCTACGCTAGCTCCACAAGTGACTTACTGCTGAGACACCTACGCTAGCTCCACAAGTGACTTAGTGCTGAGACACCTACGCTAGCTCCACAAGGGAATTAGTGTTGAGACACCTACGCTAGCTCCACAAGTGACTTACTGCTGAGACACCTACGCTAGCTCCACAAGTGACTTAGTGCTGAGACACCTACGCTAGCTCCACAAGGGAATTAGTGTTGAGACACCTACGCTAGCTCCACAAGTGACTTACTGCTGAGACACCTACGCTAGCTCCACAAATAACAAAATTTTAAAAAATTATGACACAAAAGTGAGAATACTCAGCAGTGTATGGGACAAGGCTGCCAGTGATGATTATGATAAAAATAAAGAAAGCACACTTACTTATACCCAGCTTTCAAGAAGGCTTGAGGTTGGATCCTTACAACTGTGTCTCCGACGTCACAAAGAAGTCTTGCGACGGTGTATTTACGAATTTCTGCTAGTTGCTCTGTAAATGCAAATAATGAAAAAGAAATCAATCATCGTCACGTGAAAAAACTGGACTATAAGAAAAAGATCTAGATCAATTATTGTATGTAAAGTATGGCAAGTCTATTAATAACTATTGACCCGAACCGTTCCAATAAATTATATAATTTATATTGTGACCTTAAACAATGTAGGCATAACATAATCAAGTGCACTTACCAAAGGTGAATGCATTAGGTCGGTCTGGTCTCTCATACCAATGTCTATCAGAAACTGTGTTACGTTTGAGCTGCTCTATAACCAAGCAGTAGAACGTTGGAGGTACGAAACCTCCTGGTATCGATTTTTCTACCCAGATACCAGCCATCAGATCAATGTCTTCTACTTTCTCGTACACTTCTCTTAGAATTTCTATCCTCTGAAATGTAAAAATACTTACTGTTAACATCTAAGCTGAAATATGTTTATTTCATTTCACAGTACAGTAACAACTCTATTGAAAGACCCATCACCAAGCCCAAAGTCTCAAAACCATATACCCTTCCTTCTCATTATTATAATAATAATAGTTTTAATAATTACCTCAGGATCAATAATGCCATGCAGATCTTCGAAACTACGAATAGGCTTGCCGAAGCAGAACTCCCTGTATTTAATATATGGTGGGAATCCGAAGTACCGGTTCTTGGCCAAATCATTCGTCATCAAGTCTGACACATACTGATGAGGACCCAGACCGATCTCTGTGATCTGAAATAAAACACAGTAGAACAATACAATTTAAGAATATACCTCATATTTACGCTTTTAAGGATACTGAACGAGACACAATAGAAGTTTTATTGTTATGATATCCGTGGCCATTTGGTGTCTTTGAAAGCATTAAATTAATCAATAATACAATATTAAATGTTTCAGCAATGTTGCAAAGGATGTGTTGTGTGACCAGAATAGATAGTAGCAGCAGTGACAAAAAGGCTGAATGGCAACAATCTGTCATGGCATGGAAATGAAACACATTTTACAGGAAGGTTGGAAAACCATGTTACGGGAAAATATTTTAAAGAATGTAGAATGGTTATAGGAAACAAGACAGGTCTACGAAAAGATGGAGATAGACTATATGAAAGACGATAAAAGAAAGGAATTAATACTGGCTGATAGATTGAACGAAAATGGTAATAGTGATATTAAATGCAAGATAAAATTCAACTAAAAATAAGTTCAGGGAGTTGAAAGATTTAGATTTAAACAATGTTGAGATAATCGCATTCAATCCGAAACTTTTGTGTGACTTACATCAGGATCAGCGATATAGTCTTCTCTAGCGCTTCCTTGCCTAAAGCTGCCTTGAGTCAAGTAATCCATGTTGTCATCAACACCGAAGTATCCGGTTCTCAATGTAAGGTTTACTATGGGAACTTGTTTTAGGTAGTAGCCATCTTTGTCATACAATCTGATAAGTTCGTAAAAAATATATTTGTAATTAGTTAAACAAAAACTTAAACAAAACTATATTCTCATCACCATCAAGAGTATATTTTATAGTGTCAATCGTGGTTGATTATAACAAATTATAGTAACTATAATTTATTATAATCAACCCAGATTGACATATTCACACACTCAATAAATTTTAAAAAGTAAATAACTGTTATTTACTTCTTTAAATTCATTGAGTATTTATAATCATCAACTGCTTGTTCGTTGTTGTTATTATTGTATAAATTGTAAAATAAGATTTGAATTTAAAAAAAAATAATAGTTATGTAATCAAAAACATTTCGAGATTTTACACAAATCCTTACTTCAAAGGACCATCTTTAATAGTATGGACCCATCGTAAAACGAAGGGATATTCCAGAGATACTTGAGGATACACATGTGGATTATAATCATCTTTGAATCCCCCTGTTGGTGTGATCACTCCATCTTTCACCATATTATCGTATCCTGTCAAATGAAAAATAAAACCGTTTTATAACTACAAGAATTTAAAAAAAAAATCAATAATAAAATTAACTAAACAATAATGATTCCCTTTCCAAGTGGAGATACTTGTCCGACAAACTTCGGCTAGTCTGTAACTTCTCGCTGATTAGCTTATATTTCTATAGCATAACTATCTCCATAGATAAAAAATATCTGAATAAAATACTCACCCATGTATAACGGCAGCAATTCATAGTAGTAAAGTTGCAGTGACATAGCTATGTTAATATCTCTTGATACATTGAATAGCTTGTCGTCATCCCAGCATGGGTTGATAGCAGCTAGTTCTTTAGCAATAAAGTTGTGATTCCTCCAAAACCATACCACCATGAGGTTGATGCCTGCTAGAGTGTTGCCACCATCTTCAGCTACAAATATACGCAGATCGTTATTTTTGTAATTATTTCTGTCTAATTTTAGTTATAATGCATGTGTAAATAATTTAATGAAAGATAACGGTCTGCCAATGTCAAAACCTACTAGGAATCTACTACGCTTTAGAATGGGCAACTAGCTTCATCTTTCTGATTGACCGACTCCTTGACAGTAAAAAGTGCCTATTTAACTGAAATAAATACTTTGGAATTAAAAAAAAAAAGTTTTTTTATACTTCACAAATATCGTATAAACCCAGATTATGTATCGGTTCAGATACAAGGGCTTTTTAATTGTTCCTGTAATTACGACATACGAAAAGTAAACAGTATCATTTCAGATCTAAGTCATTATTTCTTGAAACGACCTTGTTGGTAAACAGGAATTAACTACGTGCATAATAATAAATAACCGTAAAATATAAAATAAAAAAAACGTAAAATATTAAATACTCACGCATCGCATGGCACCGTGTCTCCTGAGGTTTCTGATTCAAGAAACAGACGTTGACAGTGGTGTTAGTACTGGGTGGCCATATCCTGCCTTTGTCATCTAATTCCGTCTTCACCATACCTCCTTGGAATGTTTTCCCTCTTTGATTCAAAGATGCCATTTCATTGCCGTATATCACAGATAGGTCCAACAGCGGTGTTGATGATACGATCTGAAATTAACATGATTTATTAATTATTTAAATTTAGTTATCTTAAAAGTATGGTTGGATCAATAAAATTATAAATAAATAAATAAAATAAATAAATCTTTATTTTCAGACCAGAGAGATCCATAAATATGATGCGAGCAACAATTTGGCACTTATTCACTAAAAACACACTATAACTAACAACCTTATTGGGAGCTTTAAGTTTGAGCCGTTTGGGGTTGACACACTAGGGTCTTTGGGGTCCCAGTGCTTATCGAGTTTTTAGGGATATCGCCAAGCGGTTGGTCGACTCTACACGGGACCAGAGGACTGGCCTATTTTTAACCAAAAGAAGCCTTTTGGTCACTTTTCCCATTGATAGCGACGTGGACGAATTGTTTTATGCCTTATGAGCTCTTCCCCTTTTTATTTTTTATTATATACTTGTACATAATTTATAAATATATTAGTGTTAGCTTAGTATATTGTAATTAAGATTTGCCTATTAAATAAATATTACAACTAAACTTATCAATAAATCAGCTGACCTATTTGAATGACGGTCTGTGAGCCGCCATCCAGTGAGATATGAGTTGGCCATCCACCCTGCTGGCTACAGCAGCCACGAGGGTGTTGGGGCTGTCGCGCAGCCGACGCGACGCATCAGTGATGCGAAAAAAAAAGCATGTAGTACATACAATCTTATGGAAGTATGTTCTTAAAATTCTTTAGAAAACCCTTGGGAATCAGAAGGAAGAAGAATCTTGGGATTGGGTTGGTATCAGAATGACTGGATCGCAAGCGTCGCTCTTAGTCCAAATCTCAAAATGTCTAAATCTTAAAATACCTAAGTCGCAAAAAGACTACATCGCTATTAGTCTACATCTGATAATGTCTAAATCTCAAAATATCTAACTCGCAAAATGGTTGTTCCACAGGGACCACCTAAGAGAACACAGGGTCGCAGAGAACCTTAAATTTGATTTTTTTTTAAATCCTATAAATGTTAATATTTGTTTAAACATGTGTGTTGTGTGTGTTCTGTATGCCATTTTCACACAGCATATTAAAAATATATTTAAAATAGGCCTTTGCCCAGCAGTGGGACACAATGTAGGCTAACAAAAAAAAAAAAAACAAAAAAAAAAAAATTTATCAAATATTAAACATTACGATTTTCATGAGGTCCCTGGGTTCGATTCCCGAGTTGGCAAAGTATTATTGGGTTTTTCCATCTGGAATTGCTCAGTAGCAACCTGGAGTCTGGTTTTGTTGATTGATTGGTTAATGGCAATAGGCGAACCCCCTATTACATGGGACTTAAGGCCGAACTATACGCCAATGACCTTGAGTGGTTAGCTTGCGCGTTCTGTGCTGAGCTCACGCAACGCGTCGTACGTCCAGCCAGTGATAGGACTCGCCCATCAAGGAGCGCTGTCCAAATTAGACGCATTATTAATTTATTATACATAAAACAAAAGGCATTTTAATAAAACACGTATACTAAAAGATAAATAATTAAATTACCTTTAAAATGGTGAAGGTTTCATAAAAATACGCCTGACAGTTTTTGCGTGATTCTCAGCTTTTTTATCCGCGTTAGACATAACTTTACAAATTAATTACACTATTTAATATAAACATAATCTAAAATAATCACATATTAAGTTATTAAGAAAATGCTATAGTTTAACATATATTTTTTCCAAATCATTAACACTACTCGTTTAGACGTGATCTTCAGTTTAAAATCATCAAAAGTCAGATAGCGTCGCCTTAAACGTAACTCGCGAAATGTGGGTGTAGGTACTCCTACTATACAGGGTGGAATTTTGTAATGCCACCTGGAGGGAAAGTACTCATAATACTGTAGATAGAAAATTTTACTCAAAGGAATCATTCCTTTATTTTTAAATAGAAAGCAAACTGCATTCAAAGATTTTCGAAAATTCTCTTCTCCCACATCGAACCGGATAAACATCTGAAAAAATTATACCCTGTACTTTTATTGCATCGATCGTTAGGGTCAATTATAAGGATGAAATCTCTCTAACAAACATGATAAATTAAATGAAAGATAACCAGGAAATCTGAAGTTACAAATTCAATGAGTCAAGTTAAAGCTCTTTAACTAACATCCATCTTTAGTAATGCAGACTCCTTTGCGCCATACTCGTAGCTGCGTGTATGAAGTAATTTAAATATGGAATGTTAGATTAAAATTTGAAAATTAGATTGTCATAGTTGTTATTCACATTTGATTGTTTTTATAACTCATTTCACATTTTGTCTCACGGTGAAAATGGCTTATCAAGAACAGTTTCATTTAATGGAAGCTTATTTTTTAAATAACAAAAACGTGAATCTAGCTCTGCGGTGGTATGGAGAGAGCTATCAAGACCCACAGGCACCAACTCGGTTCGTATTGAAAAGAATGGTAGAAAATTTAAAGAATACGGGTGGTTTCAAGAAGACACGGCAAACTATTCAGCAAAAATATTTCGATTTTGAACTAGATGTTTTAACATACTTTGAATCATTTCCGAAGGCTTCAAGTAGAGATGCTGCCGATGAATTAGGAACAACCCACACTCGCGTACTTAAAGTGCTGAAAAAGTATAAGTATAAATGCTATCGTGAAGTTCGGTTGGTGCAAAAATTGCATATTGGGGATCGTGAGAGACGATTACAATTTTGTGAAAACATGCTTGGAGAAATTGACCGAAACCCTAATTTTTTGAGTAACATTGTATGGTCTGACGAAACCAACTTCAGCAATAATGGCATGTACAATCGCCGCAATAACCATTATTGGTCTCGAGTGAATCCTGTTCGTGTTCATGAAACTAACAATCAAGTAAGATTTTCTTTCAACGTTTGGTGCGGAATTATGAGAAATAATGTAGTGTTAGTCCACGTGTACGAAGGTCATTTAAACACTGTCAAGTATATTGAAATACTGGATCTCTTATGAAACGAGTTAAATGGTTTCCCCGAGGAAGAGCGAAACCAAATAATTCTACAGCAAGATGGTGCTCCAGCACATAACAGCAGAATCACTACTGCCTACATTAATAACCATTTTAATACCTAGATTGGTACAAACGGCACAATCAGATGGCCTGCGAGATCGCCAGATCTCACCCCATTAGATTTTTTTTTGTGGGGATATGTAAAAAATCAAATTTACATGAAATCTTATGCGAATGACAACGAGTTGAGAGTTGAAGTTCAGAATACGATTTATAATATTCACCACAACACTTTATTAAAGGTTACTAGAAATGAATTCGTTAAAAGAATAAATTTGTGTATCCAAGAGAATGGAGCCCCTTTCGAGCAACTAATTAGTTAGTTTACCATTTTTTGTAAATAATTAAATGAATTTAACATTTCCTGGTTTTCCTTTCATTTAATTTATCATGTTTGTTAGAGAGATTTCATCCTTATAATTGACCCTAACGATCGATGCAATAAAAGTACAGGGTATAATTTTTTCAGATTTTAGCCGGTTCGATTCCCGGGTGTGGGAGAAGAGAATTTTCGAAAATCTTTGAATGCAGTTTGCTTTCTATTCAAAAATAAAGGAATGTTTCCTTTGAGTAAAATTTTCTATCTGCAGTATTAAGAGTACTTTCCCTCCAGGTGGCATTACAAAATTCCACCCTGTATACACACATGTAGGTACCAACAAAATTTTAGTATCTCTAATAGTTATTTATGCAACTGACGTATAATAAGGGGTATTAAAACACGAATGTGGGTTTAATAGTATCACATGAGTGTTTTAATACCTAATTATGTACAGTTGCATACAAGACTTTATATACATCCATGTTATGAATCCTCTATAAAAGGTTCTGAAAAAGTTTTTTGCAATACTAATTCGTATCGAACATGGCGGCCGGCGTCATAGTATACGACGTGAATTCGAGTAAGTTCTTTTTTTAAATTACGGCACTGTGGTAGTGAAACGCGCGTGTATTACAATGTTCTTTTTTTGAAAACGAGTTGAATTATGAAATTCAGTCCAACATTATAACACCCGTTTGGATGATATAATGGTTACTATGACACTGGCTGCTTTAATGTTGGCAATAAGCTAACTGTTTCAGAAACTTTTATAGAGGATTTATAGCATGGGTGTAGATAAAAATATGTATTCTTAGTAACAGTCTAAATTAGCATAATTAATTAAATTTCAGACACGTCTTGTCCAAAAAGAACAGCATGTAATATTAATTATGTGTTTACGTAACAAAAACGTTATAATCGTGGGTAAGTTATTCCTAGCTCATAATCTTATTCATTTACGTCACAATACATTACACACGTCATAGTTAGAACAGAAAGTAACGAAGCGCCAACTAATATAACTGATTAAATTCAACCAAAACCAAAAACCTAAAGCAAAATATCAGCTTTGGTAAAATCAAGTCTAACAAAAGATATAAATAAGTTATAATTTAATTAATTTAGTCTGTGCTAAATAAATGTGTTTTCTTTCTTTCTTTAGTAGTTCTGCGAACAGTAAACCTCACGAGCACAAACATTTTTGCAACAATTCTCTAGTTTTGTGATGAGAAGGTGGTCCGAGATGTTCCATCAATTCCCACCTAGTAGATAAAGGGCCAATTCCACTGGTAGAAATCTAATAAAAAAGCAATTTACTTCATTTTGAGGAGCTATTCTGCTCATCACGCTGAAGATCCTCATAAGATTTTCACCAAATTTTTATGGAACTAACTTAAAGTTACCTTTCAAATAAAAAAAAACATCAAAATCAGATCCAATCAAAAATCCCCGACGACAAAATTAAAATTCTATAAATTTGTAAAATCTGAACACCAAGTTTTGTCCAGATCGGTTGTAAAAAACGACATGTAGAGGAGTAGCAACAAACTGACAGAGGAAAGCAAATTTTGCCGGACCTGAAGCAGAGACGCTTCGCTCGCTCGGTCAATATGAGACTAGCAATATCTCTACTAGAAAAATAAGAAAAAAAAACAAAGAATTTAAACAAGAGTGAAATAAGAAAGACGAGAAGCAAAGGAAGAAAAACGAGAAAGAGAAAGAAAGAAAGAAATGAACAGTACTTACTCTTTCAGGAGCAGTATCATTCTTGATGCATCCAATGGTCTGAAAGGTTTCGGGTCTGGTCATGTTAACGCAACGGACGCCAGAGAAGCGATGCACCGGGTCATCATCAGGTATCTTGTTGGGAACGCACATGTAATCCGTCTTGCCTCTCTCGGCGCAGCAGTATGGCCGCCAAGCTATGTAGTTTACTGAAAGGGTAATGTTGAGTCAATTTCCGTGTGTTTCAGTTGAAGGTAACGTTAAAAATTAATCTGGAGCAACATGTCACTATAAATTTTAATTTCGCATACTTATTTATATCTTCTCGGAACAAAAAGTTTTTTGCAGAATTCAGTTCATTTCTTAGGTTTTTAGGGTTCCGTGCTGTAACAAATCTACTTGCCTGGAGAAATAAAAGAGGCTTAAGAATTAGATTTGAAAACATATTAACAAACTAAAAAACTAACATAACTACTAACTACTAACATGTACTGTATTCATAAAGTTTAAAAGTACGAATTACGTTAGCTAGAAAGTACACTATGACGAATTACTCAATTGAGAATGTTCATAATCGCGATGTACGGAACTTCGAAAGTTTGCTATAACGAATTACTTAATTGAGAATTTTCATCATCGCGATGTACGGAACTTCGAAAGCTTGCTATAACGAATTAGGTACTTCATTGAGAATTTTCATCATCGCGATGCCGATGTACGGAACTTTGAAATCTTACTATGACGAATTACTAAATTGCGAATGTTCATCATTGAGATTCTGATATAGTACCTATTTCGCTTTTATGTGTACAGATGTGAGGACAAAACTTAATTAAAATTTGATAGAGGTTAAGTTCATCATTACAGCCGAAAGACTTCCACTGCTGGACACAGGACCCAACACTTTTCTCTAAACAAAGTATAAACGTAATATAATTTGAGTACTTATACCTAATTAGAAAATATTATAAACAAATTACATAAGTATTACCTAGTTACATATAAAGAAAAATAAAGGTTTTACGTTTTTTTTTTCGTAACGTAACGAAAGCGCCGGAAAGGGACGCCCTAGGAAGACATATAGTGACCTTATTGGTGATGTTCTGTAAAGGTCAGGTGCGTAGGACTCGCAACCGGCGTCCGTGTGTGACCAGATTTATGAACGTAAAGGAGGCAAAAGGAGTATAAGTAGAGTAGGAGTAAGGATCGTAGCAGCTGGCGTTCTGTAGTTTGTCTCTCACGACTTCTTCATTGGGGGCCTTGAGAAGAAGGCGTGAGTTTATGTTTATGTGTAATAGGGAATTATAGATATTTTTTAATTTTTAATTTATTTCACTTCTGATTCATAACAATATTGTAATAGACTTAAGCCGCACGGTAGGTTCGTTGCGGAATACTTCGAGATACCCTCCAGGTTTTATCACTACATATTATGAAACAAAGTCGCTCCGCTGTCTGTCTGTCCCTATGTATGCTTAGATCTTTAAAACCACGCAACGGATTTTGATGCGGTTTTATTTAATAGATAGAGTAATTCAACAGAAAGATTTATATGTATAATACATGCATAATATAATAGAGAAACACTGATAATTTTAGAGGATTCTAATGTGATGTCGTAAATAAACACATTTTTTTGCGCTTACATTGCAAACGCTGGCTGAACCCTACGAGATAGATCAAAATAATGTACTACTGTATTGTACACCTTAAAAAGGTCTGCAAAAAAGTCCGCGATGGTATATGTCTATCTCTCAGGGATAACCCACAATAACCATTTTTTATCCTTTACTTTTTACGAGAAATAATGGCTTAATTACGAAGCGATTTTAAGCAATACAGCATTAATCCTTATCCAATTAAGTGCCTTAAATACATTGTGCATTTATTATAGATCAATATGGCCCTTTACAGCATGTAATTTAAATGAATATTTTCGAAGATATTACAGATTTAAAACTTTTTACAAAAAAAAAACAACCGACTTCCAAAAAAACACTACAAAGTGAAAAATAACTTTAATTGCGGAAGTCGGTGTATTTGCTTTTTTAATTATTTTCGTTTTTTTTGCCACCGACTTCCGAAATTAAAGTTATTTTTCACTTTGTAGTGTTTTTTTGGAAGTCGGTTGTTTTTTTTTTTGTAAAAAGTTTTTATTTTTCACTTTTTAGTGGTACCTATCCCACACAAATCTGAATACCACTCTGCAAAATAAATTAGAGCATCATCCACATGGACTAAATGGGAAAAATACGTATTAAATGATTGAATCTTACTCAAAAGCCGAGCATCAGAACTTGAAGGTATTTTTATGAGACAGTCTCAGGAGTATACCATTTCAAATAAAAACTTTGCAAAAAGGCAAATACGTCGCGATAGAGTAGTGTCAGAAGTTTGGTAGGCGTAGTTTTAGTTGACAGAGATAACGAGTAGGTCTACGAAATCTGCCTTCTGACAATCAAGGCCAAATATAACATACAACTCAAGTAGCGCAATTCGAAGCGGCATATAGTTACCATTAAATCATTTATAGCCAGAGTGCACCTCATGACAATTCCAATAAGCCCAAACACGGCTAGGAATTAGGATACAATTGTTTTATTACTGAGTTCCGATGCCTACCTTCCGGCTTCTTCATCAGATCGGTTTGATGGTATCATTTTCATCAGAACCATTTCGTCATAGTCGCTTAACCATTTTAATCGAGATATCTTATCGCCACTCGTGAAATAGATACGTATCGTCGTTGAGGAGTTCCCGTGGCCATCTGTGGTCTTCTTCATCAGTTCCACTTCACTAGATGATACTTTCATGATGAATGCAAACGGTTGATTTGTTGATGAAAATACCAAAATCGCTATATGTATACTTACCTATAATATTTGAGGAGTTCCCTCGATTCCTCATGGATCCCATAATCAGAATTGGATTTTGATAAAAATGGGACCAATCTGGAAGTATACCCTTTGAAATAAAAAAAGAATTTTCCGTATCAGTTCATAAATGACGGAGTAATGAGGTAAAAAACATACAAAAAAATACAACCGAATTGATAACCTCCTCCTTTTTTAGAAGTCGGTTAAAAATGAAGGGACATAGCGGGCGGCGGTACATAAATAGCGCGTCGAAGGCCGCGCTTTGGCCTATAGCACTTTATGATTAGCAGAGATCACACGCGTTTATCGGAGCTCTCTAGCGAGGAAAATAACAATTATCCATACTGATTTATAAATTCAAAAGTAACTCTGTCTGTCTGTCTGTACCACCTGTCTGTGTCTACCTTTTCACGCCTAAACCACCGAACAGATTTTGATAAAATTTGGCAAGGCTTTAGGGTGGTATCCTAGCATAAGTCCTTCTTATGCTGCTTTTTGGCTCAAAAATAACCCTAGAGGTTGAAAGTTTGTATGGGAAACCCAGCATTTCTTAAGTTAGGGATATGAAAAATGAAATTTACGCTTTTGGTAGGAAATAAAGAAATTTGTGATCCAGCGTTTTTGGAAAATCATCCCCTAAGGGTGTAAAATACGGGTTATTTTAAAATCTACAAAACTGCACGGATATCGATACAATTTGGCAAGGCTACAGATGGCATCCTGGGAAAGGAC
This sequence comes from Cosmia trapezina, assembly GCA_905163495.3. NCBI lineage: Eukaryota > Metazoa > Arthropoda > Insecta > Lepidoptera > Noctuidae > Cosmia > Cosmia trapezina. The sequence goes on along the minus strand of LR991020.1, from coordinate 30,044,704 downwards.
ACAGCCTATTTTTTATCTTAAACAATTATCCTACAGGGGGTGATATGGGGGATGAAAGTTTGTAAGGGAAACCCAGCATTTCTTAAGTTAGGGCTATGAAAATTCAAATTTATGCTTTTGGTAGGAAATAAAGAAATATGTGGTTCAGCGTTTTTGAAAAATCATCCGTGGGCGTAAAATAGGTGATGATTTTAAAATTCACAAAACTGCACGGATATCGATAAAATTTGGCAAGACTAAGATGGCATCCTGGGGAATGACATAGCCTACTTTTTGTCTTAAAAAATAATCCTACAGGGGGTGAAAGTTTTATGAGAATCCCAGCATTTCTTAAGTTAGGGATATGAAAATTCAAATTTATAGGTTTGATTTAGGAAAATTTACCTCTTTTTAAGAGATTTATGGGATTGGGTAATTCGTATCTTGAAGTAACATTTAGTCTTAATATTTTTTTAATTCCCATGGGATAGGGAATAAAGAGGATTTATATTTTCGCTTTAAAGTTGCTTTCAAAGGCATGCATGTTGGTAATTTTCCGTTTACTATTGTTTGGTTTTATAATTTATTATCCTCCAGTAATCAGATATCAATTTGCGCGCTGCTCCTCGAGTACTATATAAGCAGTGCGAGAAGATAATTATTGTCTAGCCGACGTTCGCACGGGCGTAACAATATCGCGGCGATTTTTTTAGCGCACTGCATTTTCAACGCTCTGCTTAGCGCTGAGAGTTAAAAATCCAACAGTGTTTTCGTCGCGCTGCGATGCGCTCTCATGTTATTAGGTTAGGTAGGATTCTCGAAGATCGGCTCAAAACCGAAAGTTGAAAATCCAGAGCGCGATAAAATCCCACCGCGATATTTTTACGTCCGTGCGAACGTCGGCTAGACAATAATTATCTTCTCGCACTGCTTATATAGTACTCGAGGAGCAGCGCGCAGATTGATATCTGATTGCTGGAGGATAATAAATTATAAAGCCTTAGGGTACTTTTAATACCGGTAGTACGTTCCCGTGGGATATTTTACGACATCCAAGCGGGCGAAGCCGCGGGCAAAAGCTAGTTTATTATATTAAAATCGCGATCGCAAAATTTTCGAAATTTAGTAATTCGTCTTAGCAAGTTCCGTACATCGCTGCATCGCGATGATGAAAATTCTCAATGAAGTACCTAATTCGTTATAGCAAGCTTTCGAAGTTCTGTACATCGCGATGATGAAAATTCTCAATGAAGTACCTAATTCGTTATAGCAAGCTTTCGAAGTTTTGTACATCGCGATGATGAAAATTCTCAATTAAGTAATTCGCAATAGCAAACTTTCGAAGTTCCGTACATCGCGATTATGAACATTCTCAATTGAGTAATTCGTCATAGTGTAAGGTACACTAACTAGCTAGCTAACGTAATTCGTACTTTTAAACTTTATGAATACAGTACATCGATATTTTAAACTTCGAAGTTCAGTAATACAGTCCTAAAAACTTACCCGACTGCGGTCAAGCCCAAAAGAAGGGTTATTGAATTTATAACCATTATAAATAACGGAGCGACTCAAAATTCTATTCATCTTCCTAAAAATTCTGGACGTACGCCTAACCAAATCCATTTCAACAAACCTTAGCATCCTCTAAGTTTGTTAGTGTGATTTTATATTCGGTCAAATCAAATCTAATTCTTTAGCGTCTTTTATTTTTCTAGGCAAGTAGATTTGTTACAGTACCCAAAAGGGTAAAACGGGACTCTATTACTAAGACTCTGCTGTCCGTCCGTCTGTCTGTCCGTCTGTCACCTGCTGTCTGACAGGCTGTATCTCATGAACCGAGATAGACAGTTGAAATATTTACAGATGATGTATTTCTGTTGCCACTAAAACAACAAATACTAAAAAAACATAATAAAATAAATATTTAAGGGGGCTCCCATACAACAGACGTGATTTATTTGCCGTTATTATACGTAGATAATGTACGGAACCCTTCGTGCGCGAGTTCGACTCGCACTTGACCGGTTTTTTTTGCTCGTTTTTGCTCGATATTGATAACGGCAACAGGTACACGCTTGAAATATCCAAAGAATATTTAGTTACTTCACTTAAAAAAAAAACAAATATATAAAGGGGGCTCCCACACAACAAACGTGATTCTTTTGCCGTTTTTATAGATAATGGTAAGGAACCCTCCGTGCGCGAGTCTGACTCGCTTTTGGCCGGTTTTTTATTCACATAATAAACGTTGTCGTACATATTATGTACCTACAAAAAAACAAAGATAAAAGTCAAAGTTTGAAGAACATGTCCTTACTTTTACGACTTCCTTATTCCGTACTGCCTACCTAACCTACCCATGAAATCTGACTGCATAATTGGATTCATTTAAACTCATTGCAAATTTTCAAGGTTCACAGAAGTACACCTACTTTAGGTCCTACTTATAAAATATCATTTCAGTGGGTAAAATAAATACCTTGAATTTCATTAAGCAAAAAATCTGTTAATAATTGCCTATTACAAAATGCGAAAAAAAATAGAAAACATTGAAAAAAACCAGCAATTCATGAGTTCACATAAAAGTGTGTGTGTGAAACCCACAATTTTATATGTGTGTCTCTATTTTATAATTTTAGTCTTTTTTCTTTCAATTTTTTAAAAATTGTTTCTAATTTGGTATAAATTGTATTTTTATCAAAATTATTTTGCACAAATAAAAATCATATCAAATCAATTTTTATTTCAGGAATACACCTATATATATTATTTATGTATTTCTATGAATACACCCATTCATAGAAATACATAAATTATATTATCTATATAATATAATTTAATAATAATAATATAATTTTTGTTTCAGGAATACACCTATGTGTATTCCTGAAACAAAAATTGATTTGATTTGATTTTTATTTGTGCAAAATAATTTTGATTGGTTCCGCACCTCAAAAGGAAAAAAAACGGAACCCTTATAGGAACACTTCGCTGTCCGTCAGTGTGTCAGTCTGTCAAAACCATTTTTCTCAGGAAGGAGTGGAGGTATAAGTTGAAATTAATATCAAATGCGTAGGTCTACGGTCCCAGCAGCTCGTGACTCGACAGACAGCTCGATTTTCGTAGCTCCAAAAAATCAAGTTTCTAAGTCAACGCAATAATAATATACGGCCATTTCGCGACATTTATTGATCTCGCAAATAAATCCAAACCTATTGGATACTTCCCGTTAACCTAGAATCATAAGATTTGGCAAGAAGCAAGGTCTCGCAGCACTGGTATAGGAAAAAGTCCAAAAATTGATAATTTTTATTTTCTTCACATAAAAAATATTTTTTGCGATTACCAACTTACATTTGCAGTTGGAGAATTGACTGTGACGGATATCGATGTATGGGAGAGCATGTTTTTAACTATAATGATAAGTTTGTTTTGGGATAAAATCATCCCAACTACTGAACCCTTCATTGAGCGTGCTCCGACACGCACCTGACCATTTTTTTTTAGATGCTGTATCTAGCGTATCTACTAAAAAGCAAAAAGTCTGATAAAGCCATACCTGTATCGTGTAAAGAGACGACATCAGCAGACATGAAGACAAAGAAGTGTATGGCCAGCGAAGTGAATATCTGGCTGGGCACACGACCTACTGAGTAGAGACGGGTCCTGAGGTACCTCGCGAGGGGCATCTCATTGCCAGAAGCAGTTTTCTTCGGCTCAAAGTCTGTAGAAAAAATGTTTATTATTTCCTCTATATGATATATTTAACTAACGAGGAGAGTGATTCTCTGGAAATAGTACATTTTGATACAAGTGGAGAACGTTTGTTATTGCGTTCGAGGCGGAATTAAAACACCCGAGCCGTAGGCGAGGTTGTTTTTGAGCCGAGAACTGCAATAACAAATGTCCACGAGTATCAAACGACGTTTTTCAATACACTTTTGAAGAAATAAAATAAAAAACACATAAAATAACGGAAAATAATTTTGTCATGAATTAATAGGGAACTATGATTTAAATTTTCTTTTCTTTCTGCGCTTTGCTTTCGCCAGGTTGAAAGAGAAGCAAAGGTATAAAGCCGATAAACAGCCTAATATGAAAAATAGAAAATTCAAATATTTTTGAGTTTAGAACACAAATAAATGTTAATTTGTTCATAAACGTTTTTTTATTGTAATAATCATGGTTTTTGATAATATTCTATATAGAAACATTATTTAAATATTCAAAAAATATTAACGCCTTAAAGACGCATATCTCTTTGCCGAGATTAAAAAAAAACATTCACCTCCGAATAGAGAGTTGTGAATAGAGGCATTGAACCAATTTGGACTAAGTACAGATATAAGTTATCTGTGGCATTCCCGCACACGTGCGGGGAAATAAAAAATTGCACGTGTGCGACATACATTGCATTATGAACCTAATCGTAGTGCGATATGAACCACTTTTCGAGGAAGTGTATTGAAAATAATAATATGTAGAGATACATAGGAAAATCAAAAGTGTTAAAATCAATCACTGCACGAGGAACTTTAACCGACTCTTATATTGTTACGTTTACTACCCGTCCTTGCAGAATTGTGTGCAGGTCCTGTTCCTTTTTGTCAGTCCTTCTGTCTCCTATCATTTTTATTTATACTTTCTCTTTTCACTCGATTTGAAAATAGTTAATAAAGAATAACTGGACTCTCACTTACTTTTATCATACACCGGAGGCAATACCCTCGCAAAGGGAGTATGTGTGGCTCCCCTCGGAGGGTGACGGAGGTTGTTGCAGGAGCCATCAACTCTCCTGCCTTCGTGAGGATCACATGGTTCTACCTCATTCACACACCAGCTACAAAAAATGAGAACTAATATTATAGCTACGTAAAGTTAAAAAAAAAATTAAACACATAGGAACAGTCAGGAGTAAATAACAAAACTAGAGGTACAAAAATGTTACAATTTAATATTGAAAATGTTGTAGATGAGATGAGATAGATGAAGGTACTAATAATGCTACAAAAGGACAAAATTGAACGAATTCTCAAGGATTTAGGGCAAAAACATTTAACAGATAACTTTATCCGAGGAATAATTTTGAATCCGAGAATTAATTATTATGTAATGAAAAGTAATGAAATATGAAAGTAATACTCTCAAAATACGACAAGATATTTGAGAGAAACACTTGAATTAGTTCTGTCCTAAATATAAATCACTAACTTAATACAATTAAAAAAAAAAACTCACAAAGTGGTATTGGCCTTATCATGTCTCCTCACATCTTCCCTAGTAATCTCGGTCCCATAATACGAATCATAAAAAATTCCCGCCCTCACACTACACAACACTGAAACTAAATATATTAAAATCAGCATTTTACATGTCCGGTCTCATTGGAGTACAAAACAAAAATACAAAGAATAAACTCAAGCTAATTAAAATTAGTACTGCTGACTGGTTTGATTAACAGACTTCTTTTAACAATGTTGATATTCAAGTTAAGCCTTTACGCTTAGCAAGGACATTTGGAAGGGAGTTAACGGAAGCTAGGTAGGTACAGTTTATAAAACAGATAAGTATGCAGGTTACTTCTTAGTAACCCTGGGTGGGTATCAGTAAATATTCATAGATTTGACAAATTGTAAATCACAATTTTATTGGAACTAGTTATGAGCATAATATTAGTGAAGTGGTAGTGTAGCTATAGGCCCTTTATACACGGCACGGTTTCTTTACGGTACGGCATATAAACCGCGCCCTAAAAAAGAAAAAGCTTGTTGGTTGGTTGGTTGTTGGTGGAAAAGGTTGGTTGAAGGCTGTACAAAGTGTGAAGTACCTCGTAAAAAGGAATATCGCGATAAGACCCGTTCTCGATAATATTTTAAAAAGAAAAATTAAAAATTTAAAAAACCCCCAACGCAAAAAAGAAAAGGGAACATTTAAAAAGTCAAAAATAATACCTATCGTTGAGCCATCAAATTCGATTGAGTAATACCTATATATATTTTAATTACAGAAATTGATGGATGGCACGATAAGGTTTGCTCATTGAAATGGCGCTATAATGTCCCGGCGGGGTACCGCATATGTACATAGTCAATCAAGTGAAGGGTCTGACTTACTTATGCGGTACCCCGCCGTGACATTATAGCGCCATTTCAATGAGCAAACCTTATCGTGCCATCCATCAATTTCTGTAATTAAAATATATATAGGTATTACTCAATCGAATTTGATGGCTCAACGATAGGTATTATTTTTGACTTTTTAAATGTTCCCTTTTCTTTTTTGCGTTGGGGGTTTTTAAATTTTTAATTTAATTTTTATTTTAAACTTTTTAAACAATTTAACAATATAGAAATGCATTTTTATTACTGCAGAATGTTAAGTTTCTCTGCACATAACATTAACTTATAATGATGCCACCATCGTACTGCAAATAGAATTAAATACTGATAAAAAAACGAATACAAACACTACTATCTGCTATATTATTTTACCAAGAGTATTCTAGTGTGCCGGATATCCTGGCTGCAGCATCAGCTCATCGTGTTGCCACCATTGCATTGTATGTAGAATAAAATACTGATGAAAACGAATTCAAACATGACATATCTGCTATTACTTTTTCAAGAGTGTTTTAGTGTGCTGGACATCCTGGCTGCAGCATCAGCTTATCCTGTTGCCACCATTGCATTGTATATAGAATCAAATACTGATGTAAATGAATCCAAACACGACATTTCTGCTATTATTTTTTCAAGAGTGTATCCAGCACACTAGTGCTGGATATCCTGGCTGCAGCATCAGACCAAGAATTCCATAATCTTGCATAGATAGATAGCATACACGGATGTTTCAAATTTTAGGCCACACTAAGGTTTGAAAGTAAAGTAAATACCCATTACGCGTCTAAGATCCCTACCGCAGCTAACAAAAGAGCGGATAACTTTGAAACGGCTGAACCGATTTTTATAAAACATGTCTAAGAACCATCGCTGGAAAACCTGCTTTCAAATAAAAAAAACCGCATCCAAATCAGTCCATCCGTTTAAGCGTTACGATGCCACAGACAGACACACAGACACACACACACACACACACACACATAGCGGTCAAACTTATAACACCCCTCTTTTTACGTCGGGGGTTAAAAAGGTGTATCTCAACAAGCTTCCATAGTGATCCATACAATAATGAAGACCGTGCCTGCACACGGCGAATAAACTGTAGTTTTTCACGGCAAAAAAAATCGTGTGTGTACAAAGGGCCTTTTTTTTTTTTTTTTGAGGGTGGGTAATCATCAAATAACTTCTCCCGCTCTGGGTGGAGCGGAAGGTCGTGTCAGACTTTTACTGACTAAAACCCACCCGTGTTCCTTCAGTTGCCTATGCCAGGGCCGCGGTATCTTCTTCAAACAACCCGCGACCCCAGCGGCGTCGGCCCTATTGGACCCCATCACTTGCTGACATCTCTTTGAGGCGCGCGTGGAACACAACGCGCCGTCTACTCGGGCCTGCAGTGCGATTCTGTAACTATCTCAAAGTGAAAACTTAGGTGAAGTGAGCGTGGAGTGAGCTGTCAATAGTGTCAATTCGTAGCAAAAACCAACTCACTTCACCTAAGTTTTCACGGTGAGATTTTTACAGAATCGACCGGCTGGACCTTACCGGACGGCGAGCTACCCGCTGCTCACCGTCCGCAGGCGTACAAAGGACCTTAAGACGATTATCTTGCCCATACATCAAACTGTTTTCGTAACTGTAGGCACATCAGGTTATACCAAACTGTCAAATTTCTCCAAATGATTTTAATCCTTAAAATGTTGACGGTTAAGTTCAAAATCGAATGTGAAAATTTGACAGTTTGTAGTAACTTGACCTGCTGCTGTGTGTACATGATTCATACATTGAAATGTGGAAGGGCCTCGCTTCAGTTGGTACTATTATTGTATTTTATACGTAGCTATATTAAGTTTTTCTTGTGGATTCTCGTTGCTACCCTTTGCTTTGAAAGGCGGAAGGGTTTCTTGGTCTCGTACTGCTACTACTTCAAGTCATGCGGTGGTCGTCCTCAGGAAGAATCTTCGGTGGAACGAATGATGAAACTACTTCTATTTGCCTTAACTAGTTATCTAAGAGTAATGTATCATACATCATGGCACGCGCGCATTCCATAGATGAGCACCTTTCCATTGACTTGCACAAATTACTTATAGGGGAACGCGGCAGTTCACAATCAGCGTTCATAGTCAGCGGTACTCAATAACGGTCATCACACATTAGTTACAGTACCCGGCGATAAATATTGCACATCGACCTTTGGAAAGAGACAATCGGCTAATTTCGGCTTCGTAGAGAGTTTTCTCTGTCGCACACTACCTATGTGACGTTTTGTCAGTCGTTGTTCAAAATATATATTTAGAGTTGTTAACACCCCCACAAAATAATTTAAAGTTGTACTATGGCATCTTTAGGAAAAAGAGGGAAACCTTTACGAGGTCAGTCACGCGAAATTATCTACAATGTTTATAAATATTTTGTAACCGAAGCTGACAGATTTTAAAAAAATGAATATGAAAATGTAAGTTGTTATTTTAAGAAGGTTCAAGAGCAAGTTGCAAATGCCACTGGAATTTCAAGAAGAACTTTGAACAATATACTAAACGAAGTCAGTACTGAAACACATTCTACTGAAATTAAGTTCAGCACTCCAAAAAAAGGGAGACCAAAAAAACAATTTCGTTTATACAAAATAATTAAATACGTAAACATAATGTGAACATGTTTTTTTTATTTTATTTTACCCCAACCTAAAGCCATCACTTATAGAAAAATTGGTGTATTTTAAACAAAGAATAAAAAGAATTATCAAAAGAAGCAAATCATAATTGTTTTAATAGCTCCTAATAGATACCGGACTGTTTGTATTTCGTGCGACAGAGATAACGCTCTACGAAGCCGAAATTAGCCGATTGTCTCTTTCCAAAGGTCGATGTGCAATATTTATCGCCGGGGACTGTACGTGGTAGTTGTAAACCATCATCTTTGGCTATCCGTGACTTATAGTTTCAAACTGATGTCAGTTTGAAACCAAGGTATGTGTGACCTATTCAGCAGCGCATACAAGTTAGGTGCCGGAAAGTTTCTCAAACTCAACACAGTACTTTGTTAGTGGATGAATGAATTATACCATGGATGGCGCCTGGGTAAAAAAAGAAATTATATTTAGTGCGTCAGTCAGTTAATAAAAAAATACTTAGATAAAGGCTCTTACAGACAGAGGCGATATCGCGAGCGATATTGCGATATTATCGCGTCGCAACACCGCTACGCGACACGTCGCGACGCGATATCGCCTCTGTCTGTAAAAGCCTTAAAACGCATCAAAGTCTGTTGCGTCACAACTATTACAAACTACTTATCAAATCTAGCGAGGAGTGACGTCGTGCCACGGTATAACTCAATGTATCGCCGTAATCTTTTGATTCAAGTAAAAAAGGAAAAATACGTGTCCAATATTTTTCAGCAATCTACATGACGGGCAAACAAAATGTTTCGTCATCGTCCCTATTGAATTTGACTGCGGCTGCATACGTAACATAATCAGCCTATAACGTTCCCACTGCTGGGACACAGGCCTCCTCTCGGTGAGAGGGAGTGGGCCGTAATCCACCACGCGGGCCCAGTGCGGGTTGGTAGATGTCACATGCCCTCGAATTGTTGGTTCTAGGATATAGAACCCGCCGCATGCGGCCGCATAGTGTGAGCCGATTATATAATATATCCAACTTAGTGTTGCTAATTATTTAGAGTTGCTAATTATTTTGTGAAAACAATTAGATATTTTTACCATGTATTTGCTGTCATCCTGTACAACTTGTTCAGCCGGTGTAACTTGACTGTATAATTTACGATGTGGAGTACTTATGTGAAATAATGTATTTTACAGTAACCGGAATAATTAATTAATTAATGCTGTTTACTGGTAATCGTATGGAAACGTTGATTCAGACGGTTTTTGTATGCATTTGCTTCAAATTACCTGCAAACAGAGCAATAAAACGCTGGTATTCAAAAATACTTCAAATTAGATCATGAAACTTTTCATACTAACTGAACTAAGCAGTTCTTTGTTTTTTTTTCAAACTAAAATTGTTTTCACCGTAAAAATAAATTACCTATAGCGGCGCCCAGCACCGTAGTCTCGCTCTCACTCAGTCCGCGAGCAGTATCGTGCGAGCGAGTTAAAAAGCTGGGCGTAGTATGGGCTCTTAATCCGTTGAAAGAAAGAAAGAAATAAAGAAAACACATTTATTTAGCACAGACTAAATCGAGACTAATCGTGACTAATCGTTGCGTGTGCGCAGATACTTGACCTTGATAAGAACTAGCGATGCTGAAAATAACAACAATGTTGCTTCAGCTAGAATTGTAATCATATCGATTTAGCACCGACAAAAGATAAACTTACGGTTGTAATCATATCGATTTAGCACCGACAAAAGATAAACTTACGGTTGTAATCATATCGATTTAGCACCGACAAAAGATAAACTTACGGTTGTAATCATATCGATTTAGCACCGACAAAAGATAAACTTACGGTTTCTGGAGTCAGGCTTTTTTTCCACCACCACGTCAACGAGACGTCAACCAGAACAAGATGGCGGCGTTGAAGTAGCGATACATACATTTACTAAGGCCGCGTGTCCCCAGCATTCAATGATTTATAAATAAAATATACCAATATTCCTATTTAATTACTTATGCAAAACTAACGGAACTTCAGTGCGTGACTAGGATCCGATTTCATAGCCTTTCTAAGCAAGGTCCACCAGAATGCAGGAGGAAGGTCAGACGGATGTAAAATATAACATTAGCGCAATTATATTATTACTATAGTTACCTACTCGTTGATCCTTCACCTTCACCGGATTCCTGAAGTACACACGGCTACATATCAAGCTATACATTTCCAGTATAAGCTGATCTCGCATTGTAAAGGATTTCGGTACAATGAGAGGGTTAGCTTATACTGGAAAAGTATAGTTTGATAAGTAGCCGTGTGTAGCTACCAGCACCAATGCGCGATGTAAATGTAACTTAAATTACTAGTTATTAGCATTTTGGCAAAAAAATTCAATTACATACATTTTTTCCACACTAATATTATAAAGGCGAAAGTTTGTGGGGGTGTGTGTTTGTGTGTGTGTGTAAGTGTATGTTTGTTACTTATTCACGCTCAAAAGGCTGGACCGAATTGAATTAAATTTGGTATGTAGATAGCTTATACCCTGGATTAACACATAGGCTACTTTTTATCCCGGTCTACGCGGGTGAAACCGCGGGGCGCAGCTAGTTACCCATAAATGAAAAAGACTTGGGGCCTTTTTCCGAATAGCCACTACTTACTGAATAAATTCAAAAATGGAACAGAATTTGTATGAAATTATCTGCCAAGTATAAAAAACAGGTGAAACAGGCCCTTAAAACTATAAACATTATTTGCGTTTAACACTGCGCGTTGTTGCTATTATAGGTCCACTTATTTCACCAATTTTGTTTTACACGAGATATTATGGTAGTTTTGCTATACATCTTGTTTATAACTCACATCGGTATCACAGTGGTTTTGACTTAGTGGCATAATCCCTATTACATAGCAACAAACATAACTGGCGACTTGCGAGAGTTCCTACTGTAGGCACAGCTCTGCCTAACCCTTCGAGGACACAAGCGTGCTGTTATGTTTATGTTACTACCTACGCAGTGACTTTTTAAAAGAAAAGTGGACACGAAGGGTTCTGTACCAACCTACAATATTTTACACTAGGTACATATTTTGAATAGCGGCTACAGTACACACTCTGTGGAAATTTCGAGTGTCTGCCTATTACGGTGCAAAAGATACAGCCCTCTGATAGACGAACGGACAGCGAACCTTCCTAATAGGCTCCCGTTGCGACCTATGGTTAGGAAACCCTACGCCGGGGTCGCGGGTTGTTCGAAAGAGATACCGTGGCCCTCGCATAGGCAACTGAAGGAACACGGGTGGGTTTTAGTCAGTAAAAGTATGACTTGCCCTTCCGCTCCACCCAGAGCGGGAGAAGTCATTTGATGATTTCCCAACCACAAACAAAAAGGAAACCCTAAAAAAGATTGCAATTTGGAAGAAAAGAAATCGTGGTTGGCAAAAGAACTAGTTTAAAAAAAAACATAATAAAAATAGTGTAAAGGCTCGCGCGCGATTATATCGCGTGTCGCGCCTGTTTGTAGGAGCCTTAAAACTGTGATTCTTACGGATCAGGTTTACTTTTGTTTGTTAAAGCTCAAGGTTTTTTTATTATAATAATTAACTAGCTGTGCCCGCGACTTCGTTCGCGTGCATGTCGGAAATCAATACATAATGTGTCGCTTAGATATGGTGTAGGTATCACTCCTCCAATAAAAATGAAGAATCTTGCGATCTTGCCTGGTGGGAACCGCTACCTGGGGTTCTCTACCACAGCCCTGCAGTTACTGCGGTTTATGATAGCGGGGTTTAACACGTATTCGGACTGCTGGAAACACAACGCGCCATTCGAAACTATCGTTTCGGAAAGAACGAATAGCGGGGTTTATACGTAGGTACCTACAGTTTGGACCACGGATCTGTGGACTGCGTTCCAAACCGCGGATGGATCTGTGCGGTTTGGACTGCGCATCAAACTGTCTTTCGTTGATACCGTGAACATCCATGTTTATGGAGGCAAAACTTTTAAAAACGATCGAAGTCCATAATTAGTTGACCACGGATAGCCAGTTATTTTCTTTGATTTCTGTACCAAATCACAGTACGTATACCTACTGTAAGTTATTGAGGAGTTCAATTGTCTGATCTTCACCATCTCTGGAGAAAACTCTTTCAAACATAAGGTGTGTGACATACGGACGGACAGACGGACAGGACGTAATGATAAGACTTCCCTTTCTATGTACTATTTGGCTACGGAACCCTAAAAACAGAAGAATTGAAAACTTCTTTCTTTTTGAAGTCGGTTATAAAGATGCCTCAAATAATCGACCTCTAGAGAGAAATCCAGGTCCAGAGACCGGAATTCCAGGACAGCATCTATTTTTTGACTGAAAAAGTGTCATTCTTCGGAAAATCTTGACACCGCGATTCCGTCTATACAACATCTATCGGATACAGTGGTTAACTGGAAGCTCGCTCTGCGTACAATAAATAAACTTACAAAGGTACCCAGTTTGATTTAAAAAAAAGTGTGTGTGTCAGCTCTGACGACGACTGGCGTTTACTCCTTTTTTTTTTTGCCGTTCCGACTTTCTATTTTTCGGTCAAAAAGCAACATTAAGGTGTTAAGGCGCTCGTCACCACCCCTCTCACCCAACCTCTCAACCCTCCTCCTCTAACTCTCCTCTCAACCTTATCTTACCACCCCCCTCCTTCTCCCCCCTGTCACCCTCCCCTCTAATACCCCTCACCGCATCCCCTTCCCCCTTCCTCCCCCTCACACCTCCTTACTGCTTCTCCCTCCCTCTCACCGCGTCCCCTGCCCCTACCCTCTCAAACCCTACCCCTCACCTTCTCTGTGTATGAAAAGTTGATAGGATTATTATATCTGACATTGCATTATTTTTCACTCAGAACACCACATCCATCCATAGTCCATTTTTAGGGTTCCATACCTCAAAAGAAAAAAAACCGGTCAAGAGCGAGTCGGACTCGCGCACCGAGGGTTCCGTTTCGATTTCTGAAAAAGTGTGCTATTTAGAGACATCGTTTTATTTTTCCTGTTTTCTTTACATAAACTTCTATCACATAGAATAATTTCAGATTTTTCTCTTTGTAAATTTCGGAGATAAGGGGAGGGGACGGTAGTTTTTTTACATTTTTCATCAAAAGTCGAAAACTATGCGGCTTATATAAAAACTTTTTCTTGAGAATGTGCAAACAGCGCTCTTTCATATTATACCCCACATGCCCTAGTAGCCCCACTATGAATTTTTAAGACCCCCTTTCAGTCCCAGTTACAATAAAAATTAAAATATTTTTATTTCTTGCTTATTTGCAAAATAGGTGGGTAAACGTCATCTAAAACTGTTCCAAATTTCAAGTTGATAGTATTAGTAGTTCTAGAGATATCCAGCAGTGACAGACAGAGAGACAGACAGACAGACAGAAAGACAGACTGAGTCACACCATAAGGGTTCCTTTTATACCATTTTGGTACGGAACCCTAAAAACGGCACTCTTATAGGATCACTCGTGTGTCTGTCTGTCTGTCCGTCTGTCACAGCTAATTTGCTCCGAATCTATTGGACCCATTATGTTAAAATTTGGTACACATAATTACGAATTTCTGTGACCCAAACGCGGACAGGTAGGTAAATTAAATAAATGGATTTTGAATATGGGGGTCACTTTGGTGGGGCAAAAAAGAAAATTTAAAAAAAAAAGTTTTGCAAACTGTACCGTGTGACATATCAGATGAAAGGGCTTAATTAATATGAGGGTCTCAAATATGTATATATTTTTTTTATAATTTTAAAATTATATTAAGTATTTAAGAAAATTGATGAAAATTTACCAATATATCCCCTAATCTCCGAAACTACTGAGCCTAAAGTTTTGAAAAAAAAACACAGAAAATAGTTCTTTACTTGTAGATTACAGGAAAATCTATAAGAATAGTCTGTGGTCATAAAATAACATGGTAAATCTCTCAATATTGTGAGTACAAACTTACATTTACGGTTGGAATGTATGGGAGAATATGTTTTCCAACTACAATGTTAAGTTTGTTCTTGTGATAAATTCATCCCAACTACGGAACCCTTCATTGTGCGTGGTCCAACACGCACTTGGCTGGTTTTTTATATTTGAAATTCTTTTATTTATTTATTTTATTTTACAGAAAGCTTACAGACTAATAGCTAAAATTTACAATAATCCTTTTAGCGTTACTAATCAACCACCAATAGAACCAATCTGCCTAGGCTTTTCCCAACTATGTTGGGGTCGGCTTCCAGTCTAACCGGATGCAGCTGAATACCTGTATTTTACATGGAGCGACTGCCTATCTGACCTCCACAACCCAGTTACTGGGTAATACGATACCCCTTGGTAAGACTGGTTGTCAGACTTTCGGGCTTCTGACGACCTGTAACGACTGTCAAAGATCCACGAATAACAGCCGGGACCAACGGCTTAAAGTGCTTTCCGAGGCACGGAGGAGTCTCGGTATGTAAAGATGGTCACCCATCCACTAACCAACCGCGGCAAGCGTAGCTTAACCTGCTGGATCGACCCATCAGGTTAACCACCCCTATAAAGCGATTTTTATTGTTAGTACCATTTGGTATCAATAGATGTCGTTACGGGTATGAAGACACCGTAATGAAAAGTTCTTCTTGAACACTTTAAATTCATATATCTTTTGATAGACTGAAGCGATTGCGATGAAACAAAAACTAAGTAAAACTCTGAGTTACACACAATATTTGAGTATAAAATTTAACCACATTGGTTTTGTACTTTTGACGTGATACTTGCACAAAAATTTATGAACTCTCACAGACAAACAGACAAACAGACGAACAGACAAACAGACAAAAATGACAAAAATGGTAGAAATGGCATCTGTTGGTGATTCTTTAACACCCCAACTATTTTTTTTTCAAATATTTGCAATGTACAGAAACGCCTCGTCTACAGATTTATTATATGTATAGATTTATTTACAGCAATCTTACCTACAACTACCATTACAGATCTGAGATCATTGCTTACATTATTTTTATATTTAAGTTTGATATTTTCTGAATCTTATCGGTGGTTTTAATTATTGTATAATGATGAAAATTGCCCCATTTCTAGCAGTCGTACTTATTATTGTACAAAAACAAAAATCAATAGGTACCTATCTACCATCTACCTTTTAATGTTCAAAAAGTTTCCCTCCGGCGTTAATTGCAATGTTTCAGAGATAAATGTTTCTCATCTTAGTTAATAATTTATGCGTTAAACTTTGCCATTTGTGTTCTACTTAATAATTATTATAATTTATTATTCTCATTATTTTATGTCTTCACGATGGCTCCATCTTTTAGTAAGTAAAACATAGTTTAAATTGAGTTGCATATTAATTTGGAAGTCTCATATAATAAAGAGGAGCTCGTGGCTAAGTAATAACAGCCGCATGTGTCGATCGATCAGGTTAAGCTGCGCTTGCCGGGGTTGGTCCGTGGATGGGTGACCAACTTTACATACCGAGACTCCTCCGTGCCTCGGAAAGCACGTTAAGCCGTTGGTCCCGGCTGTCATTCGTGGATCTTTGACTGTCGTTACGGGTCATCAGAAGCCCGAAAGTCTGACACAGTCTTACCAAGGGGTATCGTATTACCCAGTTACTGGGTTGTGGAGGTCAGATAGGCAGTCGCTCCATGTAAAATACTGGTACTCAGCTGCAACCGGTTAGACTGGAAGCCGACCCCAACATAGTTGGGAAAAGGCTAGGCAGATTGATTAATTTGGAAATCTGATGTTGGAAATATTTGAAATCAGGAAAAGCATCTCCTTCCATCACGATTATTTATTTTAAACGAGAACTTATCGACCCTTTTCAGGAAGAAGATCGTAACCGCCATTTTGCATATAGGAGAATGTTTTTTTTAAATATTTCTCAAAATATTAATAGCATCAATTTGAAATTTTTACTTGGTGTTAAATGGGCACCTCCCTATTAATTCAAATGTGAAGATTTGATTTAATACTCTATAATCTATATACTCTATATTAATATCTATATATATAAAATTCAAATTTTTTCTCCTGTGGCAACACTACAGCTAACAGCTGATTTGAATTTGTTCTTGATAATTTTAGCTTAAATATTTAAATTTTATGTTTGTGAGGCCTATTTCCAATTACTCATCAAGTAAATAGGATAATACTGTGTATTTTGTATTAGATTCACATACTAAAGTGCAAAATAAGTGATATTATATCAATGTGAATCGGTGACAGTTGCCACAAGTGAATTTTTGCATTGTCATCTAGTTATCAGGTACAATATTCAGTAATTTACTTTCTTTTATTTTGTTTACGTGTTATAACATTACACCAGCAACTTATTTCACTTTTAATACGGTTACTTGTTGATGCCAATGACCTTTGTACGTAAACATAACCCTAATTATTTGGTTTGGTGACAGAACTCCTTGCTTGTCATCTAATCTAAATTTCGAAATTTCGTTTTCTTTTTAAACTAATCATCTTTTAAACTGCTGCCACAACGACCTACTCTCTTCTAATTTGTTTGTCTTTTCCTTATTAATCATGATGACTCGCAGCGCCCGTGCTCGCCATGAAGAGTCCAAACTCAGCCAGGCTTTGAGCGAACTAAAGGCGTCAAAGGAGTACTGTGACCAACTAAATAAGGAAATATATGACAATGAAAGAGTGCTCTTTGATGCCCATGAATTGAATAGGAAGTTAAAAAATGAAATGGCTCAGATACATATTCAATACAATGATGCCATAGAAGCCCGGGATAGACTCCAAATTGTTGTGGACGGGTTCAGCCAATGTAGCATAGAGTATGAACAAGCTCTTAGTCACAAGCATTTACTTCAACAGCAGCTGCATGTGGCTCAAAGTCAGATTACAGAACTTGAGACCACAAATCTTAACATCACTGCCTCGCTGAATCAAAGTCTGTTCAGCGAATTGGTGTCTATTGCCCCGTCAATGGTTTCTGCCATAAACTCCACATGCAATATTGATTTGACAGGTGATGATGAATCAGAATCATGTAATTCAGTAAGGGTAGTCACCAGTAAAAACAAGCTAAAAAAATACATTAAAATTAATAAATACATTGTAAAAACTCAAAAAATGGTAAAAAAACAAAAATTCTTCACCAAAAATGTTAAACTTCATAGAGATAGATTAAATTTAATTAAACAATTAGATAACTATTCTTTTAATTTGGAGCAAAGCAATAGGAAATACAACATTGACACACAGGCCTTGCAATCTCAACTTGACCATCTAAAGGAGAAACTTAGTTTAATGACCGACAAGTATAATACCTCCGAGGATCTGATAAGGGAATCTGTGTTGGCTATGAATGAGCTGGTTAACTCACAAACCAACAACTGTGAGTGTTGTCAAACAGCGTCCAATGTACCTACACCAGACCATTCATCGTCAACATGCAATACCACCTTTCCGCAGCCTTGTGTTGATTTGACAATTCCTGTTATTAATAGTTCCAATAAAAAACATTGTAAACCAATTGTTAATAATGAGATTCTATTATTTTGTGATGAGATTGGAAAGGATTTAGGTCACTTGTTAACACATAATTATCCGGGACACTCAATAATTAATTACTGTATGCCTGGTTGTTCCTTACTTGATATTATGAAAGAAATTATTAAATGTAACTTTAGTCAGGAAACAACATTATTAATTTTTATGGGAAATAGGGGAAATGTGAACAAAGGGGAATTGCTCAAATATCATAAAACATTGTGCAACCTTAGATTGAAAAAAATTGTGTTGTTTACATTCCCATATAGTAACAGTTTGCCACAGGAAGAAAATAACATAAGATTTGACATTAACATGACTTTGCACAATTTGACATATAATGATAGTCTATTCCATTTAATTGATACTAACAATTATGTTGGTAGTAATTTGTATTTGACAAAAGATAGACATAATATTGTTATGTACTATCTTTCTAATTATCACAAAAGACAGATAGCTGTGTCGCTATCATATTTTTTTTTCTATTTCAGCTAAAAATTTGGCTAAACAACTTGCTTCTTTTGAGCAATGCAATGACATTTTAAACAATTCTGCCAATAATTTGGCCACAATTATTAATGACATTGATTTTCATTTAAATTAGAAATTAGGACAAAAGAGGCAACCTCTTGCAAAAATGTAAGGAAGGTAAAATCAAATAAAAGTGTAAAAAATTTAAATAGTATCAACCTGGTGCATCAAAATATTCAAGGTTTTTTGAACAAAGATTTAGAAGTAGAATTATTCCTGAATTGTAACGATATAGACATTCTTTGTTTAACAGAACATTGGCTTAAAAGCCACCAGTTCATGTTCAATTTTAGTAATCACCAGGTTGGTAGTTCGTTCAGCAGAGTAAATGCTATACACGGTGGCTCATTAATTTTAGTAAATAAACAGCTTAAATTTAAAGATCGTAAGGATATTGTGAGCCTATCTGTTGAGCGGACAATTGAATTAGCCTGTATAGAATTGGAGCAGTTCATTATATTAAGTGTGTACAGGCCTCCATCAGGATTGTATGATTGTTTTGAAAAGGTTATGGATGAAGTATTGCACAAAATCTATAATTCTAACAAGTCTATCATCACTTGTGGTGATTTTAATGTTAATTTGTTAGAAAATTCTGGGTCAAGTACTAAAATTATAAGTTTGTTTCAGTCATACAATCTTGCTAACCAATTTTTAGAGCCCACTAGAATAACTCCCACTAGTGCCACATGCCTAGATAACATTTATACAAATATTACACCAACCCACAAAGAAATTATTAATTTATTAGACTCGGATCATTGCGGACAATTGATTACCATTCCAAATCTAATAAAAAAAAATACTAAAAAGGATATCACTGTTAATCCAAAAACAGCTGATCGTTTGGAATCATTTAAAACTAAACTTTTGAGTAAATTACCACTTTTGTCAACTAATGATGACCCTAATGAACAATATAATGATTTTTTTAATATGTATTGCACACAATTTGATAACACTTTCATTCCAAAGGCATTCTCGGTTAATAATAACACTTGCTTCAGTGACTGGGCCACCATTGGTATACATAAAAGTAGAAAACGACTTTATGAGTTGTATGATGAACGGACTTGTATTAACACTGCTGAATTTAATTTATATGTTAAGAACTATTCTAAATTATTTAAAAAAGTTTGTTGTATGGCCAAGTCACGTTACTTGAGTACAAAAATAAAAAATAGTAGTAATGTAATAAAAATGACATGGAATATCATTAATAGCGAAACAGGAAGGTCAAGCAACCGAAGTAGTGACTACAGCCTTGCTATTGATGACAACATAATTAAATCAGATTCCCAAGTCGCCGCGGCCTTTGAAAAGTTCTTCGCTGAGATTCCCGTATCAACTACTAAATCTCTAAGGTCATCACCCACTGCTGCAGAGTCTTTACTTAAAGAAAACGTTTCAGTTTGTGATTCTGAGTTTAATTTCCAATATGTTACCTGTAGAGACATAATTAAAACCTTTCACACATTAAATATTAAAAAGACTGCTGATCTATGGGGTAATTCTGTGGACGTTGCTAAATCAATTATAAACATTGTAGCACCTACTTTAGCAGTTATTTTTAACAATTGTATTGACCGTGGTGAGTTTCCTGATCTTATGAAATATAGTAAAATAATACCGTTGTTTAAATCGGGTAGTACATCTGACCCTACTAATTATAGACCTATTTCAGTGCTACCTACCTTTAGTAAAATTTTTGAAAAAGTTATTTTAGATCAACTGCAAAGATTTTTTAATAAACATAAATTATTACATAACAAACAGTTTGGTTTTACAAGGGGTCGTTCGACTACTGATGCCGGTGTTGAACTTTTAGGTCATGTTTATAATGCATGGGAGGATAAATGCGATGTTTTGGGCATTTTTTGTGATTTGTCCAAGGCATTCGACTGCGTTCTTCATGAAACATTAATCAGGAAACTGCATCACTACGGAATCCGGAACGCCTCTCTGGATCTTCTCACTTCTTACTTAAGTGATAGGATTCAAAGAGTTGACGTTAACGGGAAAAGATCACCCGGATCCGTAGTAACAATGGGGGTCCCCCAAGGCTCAATTCTTGGCCCGTTTTTGTTTCTTATTTATATTAATGACTTGCCTTACCTCATAAAGGATAATCATGATATTATTATAGTGTTGTTTGCAGATGACACTTCACTTTTATTTAAACTCAAACGTCAGCAGCTGGTTACTGACAATGTAAATAGCGCCCTCGCAAAAGTAGTTAACTGGTTTAATGTTAATAACCTACTTCTTAACGAGAAAAAAACTAAGTGTATTAAGTTCACTATACCTCATGTTAGACAAGTAAAAACTAGTGTTCTCATAAAGGGTGAAGAGTTGATTCCCGAAGATACCACAGTGTTCTTGGGCATAACTTTGGATGCCAAACTTCAATGGGGCCCCCATATAGATAAATTGTCGAAAAAGCTTAGCGCTGCAGCATACGCCGTTAGGAAAATTCGTGATTTAACTTGTTTAGAGACAGCCCGTTTAGTTTACTTTAGTTATTTTCATAGTGTGATGTCGTACGGTATTCTGTTGTGGGGAAATGCCGCCGATATTCAGACAATTTTTGTTTTACAAAAAAGGGCTATTCGTTCAATTTACAAATTAAGTCCCAGACACTCCCTCAGAGATAAATTTAAAGAAATTAATATAATGACTGTGCCTTCTCAGTATATCTATGAAAATCTTTTGTATGCTCATAAAAATATCAATTTGTTTAAAAAATACAGTGACGTCCATAATGTTAATACTAGAAACAAACACAAATTTGTTGTTCCTACAACCAGGCTTAAGAAAATAAGTGGTTCGTTTAGTTGCCAATGTATACGTTTTTATAATAAACTACCTAGCCACATTCAAGAACTAAGCCTTAATAAATTCAAAAATTGTATAAAGCGGAAACTTTGTCAGAAAGCCTTTTATACTGTCAAAGACTATATTGAGGACAAAAAGGCTTGGGATTGAGCTGCTCCAATAAATTTACACTATTAATGTTGATTTAAATACCTTTTTACATATTCTATACAATGACATGAATATTTACTTTGTAAAGTATTACTTATACTATTTTTAATTATTGTGAATGTGAAGACTACGTGGATCATTGTTTTTTATTTATTTTATCCTTTTCTCAGTTTTAGTTATAGTCTGACAGTTTGAGTAATTTATGCGGCCTACCCAAATGTCTTTTCTTTGGTATTGTTCGTCGAATCGTTAAGCTCCTTAAGTTTTGAGTTGAGCTGCACGATTACTGACAAATGCGTGCACTGACTGGATAGGTCCACTCAATCTGTGTGGTTCTTTCATCAAAAGACCATTTCAGACTGCAATCTACATGGTCTTCACATGATCTGACCAAGATTATGTCTGGACTTTAAAAGAGACTGTGACCTCTGAGTTTGTTTCGGCGTTTCTTCTCAGAGTAGTCAGATAGGAAACGTCGAACTCATCTAGTTTAAAAAAAATATGTTTGACGTGTAAAAGTGTTTGTACAAACCTACTTACAGAAAATAAATCATTTATCATTTATCATTTATCAAAGTCCTGACAGACTGATTGATTGACTGACTGATATATCAACGCACAGCCCAAACCGCTGGACCTAGAGACTTGAAATTCTGCACACAGATACCTTATACAGTGTAGACATCCACTAAGGAAGGATTTTTGGAAATTCCATCCCTAAAGGGGTAAAATAAGGGATGGAAGTTTGTATGAAAAATCTTATTCCTTGAGGTAATAAACTTGAAACTTGGAATGACTATTTATCTACATAAATTATAAAGATTGTCATTTTTAGTTTTCCTAAACTACCCCCTCAGGAGGGATTGGGGGGTGTCAAAGTTTGTATCAACGCACAGCCCAAACCGCTGTGTCTAGAGATTCCAAATTTGGCACGTGTGTTCCTTGTGAGGTGTACGGGTGCACTAAAAAAGGATTTTTCAAAATTCAACCCCTAAATGTGTGAAACAGGGGTCCAAAGTTTGTATGAAAAATCTTAGTCCTTGATTTAATAGACTTGAAACTTGGCATTTTTAGTTTTTCTAAACTATACCCCCTCAGGAGGTATTGGGGGGTCTCAAAGTTTGTATGTAGGAATTTTAAAATGATAAACTGACTGACTGACTGGGTGATATATCAACGCACAGGCCAAACCGCTGGGTGTAGAGATTCCAAATTTGGAAAATAGGTTCCTTATGAGGTGTGGGGGTGCATTAAGAAAGGATTTTTCAAAATTCACCCTCTAAAGGGGTGAAACGGGGTCCAAAGTTTGTTCGAAAAATCTTATTCCTTGAGTCAGACTTAAAACTTGGCATGAATATTTATCTAAGTAAATTATAAAGTTTGTAATTTTTAGTTCTTCTAGACTACCCCTCAGGAGGGATTGGGGGTTGTCAAAGTTTGTATCAACGCACCGCCCAAATCGCTGCGCCTAGAGATTCCAAATTTGGCACGTAAGTTCCTTGTTATTTTCTTGTTAGCCACCGGTTGTTTTTTAATACGTTTAGATTCGGCACACACGTGTGGCCGTGGCCGGTGGCTGCCACCCGCTATAGAGGTATTTAACACGGCCAACAGTAAGAGGTGACAGCCACCGGTGGTTGTGGCCGGTGGCTGCCACCCGCTATAGAGGTATTCAACACGGCCAACAGTAAGAGGCGACAGCCACCGGTGTTTGTGGCCGGTGGCTGCCACCCGCTATAGAGATATTCAACACGGTCGGCAGTAAGAGGCGACAGCCACCGGTGGTTGTGGCCGGTGGCTGCCACCCGCTCTAGAGGTTTTCAACACGGCCAACAGTAAGAAGCGACAGCCACCGGTGGTTGTGGCCGGTGGCTGCCACCCGCTATAGAGATATTCAACACGGCCGGCAGTAAGAGGCGACAGCCACCGGTGGTTGTGGCCGGTGGCTGCCACCCGCTATAGAGATATTCAACACGGCCGGCAGTAAGAGGCGACAGTCACCGGTGGTTGTGGCCGGTGGCTGCCACCCGCTCTAGAGGTTTTCAACACGGCCAACAGTAAGAGGCGACAGCCACCGGTGGTTGTGGCCGGTGGCTGCCACCCGCTATAGAGATATTCAACACGGCCGGCAGTAAGAGGCGACAGTCACCAGTGGTTGTGGCCGGTGGCTGCCACCCGCTCTAGAGGTTTTCAACACGGCCAACAGTAAGAGGCGACAGCCACCGGTGGTTCTGGCCGGTGGCTGCCACCCGCTATAGACATATTCAACACGGCCGGCAGTAAGAGGCGACAGTCACCGCTGGTTGTGGCCGGTGGCTGCCACCCGCTATAGAGATATTCAACACGGTCGGCAGTAAGAGGCGACAGCCACCAGTGGTTGTGGCCGGTGGCTGCCACCTGCTCTAGAGGTTTTCAACACGGCCAACAGTAAGAGGCGACAGCCACCGGTGGTTGTGGCCGGTGGCTGCCACCCGCTATAGAGATATTCAACACGGCCGGCAGTAAGAGGCGACAGTCACCGGTGGTTGTGGCCGGTGGCTGCCACCCGCTCTAGAGGTTTTCAACACGGCCAACAGTAAGAGGCGACAGCCACCGGTGGTTGTGGCCGGTGGCTGCCACCCGCTATAGAGATATTCAACACGGCCGGCAGTAAGAGGCGACAGTCACCGGTGGTTGTGGCCGGTGGCTGCCACCCGCTCTAGAGGTTTTCAACACGGCCAACAGTAAGAGGCGACAGCCACCGGTGGTTGTGGCCGGTGGCTGCCACCCGCTATAGACATATTCAACACGGCCGGCAGTAAGAGGCGACAGTCACCGCTGGTTGTGGCCGGTGGCTGCCACCCGCTATAGAGAGGCGACAGCCACCGGTGGTTGTGGCCGGTGGCTGCCACCCGCTATAGAGATATTCAACACGGCCGGCAGTAAGAGGCGACAGTCACCGGTGGTTGTGGCCGGTGGCTGCCACCCGCTCTAGAGGTTTTCAACACGGCCAACAGTAAGAGGCGACAGCCACCGGTGGTTGTGGCCGGTGGCTGCCACCCTCTATAGAGGTATTCAACACGGACGGTAGTAAGAGGCGACAGCTACCGGTGGTTGTGGCCGGTGGCTCCTGTGCGCTGACCCTAAATTTAGACGTCAAAATTGCCTTTGATTGGCCTACTTCAGACAAATTATTTCACTTTGACTTGCAATGGTTGATTTCTAGATACTAGATACTATCCTAGGTACTTATCAACCAAAATTTAATAGGTAAGTAATCCGAAAAAAATAAATAAAAACAAGATAAGGAACGCCGCATGAATTCCATAGCTATAGTCATTAATAAATTAGATCTCTTACAAGATAAGGAGCGTGTTTAGAACGCCTAATTTTAGTAGTTTCCAAGGTTTCAGTATTCGGTTCGGTTGTCAAGGTTCAACAGTTACCTATTTAATCGCTTGCTGTTATAATTACTCACACGGTTTCTTTAATAATCTTTGTTGGCAAAGAGTTGATGAAACTATCGTCAATACATTAGAAAAACCCTTCAGAAAAACTCTTGACTTCCTGATTTGTTGACAACTTTACAAAGTAAAACTGAACTATCTGATCAAAGAATATCGGTTCCAGTGTTTGAGGCACATAATACTCGTAGTACATTGTGATACAAGGGTGGAAAGTTGGTTATTGCAAACGAGCTGTCATTAACAAGCCCGAGCCGAATGTGAGGGTTTTTAGTGACACGAGTTTGCAATAACCTACACACCCGTATATCACACGACGTTTTTTAATGCAGTTGTGGAAAATAGTAAAAAACAAATCAAAGAATTTATTTTGAGAGTAGTTTTTAACATGGAATAAATTGACCACAATCAATATGGTTTATATTTGCCACTCAATTCATGATAATAAGCTAACAAAACATGTTCTGTAAATCAATGACGTATTAGAAAGGTAATTTATACATCATTGCTGAAAATGATGTAGTTTTTATTTATTTTATTTGTTTTTTATGTCTCATTGCATGCTGCGCCGGTCGACGTCATCATGTCAACGCTGGCCGTCGCTGAACACCAGGTATTAATAATACCTCCACGCGTAGTCTATGATCCCTTGGAGCTCTAAGAAAATCAAGCTTCTTAGTCAACACAATAAAAAGTACGGCCATTTATGCGATATATTATCTATCTAGCTTAGTTACCACTACCACTACTACTACCTTAGTTTGACGCACGAGATAGAAGACTCTCACGCGCACCGAAATTAGGTCGTAAAAGTGCAAATAAAATCGTATAAAATTAGAAATTAACTATTTAATAAAAAAACCGGTCAAGTGCGAGTCGGACTCGCGCACGAAGGGTTCCGTACCATATTATATGTTTAACAATCGCAAAGATAACTTTTTACTTATTTTATAATGATACTGTGAATTACAAGGTTATTTTTGCAGTTGCAGAAAATCACCCATGTTTAAACAAAATACCTTATGAATCGCCGTTTTCGGTATTGTTGCTTAAATACAGTATTTATGGTACCAACATGGTATAAAGAAGTTTCAAATTCCTAATTTGTTTAATTGTTGCGCTAGAGCTCGTACAAAAATGGTCTAAAATTTACAACTTTTGCGGCCCCCTATTTCTTAATTTTAGAAGATAAAAAAAAAAATGTTTGTACTCTACTCAATGAGTTCTAGACGATGACACCCCACATGCTAGATTATTTGTTTTTTTTTTCAAAATTAAAAGTTTATTGTCTGGGGACCGACCCCTTAAATTTTTAACTTTGCTTTATTTTTATTATTTGTTGTTATAGCCGTAATAGACAGCGGAGGCTTAGTAAGTTTGTACTGGACTGTACGTGGTTGTCTGATTTCATGGATTTTAATTTTCTTGCGCGGAACCCTAATTATTTTTTTAAAATAAAAATAGCCTTAGTTACTCCTTAAAACATCAGCTATATGCCGTCAAAATTGGTGAAAATTCGTTTGGCAAGTTTCCTAACTTGACTCAAAGTACCATTTTTTTTAATCGGACTGCGCTTTAAAATTCTTCTATACAAACTTTAACATCCCTAAACCTCATTATTACTTACTTATGCAAGTATGTGTGCTAAGTTTCAAGTTCAATAACCAAATTAATAAGATTTTTCATATAAACTGTATCTCTGTTTTCACGAACACAGATAAAGAATTTCAAAAATCGTCTGGTATGTTTCCATAACTTGACTCAAACATTATTTACACCAATTTTAGAGTTAATCAAGCCCCCAATAAAATCCTCCGCTATAAAATTAACTTTTCACCCCTTAGGGGTAGATTTTTGGAAAACCCTGATACGCGTTAGTTTTCAATTTTGGTCTCAAGTATAAAAACTGAGTTTTGAGTTAATCGGACCGCGTGTTAAAATTCCTCTATACAAACTTTGACTCCCCCAATCGCTCTTTAGGGGGTAGTTTAGGAAAACTCAAAATGATAAACTTTATAATTTACTTAGATGAATATTCGTGCTAAGTTTCAAGTCTATTAAATCAAGGGATAGGATTTTTCATACAAAACTTCATCCCCTATTTTGCTTCCTTAGGGATTGAATTTCCAAAAATCCTTCCTTAGTGGATGTTTACACTATATAAGGTATCTATGTGCAAAATTTCAAGTCTCTAGGTCCATTGGTTTGGGCTGTACATTGATATATTAGTCAGTGACTCAGTCAGGACTTTGATTTTTTTTATATATATAGATTTACCATGTTATTTTAAGACCACAGACTTCTTATAGGTTTTCCTGTAATCTACAGGTATAGAACTGTTTTCTATATTTATTTCAAAATTTTAGGTTCAGTAGTTTCGGAGATAAGGGGGGGGGAATGGTCAATTTTCGTCAATTTTCTTAAATAACTTTAAAACAATATATTTTAAAATTATAAAAAAAATACATTTGAGACTCTCATAGTAAGCCCTTTCATTTGATATGTCACACGGTACAGTTTACAAAACATTTTTTTTAAATTTTCTTATTTTCCCCCTAAAAGTGACTCTCATATTCAAAATTCATATATTTATTTTAGCTGTACGTGTTTGGGTCACAGAAATCCATATGTGTACCAAATTTTAACTTAATCGGTCCATTAGATTCGGAGCAAATTGGCTGTGACAGACGGACAGACGGACAGACAGACAGACAGACAGACAGACACACGAGTGATCCTATAAGGGTTCCGTTTTTTCCTTTTGAGGTACGGAACCCTAAAAAGAATCCACCACCGGATGAAGTTTGGCATTTGACATTTAATGGTATATTTTTAATTATAATTACGTATAATTGTTAGTGAAGGGATAAACAGCTTTTAAAGATTAAGAGGCATGATTGAAGATTTTTTTAGTGCATTAAAATATGTTTAATTATGTTTTGAAATCCATCACTGTATGCGAAAAGGACTTGAAAATATCATGTTTTTTTTATTTGTCAAAATTATTTACGGTTTATGAGATACACAGCTTTAAAAAACCACCTTTTTGACCGTTTTCAAGAAATCTCCGTCTTAAACGCGCTGACGACGCGCAGATAACGCCCGTATACGCGCTTCAAACGCAATTTGAACGCAACCTTGTAACCTAAGCGATAGTGAAACGCGCGTCAACTACGCGTATAAATTGCCTAGATCTAGTGACAAAGTTACTAAAACGGCAACACTGGGTGCGGTGGCGTGAGCGCGCGACCCTCGTCCTCCAACCCTTCGTACACGCTTCAAACGAGTTTCGAACGCGCCTCACACGCACGTTTGTACCACGTTATATACGCGTTTGAATCTATAAAAACGCAAAAATTGGCATCTTCGCGCAGAAGACGGGCGTTCCTGAAAAGCTCGTCGTCTGCACGTTTAAAATACGCCGTGTGACCTGTCTAACCCTAGGGGTCAGACAGAGGTGCACCTATAATAGCACCCCCACATTTTTTATGTTTAAGTCCCATGTAACAGTTGGCGAACCTGTTGCCATCAACCACCATCAATAACGATTACAGAAATCTATAATCGTTACACAAAAATAAGTATAAAGTAACTGAACTACAAAAAAAAATGTACTAAGGATACCCACGTCAAGAATGAGTTTAAATAAAATAAAATATCTTTATTTTAGACATTGAGTCCATAAGTTGTTAGTATTTAGTACAGTTAAATTAAAGGAGCTGGCTAAGTAACGATCCATCAGGTTAAGCTACGCTTGCCGGGGTTGGTCCGTGGATAGGTGATCATTTTACATACAGAGACTCCTCCGTGCCTTGGAAAGCACGTTAAGCCGTTGGTTTCGGCTGTCATTCGTGGATCTTTGACAGTCGTTATGGGTCGTCAGAACCCCGAAAGTCTGACAACCAGTCTTACCAAGGTAAGACTGGGTATCGTATTATTACCCAGTAACTGGGTTGTGGAGGTAGATAGGTAGTCGCTCCATGTAAAATACTGGTATTCAGCTGCATCCGGTTAGGCTGGAAGCCGACCCCAACATAGTTGGGAAAATGCTAGGCAGATTGAATAAGTTTCAGCACAACAAGAAAGAAAGACATGAAATGCCTGATTCTAAAATTTTACTATGACCTGCACCACTTCAATGCCTCTACGCAACAACACAACAGTTAAGTACACATATCAACTATTATTTATATTATAGTTCATATGTGTACTTAGCTGTTACAAAATAAAGAGTAAAACAATAATAAATAGTAATAAAACACAGTGCAGTATAAATTATATATTTTTTAATATATACAAAAACTCATCTGAAGGTCAAATAGAAAATATTCGTCTATTCGGAGACTTAAACCGGTTTATAAATCAAAGACCTCATGATTTCTACTGCAACATTAGTATTCGTAATTATTACACTAAATTCTAGTCTCAAACATATTTTGTCCAAGGCATTTGAGGGTAACAGCTCGCATCTTTCCAAGCAGAGTAATCGATTTTGTTTATTAGGTCACAAGAGCACATTTGGTTACTGAAACAAAAAATAAAAAATGATCATGATGCACAACAAAATGAATAATGAAAACTGGTCAAGAGCGAGTCGACTCGCGCACCGAAGGTTCCGTACCATCATTTCTATGCAATTTTTGTTGACGATTTCTGAAAAACTGTGCTATTTAGAGACATCGTTTAATTTTTCTGTAATCTATACCTACATAAACTTCTACCACATAGAATAATTTCATATTTTTCTTTCTTTCTATTTTTGGAAATAAGGGGGAGTATTTTTTTTTTACATTTTAATAATTTCAAAAGTGTTTGTTAGCAAGAGGTTAGGAATCTTTTCGTAGAAGTTCACAAAGTAGGCTATAAGAACTTAAAAAGCTAGAATTAATTTGAAGAAGGAAGACAACTTTCGACTACTAAATGAACATCGTCATTTCCAGAAGTGACTTAGTGCTAAGAAACCTACGCTAGCTCCACGAGTGACTTAGTGCTGAGACACCTACACTAGCTCCACGAGTGACTTAGTGCTGAGACACCTACACTAGCTCCACGAGTGACTTAGTGCTGAGACACCTACACTAGCTCCACGAGTGACTTAGTGCTGTGACACCTACGCTAGCTCCACATGTGACTTAGTGCTGTTACACCTACGCTAGCTCCACGAGTGACTTAGTGCTGAGACACCTACGCTAGCTCCACGAGTGACTTAGTGCTGTGACACCTACGCTAGCTCCACAAGTGACTTAGTGCTGAGACACCTACGCTAGCTCCACGAGTGACTTAGTGCTGAGACACCTACGCTGGCTCCACAAGTGACTTAGTGCTGAGACACCTACGCTGGCTCCACAAGTGACTTAGTGCTGAGACACCTACGCTAGCTCCACGAGTGACTTAGTGCTGTGACACCTAAGCTAGCTCCACAAATGACTTAGTGCTGAGACACCTACGCTAGCTCCACGAGTGACTTAGTGCTGTGACACCTGCTCCACAAGTGACTTAGTGCTGTGACACCTACGCTAGCTCCACAAGTGACTTAGTGCTGAGAGACCTACGCTGGCTCCACAAGTGACTTAGTGCTGAGACACCTACGCTGGCTCCACAAGTGACTTAGTGCTGAGACACCTACGCTAGCTCCACAAGTGACTTAGTGCTGAGACACCTACGCTGGCTCCACAAGTGACTTAGTGCTGAGACACCTACGCTAGCTCCACAAGTGACTTAGTGCTGAGACACCTACGCTAGCTCCACAAGTGACTTAGTGCTGAGACACCTACGCTAGCTCCACAAGTGACTTAGTGCTGAGACACCTACGCTAGCTCCACAAGTGACTTAGTGCTGAGACACCCACGCTAGCTCCACGAGTGTCTTAGTGCTGTGACACCTACGCTAGCTCCACAAGTGACTTAGTGCTGTGACACCTACACCAGCTCCACAAGTGACTTAGTGCTGAGAGACCTACGCTGGCTCCACAAGTGACTTTGTGCTGAGACACCTACGCTAGCTCCACGAGTGACTTAGTGCTGAGACACCTACGCTAGCTCCACGAGTGACTTAGTGCTGAGACACCTACGCTAGCTCCACGAGTGACTTAGTGCTGAGACACCTACGCTGGCTCCACAAGTGACTTAGTGCTGAGACACCTACGCTGGCTCCACAAGTGACTTAGTGCTGAGACACCTACGCTAGCTCCACAAGAGACTTAGTGCTGAGACACCTACGCTAGCTCCACAAGTGACTTAGTGCTGAGACACCTACGCTGGCTCCACAAGTGACTTAGTGCTGAGACACCTACGCTGGCTCCACAAGTGACTTAGTGCTGAGACACCTACGCTAGCTCCACAAGTGACTTAGTGCTGAGACACCTACACTAGCTCCACAAGTGACTTAGTGCTGAGACACCTACGCTAGCTCCACAAGTGACTTAGTGCTGAGACACCTACGCTAGCTCCACAAGTGACTTAGTGCTGAGACACCTACGCTAGCTCCACAAGTGACTTAGTGCTGAGAGACCTACGCTGGCTCCACAAGTGACTTAGTGATGTATGTGATGGTCTTGTTGCATCTGTGTTAAGATACAGCATCATTTATTTATTTATTTATTTATCATATTTTGGGGTAATCTACAAATAGGAAAACTGCGTTTAAAGCGCAAAGCGCTGCATAAGATCTATATTTAGGCTTCGAGTTACGGACAGTTGTGTACTATATTATTTTCAGAAAGCATAAAATTCTTACACTACCAGCTTTGTATATACCGGATGACTTTTTTTACCGTCTCGAAAAAAATGGGTATATTAGGTGAACAGAGTAGAAGCCTATGGCATACCTAGTTTTTTTTTTTTTTTAATTTCTTAGGCAGAAAAAATTATCAAAGTACCAATAAATACTACAAATTCGATGTAAACTTTTCATTTTTGTACCATAACAACAGAAATTTTGAAAAAAAAAAATAAATCGTTTAAAAATATCGAAATTCAAATCATATGCAGCCTGCATATGATTGGAATTTTTTGATTTAAAAAAAAAAAGTTACGTATGCCATAGGCTTATTTTTTTCGAGACGGTAAAAAGTCATCCGGTATATGAAACTGCGCTGTTTGTGAAATTAAATCCTAATTTGTTTTCTTACCTATCTGATACTGTACAACGTAACAGGTGTAACGACATGCTACGCGGTCGCAGAGCCAAGACGGCTCTCATGCGGAAAAGCATATATGTAGAGCCTCGCAAATTTATAATAAAATTAAAAAATCAATTATAGAGTTAGATTTGGCTGGATTTAAGAAGCAATTTAAAGAATTTTTATATAATAAATGCTATTATAATTTGAATGACTACATAAATGACACTAACATATGAATTTAATTCAATTGTTATTTATATTATTTAATTTCTTATCTGACATCCCTTTTTGATTTTGAACTTTACTTATTAAAAATAAGATTAATTTATCACCAATGTTTGATATTTGTACGCCCATGTGGTAGAATGTGATACGACATACGACAATATAAGTTAACTTTAAACCATGTAATATACATACCAACCATGTTCTGACAAATAAAATGATTATGATTATGATTATGAAAAAAAAAAAAATACAACCGAATTGAGAACTTCCTCTTTTTTTTTAAATCGGTTAAAAATAAAGAAAACACACTTACTTATACCCAGCTTTCAAGAAGGCTTGAGGTTGGATCCTTTCAACTGTGTCTCCGACGTCACAAAGAAGTCTTGCGACGGTGTATTTACGAATTTCTGCTAGTTGCTCTGTAAATGCAAATAATTAATGAAAAAGAAATCAATCATCGTCACGTAAAAAAACCTGACTATGAGAAAAAGATAAAGATTGGCAATGATGGTATGTAAAGGTATGCAAGTCTATTAGAAACTAGTGACCTGCACCGTGTCAATAAACTATATAATTTATATTGTGACCTTGAACAATGTAGGTCATGTGCACTTACCAAAGGTGAATGCATTAGGTCGGTCCGGTCTCTCATACCAATGTCTATCAGAAACTGTGTTACGTTTGAGCTGCTCTATAACCAAGCAATAGAACGTTTGAGGTACGAAACCTCCTGGTATCGATTTTTCTACCCAGATACCAGCCAACAGATCAATGTCTTCTACTTTCTCGTACACTTCTCTTAGAACTTCTATCCTCTGAAATGTAAAAATACATACTGTTAACATCTAAGCTCAAATAAGTTTATTTCATTCCACAGAACAGTTACAACTCTATTAAAAGACCCATCACCAAGCCAAAAGTCTCAAAACCATATAGCCTTCCCTCTCATTATTACAATAATAACAGTTTTAATAATTACCTCAGGATCAATAATGTCATGCAGATCTTCGAAACTACGAATAGGCTTGCCGAAGCAGAACTCCCTGTATTTAATATAAGGTGGGAATCCGAAGTACCGGTTCTTGGCCAAATCATTCGTCATCAAGTCTGACACATACTGATGAGGACCCAGACCGATCTCTGTGATCTTAAATAAAGCACAGTAGAAAAATACAATTTAAGAATATAACTCATATTTACGCTTATATTGACACTGAAAGAGACACAATAGATGTGTGGCGTTCCTTAGTATTTATCTTACACTATACACATACATAATAACATAACATACACATTATACAACTATACACTTACATTATCTTAATATTATATCATAATATTATATTTATATATTTATCAGTCTTACATTACACGATCACCAAGTACAGTGGAAGCGCACCGTGTCTACGTCACGCGGTGACGTAGTCGATGCGCATGAGTAGGGCGCGCGACTCAGCGCGCGGTCGTCCACCTTGACCGACCTTCAGTCCGATCTCGCTGTCGCGACGCGAAGCCCACGCAACACTGAGCTATCACGGTGTCTTTATATATACCGTAATCCTTCAGGATTGTCATATTATTAACGTTATTTCTGTGTGCCTTCACTGTGAAACCTATTATACTATCTATTCACTTCTTTCTTGTGTTTCTAACTCGTGTGTGTTGAACTATAAATCGTGCCTTTCGTCCTTGGATATTTATGTGTTTTGTGAACAGATTATAACCGTGAGTAGCTACCAAGCATCTTTCATTTACCACCTCTCACTACACAAACACAATAATTAGTGTACAACAACACTAAAGATGTTTTATTTCTATGATGGCTATTGCCGTTTAGTGTCCTTAAAAGCGGTAAATTAATAAATAATATAATATTTAATGTTTTAACAATGTTGAAAAGGATGTGTTGTGTGACCAGAATAGATAATAGCAGCAGTGTCAAAAAAGCTGAATAGCAACAATCTGTCATGGCATGGAAATGTGTTTTACAGGAAATAATAAAATAAATAAATATCCTTGGACATTTCACACAACGCCATCTAGTCCCAGGCTAAGCAACCTAATGTTTGTGTTATAGTAACGAGATGGCTGCTATACTACTTATATACTTTTTTTTTTTGTAAATACATACCATATTATTGTAGATAGAAAAACACCCAGACCCGGAACAAATACTTGTAGGTCACACAAATATTTGTTACGTGCGGGAATCGAACCCGCGAAATGCTGCGCAGCAGTCAATCGCTCAACCACTGCGCCAACCATGTCGTCGAGGAAGGTTGGAAAACCATAATACGGGAAAAGATTAAAGAATGTCTAAGAATGGCTATAGGAAACGAGACAGGACTACGAAAAGATGGAGATAGACTTTGTGAAAGACGTTAGAAGAAAGGAAATGGTGATGGTGATATTTAAAGCAAGATAATAAGTTCAGGGAGTCGGAAGATTCCGCCTGACGGAGGTCCTCACCTGACACGGCTGTTTCGGGAGGTTCCTGTTTCGCATAAGGCGGGAGGAAACGCCCGGGTGTCACCATTGTGTGGATCGCCCGGAGGACTCGGTGGAGCATACAGTGGAGGTATGTGGGGAGGCTTGGGCAGAGCACCACCGTGTTCTCACGGAGGCGATCGGCGGCGGCGATCTCTCGCGTCCGAGCCTGGTTCAGGCCATGGTGCGGAGCGAGAGTGTATGGGAGGCCGTCACCTCCTTCTGCGAAGCAGTGATGCTCGTGAAGGAGGAGGCGGAACGTGTGAGGGAGAGGCAGCCTCACGCCCTCAGTCGCCGCAGGAGACACCCTGGGCGGCGGGAATCGCGGGGCGATTTCTGGCCACCGTAGGCGCGGGCCTGCGGACGGTGAGTAGCGGGTAAGTCGCCGTCCGGTAAGGACCAGGCCCGAGTCGACGGTGCGTTGTGTTCCACGCGCGCCTCAAAGAGATGTCAGCAAATGATGGGGTCCAATAGGGCCGACGCCGCTGGGGTCGCGGGTAGTTTGAAGAAGATACCGCGGCCCTGGCATAGGCAACCGAAGGAACACGGGTGGGTTTTAGTCAGTAAAAGTCTGGGGGCCTACTCCCTAAGCA
Organism: Cosmia trapezina; assembly: GCA_905163495.3. Classification (NCBI taxonomy): domain Eukaryota; kingdom Metazoa; phylum Arthropoda; class Insecta; order Lepidoptera; family Noctuidae; genus Cosmia; species Cosmia trapezina. The sequence goes on along the minus strand of LR991020.1, from coordinate 30,009,017 downwards.
CGAAGCCCGTAGTTTCGGCCTTCGTTACGGCCGTTTCTTACTCCGTATCACCTACGGATGGATGATTGGTTCGGGGCCCGAACGAAGTATGAATGACAACATGATTTGCCAGTTGTCCATACTCCCGACGTGTTGTTGCCCGTCCGAAAAAATTAACTTTTACACTTGTTTTAATGGATCGTAATGTCAGACGGACGGATAAACGGACGGACGGAAAGACGGACGGACTTAGGGAGTAGGCCCCCTGATACGCCCTTCCGCTCCACCCAGAGCGGGAGAAGTTATTTGATGATTTCCCACCCTCAAAAAAAAAAAAGGGAGTCGGAAGATGTGATAAAATTGTAACACATACATTTAAATTTAAACAAGAAAACTTTTGTGTGACTTACATCAGGATCAGCAATATAGTCTTCTCTAGCGCTTCCTTGCCTAAAGCTGCCTTGAGTCAAATAATCCATGTTGTCATCAACACCGAAGTATCCAGTTCTCATTGAGAGGTTTACTATGGGAACTTGTTTTAGGTAATAGCCATCTTTGTCATACAATCTGAAAAGTTCGTAAAATATATATTTGTAATTAGTTAAAAAAAAAACCGGTCAAGTGCGAGTCGGACTCGCGCACGAAGGGTTCCGTACCATATTATATGTTTAACAATCGCAAAGATAACTTTTTACTTATTTTATAATGATACTGTGAATTACAAGGTTATCTTTTGCAGTTGCAGAAAATCACCCATGTTTAAACAAAATACTTTATGAATCGCCGTTTTCAGTATTGTTGATTAAATACAGTATTCATGGTACTTACATGGTATAAAGAAGTTTCAAATTCCTAATTTGTTGAGCTCGTACAAAAATGGTCAAAAATTTACAACTTTTACGGCCCCCTATTTCTTAATTTTAAAAGATAAAAAAAAATATGTTTGTACTCTACTCAATGAGTTCTAGACGATGACACCCCACATAACACATAATCAGCCTATAATGTTCCCACTGCTGGGACACAGGCCTCCTCTCGGTGAGAGGGAGTGGGCCGTAATCCCACGCGGGCCCAGTGCGGCTTGGTAGATGTCACATGTCTTCGAATTTTTGGTTCTAGGACATGCCGGTTTCCTCACGATGTTTTCCTTCACCGTTTTGAGAGCAGCGGTGATGAAATAATGACATGACACCCCACATGCTAGATTAATTTTTTTATTTTTTCTTCAAAATGAAAAGTTTATTGTATGGGGACCGACCCCTTAAATTTTTAACTTTGCTTTATTTTTATTATTTGTTGTTATAGCCGTAATAGACAGCGGAGACTTAGTAAGTTTGTACTGGACTGTACGTGGTTGTCCGATTTCATGGATTTTAATTTTCTTGCGCGGAACCCTAATTATTTTTCTAAAATAAAAATAGCCTAAGTTACTCCTTAAAACATCAGCTATATGCCGTCAAAATCGGTGAAAATTCGTTTGGCAAGTTTCCTAACTTGACTCAAAGCACCATTTTTTAATCGGACTGCGCTTTATTATTCTTCTATACAAACTTTAACATCCCTAAACATCATTTGAGGCGTAGTTTTGAAAAACTAATAATGACAAACATTATTACTTACTTATGCAAGTATTTGTGCTAAGTTTCAAGTTCATTAACCAAATTAATAAGATTTTTCATACAAACTGTATCTCTGTTTTCACGAACACAGATACCTAAAGAATTTCAAAAATCGTCTGGTATGTTTCCATTACTTGACTCAAACATTATTTACACCAATTTTAGAGTTATTCAAGCCCCCAATAAAATCCTCCGCTATAAAATTAACTTTTCACCCCTTAGGGGTAGATTTTTGGAAAACCCTAATACACGTAAGGCTGAGGCTACAGTAAGCAGCGATTTGCGATGCGACTGGAAGTGCAAAACGAATAACGAGAGTAATATTTGATGTACGGTGTAGCCATATACGTGAGCATTCATTTATTTGTTTCAATCGCTAATATGTTAGGTCGCGTCGAGGCCTAATGTAGCCTCAGCCTTAGTCTTAATTTTTGGTCTCAAGTATAAAAACTGAGTTTTGAGTTAATCGGACCGCGTGTTAAAGTTCCTCCATACAAACTTTGACACCCCCAATCCCTCCTTAGGGGGTAGTTTAGGAAAACTAAAAATGATAAACTTTATAGTTTACTTATATGAATATTCGTGCTAAGTTTCAAGTCTATTAACTCAAGGGATAGGATTTTTCATATAAACTTTCATCCCTTGTTTTACCCCCTTAGGGATAGAATTTCCAAAAATTCTTCCTTAGTGGATGTTTACACTATATAAGGTATCTATGTGCAAAATTTCAAGTCTCTATGTCCATTGGTTTGGGCTGTGCGTTGGTATATTAGTCAGTGACTCAGTCAGGACTTTGATTTTTTTATATATATAGATTTACCATGTTATTTTAAGACCACAGACTTTTTATAGGTTTTCCTGTAATCTACAGGTATAGAACTAATTTCTATATTTTTTTCAAAATTTTAGGCTCAGTAGTTTCGGAGATAAGGGGGGGGGGAATGGTCAATTTTCGTCTATTTTCTTAAATAACTTTAAAACAATAAATTTTAAAATTATAAAAAATATATATTTGAGACCCTCATAGTAAGTCCTTTCATTTGACATGTCATTCGGTACAGTTTACAAAACTTTTTATTTTAATTTTCTTATTTTCCCCCTAAAAGTGTCTCTCATATTCAAAATTCATATATTTACTTTAGCTGTACGTGTTTGGGTCACAGAAATCCATATGTGTACCAAATTTTAACTTAATCGGTCTATTAGATTCGGAGCAAATTGGCTGTGACAGACGGACAGACGGACAGACAGACAGACAGACACACGAGTGATCCTATAAGGGTTCCGTTTTTTCCTTTTGAGGTACGGAACCCTAAAAACATAAACAAAACTATAATTTCTCATTATCATCAAGAGTATAATTTATAGTGTCAATCAGGGTTGATTATAATAAATTATAGTCACTATAACTTATTATAATCAACCCTGATTGACACATTAACACACACAATGAATTTAAAGAAGTAAATAACGGTTATTTACTTCTTTATGTTCATTGAGTAACTATTAATAATTATCAACTGCTTGTTCGTTGTTGTTATTATTGTATAAATTGTAAAGTTAGATTTGAATTTAAGATTTTTTAATAATATAGGGTGACTGGTAATTAGTGACCGATACCTAAACACATGATTGTGCTAATGATAACAAACAACTTTTACTATGGGACCAAACCTGAAATCGCGAAAAAAAATCAGCTGCCCCATACATTCATGTTCGCATAACTCGTCAAAATGTAGGGAGCAGCTGATTTTTTTTTCGCGATTTCAGGTTTGGTCCCATAGTAAAAGTTGTTTGTATCATGAGCACAATCATGTGTTTAGGTATCGGTCACTAATTACCAGTCACCCTTTATTAGGAAAAACATTTCGAGATTTTACACAAATCCTTACTTCAAAGGACCATCTTGAATAGTATGGACCCATCGTAAAACGAAGGGATATTCCAGAGATACTTGAGGATACACATGTGGATTATAATCATCTTTGAATCCCCCTGTTGGTGTGATCACTCCATCTTTCACCATATTATCGTATCCTGTCAAATGAAAAATAAAACCGTTTTATAACTACAAGAATTAAAAAAAAAAAAATACAATAATAAAATTTAAAAAAATATTCCTTTTCATGTGGAGGTAATTGTCCGACAAACTTCGGCTGGTCAGTAACTCCTCGCTGATTAGCTTATATTTCTATAGTCTTGTTTATTATAAATAACTATATCCATAGATAAAAAATATCTGAATAAAGTAGGTACTCACCCATGTATAACGGCAGCAATTCATAGTAGTAAAGTTGCAGTGACATAGCTATGTTAATATCTCTTGATACATTGAATAGCTTGTCGTCATCCCAGCATGGGTTGATAGCAGCTAGTTCTTTGGCAATAAAGTTGTGATTCCTCCAAAACCATACCACCATGAGGTTGATGCCTGCTAGAGTGTTGCCACCATCTTCAGCTACAAATATACGCAGATCGTTATTTTTGTAATTATTTCTGTCTAATTTTAGTTATAATGCATGTATAACATTGAAGGATAGGGGTCTGCCAAAGTTAAACCCTACTAGGAGCTTCATCACTCTGACGGACTGACTCCTTGTCAAACAATTCAATAATACAAAAATATCACGTGTCAAAAAGAAAAAGACATAATCACAGTCAACGAGTACTAAGTAATTAAAGTAAAAAAAACAGTCATTGCAATTTGTCTGCCAAAAACTCTGAAATGTCGTAATACGCTTTATTCAACAGTAAACATTTAAGCCTTTTCTTTTTCTTTTTTTTTTTTTCTTGTCTTTTTTTTTTTTTTTTTCTTTTTTCTTAGCTTAGTCATTATTTCTTGGGACGAATTGGTTTGCCAACGTTAAATACTCACGCATCGCATGGCACCTGGTCTCCTGAGGTTTCTGATTCAAGAAACAGATGTTGGCAGTGGTGTTAGTACTGAGTGGCCATATCCTGCCTTTGTCATCTAATTCCGTCTTCACCATACCTCCTTGGAATGTTTTCCCTCTTTGATTCAAAGCTGCCAATTGATTGCCGTATATCACAGACAGGTCCAATAGCGGAGTTGATGATACGATCTAAAATTAATATGATTTATTAATTAAAAAAGTCTAAATTATTATTAAAAACAATGTTTATTTTATTTAATGCTTAAAACAATTTTATTTAAATTTCCAATTATCGATTTCTGACATTCGTCATATTAATTACCTACTCGATACGATTAAAATAAAAAAAAAATCGTTTGGCAGAATCGATATCGCACATCTTTACATTAAAAAAAAAACCAGCCAATTGCGTGTCGGACCACGCACAATGAAGGGTTCCGTAGTTGAAAAGAAATTATCCCAAAGACATATACTTCTTCGAGTTGAAAAACATGTTATCCCATTCATTAATATACGTCACGGATAATTCTCCAACTGCATATTTAAGTTTGTATTCGCAAAAAACTATTCATAAACATAGGTAACATCACGTCTTGTTTCCCCGAAAGGTTAGGCAGAGGTGTACCTATAGTACACCCACATTTTGCCAGAAAAAGAAAACTAAAAATTATTTTTTTTGTGATAAAACTACAAATAATCAATTTTCAGACTTTTTCATTTACTTGTGCTGTGAGACCTTGCTTCTTGCCAAATTTCATGATTTTAGGTCAACGGGAAGTACCTACCCTATAGGTTTTGATTTACTTGCGAGTATCAAAATATGTTCCATAAATCGCCGTATTTTTTTATTGCGTTGCGTTGTTTGTTTTGTTGCGTTCTTTATGCTTGATTTTTTCTGAAATCTAAGGGATCATAGACTTACGTATTTGATATTAATTTCAACTTGATACCTCCACGCATTCCTGAGAAAAAGGGCCTTGACATATGACATACTTAAAACCATTTTTTTATGTGAAAAAATTATAAATTACCAATTTTCGACTTTTTCCATTACTTGTGCTGTAAGACCTTGCTTCTTACCAAATTTCATGATTCTAGGTCAACGGGAAGTACCTTATAGGTTTTGATTTACTTGCGAGCATCAAAATATGTCGCATAAATGGCCGTATTTTTTTATTGCGTGGACTTAGAAGCTAGATTTTTTTAGAACTCTAAGGGACCATAGACTTACGTATTTGATATTAATTTCAACTTGATACCTCCACGCGTTCCTGAGAAAAAGTGTCTTGACAGACAGACAGACGGACAACGAAGTGATCCTGTAAAGGTTCCGTTTTTTCCTTTTGAGGTAAAACAAAATGGTGGAGATTTTGAACACAAATTGATTAGTGGTAATGAAGATTACGTATTATTGGACCTATGTTTGTATATTACGTTAAGATGTGGGCATTTTCTTGTTGTTTATAATATTTTGAATAATATTTGATAACTACATGTGTGTGTGTGATATTTGTGAAAGTTAAAACGTAAACAACCAATATTGTCGGGAAACTTCGACTTTGGATATCAAAAAACTTCATTACCACTACTTAATTACCTTGAACAACGGATGAATGCGTCAAATAATTAAATGATGAATGATGATGATGATTGAATTCATTGCCCGTGTGGTGCATTTACAGACTTGGATATATAAAGGTAAATTATTAAACTTGCGTGTTAAATATGAAAGTTTTATAGGCGTTTTTATATGAGTTTTTTATCCAACTCTCATAATTAACGCACATTTATAAGATTTGATGGGTACCATGAGAGCAAAAATATTTACATAATCAATTTAGAGTGTCGTATGTCGTAATTTTGTGGTCCAATTGGGTGCGATAGAGAGCCGACGGAGGTTCGTGTGTTCGGGTCCAATTGGGGGCGCTTCCAAACTATACGGTTAACAAAATATATAAAAATACAAATTTCATCAGTTTTAAATTCCTGGGTTCGATTCCCGGGTCGGGCAAAGTGTTATTGGGTTTTTACATCTGGAATTGCTCAGCCTGTATTCAGGATTTGTCGGTTAATTGGTTAATGGCAATAGGCGCGCCCCCTATTACATGGGACTTAAACGTAGCTCGCAAAATGTGCGTGTAGGTACGATAGGTAAACACATGTAGGTACCAACTAAATAGTTGAACTCTAAAAATATGTATTCTTAGTAACAGTCTAAATTAGCATAATTAATTAAAATCTTAGACACGTTTTGTCCAAAAAGAACATGTAATATTAATTATGTGTTTACAGAACAAATTTCAAAGACTGCGCGGTAGCACCAACAGCATTTTGCAAATGATGAACGGGACAGTCGTGGCGGGATGCCCGCCAAGACTGTCCCGTTCAGGCTCACTGGGTGGCAATAGTTACGGGAAGATTGTGACTATATTATGTACCTACTAAGATAGTTATATCGATTATGTCTGAAGTAAATAGAAATAAATAAATAAATAATCCATACATTTTAAAAAGCCCATAACTCGTTTTATTGAAGTGTTAGAACCTAGATTTCCTCCAAGTGTGAAATTAAAAAGATGAGAAACAAAAGAAGAAAAACGAGACAGAGAGAAAGAAAGAAAGAAATGAACAGTACTTACTCTTTCAGGAGCAGTATCATTCTTGATGCATCCAATGGTCTGAAAGGTTTCGGGTCTGGTCATGTTAACGCAACGGACGCCAGAGAAGCGATGCACCGGGTCATCATCAGGTATCTTGTTGGGAACGCACATGTAATCCGTCTTGCCTCTCTCGGCGCAGCAGTATGGCCGCCAAGCTATGTAGTTTACTGGAAGGGTAATGTTGAGTCAATTTCCGTATGTTTCAGTTGAAGGTAACATTAAAAACCGGCCAAGTGCGTGTCGGACCACGCACAATGAAGGGTTCCGTAGTTGAAAATAATTTATCCCGATGACAAACTTAACACTGAGTTGCAAAAAAAATATTCTCCCATACATTGATATACGTCACGGACAATTCTCTAACTGCATATTTAAGTTTGTATTCGCAAAAAGCTATTCTTAAACATAACATCACGCCTTGTTTCCTTGAAGGGTTGGGCAGAGGTGTTGGAGGGTTGGGGTTGGCAGAAAAAGAAAACTAAAAACTATTTTTTTTATGTGTTATACTGACTTTTTCCTTTACTTGTGCTGTGAAACCTTGCTTCTTGCCAAATTTCATGATTCTAGGTCAACGGGAAGTACCCTATAGGTTTTGATTTACTTGCGAGTATTAAAATATGTTGCATAAATGGCCGTGTTTTTTTATTGCGTTGACTTAGAAGCTTGATTTTTTAGAACTTTTAGGGACTATAGACTTACGTATTTGGTAATAATTTTAACATGATACCTTTACACATTCCTGAGAAAAAGGGCCTTGACAGATGACACACTTAAAAATATTTTTTTATGTGATAAAATTATAAATCAACAATTTTCGGACTTTCTGCATTACTTGTGCTGTAAGACCTTGTTTCTTGCCAAATTTCATGATTCTAGGTCAACGGGAAGTACCCTATAGGTTTTGATTTAGTTGCGAGCATCAAAATGTGTTGCATAAATGGCCGTATTTTTTATTGCGTAGACTTAGAAGCTTGATTTATTTAGAACTGCAAGGGATCACAGACTTACGTATTTGATATTATTTTCAACTTGATACCTCCACGCGTTCCTGAGAAAAAGGGTCTTGACAGACAGACAGACGGACAATAATTAATTTCCCTACCAACTGTATACATTATGGTACGCAATAAAGAAATTGAGAATTGAGAATTGACAACGAAGTGATCCTGTAAGGGTTCCGTTTTTAGGGTTCCGTACAAAAATGGTAAAAAAGGAACCCTTATGGTGTGACTCAGTCTGTCTGTCTGTCTGTCTGTCTATTTTCGTCTATTTTCTTAAATAAATTTAAAACAGTTTATTTTAAAATTATAAAAAAAATATATTCGAGACTCTCACAGTAAGTCCTTTCATTTGATATGTCACACGGTACAGTTTGCAAAGCTTTTTTTTCTTATTTGCCCCCTAAAAGTGACCCCCATATTCAAAATTCATTTATTTACTTTAGCCGTACGTGTTTGGATCACACAAATCTATATGTGTACTAAATTTCAACTTGATCGATCTATTAGAGTCGGAGCAAATTGGCTGTGACAGATGGACAGACAGACACACGAGTGATCCTATAAGGGTTCCGTTTTTTTTCCTTTTTCCACCCTAAAAACAAAGACAAAAGTCAAAATTTGAAGAACATGTCCTTACTTTTACGACTTCCTTATTCCGTGCTGTACCTGCCCATGAAATCTGGTGTCGAAAGGATGATCGATGGAATAATTTAAACTCATTGCAAATTTTTTTCAAGGTTCACAGGATTAATCTACTTTAGGTCGTACTTATAAAATATCGTTTCAGCAGGTAAAATAAATAGCTTGAATTTAATTATAGAAAAAAAAACAGTAATAATTGCCTAGTACGCACGGCTACAGATCAAGCTATACATTTCCAGTATAAGCTGATTTCGCATTGTGTAGGATTTCCTTACAATGGAGGTCAGTGTAAACTGGAAATGTATAGCTTGATGTGTAGCCGTGTGTACAAAAATACGAAGAAAAATTAGAAAACATTGAAAAAAATCCTGCAATTCACGTATTCAAATACTCCAACTCACAAACCCCACCCCCACAAACCCACAATTGAACTTGAAATTGATTGATTGAATTGAATTTAATTGTGAGTGTGAATAAGTGAATCCAAAATTGTTTTTTGTGTGTCTGTATTTTATAATTTGCGTCTTATTTCTTTCATTTTTAGGGTTCCGTACCAAAATGGTAAAAAAGGAACCCTTATAGTGTGACTCAGTCTGTCTGTCTGTCTGTCTGTCTGTCACAGCTGGATATCTCAAGAACTACTAATGCTATTAACTTGAAATTTGGAACAGTTTTAGATGACGTTTACCCAACTATTTTGCAAATAAGAGAGAAATAAAAATTATATGTATTTTTTTTGCAACAAGGACTTAAAAAGTCAATGTGGGGTACTAAGGCATGTGGGGTATCATTTATGAAAGAGCTTATGTTGTTGTGTGAGCAATTCTCAAACATTTTTTTTATTTTTTTAGGCCGCACAGTTTTCAACTTTTGATGAAAAATCTGAAATTATTCTATCTGATAGAAGTTTTGTAAAGATGTCTCTGAATAGCACACTTTTTCAGAAATCGGAACGGAACCCTCGGTGCGTGAGTCCGACTCGCTCTTGACCGGTTTTTTTTTCTTTTCTGATCTGGTGTAAATTTTATTTTTTAAGTGTGTATTCATCGAATTATAAACAATATTTACGGGTGTATTCCTGAAATAAAATTGATTTGATTTGATTTTATTTGTGCAAAATTATTTTTATTTTTCTTTCTTTTTAGGGTGCCGCACCTAAAAAGGAAAAAAAAACGGAACCCTTATAGGAACATTTCATTGTCCGTCTGTGTGTCAGTCTGTCAAGACCCTTTTTATCTCAGGAAGGCGTGGAGGTATAAGTTGAAATTAATATCAAATACGTAGGTCTACGGTCCCTTAGAGCTCCAAAAAGTCAAGTTTTTAGGTCCAAGCAATTAAAAAATAAGTCCATTTTTGCGACATTTTTTGATACTCGCAAATAAATACAAACCGGGTACTTCCCGTTGACCTAGAATCATAAAATTTGGCATGAAGCAAAGTCTCGCAGCACATGTAATCCTATAAGAAAAAGTCCAAAAATTGTTAATTTTTAGTTTTATCACATAAAAAATGTTTTTTGCGATTACAAACTTAATTTTGCAGTTGGAGAATTGTCCATGACGGATATCGATGTATGGGAGAACATGTTTTTCAACTATAATGTTAAGTTTGTTCTTGGGATAAATTCATCCCAATAACGGAACCCTTCATTGTGCGTGGTCCGACACACACATGGGCGGTATTTTTTACACGCTGTATCTAATTTTCTACTAAAAGCAAAAAGTCTGATAAAGCCATACCTGTATCGTGTAAAGAGACGACATCAGCAGACATGAAGACAAAGAAGTGTATGGCCAGCGAAGTGAATATCTGGCTGGGCACACGACCTACTGAGTAGAGACGGGTCCTGAGGTACCTCGCCAGGGGCATCTCATTGCCAGAAGCAGTTTTCTTTGGCTCAAAGTCTGTAGCAAAATGTTTATTATAATGATACTTAGATAGTGTAAGTATTTATTCTTAGAGAAATAAATAGGATCTATTTCAAAACTAACGAGAAGAGCGATTCTCCGGAAAATATTATTATGTATTGTTGTGTGTGTGTGTGTGTGTGTGTGTATGTGTGTGTGTATGTGTGGGTGTGTGTGTATTATGTGTGTGTGTTGTGTATGTTATTGTGTATGTATGTACCTACATAGGAAAATCAAAAGTGTTGAAATAAATCATTGCACGAGGAACTTCCGACTCTAATTTAGTTGCGTTTACAATGGATCCGTTAGACTCCTTTGTGCAGGTCCTATTCAGTCCTTCTCTAGCCTATTATTTTTATTTGAGCAAAAAAACTTTGTTTTCTCACGCTTTGAAAATACAAGTTATTTATTTTATCTATTCTCGTAATTATTACTGGACTCTCACTTACTTTTATCATACACCGGAGGCAATACCCTCGCAAAGGGAGTATGTGCGGCTCCCCTCGGAGGGTGACGGAGGTTGTTGCAGGAGCCATCAACTCTCCTGCCTTCGTGAGGATCACATGGTTCTACCTCATTCACACACCAGCTACAAAAAATGAGAACTAATATTTATAGCTATATAAAGTATTTTTTTTTTTTTAAATACATAGGAACAGTCAGGATGTAACATTTTCGTTCCTCTAGTTTTGTTATTTACACAAAACTAAAGCACGAAAATGTTACAATTCAACATTGAAAATATTATAAATGAGATGAGATAAATGAAGGTACTAATAATGCCACAAAAAGACGAAATTGAACGAATTCTCAAGGATTTCGGGCAAAAACATTTAACGCCAGATAACTTTATCCGAGGAATAATTTTGAATCCGAGGATTAATTATTAAGTACCAAAAAGGAATGAAATATGCAAGTAATACTCTCAAAAGAGTCCGCTACGTGACCTCGAAAAATGCTACGCCGAATAACGCAGTGCCGATAGTTTGCAGTTACGAATAACATAATGACGAAAGCACACAACAACGAATATCATTACAACGAAAGCATTTGATAACAAATCACGAAACAACGAACGCACGTTACAACGAAAAACTTCACACCGAATTACTTGGCCTCGAAACAATGTGAGAACGAACGTAGCAACGACAGCAAAACAATCATTTGAAACGAAAAATTGGTACTACTAATAATATGGACATAATAGCTGTCAAGCCCTATAAAAATCTCATAATTTCGAGTAGTTACTAAATTTTTTCTAAAATAAGATATGCTAACCTAATAATGTTCTTTTTGATCTACTAGTAGGTATTAATAAACAAAAATGGAATGAAATATCAGCAGGTCAATATTTCTCTGCCGTTAACCAAGCTCCCAATAAGCTTCAGCGGCAACCTAAGCCTATGAAGAGTGCCTATGAAGATAGACAGATAGAATACTCTTTATTACGCACAAAATGAAGATCTCTTAAGATCTCTCCTTCATGAAGATCTCTAGATAATGAGTCGGATCCCGAACCACAAAAGACTTGAAATTAATGTTGTGGTACGACTCACGCAAAATACGCGCATTGACGTGAAGTTGCGGATACCAGCCCGTATTACATATGATAATAATAATAATAATACCCCCACCGCCGTATCTCTACGTTGACGTCGTGGTGGGGCTTGCGCGCTCCGAACTCTGGGCCTGTGCCGGTAGAGTTCACTTTGCGGAAACAGGTCTAGGGTGAGGAGCCAGCACCGCCGTGTTCTCACGGAGGCGATCGGCGGCGGCGATCTCTCGCGTCCGAGCCTGGTCCAGGCCATGGTGCGGAGCGAGAGTGCATGGGAGGCCGTCACCTCCTTCTGCGAAGCAGTGATGCTCGCGAAGGAGGAGGCGGAACGCGTGAGGGAGAGGCAGCCTCACGCCCTCAGTCGCCGCAGGAGACGCCCTGGGCGGCGGGAATCGCGGGGCGATTTCCGGCCACCGTAGGCGCGGGCCTGCGGACGGTGAGCAGCGGGTAGCTCGCTGTCCGGTAAGGACCAGGCCCGAGTCGACGGCGCGTCGTGTTCCACGCGCGCCTCAAAGAGATGTCAGCAAGTGACGGGGCCCAACAGGGCCGACGCCGCTGGGGTCGCGGGTTGTCTGAAAGGGTTACCGCGGCCCTGGCATAGGCAACTGAAGGAACACGGGTGGGTTTTAGTCAGTAAAAGTCTGACACGCCCTCCCGCTCCACCCAGAGCGGGAGAAGTTATTTGATGATTTCCCACCCTCAAAAAAAAAAAAAAAAAAAAAAAGGGTGAGGAGCCAGACCAAGAGAGATACAGAAACCCGCAGGGCAGCATGTGGCGAGCTGTTGGGCAGTAGCGACCCCACGGACCCTATCTCCCGGGAGTAGTCTTGTTCCTCATCTTTGGCTTGCCTTTATTGGCCGGCTGGAGTGAAAACTGACGGGAACAGAGCTCCCACCTCATTCTTGCCTTTATTGGCTGGCTTGAGTGGAGATTCGCAAGAGCAAACGTGCTCGGAGGATGGAAGTATTCCAGTAAGTGTTTGTAGGGATCTTGACCATCTTCCGGGCTCTGGGATTGTTCTGAGAACCGTGGGATACCTCTCCACTCCTCACAAGCATCTCAGGACATGTTGCCCCCTTGCCGCTACGACACTATGTGCTAGCGACCGTTTTCGGGGGCCATTATTGAGTGTGCAAGTCACCCCCTGCCATTTTATCTGTGTATTGTATACAAAACATTAGTCAGGCAGGGGCCATAGTGTTTCTATAGTTCTAGATAACCAGTCCACAACCACCCAAACCCATAGCCCAATATGTTTTGTTTCCATGTTCTGCAATAGTCCTGCACCAACCTGGGCTTGTCCTTGGGTGCACTTCCATACTGCATACAGGGATAATCGTCGGCTGGTGCCTCATCATAATTTAAAATTGTCTAAGGGGCCTCTGCGAGTTGGCTTCGGCCCCTCGTATGCCTTCCAAAGGTCCGGGATACCAGGGTCCCGAGATATGTAAACATATAATAATAATAATAATAACCCCACCGCAGTATCTCTACGTTGATGTCGTGGTGGGGCTTGCGTGCTCCGAATTTTAGGTCTGTGCCGGTAGAGTTCACTTTGCCGGAACAGGTCTAGGATGAGGAGCCAGACCAAGAGAGATACAGAAACCCGCAGGGCAGCATGTGGCGAGCTGTTGGGCAGTAGCGACCCCACGGACCCTATCTCCAGGGAGTAATCTTGTTCCTCATCTCTGGATTGCCTTTATTGGCCGGCTGGAGTGAACACTGACGGGAACAGAGCTCCCACCTCATTCTTGCCTTTATTGGCTGGCTTGAGTGGAGATTCGCAAAAGCAAACATGCTCGGAGGAAGGAAGTATTCCAGTAAGTGTTTGTAGGGATCTTGACCATCTTCCGGGCTCTGGGATTGTTCTGAGAACCGTGGGATACCTCTCCACTCCTCACAAGAACCTCAGGACATGTTGCCCCCTTGCCGCTACGACACTATGTGCTAGCGACCGTTTTCGGGGGCCCATTATTGAGTGTGCAAGTCACCCCCTGCCATTTTATCTGTGTATACAAAACATTAGTCAGGCAGGGGCCATAGTGTTTCCATAGTTCTAGGTAATCATTCCACAACCACCAAAATCCATAGCCCAATTTTTTTTTTTTTCCATGTTCTGCAATAGTCCTGCACCAACCGGGGGTTGTCCTTGGGTGCACGTGCATAGTGCATACAGGGATAATTGTCGGTTGGTGCCTCCTCATAATTTAAAATTGGCTAAGGGGCCTCTGCGAGTTGGCTTCGGCCCCTCGTATGCCTTCCAAAGGTCCGGGACCCCAGGGTCCCGAGATATGTAAACATATAGTAAAAAATAATAATAATAATAATATATTTATTTGACACAACATATGTTACATTTGAACAGATATACAGGACACAATCAAATTTTCTTAATTTTATACTGAAGGCATCTGTGTCTGAACTAGATAAAAATATCTGTATCTCGGACATCAGCGCTCTTCCTTATGATGACCATTACAATACTAACTTAATTAGACATAATATTAATAGGAGGTATATCATAGCACAGAAAAAAGTTTAAAACAAAATAAACAAAAATGGTGTGTGGAGTGTTAACCTCTCGGTGTGTAGTGTGTGAAAGTGAGTGAAAGAGTGTGAGAGGGTGAGTATAAAAGACATTTACTATCTAACTATCTTTAATAAGTTTTCTGTTTCTTCATACGTATGTTTACTTATAAAATTAAAGATTTTACTTTTACATATCTTTTTATTTAGCGGGTATATTTCCAAAGCGTCATTTATTTTATTATATAGGTACGGCCCCAAGAAGCAAAAATATTTGTTTACGTAAGCATGCCTGAAAAAAGGTCGGTCATTATTACTAATAACATTATTTCGTCTTCTAGCTAGATCACCCTTTGAGAATTGTAGTAAAGAGTGTTGGTTCATAACCACAAGAAATATAAACAACTGGCGAACTGTCAGAACCTCACACGACTGGTAAACAAGATGGGTTGGGTACAAATATGGGCGAAAAGTACTAACTTTTAGTACAGCCCTCTGGGCTATTTCTAAGGGCTTTAATATAGTTTTATGTGCACCTCCCCAAACGGTGATACAATATTGAAGAATGGACTGTACTAGTGCTAAGTATATTTGCTTCACTAATTTTGGGGGCGCAACATGTCTAAGGTTCTTGAAAACATAGATCAATTTTCTTGTCCTAGATGTAAGAAGATGAATAAATGGTGTCTGAATGAGAGGTTACAGTCAAGAATAATTCCAAGATATTTAATTGACGCTGTCTTTGTTACTGTAATTGGACAAGAGCAAACCAAGCTATTACAACAACTATGTGCTGTAATCGAGGGGGTATAAGGAAGCTGTATATTTAGAGTGAGCATCGAGAATGTCATGTACTGGGTTTTCTCCGGATTAAGAGTCAGGGAGTTATTCTGCAGCCAATGAGTCACAACATTGAATCCATCCTGCGCCTACCTATATACTTTGTCCCAGGTATCGGCAGAGAACAACAAAACTGTGTCGTCTGCATATGATATAATTTTACCTCCAGAAAGGTCTAGTTTACAGAGATCATTCAACAACAACACAACAAGGAACAACAAGGAAGAGTGTTGGTCCCAGAATGCTCCCCTGCGGAACTCCGTGAGTGATAGGTATATCGCTGCTGATACAGTCATTAATCTTAACGCACTGAAAACGATTAGAGAGGTAGTCGTTTAAAAGTTGCAGTTGATTTCCTCTTATTCTAAGGCGTTCTAATTTTAGAATCAGCAAAGGCGTAGAGACCGTGTCAAATGCCTTGGCTAGGTCAAGGAAAATGCCTATTGTATTTTTACCTGAATCAATATTTTTTACCACATAGTCCTGGAGCTCGTAGACTGCATCACTAGTAGACTTACCTGCTCTAAAACCAAACTGGTTGCTGGATAAAAGGTTATTTGATTCCAGGTAATCAATCAATCTACTATTTATTAATCGTTCTAGAAGCTTGGAGATCGAAGGCAATATGGAGATGGGTCTATAATTAGTGACACGGTCTCTATCACCCGACTTATAAATTGGGTATACTACTGATTTCTTTAACATCGTAGGAAACTGACCTTTAGTTAAACAGAGGTTGAAAATATACGTTAATGGATGGACTAAAATGTGTCTATATTCTTTGAGGAAATTATTTGGTACAGAATCCCAACCAACGGCACACACATCTTTCAGGTTCAATATTAAATGTTCCACTTCAGACTCATCAGTTTCCAGCAATACAAAGGATTTAGAAACCAGTTGTGAGGGAGCTTTATTAAAGTTACTATGGGAAGGGTTTAAACAGGAATGAGTATTATCAGCCAGCTTTTTCCCGATTGATGCGAAGAAATTGTTCACCATCTCTACAGACTCTTTTGTTTTTGATGGATTTAATAATTCCGTAGCACTATGTTTCAATTTAGTTGTATTAGTTATTGTTTTGATCGCTTCCCATATTTTTTTATTGTTATTTCCCGCTTTTGTTAATAAATCTCTATCATACATTCGTTTGACCCTTTTTAATAGGTTATTGCAATGGTTTCTATACCTGGAGTAAGTAATTTTAAGAATCTCATTATCAGGTGATTGACGCATTTTTTTATGAAGCCTGTCCCTATGTCGAATACACCTTAACAGCCCAGGTGTAATCCATGGCTTCACAATTTTATGACGTCTTGGATATTTTATTACAACTGTATTTAGCGATATAGCCCTTTGAATTGACATGGAGAAGTATTCCATAGCGAAATTGGGATCGGTTGACGCGTAGATAGGTGAAAAATCAATTTTTGTGAGATCTGACGTTAACCCTTCAGTCTCGATCCGGTTCATTGAAACATAGCTAAAGGTTCTCTTTTGTTTAAGATGCAGGCAGAGTAGGACTGCTTGGTGGTCGGTAATGATGGTACGACTCCCAACTTCTCGACTCTCAAGGTGAACTTTATCTTCGTTCGGATGTGTTCCACGATCTCCTCTACCTTCGTGGAGTGATGTAGATCGGGATCAATGGGATGGCGGGACGCAACACCACGTCCGGTTCAGTCGATGCTGCGAGAAGCTGGCTTCTTCTTTCGACTTTTTCTCCACTTTGATGAAGCCATCTTTATCGCCCTGTCCTGTTACCGGTGATAAAGTGCTTCGGACTGGTTCGGGGCGCTCTTGGGCACTCTTCCTAGTTTTAGGTTGCTGCTGAAGCTTATTGGGAGCTTGCTTAACGGCAGCAGAGTAAGCACGTCCATGTGTTGACGTGCTGATATTCCTTTCCATTTTTTAGGGTTCCGTATCAAAATGGTAAAAAAGGAACCCTTATGGTGTGACTCAGTCTGTCTGTCTGTCTGTCTGTCACAGCTGGATATCTCAAGAACTACTAATGCTATCAACTTGAACAACCACAACTTGACATTTACCCAACAATTTTGCAAATAAGAAAGAAGTAAAAATATTTATATTTATTTTTGTAAAAGGGACTGAAAGGGGGTCTTAAAAATTCAAAGTGGGGCTACTAGGGCATGTGGGGTATCATATGAAAGAACTCTGTTTGCACATTTTCAAACATTTTTGGAACGAAGTTCCTTATCGCGCGTTGTGAAAGGGGGCTAGACGGAAAAAAGTCTCACGAAAAGTTGTCACGACACTTTTTGCTATAGGTAGCTATTGTAAGCCG
This sequence comes from Cosmia trapezina, assembly GCA_905163495.3. Lineage (NCBI taxonomy): Eukaryota > Metazoa > Arthropoda > Insecta > Lepidoptera > Noctuidae > Cosmia > Cosmia trapezina. The sequence continues at coordinate 29,991,088 of LR991020.1, read as the reverse complement.
TGCGGCGTGCGCATGTTTCTCTGAGAATGATGGTGATGATGATGATGATGATGATGATGATGATGATGATGATGATGATGATGATGATGATGATGATGATGATGATGATGATGATGATGATGATGATGATAAGTATAAAAATAAAATTTTGTTACAATTCCTTCACTAATTTTTTTTTTTATTTTTTTTTAGGCTGCATAGTTTTCGACTTTTGATGAAAAATGTAAAAAAAAATACCGTTCCCCCCCCTATCTCCGAAGTTTGCAAAGATAAAAATCTGAAATTATTCTATGTGATAGAAGTTTATGTAAATATTACAGGAAAAATAAAACTATGTCTCTAAATTGCGCAATTTTTCAGAAATCGGAACGGAACCCTCGGTGCGCGAGTCCGTCTCGCTCTTGACCGGTTTTTATTTTCATTATACATACTAGTAGATCAATAAGAACAATATACGATAGCATATCATAGTTAAGCAAAACAAGACATTTTTTTGGACCCACCATTAAACGGTAACATGTGATCATCTTGCTACAATTAATAGAATAAAAATTATGTAAAAACCTAACCGGAATAATGAAATAACAGTAAAAAGTGTTATGGCAAAAAAATCGTGCTTAGGAGCGTTTTTAGGTTTATTTTAAAGTGAAAAAAAAATATTATTACGGTGCGCGGCGGTAATAATATCAGCTTTAAATTCGTTTAAAGGTATAATTGGTACAGTAAACTTGTTTTTTTTTAATGCTGTTATTAACCGGTTAGCGCAAATATCGCGTTACATAGTGGGAAAATGACCGTAGAACGAAACTTAATCAATAAGCCTGTTGTAGATGCTCTGTGGCCCTTTGCACAGTTTCAATCAGTTTGACACTGACAGACACATTGTTGTTTCCGTGTAATTAATATTCGATTAGTGATAGTATTTTCATTCCAAAGATTTTATGAAAATCGCATCTGTATACAGTGCTAATCAGAGTCGCTCAGCATCGAGCGCGATGACCACGAACCACGTTATGGACCATGCGCAGCAGGTTCCACAGAAGAACACATGCGATGAGGACGGCTTCATCAAGGTGGAGAGTAAGAAGAGGAAGCCTACTTGTCGCAACCAGCGTGGGACGTGTCGCCGCCGCCGGCTGGATCTAACATCTTGCTACGTTCTGCAGTACCGACGACGCAGCGGTACGCGTCTCGTTTGCACCACTCTACGAAAAGTGAGGACATCGTAGAGTACATACGGGTGAATACCAAATAGACCTTCAGGGTGGAGAAGTTGGAGGCGCGGCATTAACCCCAATTGCAAGTCGTTCGTGGTGCGCGTTCCGACTCACCATTTGGTGACCTTCCTCAAGGAAGAGTTTTGGCCAGAAGGTGTGCTGTATCGGCGTTTCCGGGGCCAGTTACGCGACACCTCGCAGCGAAACACGACGCCGTCACTTCGTGTGCAGTATTTATGTTTGTTGCATAAAATATGTGTTAGTTTAAAGTTACTAATTTTATACTTATATAATGTATTGTGTTTTATGGGCGTAAGCTACCTAAAATAAAGGATATTTATTTATAATAATAATCCACAAAGCTGTTAATAAAAATGCTGTGTTTGTTGTTGTTGTTGTTACCGTTGTAACAACAACAACAACAAACACAGCATTTTAATATGTGACGACAGTTACTGTCCGAGACTTTTATTTATAATAATATTTCTTTCGAGGGTAAATAAGTGGCTTAACACTGTCTTAGTTAATATTGTTATAGATAACGCTTGGACCTAATGTGAGTATGACGTTTTAAAAAAAAAGTAAGGTTGTTTCCATGACTACTACGTCAATTAATTATGGTACGATTAAACTGCCAACATTGGTCAATTATGTTTAGCTAGTTACAAGTTATCGAACCACTAGGGCTATTGGATAGATAAACCATACTACAATACTGTTTTTATAAATAAATAAACAATTTGATTTGATTTGATTTTGATTTTGAAACCAAAGTTAGTTGTCTCAGAAACAGGACATAACTCGCAGTTTTTAAGATGAAAACGATAATTTCGCTTGTTATATTTTTTTTAGCAGGATTTTAAACTGGAATTTTGCACTAGATAGCAAAGAGGTTATTTTTTTTAATAATATGCATATGTGATCAGATCATTTTATTGTTGAGGATTAAAAGAATGAAGGATTTTTTTTTATATATGTCCGATAGTATAAACGTCCAAGTACTGTGGGTTGTTCCTTCAGTGACTTCAATGACGTTCATCTCCTCACATCGTTTCTGGTATTGGTCCACGAACTCCAGAGTTATAAAATTTTGTTAGTTTGTTTTGTTAGCGTATCATGTCTAAGCGTATCGAACGTAAAGGTCTTGTATCTGGTTACAAACATATTTTTCTATTACTTTATCGATAACGGGTAGAATAGTACCTAAACGGTCTATAGTTTCCACAGTCGGTAGAACTTTTTTTATATATACCTATTGGGTGCACTACAATTACTTACAGTGTTTAGTGCTTCCGGGTATTTTTCTTGTTTAACACTAGTATTGATTTTGGTTTTAGACAATAACGCCTGTCTCGTCACAGATGGATTTTATTTGTTTGTAGAATATACAGTTACAGGCTATTCATGATAAAACTGAGACGGTACATAACACTATATTGGGACGCAGCAAGTATTAATACTTGCTTTAGTTAAGGCTAGATTATTCTATAAGTTAACATGTATAATTGTTGCATACCTTCAAGATAATATCTTAACGTTCATTAATGTAGTACTTGTTCTCTTTATAATTATTTTTTATATTTAACTAGCTTTTGCCCACGGCTACGTCCGCGTGAATGTCGGTAAATATCACACGGGAACGTACTACCGGGGAATCTTTCCTTATTCCTGGTAATAATATAATTCAATCATGATTCGAAAGACACGTGGCGCAATCTATTATGATAAGAACGTTATCGTTAGTTTTGTTATTGTACGTTGTTGTTAGTTTGTTGTCGGGAAACAAGTAGGTACTCGTTTACCTCGTAAAAAAGGAATATCGCGATAAGACCCGTTCTTGATATTGCTTTATAACATTACTGTTGTTTTCCTCGGGAACAGTACTTTTAGACTTCGGTATGATCGGTTTGGTGGTTTGGGCGTGAAGGGATAGCAAACAAACAAACTTTGATCACATTTACAATATTTGAGTAATTTGAAACAAAGATTATGTGATATTTAATGTTAATACACCTAATGCTGATCTACTCCTGGAGCAGTTTACTTACTCTCAATGTTATTTGCAGCTTTAGACGACGCACATTGTGGGCCGGACGCGATGCCCAAAACCCGAATGTTTTAAATGAGGCTAGTTGTCGATTGTTTGTTGTATTCATAACTGTGGGGCGATTATCTGAACAAATGAGTCTCCGCAGTAGCCGATAGCGATATTGCTAAATGAATTGTACTTTCTTTTGTATACATTTGAGATACTTAATTATTTTTGTTAAATTAGAGATAGGGTCCAGTGTGCGACGGTTATACTTGGGTAAGATCTTCCTGATACTGATTCTGAATTGTGCATCAGCCAATGATTTTATTTCTAAACTAGCAGTTGCCCCCGGCTTCGCCCGCGTGTTTGTCGGAAATTATCCCACTGGAACCTTCTACCGGCATGAAAAGTATCCTATGTCTTAATCCAAGTTATAAAATATCTGTGTACCAAATTTCATCCAAATCCGTTCAGCCGTTATTGTGTGATTGAGTAACAAACATCCAAACATACAAACTTTCACATTTATAATATTAGTAGGAATATTTTTTTTGAAGACCCCTAAAGTGTTTGGCTTAACCGATTTGTTTTGTTGCGACCAGACAAATATTGTTTGGTGTTAAACTCACTAGTACCTATCAATAAGGATCATATCATACTCGAGATGGAGTTGGATGTGGAGGACGTTATAAATAAAAAAGGAGATTATCCAAATCCTCCGTCAAACGCCGGTTACTCAGCTAACCAAGTAGTGCCAGTTTAGTCATACGTACATATACACACACACATCATTACACATATTTACAGCACACACACCGCACAGATACACGCACATACATACATACATCCATATTAATAATTATGTCACTCTCTGTATTTTTTACCATAATTATCTGAGTACTTCGTAGTTGGCGTAATGTTTGGTATAATAATCTGTATTTGCTTACTGTCAGATGTGAAGTTACGTTATAATAAATAAATAAATAAATAAAATATAAATATTGAACAGGCAACTTGTTATCAAGAGAAACTCACAGTGTAGATAAAATTAAGAAATTGTTGCCGAAGTTACATATCTGGTCCGTATCAAGTTACAAAGGTATTTAACAAAGAGGTATATATACGCAGTGGATGGAATTTATTTCGAGTTTTGGAACGAATCAGACTGACGAATCGTCAGAAAATGAAATGAGAATGAACAGTTAAATGAAATGCAGGCAAATGAATTGCTAGTCTATTGTATTCAAAGGTAATGTAAACATAAACATAACTTAGGATACATAAGGTGTACATTTTGTGTTATACATGTTTGTTTTTTGTTTTTCTGTTTTCATGTTATAATGTACGAGTATGCACGACGTATGCAGCGCATGGTGCGCGATGCTGGTTGCGGGTGGTGTGCGATGCTGGTTGCGCGTGGTGCGCAATACTGGTTGCGCGTGGTGCGCGATGCTGGTTGCGCGTGGTGTGCGATGCTGGTTGCGCGTGGTGCGCAATACTGGTTGCGCGTGGTGCGCGATGCTGGTTGCGGGTGGTGTGCGATGCTGGTTGCGCGTGGTGCGCAATACTGGTTGCGCGTGGTGCGCGATGCTGGTTGCGGGTGGTGTGCGATGCTGGTTGCGCGTGGTGCGCAATACTGGTTGCGCGTGGTGCGCGATGCTGGTTGCGGGTGGTGTGCGATGCTGGTTGCGCGTGGTGCGCAATACTGGTTGCGCGTGGTGCGCGATGCTGGTTGCGGGTGGTGTGCGATGCTGGTTGCGCGTGGTGCGCAATACTGGTTGCGCGTGGTGCGCGATGCTGGTTGCGGGTGGTGTGCGATGCTGGTTGCGCGTGGTGCGCAATACTGGTTGCGCGTGGTGCGCGATGCTGGTTGCGGGTGGTGTGCGATGCTGGTTGCGCGTGGTGCGCAATACTGGTTGCGCGTCGTGCGCGATGCTGGTTGCGGGTGGTGTGCGATGCTGGTTGCGCGTGGTGCGCAATACTGGTTGCGCGTGGTGCGCGATGCTGGTTGCGGGTGGTGTGCGATGCTGGTTGCGCGTGGTGCGCAATACTGGTTGCGCGTGGTGCGCGATGCTGGTTGCGCGTGGTGCGCGATGCTGATTGCATCGTTGATGCTTGTGTCAAATAATACCAACCAATATTATAAATCTGGTTTATTTTCATAAATTATGTTGATTCGTAATAGCTAAAATTGGGTATTTTATACTGTTTCAATATAAATTTGTTCGCGAGTAACATTTATACAGATTTGTATTTATCACTAATTCTTGGACATTGTTTCGAGTCGTGGTTGACGAACACGCACCTTCTAGTTAAAAGGTTTAATCGCAACTCTTATGTTATTAAAGTTAAACAATAGTGTGATTGTGCTCTAGTTGCAGTGAAATAAATAATTGTCCATAACTAGCACAAGAATGTCATGATTTATTTAAAAATGTAAAAATTATGATTGTTGTGTGTGCCAGGAGGCAACACAGTGTCGGATAGCCGAATGTCATGATTTCCAAATAATAATAAATTTTGTTGTTGAATTTAGAGTTGAAAGTATGTGATTTGACTCAGATGATTTTGTATCTGTATTTTGGAGTAGTTAAAAAGTGTCCCATTTGACATTTACCGCCAAAAGTGTTGGTTTTTTCTAGCTGGTAGTTAAAAAGTGTCTCATTTGACATTTACCGCCAAAAAGTATTGGTTTTTGTAGCTTAATGTTGGTAAAAAAAAGTTGTTTGGAGCGTAGCCTAGTTTTCTAAGTTAGTTCTCTTGGAGCCTCGGAACCAAAAGGTTAAGCCTAGAAATATAGTCTATACTGATACTTATTGTGTGCCTAGTTCAATAGTTTGTTAAATATTGCTACACTGTACCAAGTCTGTATGTGTGCAAGAAGATGAAATATAAATATTATACCAATGAAGAGGTTTTTCATTACAATGTGATATGAGATCCCCTGAGACGATCCACTGACCAGATCCTGTCAAGTTATAACTTGCCTACTTACCTACTTTTTTCAGTTACCGACTAGACCATACACCGCTACACTAGACCACTATACTAGACCATTTATTATTGAACAGTGTAATGTTTTAAGTTAAAATACCAATGAGACCTATCCACTCATTAGACAATCGCTCTTGTGAGATTTTAGGTTATTATGAGTCATGATTTGACTGTTGTATTTCACAGTATTCCGGTTACATAAAGTTTTGCTAATATTACCACTGTTATCTAGAGATTATATGGAATAAACCAAAATGCATTTCGTTAATAAATGCCACAATTTGTGGTGGGCCTATTTCCCAAACAAAAAAAATTGTCTCTTTTAAGTAACTACTCCAAATTATGAGATTTGTACAGGGCTTAACAGCTACTATGTTCATATTATTAGTAGTAAGTACAATTTTTTTGTTTTAAATGTTTGTTTTGCTGTCGTTGCCACGTTCGTTGTTACATTGTTTCGAGGCCATGTAATTCGGTGTGAAGTTTTTCGTTACAACGTGCATTCGTTGTTCGGTGATTCGTTATCATATGCTTTCGTCGTAATGATATTCGTTGCTGCGTGCTTTCGTCATTATGTTATTCATAACTGCAAACTATCGGCACTGCGTTATTCGGCGTAGCATTTTTCAAGGTCACGTAGCGGACTACTCTCAAAAAGATGTTTGGGAAAAAACACGGCTACTTAAATTATTTCTGCCCTAAATGTAAATCACTAACATAATACAATTTAAAAAACAACTCACAAAGTGGTATTGGTCATAACATGTCTCTTCACATCTTCCCTAGTAATCTCAGTCCCATAATACGAATCATAGAAAATGCCCGCCTTTACACTACACAACACTGAAACTAAATATATTAAAATCAGCATTTTACATGTCCGGTCTCATTGGAGTACAAAACAAAAATACAAAGAATAAACTTAAGTAAATTAAAGCCTTATAACAGCTGATTGGTTTGATTAACCGACTTCTTTAACAATGTTGATATTCAAGCTAAGTCTTTACGCTTAGCAAGGACATTTGGAAGGGAGGTATCGGAAGCTAGGTAGGTACAGTTTATAAAAACCGGCCAAGTGCGTGTCAGACTACGCACAATTAAGTGTTCCGTAGTTGGTATGAAATTATTCCAAGAACAAACTTAACATTATAGTTGAAAAACATGTTCTCTCATACATTCCAACAGTAAATGTATGGTACTCACAATATTGAGAGATTTACCATGTTATTTTAAGACCTCAAACTTTTTTTAGGTTTTCCTGTAATCTATAGGTATAGAACTATTTTTTGTATTTTTTTCAACATTTTACGCTTAGTAGTTTCGGAGATAAGGGGGGAATGGTAAATTTTCGTCTATTTTCTTAAATAAATTTAAAACCATTAATTTTACAATAATAAAAAAATATATTTAAGACTCTCACAGTAAGCCCTTTCATTTGATATATCACACGATACGGTTTGCAATACTTTTTTTTTTAATTTTCTTATTTGCCCCCTAAAAGTGACCTCCATATTCAAAATTTATTCATTTACTTTAGCCGTAAGTGTTTGGGTCACAGAAATCCATATGTGTACCAAATTTAAACTTAATCGGTTCTGTAGATTCGGAGGAAATTTGCTGTGACAGACAGACAGACACACGAGTGATCCTATAAAGAAAGAAAGAAAAAAGAAAGAAAGGAAGAAAAAATGTTTATTTGCGGTAAACATGACACAAATTACAATAAAATAAAATAACTATAAGGGTTCCGTTTTTTCCTTTTGATGTACGGAACCCTAAAAACCGGACAAGTGCATGTCTGACTACGCACAATGAAGTGTTCCGTAGTTGGGATGAATTTATCCCAAGAACTAATTTAACATTATAGTTGAAAAACATGTTCTCTCATACATTTCAACAGTAAATGTACGTTTGTACTCACAGTATTGAGAGATCTATAGATATATTGAGTATTGAGTATCTACCATGTTATTTTAAGATCACCAACTTCTTATCTTTTTCCTGTAATCATCAGGTATAGAATTATTTTCTGTATTTTTAGACGAGTGGAATTTTAACACGAGGTCCGATTAACTCAAAACTCAGTTTTTTATACTTGAGACCAAAAATGAAAACTAAAGTGTATCAGGGTTTTGACCCCTTGACAATTCAAAAGTGACTGTAATTGGTTTATTTGAAATAAATGCTTTGAGTTTGAGTTTGAGTTTTCCAAAAGTCTACCCCTAAGGTGTGAAAAGGGGTAGTCAATTTTACAGCGGAGGTTTTTTTGGGGCTTCGATTAACTCGAACACTGGTGTAAATAATGTTTGAGTCAAGTTATGGAAACATAGCAGACGATTATTGAAATTCTACCACTGTGGTCGTGAAAACAGGGATACAGTTTATATGAAAAATCTTAATATTAATTGGTTAATGAACTTGAAACTTACCACAAATACTTGCTTATGTAAGTAATAAAGTTTGTCATGATTAGTTTTCCAAAACTACACCTCAAAGGGGGTTAAGGGATGTTAAAGTTTGTATGGAAGAATTTTAAAGCGCAGTCCGATTAACTTGAAACTCAGTATTTACACTTTTGATGTAAAATAAACAATAATAAGAAAATTAATACCCATGAAATCAGACATGCACGCAGGCGAAGCCTCGGGAAGTCAAGCTAGTCTCTCAATATTGCTCGTACAAACTTACTAAGCCTCCGCTGTCCGTCCGTCCGTCTGTCACAGGGCTGTATTTCATGAACCTTAATAGGCAGACAGTTGAAATTTTCACAGATTGTGTATTTCTATTACGGCTACAACAAAAAATAATAAAAATAAAGTAAAGTTAAAAATTAAAGGGCCGCCCCTTTAACTTTTAACTTTACTTTATTTTTATTATCCCCCTACCAAAAACTTTTCATTTGAAAAAAAAATAAACCTAGCCTGTGTGTGGGGTGTTATTGTCTAGAACTCGTCGAGTAGAGTATAAACATATTTTTTATTTATTTTTTATCTTCTAAAATGAAGAAATACGAGGCCGTAAAAGTTGTCAATTTTAGACCATTTTTGTACGAGCTCTATTTTATCATGTACCTTATACTGTATTTAATGACCAAATACTAAAAACGGCGACTCATAAGGTATTTTGTTTAATATAAAGGGTGATTTTCTACAACTGCAAAAAATAACCTTGTAATTCACAGTATCATTATGAAATACAAAGTTATCTTTGCAATTTTTGAACATTATGGTACGGAACCCTTCTTGTGCTAGTCCGACTCGCACTTCTCCGGCTTTTTTTTCAAAATTCTAGGCTTAGTAGTTTCGGAGATAAGGGGGGAATGGTCAACTTTCGTCAATTTTCTTAAATAACTTTAAAACGATTTATTTTAAAATTACAAAAAAAATATATATTTGAGACCCTCAATAGTAATCACTTTCATTTAATATGTCACACGGTACAGTTTGCAAAACTTTTTTTGAAATTTTCTTATTTGCCGCCTAAAAGTGAGCCCCTTAATCAAAATTCATTTATTTACAGTAGCCGTACGTGTTTGGGTCACAGAAATCTATATTGCACACCTAGATCTAAACTGAGACAACTCAAAAAAGGTAATTTTTCAGGAGACTATAAAAACGTAGGTATAGGTATCTGCATTTTTTGTTAGGGAAGTTAAACAATTTAATTTGATTCTAGATAAAAAAAATAGCTTGTAAAATGTCACAGTATAAAAACTGGGGCTAAAATTTAATCATTTTTATCGATAATCACTGTTTTTCAAAGATAACTCAAAATTAACGATTTTTGAGTTGTCTCAGTTTATATCTAGGTGTGCGATATGTGTACCAAATTTCAACTTAATCGGTCCATTAGATTCGAAGCAAATTGGCTGTGACAGACGGACAGACAGACAGACACACGAGTGATCCTATAAGGGTTCCGTTTTTTCCTTTTGAGGTACGGAACCCTAAAAACAGGGTAAGTATGCAGGTTACTTTAACTATTTCGTAACCCTAGGTGGGTATCGGTACAGATTGATAGATTTGATAAATTGTAAATCACAATTGAAACTAGTTAAGAACATAATATTAGTGAAGGTACTACCTACAGCGCTAGGCCCTTCGCACACAGCACGGTTTCTGTACGGTACGGTGTTTAAACCGCACCGTAAATAAATGTATCTCCTTAGAGCATTTAACCTATGTATTTCTCAATAAGCTTCCCTAATTATCAATTACATACAACACTGACAACCGTGCCTACACACGGCCTATAAACCGCGCCGTAGAAAAACGTGTCTGCCAACAAGTTTCCATAGTAATCCATAAAACAATGAAGCCGTGCCTACACACGGCGAATAAACCGTAGTTTTTCACGGCAAAAAAAAACGTGTGTGTAGAAAGGACCTTAAGACGATTATCTTGCCCATACATCAAACTGTTTTCTTAACTGTAGGCACAGACAACAGCACATCAGGTTATACCGAACTGTCAAATTTCTCCAAATTATTTTAAACCTTAAAATGTTGACGGTTAAGTCCAAAATAGAATGAAAAAAATTTACAGTTTGTAGTAACTTGACCTGCTGCTGTGACACTCAGCATAGTAATCGCGAAAAAATTTTCAACTGTCCCATAGAAACCTTCAATACCAACTCCGTACTCGACGCAAATGTATGGGACAGGTGATAATTTTTTCGCGATTACGATGTTGGTGCCATGGAAAAAGTTGTTCGGTTTGATGGTATATACGAGACGGAAACCTTGCAATACAATCTGAGGCCACGGTTTTGCCTGGGTTGTAAACAGATGAAATTGGTGTCAATTGATAGAGCTACTATATTATAAAACCATCACAGAACATTTTACGGATTTTGGCGGTCTGAGAGCCGAGTTAAAAGAGATTTAGTAAAAGTGAAGTTACGTAACAATCTATACTTAACAACTGATTTTTGAAGTTTGAAGCTCGACGACCACGTAAACTACAGCATCTAGTCGCTTTGCCACAATTTACACAATGATCCATGGTGCCAAACTAATATGCAATCGGTAGGCCGGTCGTAGAATCCAAAATAACAAGTCCAAGTCCAACGTTTAGGCGGTGTTCTCTGTACCGTGTCCGGTGTGGTAGCAACGGTCGTACAAGAAGCAAGATCGGAAGTACGTAGAAAGAAAGCAGGGATCGAGGAAAATCTCAATAAAACTATGGGAGACACACTCAAAACGCGCACGCCCTAAACGATACGAAACGAATGAGGCATAGATAATACACCATAGATAATACACTATATAAAGGTGTGTCCCAATACAGAGCGGCATTTGAGCGCAGCTGCCGCGCGCGTCTAGCCACGCTCTGATTGGACAAGGGCCGCTCGCGACGGTGTTGTTGAGCGCGCGGCATTCGCAGTCAGCATTCGTTCATGTCTGGACGTAATCTTGCAATGCATAATGAACAATATCTTCGCTTATTGGAAACTAGCTTTTGCCCGCGGCTTCGCCCGCGCATGTATTATACATACAAAACTTCCTCTTGAATTACGCTATCTTTAAAAAAAACCGCATCAAAATCCGTTGCGTAGTTTTAAAGATCTAAGCATAAGACAGACAGCGGGATGCGACTTTGTTTTATACTGTGTAGACAGTGATGTATGGACCCTTAAGGTTTGTGGGATTCTCGTCAAAATAATAACAAAAATAACCAGTAACCTCGAAACCTATCCTTCTGCAGCAAGGGTGAGACAGGGAGACGTTAAACAAAAGAACTGTCCAGTTCGGTACGGCTCATTTTGAGAAAGAGGTCAATCATCGAATCCGACTAGGCTGGGTAGCTTTCGGGAACCTACGTAATATCTTCTCGTCTCACATACCAGTGATGACCTCTGGCACTCACAACAGAATGGAGGTTTTGAGAGCAGTGGTGATGAAACTATTTACACAAAGTAAAGTCCCTGTCTGGGTTCGAACCCATGACCCACAACTCGTAAGTCGGGATCGTTACCATTGGGCCACCATTGCATTGCATCGGTAGTTTTGAGTCGGCGAGCTCCACTGCGTCACCCGCTGCTGATAGTGCACGCGTTGCAACATGCGCCGCCGCCGTCGCTGACTCGATGTCGGTCGAGGTAGTGACTCATGTATGTACGTCGACCGCTAAACGTGCCTATTCTGCTATCGTCGCCACGCACAAACCTGTGGCGCAGACCACGAAGGGGTATAAAAAGAGCTGCTGTGAACCTTCCGACACGGGTTCCAAACAGCTAGGCCTAGCTACGGGCACGTGTGACAAGGATGGCTTCGTGAAAGTGGAGAGGAAGAAGAGGAAGAAGCCTCCTAGCCGGAACCAGTGCGGAACCGCGCTGGCAGGACCCAATATGCTTCGTCTGGCAATACCTACGACGCAGCTCTATGTGTCCCGGTTACATCACACCACGAAGGTTGAGGAGATCGTGGAGTATGTTCGAGCGAAGACCAGCTGGACCTTAAGGGTCGAGAGGTTGGCGTCGCGCCACAACACGAATTTCAAGTCGTTTGTGGTGCGAGTTCCGACTCAATATATTGAGACCGTCCTCAAGGAAGAGTTTTGGCCGAAGGGTGTCATGTATCGGCGATTCCGCGGAAGGTTACGCGACACCACGCAGCGCAATACGACGCCGTCTCTTCCTTTGCAGTAGTTTGTTTTTGTGTTTTTTTATAAATATGTATGATAGTCTGTAAGGTATTTATGTTATGGGTCATTGATACCGGAATTAAATGATATATTATTATTATTATCTTTACATTTCTCGGGACCCAGGGGTCTCGGACCCTTGGGGCATACGAGGGGCCAAAGCCAACTCGCAGAGACCCCTTAGACAACTTTAAATAATGAGGAGGCACCAACTGACAATTATCCCTGTATGCACTACGCAAGTGCACCCAAGGACAACCCCCGGTTGGTGCAGGGCTATTGCAGAACATGGAAACAAAACATATTGGGCTATGAATTTGGATGGTTGTAGACTGGTTGTAATAGGGTGACAACAACAACAACAACAACAACAAAAAAACTGACCATGGGTCGCCATGTAATAGGGTGACGTGGGTATTAAATAAAGAGAACTGTTTGGTTCTACAATCTATGTAATAATGCTCATTAATGTGTGTGCAGTTACAGTTATATAGGGTTAGGCGAGCTGCACACTACATGGTTACCCAGAACTATGAAAACACTATGGCCCCTGCCTGACTAATGTTTTGTATACAATACACAGATAAAATGGCACGGGGTGACTTGCACACTCAATAATGGGCCCCCGAAAACGGTCGCTAGCACATAGTGTCATAGCGGCAAGGGGGCAACATGTCCTGAGGTGCTTGTGAGGAGTGGAGAGGTATTCCACGGTTCTCAGAACAATCCCAGAGCCCGGAAGATGGTCAAGATCCCTATAAACACTTACTGGAATACTTCCTTCCTCCAAGCACGTTTGCTCTTACGAATTTCCACTCAAGCCAGCCAATAAAGGCAAGAAAGAGGTGGGAGCACTGTTCTAAGTCATTATTTACTCCAGCCGGCCAATAAAGGCAAGCCAGAGGTGAAGAGCAAGACTTCTCCCGGGAGATAGGGTCCGTGGGGTCGCAACTGCCCAACAGCTCGCCACATGCTGCCCTGCGGGTTTTTGTATCTCTCTTGGTCTGGCTCCTCATCCTAGACCTATTCCGGCAAAGTAAACTCTACCGGAACAGACCTAGAATTCGAAGCGCGCAAGCCCCACCACGATGTCAACGTAGAGATACTGCGATGGGGTTATTATTATTATTATTGCTCTCATGAGCCTCATTAGAAGGCTGAAAGTCACACGGAAGGCCTCCGGTAGACCGATTACCTTGTGAAGACCGCAGGAAGCCGCTGGATGCGAGAAGCACAGAACTGTTTGAAGTGGTGGTGCTTGGGGAACATCTATGTCCAGCAGTGGACGTCTTTCCTCATCTTATTACATTAATTATTATTAATTGGACCCACAGATCCCAGTCTCCTTTGACGAGGATGCAAAACGACGCGTTGTGCGTCAGTCAGACAGTAAAAAAAAAAAAAACACGTATTTTTTTGCTTTAACATATTAATAAAAAAAATACTTAGGTAGATAAAACGCATTATAGTTGAAGAGTGGGGACTGGCTCCGTCACAACTATAACAAACTAGGTTCTTATCAAATCTAGCGAGGAGTGACGTCGTGCCACGTTATGACTCAATGTATCGCCGTAATCTTTTGATTCAAGTAAAAAAAGAAAAAATACGTGTCCAATGTTTTTCAGCAATCTACATGATGGACAAACAAAATGTTTAGTCATCGTCCCTATTGAATTTGACTGCGGCCGCATAGTGTGAGCCGATTATTTATTATATCCAATTTAGAGTACATTTATTAGATATCAGTTAATTTTCTTTACAGAATATACAAAAAAAAACTAAAACTAAACTTATAAATTACTTATTATAAATCTATGAAACCGCTACCAGTTGGCAACGTACCCAAAATGCTGGCAGCATTGCCACGCTGGATGGCAATGCTTAATCTTTGTGCAAAATACAGGCCAGCATTTTGGTCACGTGTAGCTTCGACCAAACGTGCCGAAAGATCTTTGAAAATTTTATGTGCTCCCGGCCCCCACGGACCCAGCGTCTCTACCCCAAAAGGCTCAAACATGTATCCACTATCAAGGGAACTATATTTGCGCCTTTTGAGGTTCTCCGCTGATTCCGCCGCCGCACCAGTCCTATTTAGAGTTGCTAATTATTTTGTGAAAACAATTAGATATTTATTCCATTTATTTGCTGTCATCCTGTACAACTTGATCAGCCGGTGTAACTTGACTGTATAATTACTTATCTACAATAATGTATTTTACAGTAACCTGAATAATTAATTAATTAATGCTGTTTGCAGGAAATCTCATGAAAACGTTTATTCAGACGGTTTTTGGTATGCATTTGCTTAATTTTTAGGGTTCCGTACCAAAATGGTAAAAAGGAACCCTTATGGTGTGACTCAGTCTGTCTGTCTGTCACAGCTGGATATCTCAAGAACTACTAATGCTATCAACTTGAAATTTGGAACACTTTTAGATGACGTTTACCCAACTATTTTGCAAATATGAAAGAAATATTTTTTTTTTTTTTTGCAAGAGGGACTGAATATTTAAGACCCTCTTAGTCTTAAATATTCAAAGTGGGGCTACTAGAGCATGTGGGGTATCATATGAAAGAGCGCTGTTTGCACATTCTCAAACATTTTTTTTTTGGGCCGCATAGTTTTCGACTTTTGATGAAAAATGTAAAAAAAAATATCATTCCCTCCCCCTTCACCGAAGTTTGTAAAAACAAAAATCTGAAATTATTTTTATTAAATATGTGATAGAAGTTTATGTAAAGATTACAGGAAAAATAAAACGATGTCTCTAAATAGCACAATTTTCCAGAAATCGGACCGGAACCCTCGCTGGGCGAGTCCAACTCGCTCTTGACCGGTTTTTTTTGTAAGTTTCCAGTTTTCCCATTTAAGAGCCTATACTCGTACTACCTCAAATGGCTTAGCATGATCCTCCGTCAATATGTCGAAAATACGGCAGCATTAATTTTGAAATAAATATAAATGGTAAAGTTGAGGAATAATGTTAAGTAATAAGTTTGACGAAACGAACGACGAACACGATTCCATAAAAATTTCTCGTAGAAAAAAAATCCAAAATTACCTGCAAACAGAACAATAAACAGAAACAGAACAATAACAGAAGATGCTAACTGAACTAACTATAAAGCAGGTCTTAATTGTTTTATTTTGACAAAAATTCTCAATTACATAGTTTAACATACCCATTACATAGTTTAACATACTAATTACATACCCATAAATGAAAAAGACTTAGGGCCTTTCATGATGTCCGAATAGCCACTTGTACTTACCGAATAAATTAAAAATGGAACAGAATTTGTATGAAATTATCTGCCAAGTAAGTTAATAGGAACTTAATCGGTGGTGAAACAGGCCCTTAAAACTATAAACATTATTTGCGAAATTTAACACCGCGCGTTGTTGCTATTATAGGTCCACTTATTTCACCAATTTTGTTTTACACGAGATATTATGGTAGTTTTGCTATACATCTTGTTTATAACTCACATCGGTATCACAGTGGTTTTGACTTAGTGGCATAATCCCTATTACATGGCACATAAACATAACTGGCGACTTGTGAGAGTTCCTACTGTAGGCACAGCTCTGCCTAACCCTTCGAGGACACAAGCGTGCTGTTATGTTTATGTACAGTGGGCTGCATCAATGGGGTACCCCTCGACTAGCGCGACTGTCGCAACCCAGCGCTGGGCACGCCACAATTGCGGCGATAAGTCCCCTCTTTGAGGAGTGGTTAGACCGGCGCCACGGCGTCCTCGCCTTCCGCCTGACGCAGGTCCTCACCGGACACGGCTGTTTCGGGAGGTTTCTGTTTCGCATAAGGCGGGAGGAAACGCCAGGGTGTCACTATTGTGTGGATCGCCCGGAGGACACGGGGGAGCATACAGTTGAGGTCTGCCCGGCTTGGGCAGAGCACCGCCGTGTTCTCACGGAGGCGATCGGCGGCGGCGATCTCTCGCGTCCGAGCCTGGTTCAGGCCATGGTGCGGAGCGAGAGTGCATGGAAGGCCGTCACCTCCTTCTGCGAAGCAGTGATGCTCGCGAAGGAGGAGGTGGAACGCGTGAGGGAGAGGCAGCCTCACGCCCTCAGTCGCCGCAGGAGACGCCCTGGGCGGCGGGAATTGCGAGGCGATTTCCGGCCACCGTAGGCGCGGGCCTGCGGACGGTGAGTAGCGGGTAGCTCGCCGTCCGGTAAGGACCAGGCCCGAGTCGACGGCGCGTTGTGTTCCACGCGCGCCTCAAAGAGATGTCAGCAAATGATGGGGTCCAATAGGGCCGACGCCGCTGGGGTCGCGGGTAGTTTGAAGAAGATACCGCGGCCCTGGCATAGGCAACTGAAGGAACACGGGTGGGTTTTAGTCAGTAAAAGTCTGACACGCCCTTCCGCTCCACCCAGAGCGGGAGAAGTTATTTGATGATTTCCCACCCTCAAAAAAAAAAAAAAAAAAGAACCCCTCAAAAGACATGTGGGTTCAAATACACGATAGGCCGAAATTGGTTATTGTATTTTGAAAAAACATTTTATTATAATTAATGTATTGTTTTTGTGATTAAATAAGTTTATGTTAGTATTTATTTTTACTTAAGTCTGTTATTATTGTCTTTTTCAATAAAACGTTAATACTTCTAATATTGCGTATAACGACAAGCAATAATACGGTTGACATTTACGAAGAGTTATTCAACGTCTAAATAGACCAGAGGTTTTTAAGGCCGCTTGCCGTGCATAAGATTGCAGGTTCAAATCTTGGCCACGAATTGTGTTTTTGTCATGCATAATATATTTTTTTTAATATAAAGTATTTTTCTATTGTAAGTATTTTTTTTTGTATTTTTTCATTGTATTTTTTATTTTGTTTTTTTTTATTTCTTTTTATTTTATTTTAGTAATATTTATAAAAAAAATAAAAATCAAGAAAAATAAAATACTTTAATAATCATTTAATATTTTTTTATTGATATTATGTAACAAAACTACAAAGATTTATATTTCACAATAATTTGATTTGATTATTTACAGTTACCATAATAAACATATTTTGCCAACTGAGACAAACAAGTTCCTAGACGAATGCGAAAGGTGAAGCAAAACTGGACTCATCAGACGGTAACTTCATTATAGATTAGTAAAATGTGTGCATAACTACCCTCTAATAACAAACTATCCATTCACTGCGATTTCATAGACAGAGACAGAGTTATAACGCCAAGTAGATTGAGAATTCATTGAGTTATTTGGAATAATTATTGGAGATTGATTAATTTGGAAGTCTGATGGTGGAAATATTTTAAATTAGGAAAAGCAAGTCCTTCGATCACGATTATTTATTTTAAACGAGAACATAAATACGTAACATTAGTTACCTATATTTATAGTTAACACACCAATACAATTATCGAATAAACAATTACAACAACATCAAATTGGTGCTGTCCTGTTAATTAAGTTGTCTAATCATAAACGCAATAAGTTTGTTCTAATACTTCATTTGTTTTTCAGTTAGGTAAATGATTTGCCCTTAGTATGGGTATTTGGGGCACGCATATCAATTTCTTGTTTAATGAAGTTAATTGTTGAAAAAACCGTGAGTATTTTGTAGACGTTTTAAGCATGCACATAATCGCATGATTAATAGGCAAAATTATGTTTTTTGGTGTGTGTGTTTTATAGGAATTACTGAAGGTAGTCAAAAGTGTTGAAAGGTGAATATTGTTACTGTACTCATTAAGTGCCTGGGCGACCGAGTTCTGTTTGGGTGAAAATAGAGAAAACGAATTTTCTCAGAAATGAAACATAGCTACATCGATTTTTCGCCCGCGTAAACCTCTATTGCAACTTTCGTCAAAATCGTTAGAGCCGTTTTCGAGAACGTAGTTACTATTGCTCATTTAATTTTAATAATATAGGATAATGATGACAATTAAGGTTAGTGTCTATGCGAGCAAGACTGACACTATAGTGTCAGTGTTGCTCGCATGTAGACTGTGTTCTATAAAGGCCCCTAAACGTGTAAATAGTGGTTTCGCATCTACAACCGTTTTAATTACATAACCTTGTAGAACTTTTACAAATTGTACTAAGTTATTTTTAGCCACAATTACTGTGTAAGTAATAAATGTTTATTTGGATTTTATAATTTTAATTTTAGTTAAAGTATTACACTATAACTAACAAAAATAATTATTTGCATGAAAATAACTAAATATTAGATATATGTAGACAATAACATGTGTATGAGTAGTTTGTAGTCCTAAAAGCAAAAGGCTACAGGTGCCTAGAATCATTTCTATGTTCTTGTTAGCCACCGCCACTGTTTACCAGCGACAAGCATTTCACATGTTTTTTCATACGTTTGGATTCGTCGCACACGTGTGGCCGTGGCCGGTGGCTGCCACCCGCTATAGAGGTGTTCAACACGGCCGGCAGTAAGAGGCGACAGCCATCGGTAGTTGTAGCCGGTGTCTGCCACCCGCTCTAGAGGTATTCAACACGGCTGGCAGTAAGAGGCGACAGCCACCGGTGGTTGTGGCCGGTGGCTGCAACCCGCTATAGAGGTATTCAACACGGCTGGCAGTAAGAGGCGACAGCCACCGGTGGTTGTGGCCGGTGGCTGCCACCCGCTATAGAGGTATTCAACACGGCTGGCAGTAAGAGGCGACAGCCACCGGTGGTTGTGGCCGGTGGCTGCCACCCGCTCTAGAGGTATTCAACACGGCTGGCAGTAAGAGGCGACAGCCACCGGTGGTTGTGGCCGGTGGCTGCCACCCGCTATAGAGGTATTCAACACGGCCGGCAGTAAGAGGCGACAGCGACCGGTGGTTGTGGCCGGTGGCTGCAACCCGCTATAGAGGTATTCAACACGGCCGGCAGTAAGAGGCGACAGCCACCGGTGGTTGTGGCCGGTGGCTGCCACCCGCTATAGAGGTATTCAACACGGCCGGCAGTAAGAGGCGACAGCGACCGGTGGTTGTGGCCGGTGGCTGCAACCCGCTATAGAGGTATTCAACACGGCCGGCAGTAAGAGGCGACAGCCACCGGTGGTTGTGGCCGCTGGCTGCCACCCGCTATAGAGGTATTCAACACGGCCGGCAGTAAGAGGCGACAGCCACCGGTTGTTGTGGCCGGTGGCTGCCACCCGCCCTAGAGTTATAAAACAATATCGAGAACGGGTCTTGTCGCGATCTTCCTTTTTTACGAGGTAAACAGGTACCTACTTGGTTCCCGACGTTTCGACCGCCTTGCAGCGATCATGGTCACGGGAGGACTGATGACAGCTCAGCGATGTCTTCGTAAAGTGCGGGTATGTGCATCTACCGTCACTTGGTCTTCACAATTTTTATTATTGTCACTGTTGGTACTTTTACACACAACACTAAGGACGTCTACACACTGGCGGACCTCATGGGACGACCGGCGTTGCTTGCACTTGCTGATGACTGGATTCCAAGTTGTAGGCAGTCGGTATCCATCCTCTCTGTTGAAATTTTTATACTTCTTGATTTAAACCGCTTCACGTACTATTCTGGAGTAATACTAACGATCAGTGGAAAGAACCTGTGGCTTGTGCAGTTGATGGTTTGGACCAGCCTCCAGCAAATGCTCAGCTATTGCGGATTTGTTGGTTTGACGGTTTTTTACAGCTGCAATATGTTCTAATACCCGATAAGATCCGTTCTCGATATTGTTTTATAATGTGTACAAATCGCTCTAGAGTTATTAAACATGGCCGTCAGTAAGAGGCAACAGCCTACGGTGGTTGTTGCCAGTGGCTGCAACCCACTATAGAGCTATTCAACACGGCCAGCAGTAAGAGGCGACAGCCACCGGTGGTTGTGGCCGGTGGCTGCCACCCGCTCTAAAGGTATTCAACACGTCCAGCAGTAAGAGGCGACAGCCACCGGTGGTTGTGGCCGGTGGCTGCAACCCGCTCTGGAACTATTCAACAAGGCCGGCAGTAAGAGGCGACAGC
This sequence comes from Cosmia trapezina, assembly GCA_905163495.3. Taxonomy (NCBI): domain Eukaryota; kingdom Metazoa; phylum Arthropoda; class Insecta; order Lepidoptera; family Noctuidae; genus Cosmia; species Cosmia trapezina. Next base: position 29,970,228 of record LR991020.1, on the reverse strand, counting down.
CACCGGTGGTTGTGGCCGGTGGCTGCAACCCGCTATAGAGGTATTCAACACGGCCGGCAGTAAGAGGCGACAACCACCGGTGGTTGTGGCGGGTGGCTGTCACCCGCTCTAGAGGTATTCAACACGGCCGGCAGTAAGAGGCGACAGCCACCGGTGGTTGTGGCCGGTGGCTGCAAGCCGCTATAGATGTATTCAACACGGCCAGCAGTAAGAGGTGACAGCCACCGGTGGTTGTGGCCGGTGGCTGCCACCCGCTCTAGAGGTATTCAACACGGTCGGCAGTAAGAGGCGACAGCTACCGGTGGTTGTGGACTGTGGCTGCCACCCGCTCTAGAGGTATTCAACACGGCCGGCAGTAAAAGGCGACAGCCACCGGTGGTTGTGGCCGGTGGCTGCAACCCGCTCTAGAACTATTCAACACCGCCGGTAGTAGGTAAGAGGCGACAGCCACCGGTCGTTGTGGCCGGTGGCTGCAACCCGCTCTAGAACTATTCAACACCGCCGGTAGTAGGTAAGAGGCGACAGCCACCAGTCGTTGTTAATAAATTACATTTACATTTGGTAGAAATTTGGTTAATTTTGCTGTAGTTGAAGATCATTAATACAAAAACGGGAAAATTATGTGTTCGTTTCGACCGCGCGGCCATGGCGTTAAAAAAAAAAAAAAACTATACCAACATTTTGTAACAATTTGTAAAAGTTGACTCCCAAAACCTCAAATTTGTCAAAGCTATGGTTAAAAAGTTAGAAGGGTTTGAACGTGGCCGCGCCATCGAAACGCGGAGAACCGCGCGGCCACGGAGATCTCAGAAACTAAGCGTTGCACAGACCTGAAATTTTGGTAAATAACAGATTCAATTTGTAAACAATTTGTAAAAATATAGAAAAAAATCCTAGGTTAATATTTTAGGAGCTGTGAGACTAAAACCCCGTGGCCGCGCCATCGAAACGGTGACAAAAACGTGATAGCCGATATCTCGCTGAAAAAGCATCGCAGACGTCTAGAGTTTTTTGTAAAACCCAGATTTGAATTTGTCAAAACTTATAAAAATGCAACAAAAAATACTAGGTTAATATTTTAGGAGCTGTGAGACTAAAACCCCGTGGCCGCGCCATCGAAACGGTGACAAAAACGTTATCACCGATATCTCGCTGAAAAAGCATTGCAGAGGTCTGAAGTTTTTTGTAAAACCTAGATTTGAATTTGTCAAAACTTGTAAAAATACACCAAAAAACCCTAGTTTTATATTTCAGGACCCGCGCCATAGAATCGGTGAAAAACACGTTATCGCCGATATCTCACTGAAAAAGCATCGCAGAGGTCTGAAATTATTTGTAAAACCTAGATTTGAATTTGTCAAAATTTGTAAAAATATAACAAAAAATCCTAGGTTTATATTTCAGGAGCCGCGCCATTGAAACGGTAAAAAACACGTTATCGCCGATATCTCACTGAAAATGCATCGCAGAGGTCTGAAGTTTTTTGTAAAACTTAGATTTGAATTTGTCAAAATTTGTAAAAATACAACCAAAAATCCTAGGTTTATATTTCAGGAGCTGTAAGACTAGAACCCCATGGCCGCGCCATTCAAACGGTGAAAAATATGTTATCGCCGATATCTCGCTGAAAAAGCATCGCAGAGGTCTGAAGTTTTTTGTAAAACCTAGATTTGAATTTGTCAAAACTTGTAAAAATACAACAAAAAATCCTAGTTTTATATATCAGGAGCTGTAAGACTAAAACCCCGTGGCCGCGCCATCGAAACGGTGACAAAAACGTAATACCCGATATCTCGCTGAAAAAGCATCGCAGACGTCTAGAGTTTTTTGTAAAACCCAGATTTGAATTTGTCAAAACTTACAAAAATGCAACAAAAAATCCTAGGTTTATATTTCAAGAGCTGTAAGACTAGAACCTCATGGCCGCGCCATCGAAACGGTGAGAAATACGTTATCACCGATATCTCGCTGAAAAAGCATCGCAGAGGTCTGAAGTTTTTTGTAAAACCTAGATTTGAATTTGTCAAAACTTGTAAAAATACAACAAAAAAATCCTAGGTTTATATTTCAGGAGCGCCGCCATTGAAACGGTAAAAAACACGTTATCGCCGATATCTCACTGAAAAAGCATCGCAGAGGTCTGAAGTTTCTTGTAAAACCTAGATTTGAATTTGTCAAAATTTGTAAAAATATAACAAAAAATCCTAGGTTTATATTTCAGGAGTGGCGCCATTGAAACGGTAAAAAACACGTTATCGCCGATATCTCACTGAAAAAGCGAGATATCGGCGGTAACGTGTTTTTCACAATATAAACCTAGGATATTTTGTTGTATTTTTACAAGTTTTGACAAATTCAAACCTAGGTTTTACAAAAAACTTCAGACCTCTGCGATGCTTTTTCAGCGAGATATCGGTGATAACGTATTTTTCACCGTTTCGATGGCGCGGCCATGACGTTCTAGTCTTACAGCTCCTGAAATATAAACCTAGGATTTTTTGTTGTATTTTTACAAGTTTTGACAAATTCAAATCTAGGTTTTACAAAAAACTTCAGACCTCTGCGATGCTTTTTCAGCGAGGTATCGGTGATAACGTATTTCTCACCGTTGCGATGGCGCGGCCATGAGGTTCTAGTCTTACAGCTCTTGAAATATAAACCTAGGATTTTTTGTTGCATTTTTGTAAGTTTTGACAAATTCAAATCTGGGTTTTACAAAAAACTCTAGACGTCTGCGATGCTTTTTCAGCGAGATATCGGGTATTACGTTTTTGTCACCGTTTCGATGGCGCGGCCACGGGGTTTTAGTCTTACAGCTCCTGAAATATAAACCTAGGATTTTTTGTTGTATTTTTACAAGTTTTGACAAATTCAAATCTAGGTTTTACATAAAACTTCCGACCTCTGCGATGCTTTCTCAGCGAGATATCGGCGATAACATATTTTTCACCGTTTGAATGGCGCGGCCATGGGGTTCTAGTCTTACAGCTCCTGAAATATAAACTTAGGATTTTTGGTTGTATTTTTACAAATTTTGACAAATTCAAATCTAGGTTTTACAAAAAACTTCAGACCTTTGCGATGCTTATTTAGTGAGATATCGGCGATAACGTGTTTTTCACCGTTTCTATGGCGCGGGTCCTGAAATATAAACCTAGGGTTTTTTGTTGTATTTTTACAAGTTTTGACAAATTCAAATCTAGGTTTTACAAAAAACTTCAGACCTCTGCAATGCTTTTTCAGCGAGATATCGGTGATAACGTTTTTGTCACCGTTTCGATGGCGCGGCCACGGGGTTTTAGTCTCACAGCTCCTAAAATATTAACCTAGTATTTTTTGTTGCATTTTTATAAGTTTTGACAAATTCAAATCTGGGTTTTACAAAAAACTCTAGACGTCTGCGATGCTTTTTCAGCGAGATATCGGCTATCACGTTTTTGTCACCGTTTCGATGGCGCGGCCACGGGGTTTTAGTCTCACAGCTCCTAAAATATTAACCTAGGATTTTTTTCTATATTTTTACAAATTGTTTACAAATTGAATCTGTTATTTACCAAAATTTCAGGTCTGTGCAACGCTTAGTTTCTGAGATCTCCGTGGCCGCGCGGTTCTCCGCGTTTCGATGGCGCGGCCACGTTCAAACCCTTCTAACTTTTTAACCATAGCTTTGACAAATTTGAGGTTTTGGGAGTCAACTTTTACAAATTGTTACAAAATGTTGGTATAGTTTTTTTTTTTTTTTAACGCCATGGCCGCGCGGTCGAAACGAACACAAAATTATTTCAAGTCAAATAAACAATTGGATAATCGAGAAAAATGGCTTCACTCAATGACAATATCACTTATCGCAAACCATGTAAGTCAAGCTCATTAACTAACCTGTCTGACATAACAAATAGTGTCCAAGCGCACTCCGACACAAACCTTGAGGATAGTTTCAACAATCATACACTAGATGGCACCACACATAGCGTTCCTGGCATTTCGGAGGATGAAGATATCGATATCATTACTGAACTGAAAAAACGGATTGATGGCCTTACTACAAAACTATTGAGCGCCGATAACGAAATAGACTCTTTGGTACTAGCAAATGAGACGCTGAAAAAGGAGAATGAAAATCTGCTCCGTAAAAATTCTATATATAAACAAATTGTGTCTAGTCCAAGCCAATCCCCACTCAGAACCCCTAAAAAATGTAAATGTTCAAAGCAAACAAAAGAACCTCGCAATAACAAGCAAACCCAAACAGATTTTGACACATTGAATAAAAGTAATAAAGGAAAAGTGGATCTACAGAATACTACAGCACAACATTCCTATGCTCAGATGGAGCCACCTGTCAGTGTCAAGACTAAAGAGGAAAAAAATAGGTTAACTTATTCGCAGACCGTAGTAAAAAATAATCTCTGCATTATAAGTGCAAATAAAAGCAATAACATATTGGCTTTATCAGAAGAATACTTCCTTGGAAACTACCACATATGTCACTATCTAACGCCAAATGTTGGAATAAAAGCTCTCTTACAGGATATACAAACAAAACTGTCAAACTTCACATTGAATGACTTTTGCATAGTTATGGTTGGTGAAGAAGACTTTAGAAAGACACCTAACTATTATGATATAATAACTGACATTAGATCTATACTACAGAACATTAAAAATACTAATATTATAATTACATTACCAACATTCAAATCTAATTATAATAATCTGTATAACTCAAGACTGGAAGTTTTCAATAATATGTTATATATGGACATTATCACCCATGAGCATGCCTATCTTTTAGACTCTAATTTGAATTTAAGTTACCACCATACTTTGTATACACGCTCTGGATCCTTAAATAATCATGGTATGAAGGTTATTTTTGGTGACTTCTCTGTTTTGCTGTTGGCAATTGAGCAAGAAAATGCAAAGAGTGTAAAAGAAAAACTGTCAGGTGAAGAATTACCAGAACCTGAATCTCTTTTTCGCCCCTAAATATCTAAACATTCTTCACCAAAATATTGCTGGGCTGCGGTCAAAGTCGCAGATATTAACAGTTTGTTTACAGGAATTACTAGAAATAAAATCAAACGTTGATGTCATTTGTCTCACCGAGCATTTCATGATGTCTGGGCTTGAAGACTCTTGTTCGATTCCCAACTATAACTTGGTATCATGTTACTCTAGAACTAATGCAAAAAGGGGTGGGTCTTGTATTTTTGTTAAAAAAGGTCTTAATTGCAAGGAAATATCAACACTGACAAACTATTCAGTCTCTTCAGCGTTTGAGTGTTCTGCTATTGAACTGATAGACTACAAAATTGTTGTTGTCTGTGTATATAGAGTACCCTTAGTCAGTAACATAGATATATTTTTTGATAAACTGAATGGGGTCCTTACTTTACTTCATAAACACTATCATAAACATAATATTGTTATAGCTGGAGACTTTAACATTAATATTTTGAATAAGAATAAGTTAACAAACGAATTTGAATGTTTACTACTGAATTATAATTTAAAATTGCAATTAAAAGAACCTACTAGACATGTAAGCAAAACATGTATTGACAATTTTGCCCATACCTTTGGAAAAAAATGTAAGTCAGAAGTAATTGACCTAGCACTGTCTGACCACACCGCACAATTGTTAAGATGTCAAGTAAGAAATAACTGTATAATTAAATCCTGGAAAATCAGGCGACGGGATTTTTGTATGGAAAATCAGGCAAAATTCAAATACTATTTAGGCCAAATGACTTTTGCAGATATGTATAATACTTGTGATCCAAACATAGCATATAATATTTTCGTTGATACATTTAAGTTATTTTATGACCTTTGTTTTCCCTACAAAACTATAACTATACACAACCACAAAAAACCCAAGTGGGTTTCACGGGGTATTAAGACTTGTAGTGCTAAGAAACGTGAACTACTGTGGAAATATCGAAAAACCCCAAGTGCAGATAACAAATCAAAACTGAGTCAATACACCAAAATACTAAAAAAGATTGTGTATTTGACACAACGAGCGCAAAACAATTACAATATTATAAATTCAAGTAATAAAGCAAAAGCTGTATGGCAAACTATTAATGCTGCAAAGCAAAACAGGCCACTAGAATCTATTCCATGTATTAAATTGAATAATAATATCGTGACAAATCCATATGACATATCGAATGCATTTAATGATTATTTTGTAGATAAGATAACACCCATTAATATTATACACAAAGATCAGCATAAGCAATACCTAACATCTCGACTTAACTCAATGTTTATGAAGCCATGTCTGCCAGACGATATAAAACAAATCATAAAAGGTTTAAAAAACACCAATAGTGTAGGTTATGATGGTGTCTCCACTAAAATCATCAAGCTAGTAACAGAATGTATCTCGCAACCTCTTAGTTACATTTTAAACCTGTCTATTGAAACTGGTGTATACCCTGAAAAATTAAAAGTTGCAATTATTAAACCGATTCATAAACAAGAGAGTAAAGAAAACATGAATAATTATAGGCCTATTGCCCTAATATCAATTTTCTCAAAAATTTTTGAAAAATATATATCTAATGAATTTGTTAAATATTTTGAAACCCATAACATTTTAGCTAAAGAACAAAAAGGATTTAGACAGAACAAAAGTATCAATCTTGCTATATATGATTTCTTGGAAATTATAACGTCCAATGTCGACAAGCGAATACCAACCTGCGCCATATTTATGGATATGACTCAAGCTTTTGATTACGTGGCACATGACATCTTATTATATAAACTTGAGACATATGGCATAAGAGGCAACATTTTAAAACTAATTGAAAGTTACCTCAAAAACCGCACTCAGTATACACAAATCAACAGACTTAACACTAGAACTAAGATGGAGGATACATACCTATCAAAGGGACGTAAAATACTATATGGTGTCCCGCAAGGAAGTGTATTGGGTCCATTACTCTTTATAATTTACATTAATGACCTTCCAAATGCGAATTCAAACCCCATGACACTCTTTGCTGATGACAGCACCGTTGCAATTAAGTGTAATGACAGAACATCTTATGAGAATGATATTAGCAGTACCCTAAATGAAATCATTAAATGGCTAGACATTAATAATCTGAAGGCAAATATAGGAAAAACTAAAATAATCCACTTTAATAAGCGCGTGAATGCAATTATGCCCCCGATTAAATATAAGGGTGAACCTGTATCTGAAGTGCAAACAACAAAATTTCTTGGTCTTACTGTGGATAACAAATTAAAATGGAAATCTCAGATTGAAACTCTATGCAAAAGAATTAATAAATCAGTTTATGCGCTACATGAATTAAAACAGATTTCAAATATCAATACCTTGTTAACTGCCTATCATGGTTTAGTTGCTCCAGTCCTGAGGTATGGTGTAATTTTTTGGGGAAATTCGACTGACATTGACTTAATTTTTAAAGCGCAAAAACGGTGCTTAAGGGCTATGTTTGGACTTCAAAAAATTGAAACCTGTAAACCGTTTTTCCAGGAGTACAAAATTCTAACTCTCCCTAGCCTATATATTTATGAGGTCTCAATGTTTGTTAAGGTCAATCAAAACTTATTTAGATTGGCCTCAGAAGTCAGTAATAGGCAACAACGTGACGCATTTCGCCTCTATGTGCGCCGAACCTGTACCACATTAATGTACAAAAGTGTGTTTCACATGGCTCCTGTAATTTTTAATAAGTTACCTAAAGAAATAAGGGCAATGAATACTGCTTTGTTTAAGAAAAATCTAAAGAGCCTTTTAGTTAATAAATGTTACTATAACTTGAACGACTACTTAAATGATAATTTTTCCAAACTCAAGATCTCACAGTGACATCAAGTAATACTCGTAGAATAATATTATGCATGTATCTCTAAATAATTAATCTGTTAATGTATCGTAATAATAGGAATGACATTGAAGTATTTTAATTATTATTATTATTATTATTAAATAAATAATTAAATTGTATTAATATAACTTTATTTAGGACATTTCATTAATTTAAACAAATATTTTTTTATTATTTTATTTTTTTTATTTTCTATATCTAATTTTAAATATATATTTTGTTTTTTTTTGATGTCACCCTTTGATAAACCATGACTGTATACATTTTGCATGCCTTACGTAGGGTAGAATCACTTGAAACATACATTTAATAACACCATTGTAACAGTGTTTTCTGCAAAAATAAATAATTTGATTTGATTTGATTTGTGGCCGGTGGCTGCAACCCGCTCTAGAACTATTCAACACGGCCGGCAGTAAGAGGCGACAGCCACCGGTGGTTGTGGCCGGTGGCTCGTATGCGCTTACCCTAAATTAATACGTCAAAATTGCCTTTGATTGGCCTACTTGAAATAAATTATTTGACTTTGACTTACGATGGTTGATTTCTAGATCTTAGGTATCAACCAAAATTTAATAAGTAATCCGAAAAATATAAATAAAAACAAGATAAGCAACGCCGCGAGAATTCTATAGCTATAGTTATTAATAAATTAGATCTCTTACAAGATAAGGAGCGTGTTTAGAATTAATAATTTTAGTAGTTTCCAAGGTTTCAGTATTCGGTTCGGTTGTCAAGGTTCACCAGTAATTTAATCGCTTGCTGTTATAATTACTCACACGGTTTCTTGAATAATCTTTGTTGGCAAAGTGACGATGAATCTTACGTCAATAGGTACATTAGAAAACCCCGTCAGAAAAACTCCTGACAGGATCTGCTGATTTGTTGACAACTCTACAAAGTAAATTTGCTCTACCTGATTATTTATTTCTTTAAAAGCTTAATGTCGGAAAACAGAAATGACACTTGATGGCAGAACAACAAACCATTGACTTTGCCACCCGTCGTTTACCCACATGCAATAAGTGCAATTAAGATTACAGACAAATCATTAGTGCAATCATCATGTGCAGCAAGCCATTCAACTCAATATTAAGTGTGACAGTCGTTGCGGGTAGTCAGAAGGCAAAAGTCTGACAACCAGTCTTACCAAGGGGTGTGAGAGGATTTCGTGAGGAGCTCGTGGCTCAGTAATAACAGCCGCACTGGTCGATCCATCAGGTTAAGCTACGCTTGCCGTGGCTGGGCCGTGGATGGGTGATCTTTACATACCGAGACACCTCCCTCCGTGCCTTGGAAAGCACTTTTTTAAGCCGTTGGTCCCGGCTGTCATTCGTGGACAATTGTTACGGTTGTCAGAAGCCCGAAAGTCTGACAACCAGTCTACCTAAATCTATTTAAACCTACCTGGCGGCTCTAAGCTGAAAATGCACTCAACAAGCACTTTAGTAATGTCAGTCAAAATATACAATAAATTACCCGAAGCAATTAAAAATGAACAAAAATTTAATATATTTATAAATAAACTAAAACAATACCTAATCTATAAATGTTATTATAATATTAATGAATATTTTAATTATAAATTAAATGAATTATTAAAAATGAATACCAAAAATAATAAATGAAATCAAAGAAAAACATTTATATTTTACTTTTTTCAAATAATATGGATTGCAAATTGACCACGTCACTCTTAGTCCAAATCTCAAAATATCTAAATCTCAAAATACCTAAGTCGCAAAATGACTACATCGCTTTTAGTCCACATCTCATAATGTCTAAATCTCAAAATACCTAACTCGCAAAATGACTACATCGCAAAAAGTCCGAACAGTTGTGTAGGCACCAATACATTAATCTCTTTGGTTCTTATTGTGACTTTTTTTCTTACTTTCCCTAGACTATGTGCTTCCCCAAAATTCACTCTTTACACCAAACTTAAACCAAATCGGTCCATTTTGATGCTTGAACAAACAGACAAACCTACAAACAGACAAAAATGTTATAAAATCACCTAATTAGGGTAATGTATTAAACTTACTTAAAAAAAATAATTAAAGGGCTTGTGGCTAAGTAACAGCCGGACGGGTCAATGGATCAGGTTCAGCTACGCTTGCCGCGGTTGGTTCGTGGATGGGTGGCCATATTTAAATACCAACACCCCTCCGTGCTTCGGAAAGCACGTTAAGCCGTTGGTACCGGCTATCATTCGTGGATTTTTGACAGTCGTTACGGGTCGTCAGAATCCCGTAGGTAGGTCTGACAACCAGTCTTACCAAGGGGTATCGTGTTACCCAGTTACTGGGTTCTGGAGGTTAGATAGGCAGTCGCTCCATGTAGCAGCAGCATCCGGTTAGACTGGAGGCCGACCCCAACATAGCTGGGAAAAGGCTAGGCAGATGATGATGATGAAATAAGATGTATCCAGTCATTCTGATATCAACCCTGTAATAGGTGCCTACACAACTGTTCGGACTTTTTGCGATATAGTCATTTTGCGAGTTAGGTATTTTCAAATTCAGACATTATGAGATGTGGACTAAAAGCGATGTAGTCATTTTGCGACTTAGGTATTTTGAGATTTAGACATTTTGAGATTTGGACTAAGAGCGACGTGGTCAATTTGCGATCCAGTCATTCTGATACCAACCCGTATTTAGCTGCATCCGGATAGACTGGAAGCCGACCCCAACATGGTTGGGAAAAGGCTAGGCAGATTGTTTACCGTGCGTGCTTATACAAATGTACCCACTTAAAACACAATAAAATATTGTAACATTATTATAATCATGAATATATCCAGTGTTTTTTCTCGCTCCCACACTCAACTCCACGTACACGTAAAACAGTTTCACTCCTGCTAAAAATTAGAGAGCCAACTCCTAGCTAATCCTAAAGATAATTACTAAACTTTATAGTTTCCTTGAGTCGTGAATGATGTAATTGCCAGGCCATTAGCATTTTAAGTGATCTAATAAAAGTTTGTGATAAAACTGCGATAAAAACTTCGCTAGGTACTTTTCAACTGATTTGCATTTCAGACGAAGATTACAGTTTGATAGATTAGTTTTTGTTTTTGGAGCAGACTATTTCAGAACCTATCTAATAAAAGCACAGAATAAATAATAGTACTAGTACTAAAAGGTGTAATTGAAATAACTGAAAACGTCGAGTCATTGTTCTCCTCCTTGATTGATTTTTTTTTGTTTTTTGATTGGTTTGTTGTTGTATTAGTTTTGTTTTTACTGTTCCTCATATGTTTTTGTTTGTTTCGTTCTGTTGTTGTATTTTTCTCAGTCGCAAAAAAAAAATTGTTGGTGAGGGGAGGAGTCCCCTCACCAACCCCTACCCTCCGCCTCACCCCTTACCACCCCTTCCTCTCCTTACCAACCCCTGCACCTATCCCCCTCCCCTTTCTCTCCTCACCAGCCCCCTCCCTCTCCCCCTCTTTCAAGTTATCAAGCTCCGCAGTAAAATCCTCCCCTGAAAAATTTACTACCTCTTTTCACCCCTTTCTGGGTAGATTTTCGAAAAACCCACGTTATTCTTCATTTTTGCTATCAAGTTTATAAATACTGAGTTAGGGCGAGCGCGCACTGCGGTGCGTTTCCGTTAGTTCTGCCGCACTGGGCGGGGCCTACAGTAACAAAACGCATGACCGCAGTGCGCGCACTTCAAAGACATTCCATATAGTCCGGTCAATTTAGACATTCGAGGTTACATAAAGTCCCAACAAGCTGAATTTCTGTGAAATTGTTCAAAACATAATTATAAACAATGTCTAGAAGTTCCCCATCATTACCCTGTAAGGAAAAAATTTTATTCAAGGTCAAAGGTAAAAAAAATGAGTTTTTCGCGATTTTCAGCAAAACGGTAAGTTTTATCATAAAAGTACCTCAGACAAAAATTTTAGATCATAAAATTATCAATAAAAAATGTATTGATACTTTTTTTCTTACGAGCCACCGTTTCTGAGATATAACGATTCAAAAAGTTATAAAAGTTGTTATCGTCATAATATGCACACGTTTCCACGCCACCTATGAGGTAGTGTACTTAGCGCGTTTTTTTAACGTGGTTTCCCCAGTGGCCTACTCCACGGGTCAGTTGTGATCCTGTTTAATGTAAAACTATTGCATAATAACGGAAATTTTCAAAGATTGGGAAAGATAAAAGCGATGTAAATTAAAAAAAAGTGTTGAAGTTTATTCGTCTTATTCGTAAGTTTCAAATTCTTGTTCTTCTTCTTGTTCTTCTTCTCCTGCTTCTTCTTCATCTTCATTTTGGATGCAAGTAAATTGCGTCAATAGCGATGTATCGCATGATACTTCGTCGGAGTCAAACGAATCCTCCATTGTTTGTGATTAAATATTAGAGCACGACCGGCCTTGACAATTTGTGCATGCCAAAGAACAAGACAGTCCGACTTTTTTGCAACCACATTTAGCACTGCATCCCTTTTTGCAGTTGCAAAAAATAGTGTTCAGCAGTTTTTCCGGCGCAGGTGGAAGTAAAGTTTGAACTGGCTCTAATATGTTGTTGACCAACTTCCAACCCCAGTCTGTAGGGTCTAGCTGATAACCAAGCCACACTTGAACTTGGTAATATACTCGAAAAAGATGTTGGTGAGCAGCAACTGAGGTTGGAGGAAGACAAGCTAATTGAACTTGTTTTTTATTTTTAGTATTTTTAACGAAACATGCATATCGATGCTTATCTAAACAGGTAGTTTTTTAGGAGCTCCGTACATAGAAAGAAGAAAGCGGATGCCGTTGGTAATAACTTCTTGTTGAGTTGAATTACTCTTTTTAAAAACTGCAGCTTCTTTTTTTTTTTTTCTTTTTTTTTTTAATATAACAACTCTATATGTATATACGTGGCGTACTCATGTATATTATGACGATAACAACTTTTATAACTTTATGAATCGTTATATCTCAGAAACAGTGGCTCGTAAGAAAAAAAGTAGGTATTGATACATTTTTTATAGATAATTTTATGATCTACAATTTTTGTCTGAGGTACTTTTATGATAAAACTTACCGTTTTGCTGAAAATCGCGAAAAACTAATTTTTTTGACTTTTATTTATTTATTTATTTATTTATTTATTTATTTTATTTGTTAACATAGGTAAAATAAATACAGATCTTATGTTTGATTAACAGAGCGCTATGTTATGCCAGGAGGCGTACAAATATGGTTTGCAAATCTAGCATAATATTATAAATCAAAATCTATTAAAAATAATTGAAAAAAAGAAACATGCATAATTATGGTATTAATTTAGAAAATAAATTGAACAATTACATATTATTCAATACTCGAATTATGTCAGACCTTAAATGAGGAATTATTAAAATGTCAAAAAAAAAAAAAAAAAATCTATGTCAAAATAATTAAAATGTCAAAATTATTTGCTGTCACTAATAATAATTGCAATTCTAAATTAATTTGTCATTTAAGAATTCATCAACAGTGTAATAACATTTATCAGATAAGAACAATTTCATTTTTTTCTTAAATTGTGTAAAATTTAATTCTTTTATGGCGTCTGGAATTTTATTATAAATGCGTGGAGCCATACCCAGGACACTATTTTTTACTAAGGCAGTATTACATTTATAATTACTCAAAGAATTTTTGTACTGACTACGAATTGGAACATTTCGTACCGTTGTTATTTTTTCAAAAAGGTTGGGATTTGTTTTGACAAAGATACAAATTTCCAATATGTATAACGCCGGTAGCGTAAGGATTTTTAATGATTTAAAGTACGGTGCACAGCTGTCATCTGTTTTCAGACCACACATGGCTCTGATGCACCTTTTTTGTGCCTTGAATAGTAATCCTTTGTCCGAGGAATTACCCCAGAAAATAATTCCGTAACGTAGAAGTGAGGCTACTAGACCATGATAGGCAACAAGTAACGCGTCTATATTAACTTTTCTAGCCAATTGAAAAAGTGCATAGGCAGACTTATTTATTTTTTTACAAAGCTGTTCTATATGAGCTTTCCAATTAAGGTTATTGTCGATATGGATACCTAAAAACACACTTACTTTTACATCTTCTATATCGTTGCCATTGTAATTGACGCTCATTTTTGGAGGTTCAATTCTTTGGTGGAAATGCATTATTTTGGTTTTCTTGAGGTTAATTATTAAATTATTCGTAGTAAGCCAATTAATTATGTCATTAAGAGTATTATTAATGTCAAATTGATAAGTATTTAAGTCCTTACATTTTACTATGGCAGTGCTATCATCTGCAAACAAGATCATTTGTTGTTGTGTCACTTTTGGCAAATCATTTATGTAAAGGAGAAATAAAGGTGGCCCAAGCACGCTACCTTGAGGCACTCCATATTTTATACTCCTGAAATTCGACACATACGTTCGTTCCGTTTTGGTTTTTGCGCACACTCTTGTGATTTCAGTACATTGCAATCTATTACTTAAATACGATTCTAGTAATTTTAAAATGTTCCCTCTGATGCCATAGCAATGCAATTTGTCCAGAAGGATTTTGTGATCAACATAATCAAAGGCTTTAGTCATGTCTGTGTAAATAGCGCAAATGGGAGTCTTTTTATCAACAGCAGACATAACATTACTTAATAGGTCGAAAATAGCCATGTTAATGGTTTTATTTCTCCGGAAACCGTTTTGCTCTTTGCACAAAATAGTATATTTGTGAAGATATTGGTATAACGAGTTATAAATAACTTTTTCAAAGATTTTGGAAAAAACAGGAATTTTGGCTATTGGCCGGTAATTTTTCATATGCGTCTTATCTTCCTTTTTGTGGAGTGGTTTTACGATGACTTTTTTCAAGCCCTCGGGATAGATGCCCTCGGTAATACCTATGTTAATAATATGTGCTAGGGCCGGTGCTATAAGCTCAATTACATATTTAATTACTTTTGTACATATACCGTCAATACCTACAGTGCTAGTATTTTTAAGCGACTTTGTAGCTAAAATAATATCAGATTTTAGAGCAGGCTGCATAAACATTGATTGCATTGTCGAATTATCTAACTTATTGTTTATTTGAATGTCATTTATTATATGATTCTCAATGTCATCTATAAAGTAGTCATTAAATGTATTTGCTATGTCAGTCGGGTCTGTGTAAGTCAAATTCCCTGTTTTTATTGTCAGGATCTGTTCTTTAGGCAAGTTAGTTTTAGATTTATTGACTATCTGCCATGTGGCTTTGGATTTATTTTGCGAATTGTTTATAAAATAATTATTCTGTGCCTTCTGAGTTAGTCTAACAATTTTTTTATACTGGGTTGTATATTTTTTCAAGTCACTTTTCCCTTCTTTTGTTGGGTGTAGTCTGTAAGCCCACAATAACCGTCTCTGTTTCTTGCTACATGTTTTTATGCCATGAGAAATCCATTTAACCTGTTTGTTAGTGTGTATAGTTATTATTTTCTCGGGAAAACAGAGATTGTAAAACAATGAGAAAATATCAAAAAAGGTATTATAAGCTACATTAACATCATTGCTTTCGTAGACTTCTTTGAAAGACAAATTTTGCATACATGATTTAAATTTATCAAGGTTCTCTTTGGAGTAATTTTTTTTTTTTTTTTTTTTTTTTTTTTAACCTTGAATAAAATTTTTTCCTTACAGGGGAATGATGGGGAACTTCTAGACATTGTTTATAATTATATTTTGAACAATTCCACTGAAATTCAGCTTGTTGGGACTTTATGTAACCTCACTCTCATTTTTTGGTCTAAATTGACCAGACTACTTCACAGATTGTGCGGTAGAAAAACGCACCGCAGTGCGCGCTCGCCCTCAATCGCGGCGTGACGTCGAACGGAACGCGTATGGCATTTTTATACTCGTGATAACTTCGAAATTAAATTTCCGATTCGAATGAATTAAATAGTAGGTACATTATAGCAAAGGCCGTGAAATAGGCAATTTCAGGTCGAGTATGAGTTTGAAGGCCGAGCCGTAGGCGAGGACTTCACTAATACGAGACAGGTAATTGGCATTTCCGCCGAGGCATATATAGTGCTTTTCTCAAAAGAATGCAGGGAAATAAAAGTAGTTAAGTTTCCATAATTTTTCAAGTTAATGCCGTTTTTAATATGAACTGTACATTTCAGCATGGAATAAATTGTCCATAATGTAGATGGGTTTTTAGTTTTAGCAATCTCATTAAAATACGCCAAAAATACTGTTTCAGAGAAAATGTTCACTTTTTTCTCGTTTTTCCAAATCATAAAATTTTCATATACTTACCTAGTGTCATGTATTTTTCTTTTGACTTCGCTGGAAGCAGGTTTTCCATTGCCAATTTGGCTTCTGATCTTAAATCTGGTGGAGTACCTACAATCAATCTTCATTTCAATTTATATTTATTATGAATGTTTTGTTATTTACATACATAATACTTAAATATAAATTTTCAAATCAAGATGAATTTTTCAGCTTTGCCGCCAATTTTCTATCTAACATCTGTGCCGAAAGGCATTTGTGGCTATCTATACAGCCCCGTGAACGCAATTTATACTAAGCAAAAAGAGATCCAATGAAAGAGTATTTAATAACCCCAGCACGCCGTTTCATACAACATTGCTGGAGCGGTGTAATGTTCCAAATTCAAAAAACGCTCCTGCAATGGATTTGATTTTCTTTGACCGTAAATTTGATACTTCGCGTGTTCTTTATTCGAAAATAATGACAACATTTCCATGCATGTTTGAGAAAACGTATTTTACTGCTTCATAAATACCCTTGATGATGAAACTATTTATTTGAATAAGAATTAATACTACGATACGATTGTAACCAACTTTTGTTTCTAACGGCAATCTGATTAAATTTTAGAACACAAAATCTGCTATTGTGACTTAACTATGATAGTTAGATATATTGTCTTGCGGACTTTTTTGAAGGTAATAATGAGTACTTTTATCATGTAATACATACTTTCCATGGAGAGGAACTTATCGTTAAATTTTATTTATTTTTATTTTATTTTATTAGGTTCACCAACAATTGTTTACACCTAGTTTAACAAAAAATTACATGCATATAAGAGTATTACAGTGCAACAATTACTTATAGGCAAACATAACATTCACAATTCAAAGAATCAAAAAGCTAACTTACATAGTAATAAGCGCTCATCATTGATACAATTGGATATTTAATTTAATATTGGCTACATTATAAAGATCATAAAAGAAATAATAAAATAAAGATGACAAAAAATTCATATAATGATAATATAATAAAATTGATAAAATATATAACATTGATAAAATTTGTAAATTTAGTTAAATTGAATAAATTAATAACATTGATAAAATTAGTAAATTTAGTTGAAATGAATAAATTAATAAAATTGATAAAAATTAAAAAATAAAAACTAATTAAAAAAAGACATGCTTTGATAAAAATTGTAAACATTGATAAAAAAAAAAACACAAAATAGGTCAAAGTTGATTAAATGCATAAAAAAAAAAATAGTATCAACAGAGACTAGGGACAGCCCGATAAACATTTGAGGATGGATTTCAAACGAGACAAAGAATCAAAGTGAAGATCGGCAACATCACTATAAGTATTAACTTCCCTACACATTCTCGCATAAGGCGAATTAGCTCCCAAAACGGTTCTACTAAAGGGCGGACGAAGAGGTGTGATGGCACTATGCTGGAATCTAACAGGAGCCCGAAAATTGAAAAGCGCAAGCAAGCAAGGACTGTCTATTTTACACTTAATAATTTTATATGCAAATATCGCGTCAATCATTTGCCTACGCCTTTCCAGGGACGTCATATTAAAATGCTGTAACCTTTTGTGATAAGAACGTATTTTCTTGGCGATACCATTAGAGAAAGCAAGATGCCACACAAACCGTTTCTGGATACGTTCGAGACGCAATGAATGTGAGGCGTAGTGAGGACGCCAAACTACACTATTATATTCTAGGATGCTACGGATAAGACTTACTTTTAAGAGAAAGCATTACTTTTGTCCTATTGTGACGGAAAGATTTACAATTCCTTAGGACGAACCCTAACATTCTAGAAGCTCTTTTAATTATATTATTTAGGTGTGGCATAAAAGTTAACTTTTTATCAAAAATAACCCCCAAATCCTTTATGGCTTCTACTTCCTTAATATCGTAACTACTGTGCACTGGGTTATTTTTCCTTGAAAATTTTACATGGTAGCATTTTTTAGTATTCAGTTCCATTCGGTTACTATTACACCATTGAACGAGACGATTGAGATCACCTTGTAGATGTAATGGATCCTCTCCATTCTTGACTATCCTTAAAAACTTCAAATCGTCAGCAAACATAAAAAAATCCGAATGTAGAAAACACCGGGGGATATCATTTATGAAATAAATAAACAAAATCGGTCCAAAGTGTGAACCCTGAGGAACACCAGAAGAGACACACTGTAGAGTTGACTTAAAGCCGTTGACAACAACAAAGAAAAATCTATCCTTTAAATATGAGTCCAGCCAGTCCAATAAGGATCCAGAGATGCCATATGCACGTAACTTGGCTATTAAGATTTTATGGGATACTTTGTCAAAAGCTTTACTGAAGTCCGTGTATATAACATCAGCTTGATGGCCTGCATCTACTGCATTTATAAGAAGTTCTGTAAAGGGGACCAAATTCGTGCCCGTTGAACGTGTTCTAACAAATCCATGCTGATGATCGCTTAAATACATCTTTAAGTGATCCTGCATGTATGGACAAATCAGCGACTCAAAGATCTTGGCGAATTAAGATAAAATTGAAATGGGCCTGTAATTCATAATCACGTCAGTGTCTTCCGATTTGTGTACAGGAACTACTTTAGCGATTTTCCACCTTGAAGGAAATATACCTGTTGTTAACGATTTATTATAAATTAACATTAATGGATAAACAAGCTCAGATGAGCATAACGTAATGAAAACGGGCGGTATTCCATCTGGCCCTGACCCTTTATTTGGATCTGGGCTTTTCAGTTTCCTGTATAGATTTTCAGGAGAAATGACTGGTGCAGTTAGGCAAGAACTATTATTCTCTATAGAATGTAAGAATTCTGACTCGCAGGGAATACCATCACTATCTTCAGGGCTATAAACGGATGAAAAATAATCGGCAAATAATTCGCACACTTTTGACCCATCAGAAGTGGTGGCAGTTCCGTCCGTCATCGTTAATGGATATGCACCTGAACCTCCTCGTTTAGCCTTCACATAAGACCAAAATAACTTTGGGTTTGACGCTAAATCGTCCTCTAGATGTTTAGTATAGCTATTGTAACAGGTAGGTTAGGTATTGTAACAAGATTTTCACACCGTTTAGTAATCAATGCCAATAAGTTCACCGTTTTACACTGATTTGAATGCGTAGAATGTAAATTACAGCTAAAGACAAATAAATCAACCCAGACTACCGTCAGTTACTTAAACCTTTGTGTAAACCTCTTACACTTCCGTGCAAAAAATTAGTCACTTTCAAACTGAATTTTTTTGTAATTTATTTTGTAATTCTCGTCTACTGTCTTTTGCACACACTTAGCAGCAACATTGCCTGAGGCACAGATTAATACAGATAGGACAGTCCGCAAAATTATTTAAATAAAAAACGACTCTTGCTACGACACAATAAAGTGCAATGCAGTTCGCAGAACGCTAATTGCCTACAGTTATATTCACTTACACATTGCCTCTCTCTTTCTATCGCGTAACTCTTATACCTTCGGCGCGCGGCATTTCTACTGAATTAGCCCCATGGACGTGCCCGCCGTGTACTTGTAGCTTCATACCTAAACTGGGGAGTGTCCCATCTGTACTAATCTGTGCCTGAGGTTAGTTCTTGATTGGATGATAATTTTAACAATTTACGTCTTTATTTATAAAGGTTGCATAAAGTTATGCAATGATTAACCACTGTTTGACTATACAGTAATTTTTGACATTTAAACGTTTCATAAATTTAAACAACGTTTGTAAATTAACCCCTTTAACAAGTCTTACGACAATGGCGAGCAACTAAAGTGGTGTAGAGCTGTAAGGAGTTTAACTTGACCTTGGTGCTGTAATACGTTGTTAGCCGTGGTCATATAGCGTGACCTGTTGTTTTATAAACTTATTTTTTTGATAATTAAATTATAATATAATAATTATGTTTGTATGTTGTAAAATAATGTGAGATTTTATTATTAAAATAAAACACAATAGTTTCCATTAAAACCTACATTGTTTTCGCTAGAATACCTACTACTAAAGTAGTTAAAGATGCTTATTTTAAATAACAAATGATGACGTAGCTAAATAAGTAAAAATATGTCGAATGAACATGTATATGTAAGATAGGCAAAACAATAAGAAAATAAAAATTAATAGGCAAAAATAATTAGATGAATTACTTAACGAAGGTAGATGAATTAATGTTGTGTTTATAGTTATTTTAATGATATAAGCACCAATTGAATATTAGGATCTGAAAATTTAATTAATTAAATAGGTACCTATTACCATTTAAATAAAATTATGTTTTCTAAGTTTTCAAATGTTTTACAAGTATTCAATTGACCACGTTCTTCTACGTCTTTTAAGAGATAAAACAATTGAGGATTTTGTAGCAATAATTACCTAGTTATTCTGCACGGCAGTGTACACAGTAAGCGGGACAGTGTTGACATCGAGTTAATCCTGCGGTTACCGCGCAATATATTTCTTTATACCAACTTTAATATTTGGTCCTCACTCCGATGATCCCGACGCTACGCAAACTCTGAATTTAATAACTGTATGTTTGCTAAAGGATTTTGGTTTCATATCGCTATTTTATTGGGAACATTGGAGCTGTGGATATGAGCCTGAATTTTCATAACATTTTGAGTCTTCGTTGCATGTCATAAATCTTTAATATGTATGTCAGTTAGTACAGTCATCGTCAGTGTTCAGATTGTAGGTAGGTAAAGGTAATTAAAGTAGGTAAAAGTTCTAGTCGATAGTCAGATGTTTCGTAATGCATAAATTAGAAAGAATCCAAGAGTTTGATCAAACTCCCGGTATTCTTGCTGACGGTATTCATTCTAATTTACACTATATAAAAAAACCGGTCAAGAGCGAGTCGGACTCGCGCACCGAGGGTTCCGTTCCGATTTCTGAAAAAGTGTGCTATTTAGAGACATCGTTTTATTTTTCCTGTAATCTTTACATAAACTTCTATCATGACGGTACCTTGTGAATATATCTATGAAAACATCATGTACGTAAGGAAAAATCTAAATCTTTTCGGTAAAAGAGGTGAAAGACACAATTATAGGACTAGAAAAAAAAAAATTCTTATAAACGATATGCCACAATATATATAACATCACGCCGACATTACTCGAAGGGTAAGGCAGAGGTGTACCCTTTCGCCAGTTTCTATGTTCATGTCGCATGTCGCAAGTCGCATGGGGGCGAGCCTATTGCCATCAACTGGGCACGAATTCAGACTCCGGGCTGCTATTGAAAAATTCCGGAACGAAAACCCCAATAACACTTGGCTCGACCCGGGAATTGAATGGGAAGTACCTCATGGTCAGTCATGGTAGGTCAACATCAGCGTTCGCGACTACTAGACTAACGATGCAGCCTACACAATGATAAAATCAAATGTGCTTTAATGGCATTGAAAAGAGGACAGGGGGCGCTAGAAAAAACAGTGGTAGGCATAGCAGTAGTTAGCTTTGATTTTGGCCACACGCCACCTAATTTAGGAATAAGCTACCCTTCGCACCTTAGAATTAGGTACCTACTTAATAGATATTAAAATCATCATAAAAACATCCTTGGATATTCTCGACTTACCCAAAAGTTTTTTTGCCTGTGTCAAAACAAAAGTGCCTTCGTATACCTATATTTTTACGATAACAGCTATCTTCAATCCAAGTGAAATTGCTATTAACAATCCCATCTTCCACAAGCAATCCCACCGAAAATAAAGGCCACGTTAATGTACATACGGTTCCATAATACATTAGAGGCAAAAAGCATACACAAAATACGAGACAATGTTTGGTTGTCCCCTTAAAATTCAGAACACAGCGTATGGAAATCGATACACATTTGGGGAACATAGCTGGTCTCTACGTGAGGGGGTTTCACAAATACACGACACGGATGACCTTTACAGCATAAAATGAATTTACATTTAGGGGTTTAAAGGGGTGTTACAATTTGTATGGAAAATTATCGTCAATTTTTTTTTTGGGTTGATATTATATTAATAAAACGATTTTCAAGCTTCGCTGCTTACCATTTAGCGTGTTTTGCAACAAATATTTATTTCATAACTGTGTATATGTTACTGGCAATCTGTATAATCCGGTATTCTATACAATACCTAGGCAATGTATATAATACCTAAAACGTTTAGGTAATGTATGAAATACTATTTATTTTACACTTTGCCTAGGTATTAACAGTACCGAATGCGCAGCCGGCAATGTGTGTAATATGTGTATGTGCTATACCTATGTGCTCACAATATACTAGCTGTAGTCTTACAAAAAACAAATGACGAACTTTATCCAAACAAAACAAGTTGTTGTAAAGACATTGTATTATTGCAGGTACCTAGCTGCCGCTAGCAAGTTGAGAATCGCATCTTCTCCGGCGCTCCGGGAAGCGTAGCTCTTCGCCCTTGTGTAATAAGGCGCAAGCACCTAGCCATGCTCGGCTTATTACCGCGGGCGGAGGCTGCCCTCCCTGCGCGCCTCCGGCTCTAAAAAACACTCTTGGGATAGGGCAAACAAGCACCACGTGGACTCGGGGTTGGCTAACTCGGTTCTGTAACAGTTTTTGCACCTATTCTATCTTAACTAAAACGGCAGGTCGGAGACAACAAGCACCTAACATTGATAAATACAGACCAAAATCTATTTACTTTGCACATTGCCGGTGGACCAACAGGTACTCTATACAATCTCTGGGAATTGTATACATTCCCTAGGCAAAGTATGTAATGGACATTAATATTCTTAATATTTCATACATTGCCTGGACGCCCCAGGTATTCTGTACATTGCCTAGGTATTGTATAGAATACCTGTATTTTACAGATTGCCGGTAAGATATACATCAGTATTCTTATTTTAAACTATTTTGTCCAGTTTATAATAATTTGTATGTGATCAAATTACTTTTTCCTTTACTTGTGTTGTGAGACCTTGCTTCTTGTCAAATTTCATTATTCTAGTACAACGGGGAGTACCCTATAGGTTTTGATATAATTGCGAGTAAAATATGTCGCATAAATGACCGTATTTTTTTAGACAGATAGACAGACGGACAACGAAGTGATCCTATAAGACTTCCGTCTTTTCTTTTTGAGGACCGAACCCTAAAAATAATAGTACTTGTTTACATTTTATTGTCTAATGTCAATTTGGGTCAACCAGCTACAACTGCTAACTTGAGAATCAAAGAAGAAGACTAACTGATTAGATATTTAGAATAAAGTTCAACGCATAAAGAATTTGGTACCATTAAAACATTTGTCAACTAACACCAAATGAAATAACCACGTAAAGAAAATAATTTAAAGTAACACAGGATTAAAGGCTCTTACAGACAGAGGCGATATCGCGTCGGCAACGCGATATTGCGATATTATATCCGCAGAACAATATCGCGTCGCGACGCGATATCGCCTCTGTCTCTAAGAGACTTAAGGCGTGAAACGGACACATCGGACCAGACGCCCAGCGGAGTGGAGAAACAGCGGGGGCTTCATACATCTCTATCGAAATACCACTAGACTTAATGTGTGTATATTTCAATTCTCAGAAACATAAGAGTGTCTTGGATGGGAATTGTGTGGTGTTAGTTCTTCACTTTAAAAAGCATTGAGAAGACAAAATTGAGAAAAAAGAAAACACTGCCTACTAAACATGATGTGCACAAAACGGTGGGACGGGAGTGACGTCCTATTCCCATCGTAACTTATAATCTCATCATCATTATTATTCTTCTGCCCTTATCCTAATTTATTTGGGGTCGGCGCAACATGTCTTTTTACTTGTAATCTAATCTAATTAATCCCTTATTCTCATCCAGATGTTGGTAATGTATTCTTCTATCGATATAAATAAAGACAAGACAAGACTGTAAGACAACACTGTTTATGCTTAATATACTACTGTTTGTTTTCCCATATGTAATAAATAATAATAAATAATAAAAAGAGAAGTCCTGACTGACTGACTGACTGACTAACTGAGTCATCAACGCCCAGCCCAAACGCTTGAATCTAAAAAGCGTAAACTTTGCACAGAGGTTCCCTTTATAATGTAGACAAGGAATAATGGAGGATTTCCGGTAGTACGTTCCCTTGGGATATTTTCCGATATCCACGCGGGCGAAGCCGTAGGAAAAAGCTAGTAATATATTTATTTTAACTTTATTTCAGACAAAACATGCATATTTGTGTTAGTGAGATCACAAATCAAATAATGATAGAAGAACACAAAATTAAACCTTTATATACATACAGTAAGTAAAAACATTAAGCTCACACAGACACAGAGAGATACACAGATCAAAGTTTCAAAACTGTAAATAGAGAGTATTTCATTGGACGTTTTAATAAGTTAATTGTAGAATTTCAATAAATAGTTAGTTTCGAATTTCGTAAATGTTTATCTACTTATGTGGAAGCAATAGGTTGATATAGCCTAACAAAAACTACCAACTTTACTTTATTTCCTCCATAACCAAAAAAACTTTCGTCAAAATGTTGCACAAAAATGTTGTTGAACAATAATTTTTCTCCTAAATTGATTTCTAAAAACCGACTTAAGTAAACTGATAGGATACAATGTAGCATCGAAATGCTGTGTCATAGCATAGATAAATGATCGCTGGTGATAACATAAACACTTCCAACGTTCGCCACACAATTTAGAAATATGCAAATCTGCTGCAAATCCCTTAGGGCAAAGATTAAGATAAAAAAAGAACTGAACAATGTTAGAAGTTTTGTGCCTACCCTACGCATCTATTAAAAAAATATTATTATCTTTAGTAGGTACATATTTGCTCATAATTTTGAAGTTTTTTTTTGCTTAAACATCTCATATTTATTGAATTAATTTTCACCTTTGATTTTTGATGTGGGTTTCTAAATATTGATTGTTAAACTAAACACGATTTTGAGGACAAGCAATCTGGTCGTAAAATAGAATGGAGGTTATAAAATGTTCAACTTAGTCGATCACTGTTATAATATGACATTTTTCTAAAGCAAACAATATGGTGTTTTTTGGATTTTTCTCATGTACTTACCTTCCCATTTTTAGGCAAAATGCCTTAAAAATATTAAGGAATTAGGTCTATAAAAACTAAGACTGATAACCTTAATTAGTAACTTAATCATAAATGCAGCAACCTAAACACTGTTTGTTAAAGGCCTGGCTAAAAGAAAACATGAACGAGCAGAAGCATCGACAAGTTTCCAATCAAGTAGGCATTTCACGATCATAGTTGCGTCGCATCTCCTCCAGTCTGCTCCATGCCTCCCTCGGTGGGTTTTAATTAATATTTCTACACAGTATCCGTACTGCGCGAATTAATTCCTAGTATAGAACCCACGGGGAAATATGTTAATCTTGCTATGATTATGTGTGGCTGTTTTAGAAACAGAGAGATTTCAACCTTTAGAAATTCTCACTTTCATGACTAATATCTGCAGAAGTTTAGACTATTTCATCAGCATTGCAGAGGGCGTTAGTAAATAAAATAAATAATGAATGCTTCCGTTTGCAGTTTGTCTGAATGGGGTAAGAATTATAT
Organism: Cosmia trapezina; assembly: GCA_905163495.3. NCBI lineage: Eukaryota > Metazoa > Arthropoda > Insecta > Lepidoptera > Noctuidae > Cosmia > Cosmia trapezina. Next base: position 29,944,508 of record LR991020.1, on the reverse strand, counting down.
GAGAAAGTTTAATGCATACATGCTATGTATGCTACTAAGTGAAAAATAACTTTAATTTCGGAAGTCGGTGTCTTTGGATCTGTATTTTAGTTTTTTGCCACCGACTTCCGAAATTAAAGTTATTTTTCACTTTGTAGTGTTTTTTTTGGAAGTCGGTTTTTGTTTTTGTAAAAAAGTTTTTATTTTTCACTTTTTAGTGGTTCAGTTTGTAATTTATCTAAGTTACAATAACCCAATGTCAACTGCTCATCACGTTTTACAAAATGTTGCTTTTCCCGATGCAGGGACGTTAATTGTTGAGGAGTTCTCCTAGTAAGAACCAGGAGAAATGGAGCTCATGGTGAAGTCACCATTACCATTATTTTGACGAGCATAAACCATATTAAAGTAATCGAATCGCAACCTAACCTGTTATATACTTAGATATAATTGAGTATTTCCGATGGCCCTCTGTGGTCTTCATCATCAGTTTCAGTTCACCGAATGGTACTTTCCGAGAGCAAATGCAAGAGTTACTATAAAAAATACCGAAATCGATATAGGTGTGCCCATAAAATTTGAGGGTTTCCCTCGATTTCCATGAGATCCCATCATCAGATCCTGACTTGATGATCATGGGACCACTTGGGATGTATACCCTTTCGAACAAAAAAAGAAAAATCCAAATCCGTCTAGCCATTTTCGAGTAATCGGGGAACATACATAAAAAAAAAAAAATAAAGGTTCCGACGAATTGAGAACCTCCTCCTTTTGGAAGTCGGTTAATAAATCGTTTTAAAGTTATTTAAGAAAATATACGAAAATTGACCATCCACCCTTATCTCCGAAACTACTGAGCTTAAAATTTTGAAAAAAATAGAGAAAATAGTTATATACGTGTAAATTACAGGAAAACTTATAAGAAGTTTGTGGTCTTACACGGTAAATCTCTCAATATTGTGAGTACAAACTTACATTTACTGTTGGAATGTATGGGAGAACATGTTTAACAACTATAATGTTAACTTGGATAATTTCATCCCAACTACGGAACTTTTCATTGTGCGAAGACCGACACCCACATGGCCGGTTTTTTTTTATTAAAGTCAATTTTTACCAGTGTTGTAAAAACGGAGCTCTAAGAAATTGACTTCGATATTGACGAAGCCATTATAATATTATAGATTTTTTACACGCCATGATGAAAACGCGGGCAACGTGTAATTTCTCAGTAAATTGCAGCGCTGAGGCGTGAAATTGAGAATGAGAAAATACTTAAACGTATTCATCCATATTTAATATCAAATATTAAAACCAAAGCCCGCTTCATAACGACCAGTGATGACTGCCCAGCAAACTAAGAAATATTTACTATAAAATATTCATGAAAACATAAATTTCAAGTGAGCACCATTGCAAATATCTCTTAATGACAAACCGAAGAGCCGACTTTACTATAAATACATAATGAAACCGCAAGCAAAAACATATTATAACTAAACCTTACACTGAACAAGATAAGGATCAAAATTGTTAATCAATAGTTGGTGTAACTGCATAGCATTTGGCACCTTTTTGCAAGCTTTTTTTGCGGATTAGAAAATTTTGGTAAGGTTAATTTGAAACTTATTGCTATTGGAATAAAAGTAGTTGTTGAGATATTCTAGTATGTTAAGTGTATTAGCAATGTTGTTAAAAGCTTATGAATAGGCAATAAGTTGTCTTCAGGCGCCTACCTCTGTGCACTAGTTAATGACAGTTGTATAGGCAAGTTATGTAGATTAATGCCAATTTTGTGGAACAGTTAAGGAGTTATGTAGGTATATCATGTAATGGACTATTTTAGTATGTAATGTCGATCGGGATTTGATTGTAGGAAAATTTGTGAACTTAGTAAACAATTTATTTGTGTTAATAAATATGTCCGTCTTAGATAAATGGATAGATAAGTGAAAACATGGTGTATATCAATCAGTTGCGTTTTATCTCACGCAAGTTAGGAGTCAAGTAGTGTCATGGATTGATCTTGTTCTAGCGATTGGTTAACTAACGTACACTGCTTTTGCATAACATTGTCAATTGTCCTGTTTTATTACATTTTCTTTACCATTCCTCTACAAACTATCACAGGAATATTTGTCTTTACGGCTAAATAGGTTTTTTTTGCAAATATACATTTAAAATTCACGTGATTAGAATCATTTAGATTTTGGATGACATTCTAATTAAATACAAACAGAATACGAGTATTACTGTCAGACTTTACAAAAGATAAATTAACTTTAATGCCTTCAATTCTTCAATGCACCTTAGCTTGGGACTGACTACAGAAGCTGTTAAGTTTTTTATGAAAATTATTTTATTCGTTTTAGGTTTTTGAAGTCAGTTTTTACTGTTTTAAAAGTTAAATTATTTTCCATTTTTAGTTGAATATACAATTACCTAAGTACAAGACGAACGCAAAGGAGAATCATCAAAATCCGCTTAGAAATGCCGGAGATACGGTACAATATTTTATGCATATAACTTCGTACATAATAATAATAATTACCTAATGTGTTATATACTTAAACCTTTCTGAGAGTGTGTAGATCACGATAGTGAAAGAATCATCAAAATTGGTTCATTGATTTTTGAGAAAATCGCGGACATGCGGGTCAAACACAAAACCTCCTTTTTTGAAGTCAGTTAAAAAGAGACAATCTTTAATAAACGCAGACTTTAACAATGCTATAGGAAATGAGAAAAGGCCACACAAAAATAATACTCAGTCTAAAATAAGCTAGGAACATCATAAGAAGCCCAGAGTATAGATCGGAACTACAACGGAACATTTGACGTCACAGACCATTTGCTTACAAGTGTAGGACGAACGACTCAATTCGCTTTGAAACGGTGCAGTTAATTAAATTTTCTAGAACATTAGAAAACAAGAATATTTTGCCTTTTAGTGTCTATTTCTATCTCTATTTTGATGGTTGTTTTCAAAATAATGGAGACAAAAGTATCAATGGAAACAAAGTTGGTTACTATTATTAACATCGTCATCATCATCACACTAAATGTGTGTTTTTTTGTAATCAAAATCTATACATATTACCACCTACTCGTATTATTATTATTTTAAGTCTGTTAGCTAAGAGCAGAAGTCTGTTTTTATTATGTTAATATTATAGTATTTGAAAAAAAAAAATCCTCATTAGTTTTATTGAAATATTTTTGCTTTTTGATGTTGAGTTCTACAACAAAGACCACTACAGAAAAAAATAAACTTTGCGTTATTAATTTAAATTAAAAACTACTGTACAAATGCCTAGCTACATCTAAGTGACTACAAGAAGTACTATTTTTAGTTTTTGATAGCTAGGGGATAAACTCCCAAGTCTGTATAAAAAGCCTTAAAAAAGGTAATTCAATGCTTTATATAGTCTAGCAACCAACAATTTATAAATAAATCTTATTTCTAAAGCGAGCAATTCAGACAGTTTTAATATCTGTGTGGATATTAAAATGGACGGCTATTTTAATTTCGTCGTCTCCTGTAATTTATAGCCAGGTATTGCTCACAATACTGCCAGTACTATGCGTCTAATGCTACAGAATTTATGAGTGATATTAATTGGACAATTGAGGAGAAATCCATTTTGGTCTTTTCATTTTAAAGAATATGTTGAATAGAAGGATAAAGATGAATCAGTATGAATCTATCTATTATAAATTTAGATTTACCCAACGGTTGTTTGGTAATTCACTGGTATTGGATTTGTCTTCAAACCTTTACATACGACATCGTGTGGTCTGCAGTTTGTTTCTCCCACTGAGAATATAAAAAAAACTTGGATAATCACAGGCTTAACATTCAGTCGATCCAGGAACACGGTAATTATTCTTAGACGAAATACTTACAGAATATTATAAAACTTTTATCTCATATTATTCGGAGCATCGAATCGTACCTAATTATAGTTAGTGAAATCTACGAAGACGCGCCCCACTCTTCTTCCTAACCATTTACAGTTCAAGTATACACCATTTCGCTAGTGTTTTAGTTTTGTCGATACACACTAATTGCAGGTAATTAACTATAGGTATTTGTAATTAGTGCGCACACTTGTACAATGTTCCATACTTGTACTGTAAGCGATTAGGAAGAAGAGTGGGGCGCGTCTTCGTGGATTGCACTAACTATACCTACTGACATTTTACAAACACAAAAACAAAATCAAATCAATGACCACATCTAATATTCCAGCTTCCATCAAGTTAGCAGCTCAAAGTAAAGTTCCTGGCGTTACATGTGTATATTGAACGCAGGGAAGCCGGCAAATTAATATGCTAGCTGTAATTGATGACAATTAGTGAGGCGACGCGGAACGGGCAAACGTTGATTGTACCATGAATGTGTGATTTCCACTGTATGAAATTAGATAGTATATTGGATATATGGTAGCCGCAGCTGTGTTTTCCTGGTTTGTTTTCTTCTTATTTTCTATATAATTGTTTGAGTTAACATAATCTTGGGTGATATTGTATTCAATAAGAACTGCACCTTCTTTCAAAAAAAATAAAAAGACAAACATTTGAACCTATGTATTTATGTATCGTGTCTTGTAATCCTTTTCTCAATTATGTTGGGATGAATTTCCTGTCTAGTCGGATGCAGTTTCATATTAATGATTGTGTCACCCAGGACATTATTTTATAGAAACAGAAAGTTGTAAATAAATAACAATGTTCTAATTAAATAACTATTCAAGTAGCTTCTTAAGACAAAGGAACTTATTTAAGGTGTTAAAAAATTAACTTTACAAACTTTAAGGAGTGCTTTAGACCATCGCACTGAATAATTTTTACTAAGACACCAACTTTGAATTCGCGAAAGAAAAATCAGCTGATTCATTCTGTATGGGACAGCTATATTTTTTATAATTTTATTTGAATTTCACAGTTGGTCCCATAGTAAAAGTTATTCAGTTCAATGGCCTAAATCACCTCTTAAAGTTCGTAAAGTAAAATTTTTAACACCATTCATCCATTTTCATTTCCTATTATTTTATTTAGAAGGCGATAATGCTGTCACAAACAACAAATGTGATAATGATTACTCTAAACATCAACAGGCAAGCAACAACAAAAATTACTCTAAAAATGAACAGGCAAGCAACAGCAAAATATAAGTAGAATTTGAAAACAAGAATAATTCCAAGACGAGCATGTCCATGTTTAATCAAATATTCCCGGGTTTAGAGATACCAAATAACACGCAAGTGCTGACCAACGAGAGCTGAAATATATTAAACGCAGGGGTGGAACAATTGTGATAAATCGTGGCGGTTGTCATGTCATATATGAAAAAATGTGACGGAACGCAGAGGGAAGGGCCTTCAAAATACTGCTGTCGGTGTATGATGAAATGGCTGTGTCTGGTTCGAATATTATTCAAATTTTCGAGTATTCCGTTGGAAATGTCCGGGATGACGAGCCGAAAGATATCGTAGATCTACTGAATAAATTATTATCCGTTGTAAGTAATACCTCTTACTGCCATGCCTTTGTATTTCAGATCTTGTGTTGTGTGAAGGATTAGTTCTAGCCATTGATATATTAGAGGTAGATATGTTACGCGCTAACATCGCAATTACTAAACCTGGACTCGGCGCACGACTACATGCACCGAAACGCCAGTTCGATTGTGACTAATGTCAATTGTGTGCTTAACACAATTTAAGGCTCTTACAGACAGAGGCGATATCGCAACAAAACAAAAACATAACAGTTTATTACAAGTAAATAAACCTCAAAATGATAATAGTAATGACAGAGACCAAATTACCGCTACACCATCTACGTCAACTCAACCACTACCAGTATCGTTGTCTGCTGTCTCCGTCAGCCAGGTTCTGTTGTGTACCGCTATGGTAGAAGTAACAAATGAATGTACTCAACAGACTTACCTTGTTCGGGCTCTATTAGATACAGGCAGCCAATCTTCTTTTGTGACAGAAAATAGGCAAGTTAGGGCTATCAACTAAAATTACCGAACCTTTACGGATTTCAGGTATTAATAATGTTACGTTTAATATATCCGAGCGCTGCAATGTAATTATAAAATCGCGATAAAATTCTTTCAATATGGAAATAAATTGTCTAATTGTACCAAAGATTACAGGAACGTTACCAAGCGCACCTGTAAATATTCAGGAACTTAATTTACCCGAAAATATCGTGCTTGCAGACCCAAAGTACCATTATCCCTCTAATATTGATATTTTATGATGGGCAAATGTTTTTGGAATATTTTAGGGACAAAGCGTATTTCATTGGGTGTAAGTAAACATAACCTACAAAATTCACAGTTTGGATGGTTAGTCAGTGGCCGTTTACAAGAATGTAGCCTTAGTCACTTGACATGTAATTTCACAAAGGAAATTCATAACGACCTTAAAAGGTTTTGGGAAGTTAAAGAAATTAATAGTGTCGATAACACTTCACCCCAAGACAAATTATGTGAACAACATTTTTTAGAAAATATGAAGCGTCTTCCAAATGGTAGATTTTCTGTTAAGATGCCATTCAAGGAGATTCCTGAACAAACACTGGGCAATTCTTATTTCTTAGCGAGAAAACGTTTCCTTAACTTGGAGAAAAATTATCAGCTCAAACAAAGTTACACTGCATTTATCGAGGAGTATAAGAATTTAGGTCATTTACGTGAGATTAAGCGTCCTATATTTGGATATTACTTACCACATCATGCGGTATTGAGAGAACAAAGTGAAACCACTAAATTACGTGTCGTTTTTGATGCCTCTGCCAAAACAACTTCAGGGAAATCGTTAAATGACGTTCAATAAGTAGGTCCAGTGGTACAAGATGATTTGCTGTCTAATTTACTAAGGTTTAGAACTTATAAGTACGTGCTAACTGGAGATATACAAAAAATGTATAGGCAAATAGAAATAGATCCGTCTCAGCGACATTTGCAACTGATTTTGTGGAGGGATGATTATTCTCAGGCTATAAAGGTCTTGCACCTAAACACTGTCACCTATGGGACAGCATCTGCGCCTTTCTTAAGCACGAGGTGCCTTGTTCAGTTAGCTCGCGAATGTTCTAATACCATAATTTCTAATATTTTAGAACATGATATTTATATGGATGATTTAAATACTGGTTGTCAGTCAGAGAAAGAAATAAATGATGAGGTCACTAGAATTTTATCTTCAGCTCGTTTCCCTGTTCATAAAATACGCACAAACTGTCCCAAGGTGTTAAAAACGGAGACCACTTCTAAAACTATTGATCTGAGTAAACATTCCACAGTTTTAGGACTTAACTGGTCACCTTCACCGGACACATTATATTTTACTGTTGATATGGATAATAATAATTGGGGCTTGCGCGCTCCGAATTTTAGGTCTGTGCCGGTAGAATTCACTTTGCCGGAACAGGTCTAGGATGAGGAGCCAGACCAAGAGAGATACAGAAACCCGCAGGGCAGCATGTGGCGAGCTGTTGGGCAGTAGCGACCCCACGGACCCCGATCTCCCGGGAGAAGTCTTGTTCCTCACCTCTCGCTTGCCTTTATTGGCCGGCTGGAGTGAACACTGACGAGGAACAGAGCTCCCACCTCTTTCTTGCCTTTATTGGCCTGTTTGAGTGGAGATTCGCAAGAGCAAACGTGCTCGGAGGAAGGAAGTATTCCAGTAAGTGTTTGTAGGGATCTTGACCATCTTCCGGGCTTTGGGATTGTTCTGAGAACCGTGGGATACCTCTCCACTCCTCACAAGCACCTCAGCACATGTTGCCCGTTTGCCGCTACGACACTGTGTGCTAGCGACCTTTTCGGGGGCCCATTATTGTGTGTGCAAGTCACCCCCTGCCATTTTATCCGTGTATTACAAAACATTGATCCGGCAGGGGCCATAGTCCTTTCATAGTTCTAGGCAACCAGTCCACTTTAGCCGCTCAAATCCATAGCCCAATCTCTTTATTTCCATATACTGCAATAGTCCTGCACCAACCGGGGGTTGTCCTTGGGTGAACTTGCATAGTGCGTGCAGGGATAATCGTCGGCTGGTGCCTCATTTCATTGAAAGCGTCTAACAGGCCTCTGCGAGTTGACTTTGGCCCCTCGTACGGCCTCTAAAGGTCCGGGACTCCAGGGTCCCGAGAATTGTCAAGACGAAAAAAAAATAATAATAATAATAACCCCACCGCAGTATCTCTACGTTGACGTCGTGGTGGGGCTTGCGTGCTCCGAATTCTAGGTCTGTGCCTGTAGAGTTACTCTGCCGGAATAGGTCTAGGATGAGGAGCCAGACCAAGAGAGATACAGAAACCCGCAGGGCAGCATGTGGCGAGCTGTTGGGCAGTAGCGACCCCACGGACCCTATCTCCCGGGAGAAGTCTTGTTCCTCACCTCTCGCTTGCCTTTATTGGCCGGCTGGAGTGAACAATGACGGGAACAGAGCTCCCACCTCATTCTTGCCTTTATTGGCTGGCTTGAGTGGAGATTCGCAAGAGCAAACGTGCTCGGAGGAAGGAAGTATTCCAGTAAGTGTTTGTAGGGATCTTGACCATCTTCCGGGCTCTGGGATTGTTCTGAGAACCGTGGAATACCTCTCCACTCCTCGCAAGCGCCTCAGGACATGTTGCCCCCTTGCCGCTACGACACTATGTGCTAGCGACCGTTTTTGGGGGCCCATTATTGAGTGTGCAAGTCACCCCCTGCCATTTTATCCGTGTATTATAAAACATTGATCCGGCAGGGGCCATAGTCCTTTCATAGTTCTAGGCAACCAGTCCACTTTAGCCACTCAAATCCATAGTCCAATGTCTTTGTTTCCATATACTGCAATAGTCCTACACCAACCGGGGGTTGTCCTTGGGTGCACTTGCATGGTGCGTACAGGGATAATCGTCGGTTGGTGTCTCATTTCATTGCAAGCGTCTAACGGGCCTCTGCGAGTTGGCTTTGGCCCCTCGTATGCCTTTTAAAGGTCCGGGACCCCCAGGGTCCCGAGAATTGTCAAGACACTTAAAAATAATAATAATAATAATCTGTGGCCCGACTGTCAAGCTGACGGTTGAAAAATATTTTCTCCGTGTATTTTTTACTGGATTTTTAAACTTTAAATGCAACAATGTTAAATTATGTGCAATATGTGTTCCTACATCATTCCTTCCAACCCAAAATTAGCATAAAAACAAAAAAATACTGTGCCAGATTACAAGAAGAACTTACTTACAATAAAACTAGAAGAGAATAATAAATATGGAGATTATAATACCAATTCAATGCTGACGAGAAGTCGGGCGCAACAGCTACGAAACACACAACCAACATCTTCGGGTTCGTCGCTCAGCTCCGCCTCGCAGTTGCCGGAACCAGCTCCAGACGTGAGTCAAGTGATACCGGCCGCTGCAGTTGCGTCGAGCTCGAGCGACGAATACTTCTCACCGCCGACGACACCACCACCAGTACGTCGACGTGGAAGAGGCCGACCACCGGCCAGTTTAGGACCCCGAGGCCCATCGGCCTCTGATAGGGTCCCCGCTCCCGGTGGAAGTGTGCAGCGCATGAGGTGGACACAAACTGTCAACGAAAATGTCATGCGCGCATACTTTGGGGCTACAGAGGGGGGAAGTAACTTGACTGCGTACCGTGGTCGGATGCTCTCTCTGTTTCAGGTGCTTGAGCCGGCTGTCAACGTGTCGGCGCAACGACTGTCGGATCAGGTGCGGGTCATCCAGCGTAACCATATGCTGGATGACGTCGTACTTGATCGACTACGTCTCGAATCACGGAATAGCCGTGTTACATCTGTTTCGCCTATGGTCGCGGTGCAACTGCAAAATTTACCAAGTGCTTCACCGCGACCCGACTGCGTTGGTGAAGATGATGATAGCGGGGCTATATCCGTGAGTTCCCAATGCAATGTACAGTTGAGGAGCGCTTTGGAAGATGCTTTCCGGGAGTACCGTTCCGCTCCGCCTGGACTTAGACCACGTTTACCTCGTTTGCCCATGCACAAGAAAAACAAGGCGCTGGTGGGTGCTCTAGACTCGCAGCTGTCAAATTGTTTTGATCGCAGCAAAGACCTCGCCGATACCCACTCAATCTTGTACTGCGCAGCTGTTGCGGCATGTCGTGTGGCTCATGTTAAATTTCCTAACAGTGACAGAGTACCACGACCAAAACCAGCCGTACCAGCTTGGCAGTGCAGGATTGAGCGTCGTATAGGTGAAGCTAGAGCACTCATCGGCAAACTAATCTGTTTCAGGGAGGGCAATACTCGCCCTAGAGTGATGCGCTTTGTGAGGCGGGCGTTCTCGGGGACGGATATTAGTCCTCGAGATTATTTCACCTGCGTCACAGAGCGTATCGACTTCCTGAAACAGAAGATCTGTGCATGGGCAAACCGTATTCGTCGGTACAGGCGGAGAGTGGAGCGGTACACTCAGAATCGCACATTCCATAGCGATGAAAGGTGGGTCTATAGGGCTTGGGAGCGACCTGACCAAGATGTGGCTGACACGCAACTACCGGATGATGACGCCATGTGTTCGTTCTGGCGAAGCATCTGGTCGGTGCCTGTCAGTCACACTGAGGGTGATTGGACTAGGGAGGTTGAGCGAGCGTGCGATCATATACCACAAATGGGGGCACTTACCATCAGCCCCCAAGATGTAGCTCGTGCGGTCCGCCCGTTACCTAACTGGAAATCTCCAGGGCCGGACGGGCTACACAACTTTTGGATAAAGTGGTTTCAAAGGTCGCACGCCCGCTTGGCATCCCAGTTCCAGTCGGCCTTACAGTCAGGATCGCTACCCCAGTTCCTAACGATAGGAATAACCCACCTGCTCCATAAATCAGGTAGTACTGCGGAACCCAGAAATTATAGACCGATCACTTGTCTACCGACGGTCTATAAGGTTCTTACATCCATTTTGAGAGCTAAAATTAACAAACACATAGACACCAACTCCATCATGTCTGCCTCTCAAAATGGATGTGGGAACGGGTCCCGCGGTACTAAGGAGCTGCTCCTCATCGATATGACCATTAACCAGCAGGTTCGTCGTTCCCGAAAGGATCTGTCGACATGTTGGATAGATTATAAGAAGGCCTATGACTCGGTGCCACATACATGGCTCATGAGGGTGCTGGAGTTGTATAAAATAGATGCAACTTTACGCACCTTCCTGATGTCGTGTATGGGGCAGTGGAGGACGGTCCTTCGCTATCCAGGATGTCGAAATATCCAGAGGAATAGCGAACCGATAAGGATCGAGCGAGGTATATTTCAGGGCGACAGTTTGAGTCCACTTTGGTTCTGCTTAGCCTTGAATCCTCTAAGCACACTGCTGGAGGATTCAGGTCTAGGCTACCGATTGAGGAGAGGTGGTCAGGTTATATCTCACCTCCTTTACATGGATGACTTAAAACTTTTTGCCCCCAACAATTTGCAACTGATGGAGCTACTGAAGGTAACGGAAACTTTCAGTAGCGCCATCAGGATGGAATTTGGTGTGGACAAATGTGCGGTCATGCATGTAAAGCGAGGGGAGATTGTGGAATCCGTGAGAACCCAACTCTCGGATTCCATACACCTAAGATCTCTCTCCTCACTCGAAACCTACAAGTATTTGGGTATGTCGGAAGCGTTAGGCATCAACGCTGCTGACATGAAACAATCGTTGAGGGAACGTTTCTTTGGCCGCCTGAATAAAGTTTTAAATAGTCTTTTATCAGGCGGAAACAAGGTGCGTGCTTTCAACGGTTGGGTCATGCCGGTTTTGATGTACTCTTTCGGCATACTCAAATGGACTCAGACGGAACTTGACGCCCTGGATAGGAGGGTCCGCACACTGCTGACCGCAAATCGGATGCATCACCCACGGTCATCGGTGATGAGACTGTATATCCCGCGGAAATGCGGAGGTCGTGGCTTCTTAAATGCTAAGACCCTGCACAACCGTGAGGTATGCAGTCTCAGGGAATACTTCCTAGAAGCCGACGTGGGGATGCACCGAGATGTGGTCTCAGTAGATAAGGGCCTCACCCCGCTCTCCTTAGCTAACGAGAACTGGCGCAAACCTGTAGTATTAGATACTAATGACCGCAGGGAGGTATGGCAGAGCAAAGAGCTTCACGGGCGCTTTTACCGGGTCCTACATGGGCCCGATGTAGACTTCTTAGCGTCCGTATCCTGGTTGCGATTCGGTGATCTGTTTGGGGAAACCGAAGGTTTTGTCTTTGCGATTATGGACGAAGTTATGATGACGAACAACTACCGGAAATATATTGTGAAGGACGGCACGGTTGACATCTGTCGGGCATGTCACCGTCCGGGGGAATCAATCCGTCACATTATTTCTGGCTGTTCTCGTCTGGCTAACGGAGACTACTTGCATAGGCACAACCTTGTAGCCAGGATTATCCATCAGCAACTTGCTCTGAAATACAGTCTTGTTGAATCAGAAGTGCCATACTATAGGTATGTGCCCGACCCAGTTCTCGAAAATGGCAATATCACGTTGTATTGGGATCGGTCTATCATCACTGACAGGACTATTGTTGCCAATAAACCTGACATAGTGGTGATAGATCGATTAGAGCGTCGCACGATGATTGTTGATATAGCGGTACCGCATGACGAGAATCTCGTGAAAGCCGAAAAAGATAAGCAAATTAAGTATCTTGACCTGGCTCGCGAGGTTGTCGACATGTGGGATGTGGATACAGCAATCATTGTGCCGATAGTCGTGACGGCCAATGGCATAATAGCCAAGAGCCTCGATCAACACCTGAGGAGGCTCTCGTTAGGCGGCTGGATCAAGGGCTTGATCCAGAAAGCGGTACTTCTGGACACGGTGCGTATCGTTAGGAGGTTCCTCTCTCAGCAGCCCTGACCGCCGGTAGTTTGGACCCTGTTCCCGATACCGGTGGGCTACTATTTTTTTATATTTTTAAATGTTTTTTTTTATTTTTGTTTTTATAAAAATATTTATAGATATGGTAGAGATAGCATGCAACCTTGGGTTAACCATGGATCCACAATTACGATTTGAGAAGCACATCAGTAACACAATGAGGAATTGTTTTTATAGATTAAAATTACTATATTCCATTAGAGACTACCTGAGTGTTGACCTACGTAAACAATTAGTGGACAGCCTAATTTTATCAAGGCTTAACTATTGCGATACCGTATATGGCCCATGCCTATTAGCAAGAACAGAGAAGCTGATACAACGGATACAAAATGCATGTACTCGGTTCTGTGTAAAGATACCTCGTAGAAGTCATGTTACTCCTTACATAAATGAGAATAATATTTTGAAAATGGCCGCTAGGAGAAAGTTACATATGGCAAGTTTACTGTTTGGGGTAGTCACTACACAAAAACCACACTATTTGTTTGAGAAATTAAGTTGGAGACAGAGTAAATACGAACCACGTTTCTCTACCAAACCTCTGAGTACATCAACACATAGGACCGCAGCATTCAGGGGGAGCTTTAGATACGCCGCCACGCACTGTTGGAATAACATTCCTCCTCCAGTAAGAGTCCTGAAATCAAAAAAGCATTTTCTGAGTATATTAAAGAAATATTTCATGCAAATACAGCAATCCACATGAATAATATCATTAGTGCCTAACAACTCTGCTCTTTTTGTACTTACCTAAAGGGTTATGGCCTACAGGCAAGGGATGGGGCTTTCCAGCAGTGCGAGTGGTCTCTGTCTGATTGCTTCCAGTTTTTGGACAGGTCTGCGTCAGTATCTCAGGAGGAAACGTGATTCTGAGTTGTTGCTGTTGCATCTAGCTAGTTCGTAAACGTACATCCATGATCCAGAGATCCATGATCCATTCGCCTCACTAAAATAGTATTTCCACATTAGCATTACTTACTATATTATATCAAGCTATACCTGAACCGCTTTGAACTGAGAAACATACTTGTCGGTTAGAAAAGAAAAAGCACACAGCATTTAATTAACAGAAAAATGTGCGGTTGAAAACGCCATGCTTTCATTCACCTTTGATTGATGGCTGTTTGCAAATGGCTGCCATGCCATCACTAATATCCCATGACATTACATTACCTATATTTAACGTTCTTTCTGTATTCTGAGATTTAACTATGAAGTAATGACGTATGGGTGCGAAACTGTAATCAATAATTATAATAGCGTTTCGTTCACTGAGCGTAAGCAGTAGCTCACCACACTACAATGTTTAGAGTAAGGAATTATTAAGTATAAGTACCTAATGGTATTGGCGCCATTTATGTATTTCATTTTTGTTTCTTTAAGTTACGCATAGCTGAAGACATATAGGTATGTATGTGTAATGTAGGTATATTGTTAATAATTAGTTGCAAGTATGTCGGTAGATGTAAGTTGTACATGAAGCAGTTCAAATATAGCTCTGTTGTCGAACGCCTGTCTTTTATTGAGTAGTCTCCAAATATTACAGTGGCGACGAGGATTGCAAATTTGGACAATTTCGCGTGTGATTCGTATTGTATCGTGCATATTTCCGATTTGTCGCGAGTGTACGAACAGGAAATACGATGTCGATCGGAAAAATTAAGGAATTCGACATAAAATCCGGCACGTGGTCAGTGTATGTGGACCGGTTAGACATGTACTTTAAGGTGAACAAAATAGATGACGACACAAAATTGCCTACACTAATAGCCGTCATGGGGGACGAGGCGTATGAATTGTTGTGTAATCTTGCAAGTCCTAAAAAGCCAGCAGAGTTAAATTATGACAGAGCGGTCGAGCTATTACGTCAACATCTGGAACCAACGCCGTCGGTGCTCGCAGAACGTTATCGGTTCAGGCAACGGAGACAGGCTAGCGAAGAAAACGTAGCGGCGTACGTAGCCGAGCTAAAGAAACTGTCACGATATTGCAAATTCAAAGATGGGTTGAACGAGAATTTGCGGGATCAGTTCATCTGCGGCTTAAGAAGTGACATAATTCGTCAACGACTTTTTGCGGAAGCCGACACAATATTGTATACGGACGCGGTAAGGTTGGCGAGTTCGTTAGAAGCGGCGGAACGGGACGCGGCCGCGGTGGAGTCGAAGGCGCTGGGCAGCCGAGGTGACGTAACAGGAGGCGGGGCACTGCCGGGGCAGGCGGTGCACGCGCTCGTCGGCAGACGAGATGGCGGCGGCGCGGGGCAGCGGGCGCCGCGAGGGGCGCGCAGCGTCCGGGCCGCGGCGGGAGCGGCGGAGGCGCGCCACAGCTCCGCGACTAGCAGGCGGCCGCATGCTGGCGGGCGCGGCGGTGCAAGCAGTGGCGGCCGGGTGTTGAGTTGTGCGGGGTGCGGAGCGACGGAGCACTCGTATTCTGAGTGTCTATCTAGTATTAAAGTTTTATGATGGCTCGGAAATAAAACCCCTAGGCGTTTTCAAACCTAGTGTAGTTTACGGGGACTGTAGTAAACAACTAGAATTGTTTGTAATTGGGGGAGGTACCACATCGTTACTGGGCCGACAATGGTTATCAGAATTGAAAATAAAAATTCCACTTTTCAGCAACTTCAACAATGTAAATTGGAAAGAAGCCGACATGTCTAATGACATTAATATACTGTTATACAGGTATAAGGAATTATTCAGCGGCGGGTTGGGGCTGTACACTGGGGGCAAGGCAACGCTGCGCGTGCGCGACGGGGCGACGCCGGTGTTCCACCGCGCGCGGCCGGTGCCGTACGCGCTGCTCGGGCGGCTCGACGCCGAGCTGGACGCCATGCTGCGCGACGACATCATCGAGGCCGTCGACTGCTCCGACTGGGCCTCGCCGCTCGTACCGGTAAACAAACCTGATGGTTCGCTGAGAATCTGTGCCGATTATAAGGCGACTGTGAACCCGGTCTTACACACTGATCGCTATCCATTGCCAAAAATCGAGGATTTAATAGTTAAACTTAGCGGAGCAAGTTATTTTTCAAAGATAGATTTAAGCCAAGCTTATAACCAAATAGAACTCGATGAGTCTAAGAAATTTACAGTAATAAATACACATAGGGGTCTTTACAGGTATAATCGGTTAGTATACGGTCTATCTTCAAGTCCAGGAATTTTTCAGCGAATCATGTGCAATTTGTTGAAGGGGATTCCTAACGTTGAAATATTCCTTGACGACGTGATAATAGGAGGAAAAAACAAAAAAGAACATTTAGATGCACTAGAACAGGTTTTTAGTAGAATACATCGTTCCGGTTTAAAGTTGAAAAGTAGAAAATGTGTGTTCTTAGTAAAAGAAGTACAATATTTGGGATATGTTATTAGTAACGAGGGAATAAAAACAGATCCAGCCAAGGTGGAGGCCATTGTTAATATTCCTCGTCCATCAAACATAACGGAGTTAAATAAATAAATAAATAAAATAAATAAAATCATTTTATTTCGAGTATCACTGACTCATAATACCAAAAAACACTCATACAGTCACATTACATTACAAATTAATTAAGATAATCCAATTCATTAATAACATCATAAATTTATAATACAAAAATCAAAAAATAAATAAAAACTATAATGAAAAATAATAACAATTAATTAATAATGAGGTTTGCTAGTCGCATCAGCCTGCCACATGCCGCTTACAGCAGTGGGAGATGATGGAACAATCAAGCCTTTCCGCGAGCGCGGCCAGCATGCTGTTGGCGCTCCCCCGCACTCGCCGCACCAGCGACGTGCCTCTCTTGCGCATAGTGGCGTGGAAGCAATCCACGCGCGCTTCCGCAAACATAGTCGATGCGCTGCAATAGCGGGGGAGCGCCAACATCATCCTGAACGCGTTGTTGAACTGGACGCGAAGGGCGCTGTACGACCTCTGCGTATAGTCAGTCCACAAGCTGCACGTGTACAGTGTAGTGCAATAGGCTCTAAAAAGAGTCACTTTAACATCTTTAGAGCACTGTGCAAACCTGCGGATAACCATATTCGCTCTGACTGACAGCGCCCTTCGCTCCCGCTCAATGTCCGCATCATCTCTCAAATCAGGAGTCACAACATGTCCTAAGTACTTAAAAATGTCCACCCTTTCCAAGGGTGAGCCATTCAGCTTTATGGGTGGCATTTCTAGCACTTTCCTAGACCCACCCTGAAAAACCATACACTGACTCTTCTTAACATTATAGCGCAGCCCGTGATCAGTTGCATAATCCTCACATATACTCATCAGCCTCCTGAGTCCACAGACCGAGGCGCTCAGCAGCACCATATCGTCCGCGTAGCTGATGTTATTAAAACAGACGCCATCAATGTGACAACCGATATGCAGCTCGCTGAGCGCCTCGATCAGTCCATTCACATACAGGTTAAAAATGGAGGGGGAGCTCAACCCCCCCTGCCTCACCCCACATTCCAACCTATATGGTTCCGACAACGTGCCCGCCCACTTCACATTATTTACCTGGTTCCCGTACCAATACTTAAAGATGTTTATAAGTTCATACGGTATCTGGGCTGATCTCATCTTATTCCACAAGATCTCGTAAGAAACCAGGTCAAAGGCTTTGGAAAGGTCGAGGAAGCATGCGTACACCGAAGTTTTTCTCTCGGTATAGTATCTAACAGCACTCTTAAAACACAATATTGCAGCATCTGTAGACAGTCCCGGCCGAAACCCGAACTGATTATCATGTAGCTTTATGTATTTGTTTAATTGCGTATTAAGAATGCTGTCAAACACTTTTGCAACTATTGTAGCTAGAGAAATAGGTCTGTAGTTAGATATATCTGACAAATCCCCTGCTTTGTTTTTTACTACAGGCACTACGATAGTCCTCATCATATCCGCAGGGAGGTATGAGTGAGAAACACAAAAGTTATAGAACATAGCCAACACCCTGCACATATGAGGCCCTGCCCTGCTGAGGACAGCGGCATTTCTCGCCCCTCCACGGCGCCAACACAGCTGACCGCTTGCGCCGCATCAACCGTCCCACTTGGTGATGGTGACTCATGTTTCTGCATGACTAGAGGTAACGGCGTACACACAATACCCACTTGACATTTATTATCTGGGGCCGACATCGGTGCGGTGGCGGTTTTCTGCATACTATTATCCAACTGTTGCACGTCGTCGTCTGAAGTATTGTTGCGGCTCAAAGTCAAACCAATAGGTCCACTCTCCAGATTCCAAGCACCCCGTCTCATGTTCACATACCCAGTCGGATATGTTGGTGGAGGTAGCGATGCGTGCTTTAAATCCCGTATATCTGCTCGTAGATCTTCAAGTTGGTTTACGGTAGCATACGTATTTTTGATGTTTTCAATTTCTGAGTTCAACTTCATTATATCTTTTAATAGTTTTGTGCAATCAAGATGATCGAACAGTATTGGGGGTAATTTTTCAAGTACTTTCGCCACAAATATTGGAATCACATCAGGATCTGTACTTTTGAACACACTAACGATGTCATCTAGGTCTCTTCCTTCCTTCCCTTTTCTTTTCCTTGTGATTTTACGTTGATCCGTTGGCAGCGATTCGAATAACAACGATTTTGATTTGCTTATTTCACTGCTTGTGAACGCGGAAACACAGATTCTCTTTAGCGTTTCTTCATCAATTACGGATATTTTATTTTGCACATAGGCTAATAATTCGTCGATGACGATATTGCAAACGTTACATTTTAACACTTGAGACATTATTATAACGTGCACCGACGCACTTCGCGTGACGCACGAACAATACACAACCGACCTTGACAGCGGCGCGCAAGTGACTCGAAAGTTCGTTCGTTCGTTAAGGTCGTTTCTAGGAATCATAAACTTCTATGGGAAATTTGTTAGGAACATGAGTAGTATGTTAGTACCACTTTATGAACTACTAAAGAAAGGTAAACAATGGCATTGGTCGATTGAGTGCGAGAAATCATTTGTGGAAATTAAAAAAATTTTAGCGGGCGCGGAGGTATTGGCTCATTACGATCCTAAGAAACCACTATTATTGACATGTGACGCGAGCGCACGCGGGGTAGGGGGGGTCCTCTCACAGCCAGGCGACCGGGGAGAGCGACCGATAGCCTACGCGTCGCGCACACTAACAGAAGCGGAAAAAAATTACTCACAAATACATCGTGAGGCGCTAGCGATTATATTTTGTGTTAATAAATTTCACCAGTATTTATACGGGCGTAACTTCACCTTACGTACGGATCATAAGCCGTTAGTGTCAATATTTGGTCCGAATACAGGAATACCGACTATGGCGGCGAGCCGAATGCAAAGATGGGCTATTATTTTATCAGCTTACTCATTTAATATTGAGTACGTGCGTACCGATCAAAACGGAGCGGATGGGTTTTCAAGGTTACCACTAGCTCCGAGTAAACAAACAACTACGGCTGCACAGCCGGAGCAAACTCATTTGCATTTTGTGCAACAGTCGTTGTTATTAGATTATAATGAGATAAAACATCAAACTGGGCGAGATGCGGAACTTTCAAAAATAATGAGTTATCTGAGAGACGGTTGGCCTAATGAATGTGACTTGAGCAACTTAAAACCGTACTATAATAGGAGAAATGAACTTTATGAGGAATTAGGATGTATCATGTGGGGGCACAGGCTAGTGGTACCGGAAGCGTGTAGAAATAAAGTGCTATTAATGTTGCATGAACCACACATGGGTATAGTGAAATCAAAAGCTTTAGCACGTAGCTATGTATGGTGGCCCGGGGTAGATGAAGCAGTGGAACACATGTGTCGGGCGTGCGAAGTGTGTGCAGCCCAGGCGGACGCGCCGCCTCGGCAGACGCCGCGCATGTGGACCTGGCCCAACCGACCGTGGAGCCGGATACATATTGACTACATGGGACCTATTGGCGGGAAAACATACCTAGTGGTAGTGGATGCCACGTCTAAATGGTTGGAGGTTTTCAATGTTTCAAGCACTACAGCTAATAGTCTCATAGATAGATTAACAGAGTTATTTAGTAGATGGGGTTTGCCTAAGCAAATAGTTAGTGATAATGGTACACAGTTCGCATCGAAAGAATTTCAGGAATTTACAAAATTTAACGGAATAGAACACATTTTTACAGCCCCTTACCACCCCGCTTCAAATGGATTAGCAGAAAATGCCGTTAGACTACTTAAACGAGTTATTAAAAAGGCAATTACAGAAAAACACAATATAGACAGGGCATTGTGGACATATTTACTGCATTATAGAAATGTAGAACACTCGACAACCGGAGAAAGCCCCGCAATGATTTTATTAGGCAGGCGTATACGAACACGACTGGATACACTAAAACCGGACAGGGAAAACAAGGTACAGCGAGCACAACAACGTCAGGCTGAATCTGTACAGGGGGCGAACAGGTGCATAGGGGGTGAAGGGGAAGAGGTATGGTACCGACAATTCTTAAAAGGGGAGAGATGGATTCCCGGTCGAGTAGTAGATAGTCGGGGTCCTAGCGACTACCGAATCCAGGGTCAGAGTGGGGAAATAGTCCATAGGCATATTGATCAATTACGTAGGAGAACAGGGAATAGATTATCTTTAGTATCCAGTGGTCCTAGTATTACGGAGCGATCAGACACAGATTCTCAGACGACTGGCAAGGAGGATGACTGCAGTGGTAGTGGTGAGCGGGCTCAGTCGGAGAGGTCGCCGGATCGCGTCGTGTCGCCGCGTGGAGTGGCGTCACCGGCTCGGCCGATTAATGAGGCTCCTATAGAGGTTCAGGCTTCAGCTGAGAGTCAGGTTGCCTTGCCTCAAGTGCCACAAACTCCACAACGTGCCATTAGACAGTGTAGGTTTAAGGTTCGTAATTATAAGGTTTAGAATAAGCATTGTTAATAAAGATAAGTTAGTTATTAAGTTGTTAGATGATAACGGTAGTATTAATTTAGTAGGGAGGAGTGTAATGTAGGTATATTGTTAATAATTAGTTGCAAGTATGTCGGTAGATGTAAGTTGTACATGAAGCAGTTCAAATATAGCTCTGTTGTCGAACGCCTGTCTTTTATCCCCTCAAGTGTCGAATGCACCCCATGTGTGCATAAGAAAAACCCTTTTTTTGTTCGGTACATAAGCTTATATCACATATATGTATATAAATGTATAAAAACATCATCCGATGGAAAACCAATCAAATCATTAGTTGTGAACTTATGGAGTTAGCAGCTAACCTCCCCTTCCCCCCCGCGTGTCAAATGCACCCCAAGTGTGCAAAAGGACAAAACTTTACATAATAGGTATATAAGCTTAGATCACGTATATATAAACGTAAAAAAACATCATCCGATGGAAAACATATCATTATCAGTAGTTGTGAACCTATGGGGTTCGCAACTAACCCCCAACCCTCCCCACTCGCTGGGGTTTTGGGTCTAAAATCAGCCAAACTCAGACACTTGAGGGGTTATTGAGTAGTCTCCAAATATTACAGTATGTTATTTATTTATTTTATTCTGTATGTTTATCTTTATTTATTGGTAAATTATGTTCAGCTAAACTCACACGTATCTCTGTGAATAAAGTTACTTACCCGAGATATTATGTTACACAGGGGGACGTCATTACGTCATTCGATAGGTAGTTGCTGAAAATCAGCGCCGCTGATGATAGGCTCGTCCGACGTCACGGCATTTTGCTGAGCAACGACCTTTCTTGCACAGATACGACGCACGGATTAATTTGTTCTAGTTATTTTTGTTATAAAAGTATTATTTTTACACTCTGCAATTCGGATTTGTTATTGTGTGTTTGCTGCTCTTATTGTTTGTTATTGTTTGTTGCATGACATTTCCTAGTGTCACAACACAGAGCAGAGGCAATATAGAGTTCATAGTCTAAGTAGTATTGTAGAATTATTGTTTTAAATTGTTGTCTTTGGTCTGAGATCAAAGACAACTTGGATACGAGGCTTTTGCTTACTTTGCATAATGTGTGTACTTTGTTATTTTTTAGTTTCTAATGTGCGTTTTATTTGTGCAAAATAAACGATTTTTCTTTCTTTTTTTCTTCTTTCTATTTAAAAATGTAAATGATATGTTGTACATAAATGAAATAAAGATAATAATAAAATTTATTTATTTCAACTATGTTTACAGACTAAAAGATGAAATTAGGTAAAAAATGAATTACAACTGTTAGGCACACGAGTACCGACAGGTATTACATATTATTGTTGTAACCACAAGGTCTGTACATGAATTGGATGAGCCCTGCCTCTTAAACTAGGGTGACCCTGTATCTTAAGAGACAGTGATCAGCTATAAGATATCTTATGAAGTAAACAAAACTTGTGAAGTGTGTCAGTTTGCCATGTATGTGTCTATATAATATCTAAATTTTGTAAGTGGCTTGCATAGTAGGTATGTATTTTCCTAAAAATATTTACAGTAAAAAGGAGGAGAAGGGAGGGCAACTCAAGAATGTGAATGGAGAGTGTGTGTGAATGTATGTATGTAACTGCACACCCATGTGTATATGGTGAGTGTGGGTGAGTATAAATATGAGTGAGCAGCGAAAAATAGTAATTATTATTATTAAGCAATGTATGAAAGTAAGGACTCGGTTTGTAAATAATCTTGTTGAAGAAGCCATTCAGTTACATTAGACTTTAATTCATGTCTATTGAGGTCGCGGATTTTGAGATCTTTGTGAGCTTTTTTGTAAATATATGCGCTAAGTGTATGAAATTGGTGTCTGGCGAACGATGTTTTATGCTGTGTGCCCGGGGGAATGTTGGTACGTTTTTTAGGATCAGAAGGAGGGACGCAAGCGTGTCTTTTAAGTACCGATCGGAGCACAAAGAGCTAACGGACAGTAAGCACCTTACATTCCGAATACAACTGTGTTGTAGGATAGCGGTAAGGCTTACGAAGCATTACTTTTAATATAGCTCTCTGTGCTCTTTCAACTTTGACTAAACTGGTTTTAGTTGCGCCACCCCATACCGTGATACAATACCCAATTACTGATTGACACAGAGCAGAGAAGACCATTTTCAGAGTTTCCGGGTTTGCCGACTCTCTAAGAGAGTTAAAAGTGTGTATCAGTCTCATAGTCCTGGAGGTCAGGGCATTAATCTGCTTATCCCAACGTAACCCTGCATCTATTTGTACAACAAGATATTTTACATTCTCAGTTCTTGTAAGTATTCGACATTGACACGGAGATGATAGCCGTGAGCAGGTGTGAGCTATTATTGAGAATGTACAGTCTGGTGCGGTGTTCTGGCGAATAGAGAACGGCATATAGGACGTCTTGTTAAAGTTAAGCGTTAGCAGATTTTGGTTGAGCCATTTAATTACTGCAGTAAGTGCCGATTCTGAGCTAATCTTAACACTATCCCACGTTGATCCATGAACTATAATAACGGTGTCATCAGCATATGCAAAGATATTTGTATTAGGTAGGGTCATTCTGCACAAGTCATTCACGTAAATTAGGAATAAAATGGGGCCCAGGATGCTTCCCTGTGGCACTCCATGAGAGATGGGTTCCTCATCACTAAGGAGGTTACCTATTTTAGTCATTTGGGTTCGATTGGTGGGATAAGAGTAGGAAACTAACTAAACGTACTATTATATCATTAACCTGTAAAATATTTGACCCATTAGGGCTGTTATGTGCATGCATAATTAAAGCTAAAATGATTTTACAGCAACTATGGAATGAAAAGTTAGGCTGGGATGATCCTGTGCCACCCCATATTGAGAAAAAGTGGGTCAAAATATCAGAGAATATTAATAATCTGTCTAAAATTAGTTTGCCTAGATATATAATATGTGATGTTCCCGTATCAGTTGAATTACATTGCTTCGTAGATGCTTCGCAGAAAGCGTACGGAGCTTGTGTCTATTTAAGGTCAATTAATAATGAAAATATTGTAACTGTTAAATTGTTGTGTGCGAAGGCTCGGGTTGCACCTCTGAAAGCCATGACCATACCTCGTCTTGAATTGTGTGGTGCGGTTTTTGCATAATTGTAGGCACAGAACTAAAGTATGTATATGGCTCACTACAAACTAGCGAAATAAATAAATCACATACATTTTAAAATATGTCAACACGAATCATTTGATATAGAGTTGAAATCTCTAAAAGAAGGTTTAGGAATACCTAAAAAGTCCAAAATATTCAATTTAAATCCGTTTCTTGACTCTGAAGGTTTATTAAGAGTAGGAGGTCGTCTTGACAATTCAAGTTTCGATTATAACAAGAAACATCCAATTATATTCGATTGTAAACATACGACTTACCCTTTTGTTAATGCAAAATGAACACCAACGTTTATTTCATGCAGGTCCGCAATTGTTACTATCTTCTGTGAGAGAAATGTATTGGCCTGTAGGTGGGAGGGCCTTAGCACGCGAGGTCAATAAACAATGCATCGTGTGCACTAGATTTCATGGTAAGACTATACAGCCCATCATGGGCAACTTACCATCGGCTAGAATGAGGCTTACTTTCCCTTTCCACTCGACTGGTACTGACTTCGCGGGACCACTTCAAATCTCTAGTAAAAAGGGAAGAGGCAATCGAATAAGTAAATGTTACCTCTGTCTATTTGTTTGCTTAAGTACCAGGGTGGTTCACCTAGAGCTGGTGAGTGATCTTACTACATCCGCATTCATTTTAAGTTTACGACGATTTGTGTCGCGCAGAGGTAAGCCCTATGAAATTTGGTGTGACAATGGGAATAACTTCGTGGGTGCAATCAATGAACTGGGTAAGGTGCTACGCTCCAGTCGTGAGTCAGTCATTGACTATACTGCTAACGAAGGCATTTTATTTAAATTTAGTCCGGCTTATTCACCGCATTTTGGTGGGCTCTGGGAGGCAGGCATAAAAGCAGCCAAATATCACTTTAAAAGAACCGCAGCCAATGTCTCCTTTACTTTTGAGGAATTGTCAACTCTCTTCACACAAATAGAGGCAATCCTAAATTCTCGCCCTCTCTCCCCTTTGTCTTCTGATCCCTTGGATTTAAACCCTTTGACCCCCGGGCACTTCCTAATCGGACGGCCACTGACGTCGGTGCCCTCTTTTGCAGCGGAAGACTCTAGACCGAAGTACCACCTCATCTGCAAACTACGCCTCGAGTTCTGGAAGAGATGGTCTAAAGAGTTCATAGCGGAACTCCAGCAGCGGTCCAAATGAAGAACTGGGTCTATAGGTCCTAGAATTGGGGACATAGTACTAATAAAATAAAATAAAGGACCAGAATCTGCCTCCGCAACGCTATCGGCTTGGCCGCATTACACGTCTACACATGGGCGCAGACAACACTTGCCGGGTGGTAGATATCTACACATCCAAAGGAACAGTCCGCAGAGCCATCCATTACATCGTCCGGCTGCCGGGTGAAGAAGAATCTGTTGAAAGTTAGCTCTTTCAAGGCTGGGAAGATGTCCACGCGCATGGCGAACCGGGGGCCGCGGGAGAGGCGCGGGGAACAACGGGCGGCGCGTGGGGGAGCGCGGGGAACATCGGCCGGCGCGCGGCGCTCGCGTCAGCGAATCATGAATGTCAAGATGACGGGACCCCGCCAGGTATATCGAATATAATGTGACTATGATTTAATACAATATTTCTACTATTTCATACTTTCATAATAAAATTCTACACTCATAAACTTTCAAAATATTGTACGATGAAAGTGGTCCCGCTATTTTGATATCAAAATGACGGGACCACAATTCAATTAATAAAAACACATAGTCTGATCTTAAACTGTACATACCAAATTTTAATACGATTTAGTACGACTACGTTTGAATCGTTATTATTCTTTAAAAACTGTAATTTCAAGAAAAAAAAGTGTTTATTATATTTACATCAGAAAAGCGCCTGAAGAAAAAGTATCATCACATTTTAAGCCAAGCATCATTTTATAGCTCTTACAATTTATTTAGGCGTTTAGTTTGTTGCAGTTTTACTTTGGAAGGGTTATTCTGACGTGCATTTATTTTAGTTTATGTTTTCCTAAAAATTAAAAGTGATTTGTATTTAGGCTATGGGTCATAGTTACCCGAAATAAATGATATATTATTATTATTTTTATGTCTTTGACTTAACTCGGACCCTGGGGGTCCCGGACCTTTGGAGGGCGTACGAGGGGCCGAAGCCAACTCGCAGAGACCCCTTAGACAATTTTAAATGACGAGGCGGCACCAGCCAACGATTATCCCTGTATGCACTATGCAAGTGCATTATTATTATTATTGTCTTTGACTTAACTCGGGACCCTGGTGGTCCCGGACTTTTGGAAAGCGTACGAGGGGCCGAAGCCAACTCGCAGAGGCCCCTTAGACAATTTTAAATGACGAGGCGGCACCAGCCAACGATTATCCCTGTATGCACTAGCTATGCAAGTGCACCCAAGGCCAACCCCCGGTTGGTGCAGGACTATTGCAGAACATGGAAACAAAACATATTGGGCCATGGGTTTGGGTGGCTATAGTGGATCGGGTACCTTAAACTATGGAAGAACTATGTTCCCTGCCTTACCGATGTTATATAATATACACAGTTAAAATGGTAGGGGGTGACTTGCACACTCACTAATGGGGCCCCGGAAACGGTCGCTAGCACATAGTGTCGTAGCGGCAAGGGGGCAACATGTCCTGAGGCGCTTGTGAGGAGTGGAGAGGTATTCCACGCCTATCAGGACAATCCCGGAAGTCAAGATCCCTGCCAACATCTTACTGGGATACTTCCTTCCTCCGAGCACGTTTTCTCTTGCGAATCTCCACTCAAACCGGCCAATAAAGGCAAGAAAGGGTGGGAGCTCTGTTCCTCGTCAGTGTTCACTCCAGCCGGCCAATAAAGTCAAGCGAGAGGTGACTTCTCCCAGGAGATAGGGTCCGTGGGGTCGCTACTGCCCAACAGCAATATGGCAAACTATTTTTTTAAATTCCATCCCTGTGGGGGTGAAAAAAGGGAATATAGTAAATATG
This sequence comes from Cosmia trapezina, assembly GCA_905163495.3. Classification (NCBI taxonomy): domain Eukaryota; kingdom Metazoa; phylum Arthropoda; class Insecta; order Lepidoptera; family Noctuidae; genus Cosmia; species Cosmia trapezina. The sequence goes on along the minus strand of LR991020.1, from coordinate 29,917,564 downwards.
AAAATCTTATTCATTTGGTTAATTAACTTGAAACTTGGCACAAATACTTGCCTAAGCAAGTAATAAAGTTTTTCATTAATAGTTTTTCCCCCACAGAGAAGGTTAGAGGAGAAGGAGGGCAAGGAGAGGGGGTGGTGAGGAGGGAAAGTGGGAGGGGGTGGGGGTGGTGAGAAGGTAAAGCGGTAAGGAGAGGGTTTGATGAGAGAGAGAAGGAGGGGAGGGGTGATGAGGACGGATAGGGGGAGGATGATGGAGAGAGAGGAGGGGTGGTAGAGGGATAGCAGGGCATAGTGAGGGGGACGGTGTAATGAGGTGCGGAGAAGGGAAGGTGAGGGCAGGAGTTAGTGGGGGTACAGGGGGTGAAAGGGTTAGGGGGAGGTTAGCGGGAAGGCGATGTGCTCAGGGGGTGATAGGGAGAGGGGGGTGGAGAGAATGAGGGGTTAAGAGGGGTCGGTGACGGGGATCATGGGGAGGGCGAAAGGGGAGGGAAGGGGAGGGGTGAGAGGGTTAAGAGGGAGATGAGGGGTGAGACGGGGATTAGAGGGAGTGGTGGAGGGTAAGAGGGTGGGGTGGGGCGAGTGCCTTTACACCTTAAAGTTGCTTTTTGCACAGCACTGATTCATTGAAGAAACCCTGCCCGACAGAAATTACTGAAAAATAGAAAGTCGGAAACTCGGAACGGCACAAAAATTTTACCTCTTTATAATATTATTATATTAGATTAGATAAAGTGCATTTCTCAGATTGTTGGAAACATACATAACTAGTTAACTAGTTATGTATGTTTTTTTCTTGTTACAAATTGTTACTAATAAATTAAGTAATTAAATTTACAATAATTTACATTTACAATATTAAACATACATTTTTTATATATTTTTTTTTTAACATTTTGGTTTTGTATTCAAATCACTTTTAATTTTTAGGAAAACATAAACTAAAATAAATGCACTTCAGAATAACCCTCCCAAAGTAAAACTGCAACAAACTAAACGCCTAAATAAATTGTAAGAGCTATAAAATGATGCTTGGCTTAAAATGTGATGATACTTTTTCTTAAGGCGCTTTTCTGATGTAAATATAATAAACACTTTTTTTTCTTGAAATTACAGTTTTTAAACAATAATAACGATTCAAACGTAGTCGTACTAAATCGTATTAAAATTTGGTATGTACAGTTTAAGATCAGACCATGTGTTTTTACTAACTCAATTGTGGTCCCGTCATTTTGATATCAAAATAGCGGGACCACTTTCTTTGTACAATATTTTGAAAGTTTATGAGTGTAGAATTTTATTATGAAAGTATGAAATAGTAGAAATATTGTATTAAATCATAGTCACATTATATTCGATATACCCTCAGAAGAACAACAAGCATAGAAGTAGTGTTTAAATAGCAACTGAACTCAATATATTTGTTTCATTTTGACTTATGGAGCCGCTATGATGTAAAAGAAGGACACATATACAGAAGACGTTTCGAAATTTTGTAGGTTGTCATTCATTTTATTCTGACTAGTGATGTACCCACTAAATTTCAACGTCGATAGAATTTACAATGACATTCTTTCTTATACTGCCAAGAATAATAACCGTAGGTACACCCGGCTACACATCGAACTATACATTTCCAGTTTACACTGACCGCTCATTGTAAGGAAATCTTATACAATGCGAGATCAGCTTATACTGGAAATGTATAGCTTGATCTGTAGCCGTGCGTACCTAAAATTTTGAATTGACTAAGCATCCTTATGATCCCAATACTTAATACATTCGTTCAAAATGAAACAATACTTTAAGTATGAACTAAATAGTTCGTCATCATCATCACCAAAGTCTTCCTTGGTTCCCGACAGCTCTTCATGTATTAAATCTGACCCGGCTAAACCAGAATGTATTTAATTGCCATAATAACTGATGAGTTTATTGAAAACAAGTGGGAGACATTCGGTTTTGCAAATGTTTTTAGCAACTTACTTTCTCATATTTATTTGAATTTTAGATTACATCATAGACTACTCAACAAAGTCTAGGGAACAAGGGTATCCAAAGTACCTAATAATTTTTATTTTAATACTTTTTATGTAACACATTATTTTAAATCGGTAGAAGCGTAATTTAATAGAGATTTGAATTATTTGATTAAATAAAATGGTTGTTAGTGAAAAAATAAAATTTATTATGAAAATTCAAATTTTTGTACATAAAAAAATAAATAACGACCAGATAATATTTTAAATAAAAAAATAAAATCCCTAGCAACTTTAATAATCTGTTAGGCGAATTCCAGCCCACACCATAATCATTCCGCCCTGGTACGAATGAACTTCCTGAGGATTCTGGAGTCGGCTCTGGCGACCAGGAACTCGCCAAAAGCGCAGTCTTCTTGAATCGGGATGGAATCCAATTATTTCTAATTTGTTATTGTCATCTGTGTCAAGGACTCCTAAAACAAACAGTTCTAAATAAAATTTATGTAAGATTTTTTATCAACATTTTTATTTAGGTATTTACCTAAATAAAAATGTTGATAAAAAATCTTAAATCTTTAAACTAAGTTTTATTTGTATGTCTTACCTGACTGATGTGAGATGATTTCACGAGATGTCAAGATCAGTGGCGATTCATTAATCTGTATCGATGTACTATGTCCTGTTTCAACTTCCATTGCTACGGGATCCTACAATTACGTATTTTTTATTAAAAATAAATAAATAAATTTGCACACGATTATATTTCCGACTGGGATAATTAGAAGAATGATATCGCATCAATGATATTTTTAATATAATATCATTGTATCGCATATATCAAGTGAACATATTTCTGAAATGTTATACCTGTCTTCATGTTAGATTGCTGTTGATGGTGAGCGGTTCTTTTAATTTGCAGTACTGCGCTATGTCCTTCTTCGCAGACTTCCATTTAAGTATTTCCTGTAATGTAATAAATCAAGTTTTAATTTGAACGGGATACTATTTATTGCCAATAAAATACCTTAATTATATCATAATACTGGATGAATTTTTTATCATGCACCAAATCGAAATGAGAGATTGTACTCATCATTATGAACAACTTTTACTATGGGAACAAACCTGAAATCGCGAAAAAAAAATCAGCTGTTCAGTACAGTTATCTACATCAAACTCGTCAAAATGTACTGAACAGCTGATTTTTTTTTCGCGATTTCAGGTTTGGTCCCATAGTAAAAGTTGTTCATAATGATGAGTACAATCTCCCATTTCAATTTAGTGCATGATAAAAAATTCATCCTGTATATCAGACCATTTCATCTGTTCTATCCATAACAAATAATGTGACGACTTAAAGAACATGCTACATCCATTTCATAGGTTCATTACCAAATGAATACAAAGTAAAATGCTTGGAGCATATTATGTGGCTGTGCTTTTTGGAGTCCAATTTCGTCTACCAATACAATTTATCCATTTTTTTTTCACATCGTCTAGGAAATCTGTAAAAGAAAAGTATCGACAACATTATTTACGTCACTATGGCTGATCAAGATAACCCCAAAACAATTTCCGAATATTCGCTAATAACTTCTATTGGAATAAATATTACGACTGGTTTCAGCTATATAGTGACACAGCAATATTTGTTATGTATTTATATTCGTTTATCAGATCATATGCAACAAGAAATTGAGCAAAAACTTACCGATGGAAGGTCAATATTTATTGTTCATTTTATTTTCGCTATGAATGGGACTTGCAGCCCCCAACCACACAAGAAATTGCTCCACAGCGTCCACACACTCACTATTTGTAGTTAAACAAAGAATTCATGCAATCTAACAGTAGAAATATTATTAAAACATCGCAAAACCATGGAAGATTACGACAAACACGTAAACAATGAACACGCGAATAAGTCAGGTAGTTCAATGAACGAACTGTCAGGCATTGAAACAAAGTACTATCAAATTTGGCCGCGTCATACTATAACTTTTTTAACCAAATGACAATTGATCTTGTGACCATGCCAAGAAAGTAAAACAAAGAGTAAAACATTTATCTCTTTCCCACATCCTTTATCGTACCTTTATCGTACCTAATAATAGAACGGGACTAAAGGTAGTTACAGAATTCTGTTTTTAACCTTCCTTCTATGCTTTGTTATTGTTCTGAGGATATACCTGGCGGGGTCCCGTCATTTTGACATTCATAGCGAATCGGCCATTGGGAAATCAACGCTGACCGAGTGCGCGCGTCTATATATCGTGGCTCGGCAATCCAATAAATAAATTTGTACCAAAAGAACCTATGTTCGTTTCAGTTCAACATCCCCAACAATGAAGGTGAAGGTTATTAAAAAAATCTTGATTTTTAAATAAATACTTCGTAATAAATAGCACGTCCGAAGAGTCCGAACTGCTTGTGTTACGAACGTAGTACCTACTACTCTTTTTTCCGTGTTGTGTGGTCAAGTTTAAGTACGTACCTTTAAGAGCCTTTAAGGCTCTTACAGATAGAGGCGATATCGCGGTCGCGACGCGATATTGCGATAATATATCCGTAGAACAATATCGCGTCGCGACGCGATATCGCCTCTGTCTGTAAGAGCCTTTATGCGGTCCACGTACGAGAAGCGCGAACCATATCTACCTTATTTATACATCAATGGTTCTAGCTGAAGAAGTTGTATCGTTTTTATTAGGCTTGATACAGTATTATTTCAATTTTATCGCATAATCGGAGCATAAGTAAATAAACTATTTATAATCAAACGACAACCAATCAGGCACTCATGTATCAATAAATATGAATTTGTCATAGTCCTCACTAATAATTCATGCCCCTAAACACACAGAACTATTATTAACTAGAAATAAATATTCATAAGTGTTTATCCGCATCAAAATCTTACTTGTCATTTTCATCTGATATTAATTCATCTACTGAACTGGGAAAAATCTGATAAACCTTCTGAGCTCACGTCACAGAAATCTGAACTTTGTCATGAAGATGGAGAGTGTAATTCAGGTTGATGATGAAGGGATTCTCGAGGGCAATAAGTGTGCGATCAAATTGAGATACGAGCCAACACGTGCAGGTTATTGGCACACAAGTGTTTGGACAAACTACGATATTGCTTATTTGTGCGGAAAATCTTTAAGGTCGGGGTGATATTGGGCTAAAGTACTGTAATGGTAGGTACTGGTGACCGAGCGGAAAGTATTGATTCTGATTTTTGATTGGCTTTCAAGTGCTGGGCTATTTTTTGCGTTTGTAAGAAATGATTGTTTTATTATTTGTTTTAGGTTGAGCACTTTATTCGTTACAAAAAAAAATGTAGCAAAAGTAATTTTGGAAAAGCATCTGATGGGGACAATTTCCTTATTGATTCGAACATTGTAAATGTTCTAAAGAAAATAGGTTTTGATTTCTAATTTTAACGTAAGGTCAGGTTTTCACAAAACATTCCAAGAATGGCAGGAGTAGTTTTTTTTTGTTTAAACTACTCCTGGTAGTTTGATGTAGATAAAATGCAAATTCGCTATACGCAAACGCTGTTAGAAGTAGGTAGGTTTGTTGAGCTACACGATTGCTGACAAATACTTGCACTGACTGGACAGGTCCACTCAAATCTGAGTGGTTCTTTCCTCAAAAGACCATTGCAGACACTAATCTACATAGTCCTCATAGGATCTGATTAAGATTATGTCTGGACTTTAAAAGAGACAGTCTCCGGAGTCTGTTTCGCCATTTCTTCTCAGATAGTCAGATATGAAATGTCTAGTCCATCTAGCTTATTTTTGGAAGGAAGTTCCTTATGGCAAATTATACTCTGCACACTTGCCGAATAAAAGCTAGACCGAAAATGTAACATTTTGACCGTCACGACACTTTTGCTATTAAATTAAATACAAATTAAAAAACTCTACTCAGTTCAGAAACACGGTACAATAAAAAAAAACTATTATATTTTATTTAGTTCCGCTAGTTTAGTTCTTAATTTATTTAATTTTGTACCAACCGGATGTCCCGCGACACCTCTCGGCTCTCTTTTTTCAAAAGTGATTTCGATCGAAAACGAAACAAACCTGAAACAAGCCAATCCTATTTACAGAATAAATAATTTCATTTCATTTCAGGTACTTAAATAAGTTTTTTACAAGATAGACCAACAAGCAAAGATTCAAACTCTCTGAACCGGGTGGATGACTAAATTTTCACAATGAAAACTCTGTATAAAAAATTGTAACATTGCCATGTGAACGGATTTGAAACAAAACAAAAATCTTGTCAAAAATAAATGTAACAAGGTAGTAGGAAAAACCTCCCCGAGTGCCCGTGGGCTGGAATTCCCTTCGGATACGTCCGTGGGGAAGGCCAGTCTTCGGGACGGTGCACCCTGGGGTGCGGGCAATGATTCCCCTTAGGCACAAGTGCCTAAGGGGTTTCGTTGCCCGTATGCCAATATCCTGTCGGAGGAACGCTCCAACGTGTGTCCCTCTGCTCTAAGCAGAGACGCACAGCGGCGGAGTAAGAACGGGCTCGGTGTGCACTAACCCTGCCGCCGGGCAGGCAGAAGGAAGCCATTCATCCACCATCAATCATCATCATCCCCGCCACCATACACCATTCATCATTCACCACATCATCATTCCTATCCCATCATCCACCATCAATCATCATCATCCCCGCCACCATACACCATTCATCATTCACCACATCATCATTCCCATCCCATCATCCACCATCATCACTCCCATCATCATTTCCATTTTCATTTCGTCATTTCCTTCTGCCACCGTTAGTCTCGTAGCCCCGAAGATCGTTCAAGGTCATGTCTCTGACTTTTGACGGGGGTCGAGGGTCTTGGCTTAACCGCCCGGACCGCGAGGAAGAAAACCTCTATAAAAAATTACCCCAAACCTCCAAGCGGCGGCGCACCGTGAGGGAGGTTGGTAGCTTGATTAATGGGTAGCTAAATTAATCGCTAGTGCGAACCACTTTGTTTTGAGCCAGTACACAAAGTTCATACTCGTGGGAACAACATGGAAGAATCTATAAAAAACCCAAGACGAGACGAGGAGAAGGCGAGGAGTGATGCGGGGTCGGAGTCCGACGCCGCATCGGGGGCGAAGGCCGCGAAGGGCTCTTTCAAGAGCCCGGAGGGCGTAGTGGTGGGTTCCGCTGGTAGGAATGCTTTCCTGAAGCGGAACGTGGAGGAGAAGCCGGGGGATGGCCAGGGGTCGTCTTCCTCGGACGGCGGGAAGGGCTCCGCCAAAAAAGCTCGCCGGGTTCTAGGCTGGAGCCACAAAAAGTCCAAGAGTAAGAGCCGGGCAACCGAGGAGGATGACTCCGTCGGCTCGGCCGAGGGGAGCACTCTGGAGGCGTCTGGCGATGAGTCGGACGCCGCTGGTGGCTCCAAGGCGGAGCGGGCCAAGTTCGCGGAGGTCGTGGCTGCTGCAGTGAGGGATGTGGCCTTAAAGAAGAAGCAATCTTCTAAGGACAAGGCCATACCCGCAGCCAAGGCCTCCATTATGGCGGCAGCGGAGGCCCTACTTCAAGGGCCTCCGTCGGACGGCATGTCAGAAATGCGGGCGGAGGTCGCCCGCTTGACAGCCGCCATGGAGCTTCTCCGAAAGGAGAACGAGGAGCTCCGAGCGGACCTGGCCAGGCTCCGCGATGCCGATGCCGGCCCTCAGAAGGCGCCGCAGGAGGGGGCGCAGCAGGGGCAGAGCGGGCTTGGGCCCGCAGAGGACAGACTTCTGACCCTGGTGCGGAAGGAACTGGCTGCGTTCAACAGCCGGTTCTCTGTCCTGGAGGGCATTGTCCTCCGGCCCCCGCTGGCGGCGAGCCGGCAGGCCTCGGGCCAGCCAAAGGCGGCATCGTACGCCGCCGCCACAGCCGCCACGCCCAAACCTGGGTCGGCGGGGCAGGCGAAGGGCGGGGCCGCTCCTGCAAAGGCGCCTGCGAAGGCGCCTGCGAAGGCGCCTGCGAAGGCGCCTGCAAAGGCGCCTGAGAAGGCCCCGGCTGTGGCGGCGGCGACGAAGACGCGGCCGCCCCCGCCTTCTAAATCTCCTCCGGCTGACGCCGAATGGCAGGTAGCCGGGGAGAAGAAGAAGGAGGGCAAGGCGGCAAGGGCGGCCAAGCGGAAGGAGAGGCGGCGTCGGCGCAAGGAGAGGAGCGTCGCGGCGAGGCTGCGCGCCCCAAAGTCCGCAGCTGTAGTGATCACACTACAGCCGGAAGCGGAGAAGAGGGGCGTGTCCTACCGCGACGTGCTCACCAAGGCGCGGGCGGCGGTGAACCTGGAGGAGGTCGGGGTCACGAAGGGCTTGCGAGTTAGGGTCACGGCGACCGGGGCTCGTATGCTCGAGATTCCCGGTGCGGCCAGTGGCCCGACCGCTGACGCTCTGGCTGAAAAGCTCAGGGCGTCCTTAAATGCGGACGAAGCCCGGGTGTCCAGACCCGCCAAGTGTGCTGACATGCGCATCCTGGGTCTGGACGACTCCGTCACAGAGGGGGAAGTTGTGGCCGCCGTGGTCAAGATGGGGGGGTGCGCTATCGAGCAGGTGAAGGTAGGCACCATCCGTCCAGACTCCACGGGGTTGCGAGCCGTCACGGTGAGCTGCCCCGTATCGGCGGCCAACAAAATCGTTGGGGAGGGCCCTAGATTTCAGGTGGGCTGGGATTCCACGCGGGTGAAACTGCTGGAACCCAGACCTCTGAGGTGCTTCCGTTGCCAAGTGGGCAACCACGTGGGAGCGAAATGCACCTCGGAGGTGGACCGCAGCAGTAACTGCTTCCGCTGTGGTCAGCCCGGTCACAAGGCCGGCTCGTGCAATGCCACGCCGCACTGCTACCTATGTGCGGCAGCTGGCAAGCCGGCCGATCACCGGGCTGGAAGCAAGGGCTGTGGTCCACCCGCGAAAGCCCGGGGCAAGGGCAAGCCCTCCGCCCCCTCTACCGCCGTCACCGCCGCAGCCGTCGCCACAGGCGCCGTCGCTGCCGCCCCCACTGCCGTCACCGCCGTACCCACTGCGGCGGAGCCCTCACAGGGGGCTCAGGAGGGGGCTGCAATGGAATGCCAGTAGTGGCCCCATTGCGCCTCCTCCAGGCGAACATCAACCACTGCGCCGCCGCTCAGGATCTGTTGATCCAGAGCATGGCGCAGTGGTCGATTAACATCGCCGTGGTCGCTGAGCCGTACTTTGTCCCGCCCAGTGATTACTGGGTGGAGGACCTGAGCGGCTCAGTGACCCTCATTTCGTCGGCCGCCGCCGGTACCCTGTCCCTTGAAGCCGTCAAGAAGGGACAGGGTTGCGTCGCAGCACGGTTCGGGGGGATTGTCGTGGTGGGGACATACTTCTCCCCGAGCCGAACTCTCGCCGAGTTCCACAACTCCCTTGCGGAGTTGAAAACCGTCGTCGTCGGGTATGGTTCCCTTCCCGTGCTTGTCCTCGGGGACTTCAACGCCAAGAATGTGGCTTGGGGTTCCCGGTGTACGGACACACGGGGCAGGATGGTGGAGGACTGGGCTCTGGAGACAGGCCTGGTCGTCCTAAACCGGGGTTCTGTCCCCACGTGTGTGCGGATGCGGGGCGAGTCGGTTGTGGACATCTCGTTCGCCAGCCCCGCTCTGCTGCCGCACGTGGTTGACTGGCGCGTCATGGAGGGGGTGGAGACCTATTCCGATCACCGGTACATCCGGTTTGACGTCTCCGCCCATACCTCGAGCGCGCCGGTCCGACAGGCCCCGAGTGGTCCGCGGTGGGCGCTGAAGAAGCTGGACCGGGAGCTCCTCCTGGAAGCCTCGATCGTGCAGGCCTGGGTGTCACCACCGGACAGGCCTGCCGACATCAACGACGAGGCGGAGTGGTTCCGGGAGGCCATGTCCGAAGTGTGCGACGTGGCAATGCCCCGGGTCCAGCCCAGTCGCGCCTTTCGCCAGGTGTATTGGTGGTCGCCGGAGCTGACGGCACTGCGCGAGGCGTGCGTCGCCGCGCGACGCCTGTACACCAGGCACCGCAGGCTCCGTATCCGCCCTCCGGATACGGAAGCCATTCAGGCGGAGCTGTACGAGGGGTACAGAGCGGCGAAGACCGCCCTCCGAGCGGAGATCTTGCGGTCCAGGGATCTGGGCCGCGAGGAGTCGCTGGAGACTCTGAACAGAGACCCATGGGGGCGCCCCTACAAGTTGGTGCGGGAGAAACTCCGCCCATGGGCGCCCCCGCTGACGCAGAGTCTCCGGCCCGAGCTCGTGGAGGACGTGGTGAGCGCTCTGTTCCCTTCGCGAGGGGAACATACTCCCCCGCCTATGGCTCCGCCTCATGCGGTGCCCGCTGCGGACCAAGAGACCGACGACGACGATGATACTCCGGAAGTGACCGAGGTAGAGTTGAGAGCGGCGGTACGTAGGCTCAGTGCCAAAAATACCGCCCCAGGACCCGACGGCTTACCTGGAAGAGCCTGGGTTCTGGCCTTTGGGGCTCTCGGGCCTCGACTAGGGGGGCTCCTAAGCGCATGCTTGGAGAGGGGCCAGTTTCCACTTCGCTGGAAGACGGGGAAACTGGTCCTCATTAAGAAGCCGGGGCGCCCTGCGGACTCTCCGTCCGCTTACCGGCCCATCGTGCTGCTCGACGAGGTGGGCAAGCTCTTTGAAAGAGTCATTGCAGACCGCCTCGTCGGGTGGCTGGTGCAGGAGGGGCCGGATTTGGCGGAGAGCCAGTTTGGTTTCCGCAAGGGGCGCTCTACGGTGGATGCTATCATGCGCGTGCGAGCCCTCACGACGGGGGATGCAGTGGCCCGGGGTGGGGTCGTCTTGGCGGTGTCCCTAGACATCGCCAACGCCTTTAATACCCTGCCCTGGAGTTGCATCAGGGAGGCATTCCGGTATCACCGGATGCCGACCTACCTCTGTCGAGTGGTCGAGGCCTATCTGACGGACAGGGCCGTCATATACCCCGGTCACCAGGGAGAGTGGAACCGGCGAGAGATGTCGTGCGGTGTCCCGCAGGGATCGGTCCTGGGGCCGCATCTGTGGGACATCGGTTACGACTGGGTGCTGCGCGCCGACCTCCCAAGCGGCGTCAGCGTAGTATGTTACGCTGACGACACGCTGGTCCTGGCGCAGGGGAGGTCGCACCAGGAGGCGGCTGACTTAGCGACACGCGGGGTTGCGATAGTCGTGGAGAGGATCCGGCAGTTGGGACTCGAGGTGGCCCTGCACAAGTCCGAGGCCATGTGTTTTCATGGTCCTCGGAATGCGCCACCGTCGGGTTCCGATATAACGGTGGGAGGGGTTCACATCGGAGTCGGGTCGACGATGAAGTACCTGGGACTCGTCCTCGACAGCCGGTGGAACTTCGTGGAGCATTTCCGACGTTTGGCTCCCAGACTGGCACGGGCTGGGGCTGCCTTGAGGCGGCTCCTGCCCAATCTGGGGGGTCCAAACGCCTCCTGCCGGAGGCTCTACGCGGGGGTCGTGCGGTCCATGGCCCTTTACGGAGCACCGGTGTGGGCGCGTTCCCTAAGGCTGGGACCAGCCGGCAGGTTGAACGCGTCCCAGAGGGTCATGGCCATCCGGCTAGTCCGGGGATACCGCACGGTCTCCCGGGAGGCGGCGAGCCTCCTTGCCGGATTGCCGCCGTGGGATCTGGAGGCAAAGGTCCTCGCGCACGTGTGGGAGTGGCGCGAGGAGGCGAAACGCCGGGGCGTAACTCCGCTGCCGCGAGAAATCACGGTACAGCGGACAGAGCTCCGGCGGGATCTCATGGCGGCATGGAGAGCGCGACTGTCGCAACCCAGCGCTGGGCACGCCACAATAGCGGCGATAAGTCCCCTCTTTGAGGAGTGGCTAGAGAGGCGCCACGGCGTCCTCACCTTCCGCCTGACGCAGGTCCTCACCGGACACGGTTGTTTCGGGAGGTTCCTGTTTCGCATAAGGCGGGAGGAAACGCCCGGGTGTTTCCACTGTGTGGATCGCCCGGAGGACACGGTGGAGCATACAGTGGAGGTCTGCCCGGCTTGGGCAGAGCACCGCCGTGTTCTCACGGAGGCGATCGGCGGCGGCGATCTCTCGCGTCCGAGCCTGGTCCAGGCCATGGTGCGGAGCGAGAGTGCATGGGAGGCCGTCACCTCCTTCTGCGAAGCAGTGATGCTAGCGAAGGAGGAGGCGGAACGCGTGAGGGAGAGGCAGCCTCACGCCCTCAGTCGCCGCAGGAGACGCCCTGGGCGGCGGGAATCGCGGGGCGATTTCCGGCCACCGTAGGCGCGGGCCTGCGGACGGTGAGCAGCGGGTAGCTCGCCGTCCGGTAAGGACCAGGCCCGAGTCGACGGCGCGTCGTGTTCCACGCGCGCCTCAAAGAGATGTCAGCAAGTGACGGGGCCCAATAGGGCCGACGCCGCTGGGGTCGCGGGTTGTCTGAAAGGGTTACCGCGGCCCTGGCATAGGCAACTGAAGGAACACGGGTGGGTTTTAGTCAGTAAAAGTCTGACACGCCCTCCCGCTCCACCCAGAGCGGGAGAAGTTATTTGATGATTTCCCACCCTCAAAAAAAAAAAAAAAAAAAAAAAAAAAAAAAAAAAAAAAAAAAAAAAAAAGGTAGTGAAACACGTTACTACAAAGTAACATAGATCAACAATTTCCTGCTGGAGATACCGACCTCATCCCCCCAAACTTTCCCTCTATACCCTTATCAGCATTACTTTCTCCATCACACTAAACGTCTGTCAATTTCCAGTGATTAAACATAGAACTTATAAGGAAAAAGTTGGACAATAAAAAGTAATAAGCAATGAAAAATGACACAACGCTCGCCGTCAGCAAGTCATCATATAGGACAACCATTTATCATTATTGAGGGCGACGGATATTTATTGATTTTGTTGGCTATCCGTGTGGAAGCACGTGGAGGTATTACTTTGTGCTGCTATGCATGGCTGAGGAAAATAGTTTGTTGCAAAAAAACCTTAGAGCCTTGTTTAAACTAAGCAAGTTAAATATTTTTTATACAAATATCATAATTATTCTTATAGTTTTCGACAAACGCAAATCTTATAAAGATAGTCTTGATTTCTATTGTTATATAGACATCTATCTATCTAAGAAAATTAAAACAATATTTGAAAACTTGAGTTTCTCCAAGAAATCACAAGAATGGAGCAAAACAAAACAACAATAAGTCACATGTATACCTACGCATTCTGAATACCTACCTATATTTAAATAAAAACCTATATAATAAAAATACAGCTTCCTAAGAAAATATCCGTTTTAAAGGGCGTCTTTCAACAAACACTGTGAAACAAAAGGGCGTTCAAAGCGACTGTCGACTGTTTGAAATCATTTTTCACTTCATTACCGTTTCAGTTTGCGCGTAACGCTTTGATAATGTACTGTGACTTGCAATGACGTGCATCTGAGTATTCTGAGGCATTTTCTCGCGAATAGATTGAAATGTCTCCTGTATTTATGTAGTCTTGATATTTTTAGACGTAATAGGGGTCGTGGAGGAAATTAAGAAAGTGTTTTTGCTTGGTTTTCTTGTTAGGTTGGGCGTAAAGATCGATTTGAGATACATAACGATTTTCATCCGAAGACCAATCTGCATTAGTTATAACAATCATGTTTTTAGGGTTCCGTACCTCAAAAAGAAAAAACGGAACCCTTATAGGATCACTTCGTTGTCTGTCTGTCAGTCTGTCAAGAAGGTATAGAGTTGAAATTAATATCAAATACGTAGATCTATGGTCCCTTGGAGTTCTAAAAAAATCAAGCTTCTAAATCAACACAATAAAAAATACGGCCATTTATGCGACATATTTTGATACTCGCAAGTAAATCAAAACCTATAGGGTACTTTCCGTTGACCTAGAATCATGAAATTTGGTAAGAAGCAAGGTCTCATAGCACAAGTAAAGGAAAAAGTCAGAAAATTTATTATTTGTAGTTTTATCACATTTTTTTTTTCTGGCAAAATGTGGGTGTATAGGGTACACCACTGATCAACCCTTCGGGAAAACAAGGCGTGATGTTATGTTTAAGAGTAGTTTTTGCGAATACAAACTTAAATATTCACTTGGAGAATTGTCCGTGACGTAGGTATAATCAATGTATGGGAGAATTTGTTTTTCAAGTCAATGTTAAGTTTGCCTTTGGGATGAATTCTTTTAACTACGGAACCTTCACTGTGCGTGGTCCGACACGCACTTGGCCGGTTTTTTTTGTATACTTATCTAATGAATTTTATTTTCAAAACTGTATCTAATTCTGATTCTCAAAAGAAAAGATTACAAGAATACTTGAAATTACCAAAAGTGCCGTTAGGACAAGAATGTATCCATGTAACTTACGAGTACATCGCCTTGAGATGGCTTCCACCTCGAGTTCCACTATCAACATTAACTTACTAAGCAAACAGAAAACCACTTCAGCCACCGTCAACAGACATAAATGTTCCCAATACAATTTTTCCGTCCTCAATTGATTTAGGTCACTCCTCTCTACGCATTGCCCAAGAAGGACACTCCATTCACAAACCTTTTTGAAGTTGGACTACTTCAAGGAATGTCAGATACAGTCTTAATGCGATTTGCGGTTCTATTCGTGGCCGCAGTACAGTTCAGGGAACTTCTCCGTGGTTTTTTAGAGCAGTCTGTAAGTAGGTTAGTAAAAGCACTTATTGATGTGGATTATCTTGTGCGTCACGTTTGAATCCCTGAAGGTTTTAGGCGATTACGATATTAAGTCCATCCGAGACGAGGATGTCTGCTATATTCGGGAGCATGTAATTCTGTCCCTGACCTTAGGATAAGATCTAGGACATTCTTTTGCGCATACTTAAAAACCGGTTAAGAGCGAGTCGGACTCGCGCACCGAGGGTTCCGTTCCGATTTCTGAAAAAGTGTGCTATTCAGAGACATTGTTTTATTTTTCCTGTAATCTTTACAAAAACTTCTATCACTTATAATAATTTCAGATTTTTGTCTGTGCAAACTTCGGAGATAAGGGGGGGAACGGTATTTTTTTTACATTTTTCATCAAAAGTCGAACACTGTGCGGCCTAAAAAAAATAAAAAAATGTTTGAGAATGTGCAAACAGCGCTCTTTCATATGATAGGTACCCCACATGCCTTAGGGACTAAAAGGGGGTCTTAAAAAATCAAAGTAGGTCTTACTTTGATTTTTTAAGACCCCCTTTTAGTCCCTGTTTCAAGCAAAATTGAAACATTTTAATTTCTTTCTTATTTGCAAAATAGTTGGGTAAACGTCATCTAAAACTATTCTAAATTTCAAGTAGATAGCATTAGTAGTTCTTGAGATATCTAGCTGTGACAGACAGACAGACAGACAGACTGAGTGACACCATAAGGGTTCCTTTTTTACCATTTTGGTACGGAACCCTAAAAACGTTACAATGTTAAGTAATATTAATATTTTGTCGTATATACTGAAAAAAACCGGCCAAGTGCGTGTCGGACCACGCACAATGAATGGTTCCGTAGTTGAAAAGAATTTATCCCAAAAACAAACTTAACATTGTGCCCGACAGGGTCCATAATTGTGACATTATTTTTAAGGTTACCAACTGTTATTATAACATTATGGAACGCAATAAAGAATTGAGAATTGATACCAAAAAAAATTTTTATATCACAAAATTACAAATTCACAATTTTCGGACTTTTTCCTTAACTTGTGCCGAAAGACCTTGCTTCTTGCCATACATTATACTAGGTCAACGGAAAATACCCTATAGGTTTTGATTTACTTGCGACAGTTGTATCAAAATATGTCGCAAAATGGCCGCATTTTTTTATTGCGTTGACATAGAAGCTTAATTTTTTTTTAACTTTATGGGACTATATACCTACATATTAGATATTAATTTCAACTTGATATCTCCACGCGTCCCTGAGAAAAAGGGTCTTGACAGACTGACAGACTTGAAATTTTTTTTTGTGATAGAATTACAAATTAACATTTTTCGGACTTTTTCCTTTATTTGTGCTGTAAGACCTTGCTTCTTGGCAAATTTCATTATTCTAGGTCAATGGGAAGTACCCTATAGGTTTTGATTTACTTGCGAGTATCAAAATATGTCGCATAAATGGCCGTATGTTTTTATTGCATTGACTTAGAAGCTTGAGTTTTTTAGGACTTCAAGAGACTATAGACTTACGTATTTGATATTAATTTCAACTTGATACCTCCACGTGTTCCTGAGAAAAAGGGTCTTGACAGACTGACAGACAGACAGACAGACAACGAAGTGATCTTATAAGGGTTCCGTTTTTTCCTTTTGAGGTACAGAACCCCAAAAACTGAACTGTTTTGAATTTTGATGATAAGATGTAAACGTGTAGTTAGGTACATACACAATGAATTAATTATTGAATTACCTACTATGATGTATAAAATAATTTATATATTAAAGATTGCTATAGCAAACAAAAATATATATCTTATCACTATAATAATGACTGCGTCGCCGCCATGATTTACCTATAGAGGATTACTTGACAGTACAATTTTCCCGTAGTCACACAAGAATATTTGCATAGCAACACGAGTATGTTATTTCGGGTACCTATCTGTTGAGTGGTGTACCTTTGCTATGAGTGAGCTTGAGTGTGTTCCTTACATCTATCCCTTGTTAGTGGCTGCCTTTGAACTTTATTTTTATTTTATCTCTATATTTTTCCTTACCGTTTTCCATCTGCATTGTTTTGTGCGGTTTTATGAAATAATAAAACATTAAAACATTGAATAAAACATTTAGGTAACTTTATTTCTGTTTGATTTGGTGTAGAGTAATAAATTGATATTTCTTACATTTTCTTAATAATTTCCTCATTATTTCTCTGAAATGCATTTTTGAAGTATCGGGGTTCAGCATCGAAACAAATAATGATTAATTCAAGTTTTTCTCTTTGTTTATGTATGTGGTTTCTGTTAACATTGTCAGAAACGACTAATCCAATAATTTCTTCTTTTACTCTAGTTGTAATTATTGTTTTATGCTTTATGAAGAATATCATGATACCAGCAGGTCAACATAATTATAAAAGCAACATACGCAACGAAATTCTCAACAATGACAATATTCTTCAGAATCCTTCTTCTATCCTAATCATTTAAAAAGCCAATTTCGTGGCCTCCCTCGAAACTCGTTTCATCCATAAAATTGAGTTAGCCAGCCGCTTAATGTATTTGGCAAACATCTCACATGTATGTATGTATAGGATCTTACGTGAAATGTTCCGATGAAAAATGCTTTTGGAATGATACGCAATTTTGTATCTTGAGATGAAATGACTTGTTAGGAACGAAGGTATGACATTTAATTTTATTTGGATTTCAATTTGCGGAAATGTGTTTTGTGTGTTACCTTTTTTTGAATGCGATAAAATGGCTTTGGTTTGTGATTACCAATCTAAGACCGGCCTGGACTTTTGTTGTTCTGTAGGCTGAACAAGACGTGACTTACTCACGCCACGGCCGCGACGTGCGTTATCAACTAGTTTCTGAATTTTGCGTCGTGTATGGGTCGCCAATGAAATACTAGTTCTGTGGCATTATCAATACTCAATGGTGATTTTTTTCAGTAGCTTCGTGGGCGACGGGTCTTAGGGTATCTGGGTATGTTCCAAGTCAAAAGTTACCTTATAATTTTTGTCGAATCAGTCACTGTCTGAATTTTTACGATCTTTTAGACATAGGTACCTAGTGAAGTAAATAATGCAATCTGATTCTGAGAATATAAAATAAAATAAATAAATAAATAAATATCCTTGGACATTTCACACAACGCCATCTAGTCCCAAGCTAAGCAACCTAATGCTTGTGTTATGGTAACGAGATGGCTGATAAACTACTTATATACATTTTTTTTTTGTAAATACATACATATTATAGATAGAAAAACACCCAGACACGGAACAAATACTTGTAGATCGTACAAATATTTGTTCCGTGCGGGAATCGAACCCGCGACAAGCTGCGCAGCAGTCAATCGCTCAACCACTGCGCCAACCGTGTCGTCAACAATATAACTTAAAGAATTGATTTTAATTACCTATTGTTGTACAATTGATGATTTTTAACTAAGCACTATATAGGCTAAGCAGAAGTGAATTAGTTATGGCACTAAGACTTCGTTCCAGTCACATTCCATCAAAAAAGTTTGGTTTTCTTATGAAAAAGTTTATGTCACCCAACTGTGTAGAATGTGGAGTAATCGAATATGTGCAGCATATTTTGATGGAGTGTGTGGAATGAGGCTTTGCGATGTGATTTACTTGGTGCAAAATAGATTCGATATTGGAGAATGTAATGTTATCCTGGCTTGTCCTTTATCGGAACAAGCTAGGATTCTGTACAAACTTGCTTTTTTTGTTTTAAAATAAGATTTAATTCTTTTTTGATTTACTTAATTGTAAGTACTGTTATAACAGGGTGACGTTATCGCTTAGCGATAAAGCCCTTAAAATAAAGATAAAAAAAAAACTCGTGTAACAAGTTAATATTAGCTACGTATTCAAAAAAGATATTGTCATAATTTTTTTCCATAAAAGATGGGCGCTATTTACTCTAGGTACATGCATAAACTTTTGTTTGAAATTAATAGTTTTTTTTTAACTTCTCAAACGCCGGACGTACCTACACCAAGTGTAGATAAGAGAAAACTTTATATAATATGTACTAGCGCAGCCGACAGACGTTGTCCTGTCTGAACGATCCTAGAACCCGATTGCAGCGCCACCTACGGGGTCCAATTGTGTTTTCAAACCATCCGGGAACCCATTGAAATATACCTACACATAAATTTCATTTAAATCGGTCCAGCCGAACAACAGAAGAATTATACATATTAAGATTATATACAGGGTGTTTGGCGCATGGACCGACACAATTTTTTGGGGGATTGGGGGGGTCCTTTGCTAGGTTTCACCTAAAGACCTCCATGTCCTAAGTGTGACGGTAATAGTTTTATTTTTTTTTTTTTCTTTCTTTGAATTACCCAAAATCTCGCCTTTGAATCGATATTTTTTTTTTTGTTTATGGTTGTAAAAGAACAAAATAATTTTTATTATAGTCTACAATGTATTCTTATTCGAAATAAAAAAAAAAAATATAGTAACCGTAATAAGTCTTTTCTTAAAACACTCCATAACTGACTCTCTAACTAGTATTTTGACTACATTTGAATTGTTTTTCATAGCGTGTAGCATACCCTTAGAAAGGGTACAAGCTAAAGAACTTTTTGAGATAAAAATAAGGTCAAAATGGCTTTATTTAAAAAAAAAAATGAATTTAAGAGTAGTAACTTTTCATACATTTAAACATTTTTAAGACTTTGGAAGCACGTAAGTCATTTTCTACTGATCAATTACATCAAATAATAATTTATTTAGATACATTGCAGACTATTATAAAATTTATTTTGTTCTATTGCAACCATAAACAAAAAAAATATATCGATTCAAAGGCGAGATTTTGGGTAATTCAAAGAAAGCACAAAAAAAAACATATCTCAATTACCGTCACACTTAGGACATGGAGGTCTTTAGGTGAAACCTAGCAAATGACCCCCCCAATCCCCCAAAAAATTGTGTCGGTCCATGCGCCAAACACCCTGTATATTAAGACATAAACGTATATCATTCATATATGTTATAAATGTAACATCATGCAATGGCTCGCGCGGGCTTACTGTTGTTTTGAACCTATGGGGTTCGGTTGACATTCGAGCACACATTCACATGGGGTTCATAAGTATGAATAACGTTTGACGACATTTGACAGGTTTTAAATTTTTGACGTAGCTTGCAATAATTACCTACGAAATGTAATTTTGGTACTGCCCCAGTATGCTCATCTTGCAATTTAATCAATAACACTTAAAGCGAACGTTAACAATTATGTGATAAGCAAAATAACACATTTACCCAACATCGAATTCAACACACACATGACGCGAAAATGTCAATACAGAATCACCAAATCGAATGAACTGAAGAGAAAATTCCATTACGCTCTCACAACCAGCATCACAATACAATACATGTTTATCGAAAACATTAATCTCAAAATGAAAACGGAAATTCTCTCATGCCTATCATAGACGAATATTTAGCTAATAATAATGTTAAAATAAAAATTATAGCTAATACTAAGTTAATACTATTTTTAGTGACCGCACACGTAGCTATATTATAATACATATTTATAATTAAAAACTCTCGATTATCGACTGAATATAATGACAGCTATAAACAATTATAAGCTTTAACATTATAGATGGCGTTACTAGTTTCATTTTGTTACTAAAATATAACATCACCAACCTAAACTGTAATTTATATTATTGCATATTAATATATATTACGGTATAGCAAAACGCTAGGCCGACCATCAGTGAAATGAAGGCAAAATATATGTCATTGCAAACCATATTATTTTATATTATAGCTACTGCTGTGATGGGCATTACACACATTACAATATTAATTTTCAGTATTCGGAATAAATTTTGCAGCAAGCCATCACAACTCAATCCGATATCACTTAATCGAATCACTAATTAGCATTTTACTCTTACAAACAGTTGGGATCAAACACTGCTGATTAACAATGGACAATTTCATAAATGGACTATTTGCGAAATGTCTGTGTTTATCGTTATACGGTAACATGATAAATGAGGAATCTTCTTGTTGTTATATAATTTTGTAGTTTTGACAAATATTTAAGAAAGTGTGTTTATATTTTATGGTTTGTTCGGGTTGGTATCAGAATGACTGGATCGCAAATTGACCACGTCGCTCTTAGTCCAAATCTCAAAATGTCTAAATCTCAAAATACCTAACTCGCAAAATGACTACATCGCTTTTAGTCCACATCTCATAATGTCTAAATCTCAAAATACCTAACTCGCAAAATGACTACATCGCAAAAAGTCCGAACAGTTGTGTAGGCACCTATACAGGGTTGATATCAGAATGACTGGATACATGATCGTTCATCATCGTCATCTGCCTAGCCTTTTCCCAGCTATGTTGGGGTCGGATGCAGCTGAATACCAGTATTATATTACCCAAAATAGGTGATTTTAACATTTTTGTCTGTTTGTAGGTTTGTCTGTTCAAGCATCAAAATGGACCGATTTGGTTCAAGGACCGGTTTGGTGTAAAGAGTGAATTTTGGGGAAGCACATTATAGTCTAGGGAAAGTTAGAAAAAAAGTCACCTTAAGAACCAAAGAGATTAATGTAGGTATAGGTGCCTACACAACTGTTCGGACTTTTTGCGATGTAGTCATTTTGCGAGTTAGGTATTTTGAGATTTAGACATTATGAGATGTGGACTAAAAGCGATGTAGTCATTTTGTGACTTAGGTATTTTGAGATTTAGACATTTTGAGATTTGGACTAAGAGCGACGTGGTCAATTTGCGATCCAGTCATTCTGATACCAACCCGTTTGTTCATGTTGAGAGGATAAATAAATGGCGACTAACAAGAGGTTTTTACAAGGCTAATGTGGATACCGGGAGGGTATAATACGCGCTAAGAGGACATAATATCATTGATTATGATGTTCTTCTGAAAGGTCAGGTGCGTAGTATATGCAACCGGCGTGCGTGTATGACCAGATTTATGAACCTATGAAAAGAAGGCGTGAGTGTGTACTTATTAAAAACAAATTATTACGAGTACCTACCTACTGTTTTGTTGTGTTTACCGTTGTAAACAATATAGTATTTATGTCATTAATTTTGAATTGGTCTTTCCAATAAAGATAAGTTTTTTGCCGAGTAAGTTTTCTTTCAGAATTTTCTCTTGCTGGATAGGTATTTTATAATTACGTACGTGGTTTATTATAATTTTCACCGTTAGTTGATAAATTATGATATTACTTATTAAATATTATTTTCATTAACTCCTGTAAATATCAAAGTGGAAAGTAACAAAGGTTTTAACCAAATAATATTCATTATCATAACTGTAATTTACCGGAGTTAAATTATTTCAGTTGCTGTCCCTGACCGATCGTTAATTAAAGGTATACGGACCCTTGCTAAGGGTCATGTACACTGGATGAGAGTTGTGTAAACTGAGATAGAACTTTGGAGTAGAAAATAATAGAATTTAGTAGTAAATAGTGTGAGAAAAATAAGGTCATGCGATAAATAGCTGTTATTTTGAAAATTACTCCAAGTATTTAAAATAATTATGAAACACCGGACGCCGGACCGGAACCGCCGGACCTCTATTAAATTACTGGAAGAGAGATAATGTTTTAAATTTTTTGATAAGTATAAATAAAATTTCAGTCGAGATTTATTTATCTACTAAGGGATGAACTAAGACACCGTGACCTATTGTTAGAAATCGCACACATAATATTGTCTAAAGCTCCATTGAGACGGTGCAACGTCCAAGAGCAGTAAACGCATGTCATCAAGTACGTTCAATTTTATTTTCATTGAAGAACTGCATGTCAGACCAATTTTTGCCTCGTCTAAACAAAGAGTTGCACGTCCTTGTGTAATTGATTCAAGTATTACCTACCAGTGTTTGCGCTGCCAAATATTTCATTCAAATTAATTGAACGTCTTGTTTCGTTCGCTCATGTTTGAAAGATATGAAAATGCCAGAATTTAATGCGATTTTATTGTACATGCTGTTTACACCTATACCAGTTTTGAACCAGAACTAACTTGCCCGTAACGTGCAACGTAAAATAAGGAATTTTAATTTAAAGTTATGGTAGTTAGCTATGACCTTGACGAGGACGTCGTCTACACAGACAGGTTATAATTACATTGCTTTAAGTACATAATATGCCTGCCATTTTTTGTACGAAGTTCGCCTACTAATAAAAAAAAAAGGTTGAAACCGAAGGGAATAGGTACATTTTAGGCAAAAACATTTATCTATTTGTTTGTTAAAGTTATAGAACAAGAAACATTAATAAGATTGTGCGTAAGAAGCATCACTGTAACTCTGTTTTTTTTACGATTTTATGTTTTTTACACTATCCAATTATATGTGCAGCCTCTACAAAGCCATAATATTGTAAATAATAAAATCAAATTTATATCAGACGTTCGAAATCTTAATCTTAATTTATAAAAATAATAGTACTAGTTGTACTTTAAAGTATTTCTGGGAAGCATTCTGAAACATCATATTTTATGTGATTAAACATTAAAATACCACGATAATTATAATTTACATTTTACTGCATACATGTACGGAGTTAGGTACATTATTTTTCCGCTACAGTTTCGATGAATATCATAATAATTGAATTTACATTTTACTGTTGTACGGAGTTATATTGTTTTGAATCACAAATAATTATTTGTGATTTTGAAAACAATATAACTCCGTATATTATAATAAAAAATCCGTAAATTATAATTTATTTGCAAAGAATTTCGGTAACAAATCATGGTGTTATTGGCGTAAAAAAATTGGATCCAGTACATTCTACCGTATGACATGCAACATAATAAGCATTATAATAATCATAAGTACCTACTTCAAATCTATAAAAATCAATCATTATTAAGTAATCAGTTTTTATGAGGTTTTGGTGAAATAAAGAATTTATTTAATTTAATTTATTTAATGTCAAATACTTTAAAAAGTAATCGGAACAAAAATGAATCTTTTCCTTTACTTGTGCTGTGAGACCTTGCTTCGTGCCAAATTTCATGATTCTAGATCAACGGGAAGTACTGTTTTAATTTACTGGCGATTATTGTCGCTTAGATGGCCGTATTTTTTTATTGCGATGACTTAGACAGATTGTTTTTTTTATAGCTCCAAGGGACCGTAGACCTACGTATTTGATATGAGAAAAATGGTATTG
Source organism: Cosmia trapezina (assembly GCA_905163495.3). Classification (NCBI taxonomy): domain Eukaryota; kingdom Metazoa; phylum Arthropoda; class Insecta; order Lepidoptera; family Noctuidae; genus Cosmia; species Cosmia trapezina. The sequence goes on along the minus strand of LR991020.1, from coordinate 29,893,699 downwards.
ACAGACTGACATACAGACAGACAGACGGACAACGAAGTGATCCTATAAGGGTTCCATTTTTTCCTTTTAAGGTACGGAACCCTAAAAATAAAAAAATATATTAAGATCCAAGCCGTTCAAAAAAACATCTAAAACTGAAATCTTAGCTCATGTTATCACGGACTAAACAACAAAAAACATTTTTCTTACTCCCCCTATTTCTAAAAGGTCTTTAGCCCCCTAGTTCTCAAAAACGATGCTACTAAACAAAACACAATCGCTACTAAATGTGCACACCACTTTAGGCCCACCGCAAACGATGCCTTTATTCCAGTCCATTACTTTTCAAAAGATTAGCTGATTAGCAGGACCTAGTGACCCGGCGATATCTCTGTCTACCTTTGTTACCGAAATCATGGGACTAAGAAGGATTGGGAATTTGCAGTTTTCGGAGACTTTGAACGGTCAGCAGTATTAGGTTTGAGTGGTAAGAATATTGGTAGTCTTTCGAATATGATTAAGATAAAAAAAAAATCTGATGCTTTTTTTGCAGCTCGAGGAAATAATCTAGTTATTTATCTAATATGCTTGTAGATATGAACATATGTACGTAAATAGTACTAATCGAGTTCTTAGAAATTGTACTAATCGAGTTCTTAGAAAACGGGTACAAGATTTCCTTTCCTTTACAAATTCTTTGAAATTGAATACTACTATTATTATAATTTGAAATCATTTGGAAGCCCATACAAAAACACAACCTATAATTTTGAACAGTGAGTACAGCAAAAGAACTCATTTCACACACCCTATTCACAATTCACACTCACCAAAAAAAATTAACAGCAAAAACACAATAATACGGAACGCGCAAAAAGACTATCAAGGAATGGCTTTAAAAATGGTGGATGCGAAAAAAATAACGAATAATTACACACGCGAGGCAAAGGGGAAGCGTGAGGGGGGGCTAACAAAAGAGTTTTGTTTTACTTTAATATCTCACTCCTGTCAGGACTAAAGAATCTCTGTATGATTAAAATGGTCCCTTTACTGTTGTATGTATTGCCTATGAAGAAGAGAGAGCCTGCTAGGCTTTTTCTTTGATTTCGATGTAGTAAAAACATTGTGAACTTAAACTTTTAAACTTTCGCGATTTGAACACATTAAAACAACTTTGAGAACGGGTCTTATTGTGTACTTATTGGGTGGTACGCAAAATATTGAAATCTTGTTCACGAATTAAATAAGATTAGCAACCTTTGATCACTAATTACCAATCGTTCAAATATTGTACCTACTCGTATCGATCACAATAATAATTTAAAATTCTACTGATTAGTATGAATAAAAGCTTTATTGGAACTACTATATAAGAAGGTATATTACTCCGTTAATGAGTACCTAGATGACAGATTTTAATTTATTGAATTTATTCCATAATTGTTATTAAATATTAAATTGTTGACTATTGTTTTAAATATTAACTAATTATTGTCTACAATTATTGACTATTTATTGACTTATTATAGTGGCAAGACTTTAAATTATTGTATGCCGAAAGGCGGGTCACAGATGTACTGTAATATGTAAACTGTAACACCATATTTTTACCTGTGTACCACAATAAACTATTTGAATTTGAATTTGAATTTGAAAAGTTTAGACTCAAATTACTTTATGATTGCATTTGTGTCATGACATGTCAAACAGAGCAGAGATAATAAGCGACCAGACATTATTTAGTGTCACATTACACTCCGACTGAACCAGAGTGGCATTCATTATCATACGTCGGTTCCAACATGTCGCCAATTGTGGTCCTAAAGTGTCTCGCTATATTCGGCACAACTTTAATATCAGCGGCAACTGTCAAGTGGCTTCCAAACTCAAGCTTCAAGTTACCAGAGAACTTCAAAGACAGAAAACTTCCGTGTTCTAAACAAACTGTCGTGTTTCCACAATCGATTGCCGGTTCAGTCAAAATTGCATCTGGAACTGAAGTTGGCGAATTAATTTTGCCTGAAAATGGTGAATTGATTTTAGAAGGCTTGTTAACTTTTGGAGACAATCCTACGGATACTAACTGCACAGAAGGGAACGCTTATTACCTGGATAAATTAGTAACTTCTTGGAATCAAGCCGATGTTTGGAGCTCGCCGAAGTTCAACAAAGCCACACCTGACTCAGACAGGGTACCGTGTTTCAACGATGTAGTGGAGTTTCCAGAAGATACTAAATTCACTCTGACCCTGCCAAAACTACCACAATAAGTCAAAGAACTCAAAATTGGAAATCACAGTTATACTAGTAGATCTTTCATATCTCGTGTATTGTTACAAACAAATGATGATGCACAACAATTTGTTTTAAACGAACATATGGCCACAAATGTTAGGATCGGTGAGCCTATGCACTGTTCACAGTTCGGGTGTGCATGCCAACTTAGTCCTATGACTGTTGATTGTGCTTCAAAGTTTTGTCCGAAGACTCCGTGTGTACATCCTATCAAGCCTCTTGGGTTCTGTTGTGAAATATGTGGCGGATACTTATTGTTTGATGCGGATGAAGGATTCGATATGAAAACTTTCGGTGACCTTGTTGAAGATACTGTTAATGAGTACGGTAAAGACCGTGTTGAATATCATGTGGGTTTCTCTCCGGAAATTGAGTTCAGAAGAATTCAACTCGTGGTAGTTGACAAAGGTGAATACGAAGGTGTAAGCGCAGAAATGATCAATTCTATTAGCTATGCTCTCCGCGATCATTGGGTCAAAGGGCATAAGGTTGCTCAGATAAGCGGGAGTCCTTTGTCGAAATCGGGTTTGGGTGGAAAAATTTTTATATCCATGTTTTTCGCAGTGATTTTAACATTGGGGGCGTTGTACGTGTACTATTATAAAATTCCGGATCTAAGGTTCCCGACATTTTCTAGAAACATGACTGGCAGTATATTTTCGAGGTACGAGAGGAGGTCGGACAGTGTCGTAAGCTTGACGAGAAGAGATTCAGTGATCAGTTCTAGAAGTAATACCGGTTTTAGGAATCCGTTGTACAATTCAAAAAGGGGGCGTGTGCAAGTGGCCGAGTCTGTTGTGGAGGAATGATAAACGATACTATTAAATCATAAACATTCGTTTTTTTTTTAAAATAAATATGCAAATGGTTAGGTACCTAAAGTAATCATTTTAAGTTTTTTTTTGTAGTTGTCCTTGAACACAAAAACACGTTATACAGGGCGTCCTACGGATATGCCACATGGAGGGAAAGTACCTTGAATATTTTAGATGGAACATTTTACTGAAAGAAGACATTATTTGAATTTAAAAAACAATTTAAACTGCATTCCTAGATATTTAAATAATTACATACCTAATTGAAATGGAAATCGAACCCGTTACATGAGAAAAATAATCAGCCCGTATCTTTATCGTACCGATCGAAAGGCTTCATCATAAGGATTGTTTTTTGCTAAATAACATAGTGTCACAAATAAAAGGAAGACCATGAATTTTAACATTTGATGTGAAATTTTGTTCAGAAAAGAGTGCGACTTTGTATTCAACAGGAAGGGACTCATTTTGAGCATTTGATAAATTGAATAATTTTGTATTAAAAATGTTAAAATTCATGGTCATCCTTTTATTTGTAACACTATGTTATTTTGCAAAAAATAATGCTTATGATGAAGCCTTTCGATCGGTATGATAAAGCTACAGGATGATTATTTTTCTCATGTAACAGGTTCGATTTCCGGTTCAACCATGTAATTATTTAAATATCTATGAATGCAGTATAAATTGTTTTTTAAATTCAAATAATGTCTTCTTTCAGTAAAATGTTCCATCTATCTATATAAATAAAAAGAGAAGTCCTGACTGACTGATTGACTGACTCATCAACTCCCAGCCCAAACCCTTGGACCTAGAAAGCTGAAATTTTGCACAGAGGTTCCCTTTATAATGTAGACAAGAAATAAGGGAGGAATTCCCGGTAGTACGTTCCCGTGGGATATTCTCCGACATCCACGCGGGAAAAGCCGCGGGCAAAAGCTAGTCTACAATATTCAAGCTAATACCTTGAATATGGCACATGGCGGGAAAGTACATACTATGTACTTTCCCTCCATGTGGCATATCCGTGGGATGCCCTGTATAAGGATTCATATACGGATACTAAAACATTTTTTTTCACGTGTTTCTGTGACAAATAAAATTATTTTACTTTCTTTCTTTTCTATTTTTGTTTTTGCTCAGAAATAATATTCTTGAGCATATTTCTTACTAGTCCTTACTGGACTAGTAAAAAACTCGTGTGTACAGTGGCGTAACTATACTGTTCGAGGCCCGTGGCAAATTCATCGGATTTGTACTAAATGTCATTGTGTAATATTAAGTTTTGGGAGTTGGGATTCTCCTCTGACCGGGGGCCCCTTCCGACTGGGGGCCCGTGGCATTTTGCCCACTTGCCACCCTGTAGTTACGCCACTGCGTGTGTAGTAGGCCGCAAGTCACTGGTAATAAATAGTATAAGCTGGCCTCTTATTCCATTAAAACTCCGTACTACGCTAGGCCAGCTCAAGGACCAAGTGTTACTACCGAAGTGCGGTCCTAGGTAATATATCAGCAGAGTAAAGAACTATCTTAATCCACTAGTAACACCTGTCACTAATAAAACTCACCTTTTTCAGTATTCGCAGAGGATTCCCCATTATTTCTATAAAAGACAATATAACATCAGACAACGAATTTCCTTTGATTATTATCATGAGCTCGCTTAACTTTGTTAAAGGCTCCTCTTCTCTGAGAATAGTTAAAATTATTCACATCGTTGACTTTACAACTGCAACGTTGTATTGATAAATTGGAAGAACGGTTTCATGTCACTAAACGCGAGAGTATGATGTTGAAGCTTAAACTTATGCAGATTTTTTCACAAGAATAGACAGAAGTATACCAGAGATATCCTATCCGACCTACAATGATGTTTGTATTAGTTTTTACTCGCTCTGAAATGTAGTCTCTTTACAATAATTAGGGTTCCGTACCAAAATGGTAAAAAAGGAACCCTTATGGTGTGACTCAGTCTGTCTGTCTGTCTGACTGTCTGTCAGTCTGTCTGTCTATCACAGCTGGATATCTCAAGAACTAATAATGCTATCAACTTGAAATTTGGAACAGTTTTAGATGACGTTTACCCAACTATTTTGCAAATAAGAAATAAATAAAAATATTTATATTTTTTTTTGCAACAGGGACTGAAAGGGTGTATTAAAAATTCAAAGTGGGGCTACTAAGGCATGTGGGGTATCATATCAAAGAGCGCTGTTTGCACATTCTCAAACATTTCTTTATTTTTTTTAGTCCGCATAGTTTTCGACTTTTTATGAATAGTGTAAAAAAAACCGGCCAAGTGCGTTTCGGACCACGCACAATGAAGGGTTCCGTAGTTGAAAAGAATTTATCCCAAAAACAAACTTAACATTGGTTCCCAAAAAAAATATTTTTTATGTCATAAAATTACAAATTCACAATTTTCGGACTTTTTCCTTTACTTGTAATGAGAGACCTCGCTTCTTGCCAAATTTAATTATTTTAGATCAACGGGAAGTACCATAGGTTTTGATTTACTTGCGACAGTTGTGAGTATCAAAATATGTCGCAAAATGGCCGTATTTTTTTATTGCGTTGACATAGAAGCTTGATTTTTTTAGAACTCTAAGGGACCACAGACCTACGTATTTCATATTAATTTCAACTTGATAACTTTAGGCATCCTTGAGAAAAATGGTCTTGACAGACTGACGGTATTGAAATTTTTTCTATGTGATAGAATTACAAATTAACAATTTTCGGACTTTTTCCCCTAATTGTGCTGTGAGACCTTGCTTCTTGCCAAATTTAATGATTGTAGAACAACGGGAAGTACTCTATAGGTTTTGATTTACTTGCGAGTATCAAAATATGGCGCATAAATGGCCGTATGTTTTTATTGCATTGACTTAGAAGCTTGAGTTTTTTAGGACTTCAAGAGACCATAGACCTACGTATTTGATATTAATTTCAATTGATACCTCCACGCGTTCCTGAGACACAGGGTCTTGACAGACTGACAGACAGACAGACAGACGGACAACGAAGTGATCCTATAAGGGTTCCGTTTTTTTCCTTTTGAGGTACGGAACCCTAAAAAATACCGATCTCCGAAGTTTGCAAAGATAACAATCTGAAATTATTCTATATGATAGAAGTTTATATAAAGATTACAGGAAAAATAAAACAATGTCTCTAAATAGCACACTTTTTCAGAAATCGGAACGGAACCCTCGGTGCGCGAATCCGACTCGCTCTTGACCGGTTTTTTTAATATTTAATTGTACTGATGTGGGCGTATATTGGCTAAGTGATAACAGCCGCACGAGTCGATCGATTGCCACGGTCAGTCCGCGGATGGGTTACATACCGAGAGCCCCGTACCTCGGAAAAGGTGTTTAGCCATTGGTCCCGCCTGTCATTTCTGTATCTTTGACAGTAGTCAGAAGCGCCGAAAGTCTTACAACCAGTCTTACCAAGGGGTATGACTGGAAGCCGACGTCAACATAGTTGAGAAAAGGCGAGGCAGATTGACTGATGTGGACATGGCCAGTTTTTGGTAGTAGGTTAGGTACCAAACGCAATAAGCTACCTGATTCTTGAAAAATAGCTAACAGCTATCAACTATCCCTCAATTTTTTTCAGGGAAAATTAATTTTGAAAATGCCAACAGCAACATCAAAAGGTAGTGTATGGAACATGTGGATGTGGACCAATTCAATTCGTAGATGTATATTCTGAGTACCATGGTTCAAAGACAATATTTTATTTACTTCGATTTTGTCGAGGTTCCTGTCGTACAATGTGAGCAATGCTTTGATAGCTTGTTTAGTCTTCTTTGAAATGACGTAGACTACAGACAAAAAGTTTTCTTTGATTCAAAATTGTCCCTTATTTCATTAATTGTAAAGTATGTTTTCGCAAGATCTTCGATATTTTCAACATTTTCAAGCCCCAGTCTTTGCAACAAACTAATGACAATTCACAAAAGGCGATCCTTTCAGAGTGTCTCATTTATACAGAATTTTGTACTTTAAAAATGTTTAATGCAATATGAATTATTGCGATATTGTCTTTGTGAGTTGAAATGGGAAGGGAAAAAATACTTTTAGGAGTTACCTAGTACAAATACTTTTTGAACAGCAACCTTTCCCGCTCTGGGTGGAGCGGAAGGGCGTGTCAGACTTTTACTGAGTAAAACCCACCCGTGTTCCTTCAGTTACCTATGCCAGGGCCGCGGTATCTTCTTAAAACTACCCGCGACCTCATCTAGTTTTTAAACATTTTTTTGACGTGTTTTTGAACTACAGATATAAATAATAATATATTTTATCATTTTAACAGTTTAGAGTATGAATGCGGATGGCTAGGTATACGAGTAGGGGAAGACCAAAGAAATGATGGAAGGACTGTGTGAACATTATTATGGTTAGAAAGGGAGTGACTACCGAGATGACGACTAATAGAGAAGTATGGAAGAAAAACACATGTGGCACTGACCAAAAATAAAGTGGGATAAGGGTAGGAGAGTGACGGTTTTGTGATTTATCGGTTTTTTTTTCAATCAAGTTCCAAAAACCTACTTTAGGGTAATTTCTCAATACTGCCCTAACGAACCTAAAGTGCAGTAATAGGAAAAAAAACGAATTTGAAAAAACGACTTTTCGATGAAACTTTGGATGCAAAGTGAAAGGATAAGTACAAAACTAAAAACTACACATTGTTACGTTAGTTTTTTATATAAAAAAAAAAAAAAAAAAAAAAAAATGGGGTATCAGAATAATAATAGGTCTTTACCTATGTAATTGGAGATTCTATAACCAGTATTTTGAGATTTAAATATCTGTGGATTGGCGCGCAATTCGAAATTAAAATAAATTTTATTCGAAAGCAGTGTTAATTTAATTTCAAATTCAGTCATTTGTTTTCAGATAGTCTTTTGTTTTTGTGGCATCGTGGTAGTTTTTGGTGCCATGGATAAACTGAAAATTCGTACAATTTTCAAATATGAGTTCCTACGTGGAAATACCGCTGCGCAAACATCACGAAACATTAACGACGTGTACGGGCGTAACACTGCTTGCATAAACACGGTCCATTATTGGTTTAGTGGTTTAAATCTGGAAATTTTGAGTTGAAGAACGAGCCTCGCGGTCGACCGGTAACCACTGTCGACAACGACGAATTGAAGGCGACAGTGGAAGCGGATCCAATTCAATCTACGGCTGAGCTTGCTGCGGGCCTTAGACTTAGTGTCAAAACAACATTGAAGCACTTGCGTCAAACCGGAAAAATAAAAAAGCTAGATAAGTGGGTGCCACACGAACTGAGCGACCAACAGCGAGACTTACTTGTCGAAGCATGCACAGCACTACTGAATCGACATAAAAACGAGGGAATTCTAAATCGAATTGTTACCTGCGATGAAAAGTGGATCCTGTACGACAACCGTAAGCGTTCGTCTCAGTGGGTGGACCCGGGTACAGCACCTAATCAGTGCGCTAAAAAAAAGATTACTCATAGGTAGATGTTGGTGACTGTCTGGTGGACCAGTGCCGGACTTGTACACCACAGCTTCTTACCGAATGGCACAACAGTGACGGCAGATGTCTATTGCCAAAAATTCCAAACAATGATGGAGAAGCTCGCAATTCAAAAACCAAGACTGGTCAATCGCTCTACCCCACTGCTTCTCCACGACAACGCGCGAGCTCACACTTCACGATAGACCATCGCAAAGCTACAAGAGTTACAGCTGGAAGCTCTCCGTCACCCACCGTACTCACCGGACCTTGCCTCACCAGATTTCTCCTTTTTTCAAAATTTAGACAATTTTTAAGTGGGAAAAAATTCAACACCCGAGAGGCAAAAGGCAAAACGCTTTCGCTGACTTCATCGCCTCCCGTCCGGCAGACTTCCACAGTAAAGAGATAAACAAACTGCCATCAAAATGGTAAAATTGTTTAGATAATTTGGGCCAGTACTTTGATTAGCTAAAATAAAAAAAATACCAAAATTTTTATATTTTAAAATTTTCATACAAATCTCCAATTTCATAGGTAAACACCTAATATTTAATTGAAAACATACCAAGATTTCTAATACTGCACTTTAGGCTCAGGTGGCAGAATAGTCCTAAATCAGATATAAATAACAATTAATTTCCATGTCGGTGTTAATTAACACAAAATCCATATAGCTCTTGACTCAGCAGAAACATAACATCAATCCATTTATATTTTAACTTTAAAATTCAAAACAGGCGCCTCATGAACCCCATGTTTTCCTATAATTCCGTGATTTGAGCGGGAATATTTCAAGTGTGTTTAGCAATGTACCTCATTATTATGAACAGAGGGGCGGCAACTCCAAGTCTGTGGAATTCCCGGTAATTACCGTAATAAGTAGCTTTGTAACAACACTGTCCTGATCAAATATTTATGCGTCAGCCGGTAGAAAGTGAAATTTTATATTGTTTGGACAACTAGGTTTTGACAGTGGTTGTACTTACTGTTTTGATTTAATGGGGTCATTTGAAAAGAAATAAAGAATAGCGTTTATTTGTACACAGTTCGTAAAACACAAAATACAAAATTATAAAAAAAAGTGAAAATAATGATAAAAACGACGGTAGTGTGTGCTTCTTTCAGCATTAATCAATGTTTTTTTTTGGTTTATTTATACTGTATTTCTTTTCGTCACACTTAATACTAAATCCGTTTCCTAAATGAGCATACGCAGTGAGGCTTAAAAGTCGAAGAGGAAATTTGAAAATACAAGAGCAGACATATTCAATTTTTTTTCTACGTAGTGCCCTTTAGGTTGTTTTCGGGTCGTGATTATTGTATGCGGCAAACGTTTCATTCACCAAACCTATGTGGTTAACAAGAAAATTACTAAATTGCATAGTACGAATTCAAAGTTTATTACGTAATGGTCTACAGACGTAAGGAGGAATGATCTTCTAAATGATCTATTTTTGAGCTTCGGTTTAACATATCATTCAGGATAAGAAATAAGTATGATCAATATGATAGTGTAATTATCCTCTTAAGAAAAAGGTAACGCAGAAATTTATCCCCGATTATTTTCATTGACAGTTTCACTTAATTGTCACTATTGGCGATAATACATTTTTGGAAAGATAACAAGGAGCGCTTACAGAAGTAAGTCGGTAAGGTTCTTTCTTCATACGTCAATAAAAATAAAAATTAAATATATTTTTTTACATTATAAACGAAATTAAAATCTGAAAGAAAGCCCAAAAAATACAGTGTTAAAAATACTTTACCCCCTTATCTTTTCAAAGCAAAGGGTTAGCAACATAGATAGCAATCAAGTCTCAGAACTGGCAATCAAGAACCATGATTCCTACTTAGACAACTCACGCAAAGTTGTCCCTGTGCGCGACTCCTCCGAAGAAAATTCCAATTTGTTTCCTACTACCCTCCAGAACTTTCCTGCAAACATTTGCCTCTGACAATATTTCATGTTATTTACTCTTTTAAGGGACAGAATAAATTTGTCCTCTTCCAAAATTTCTTCGTGTTGTGTCCACAACAGATGCTACAGATTTTTTTAAGAGAATTTTGTTTTTCGGTTCCTACTGAACTTATTTCAATGTACTTCGGATTTGTTCTGAAGCTTTGTTTGAAAAGCATTTCGTATTGCGTCAGAGTATTTTAAACCTTAATGTTGTCGGTTGAATTGTTTTTATAACTAAAAGAAACAGTTGGAATTACAACAGTACGAGGATCTATTTGCGCGTGGTTAAAATCGAACGAACGCCGCCATTTTTTTACTTAAGTAAAAAAATAACACCCAACAACTTAAGATGTTTAGAATACCTACCTGACGTGGAGCCTGGGACCTGGAGGTACCTGTTACCTACTTGTTAAATAAACTCCCTAAGCAATTAACTAATAAATTAAAATCAAAGACAACTTTGCAAATAAAACGACTATTAAAATCTTAAAGTAGATCAATACAAAGTTCCTCCAGATCTTTCACAAATACCTACATAAATCATTTTAATTTTAATAACAAAATATTTGAATGTAAACAAGCGAGACGCCTCACTCGCACATACTCTTTCAGTATTAAGATTAAGCGATGTGTGATCAAAACAAAACTATGTAATGTTTCTTTGAAATAAAAAGTTTTAATTTTTTTTATTTTGTTTTTCAATACTATTTCACAGATGATTACCAACAACGCCACCCTGTGAAAAAAATTGACACACAGCAGCACTCTATTGAAGATAACACTGATTTTACGAAAATACATAAACATCCCAAATTGGAAAATTCTTAAGAAACAATGGCTGATTTCCAACAAAAACTCCACAACTTGAACGTTGTGTGTGTAAATGTCTACTTTAAAATACACAACACTAACTGAGTACAAACTTCATCCACCTGTTGCTTCAGGATCTATTGTACGTGAACGTTATCCCATAAGCTGTGTCAGGTGACTTGAATCTTAACTGTAATGCAGCAATTGTTCAAATACTTACCTTACAATTCTCTAGAATTATAGTAACTGTGTTTCTAGATAAAGAAAATTATGCTAGCAATCTTCACAAAACAGATTGTGATAATTTTCGTCAAAATCGACAGATTCGAATCGAATAAGGTCACAGAACGTAGCCTCCACGAGTGACTAAACACAAAAAGCGAGTTAGATAAATGTGCTTCAAACTCAGATCAACAAAAAAAGGAAGATGGAGCGCCGCGAATATCAAAAGTGAAGCCATGAAACCATCAGCCATAAAAGCTAGTAAAATACACGCCCACGCACACACATAAACTAAAACCATGCTCACCGCTCTTAGGTCCGTATTACAGAACGTCACTCAATACTCAAGCATGACTTAAAACTAGATTCAAGCCATTTGATTGGTTGAAACTAGTTTTAAACTTAATTTAAACAAAGATCAGTGCTTGAGTTTCCTTCTGTAATACGGACCTTAGTACGTGACGAATCGTCGCGTCGTCTAGTTAACATAGTTTAAAAAAAATGAGTTATATCTTCCTGTGTAGTGAAAACTTGTAAAAACAATAGCAAATCACATAAAAAGTCTCACGGAATCACTTTTCACTTGTAAGTACTAGAAATAACATCGTTTTTTAGGGTTCCGTACCTCAAAAGGAAAAAACGGAACCCTTATAGAATCACTTCGTTGTCCGTCTGTCTGTCAAGACCCTTCACCCTTTTTCTCAGGAACGCGTGGAGGTATCTAGTTGAAATTAATATCAAATACGCAAGTCTATGGTCCCTTAGAATTCTAAAAAATCAAGCTTCTAAGTCAACGCAACAAAAAATACGGCCATTTATGCGACATATTTTGATACTCGCTAGTAAATTAAAAACTTATATAATTTGGCAACACGTTAACGACACATGAACTATCCACCACCACATCTTCATGCCTATTCGAGTACAGTAGTATTCTGTATTACAATTCGAAACAGTCAAAGACAAATAAATGTGATAGCTTACAGTGCACGCGCAAGTGCTAGTTACCGCCGGAGGTGCCTATGTGAGTGGTGAGATGAGGGAGGTAGACAAAGGTGAAGCTAACTCAGTGTGCCAATCTTGTCAATCGCGCCCTCCCCCGTCTCACCGCTCACATAACCTAGGCGGTGACTAGCGCTTGCGCGCACACTTTAGTAAAGGATTTATTGATAAAATATCTAGGACCATTTCTAATTACACTGCTTCCCAAAACAAAAAAGATGAATCCGTACACAAAGCGGCTATTCAGCCATACAATAAACTTGAAGGTACATTAAACGCATCCTACCCACTTTGATAGCCGCGCTTCCTCGAGAGTCGGCTAAAGTTTCTCAAAGTGTAAGCGACGAAGGCATCCTATAGAAGGTTCTCGTTAGAGCCGCCACAAAGGCTCCATTGTACTCCGCAGACGGTACCAAATGAAAAATATAACTTGTTACTGGAGTGTTTGAGTAATGTTTCGAGACAAGATGTCATGGATACTTTTGAGTTTTCCCGTATTGCTGTAGTTTTCTTAGTGTTTACTTTTTTTTATTTGTTTTTTTTTTTTTTTTTGTAACCACATCAATTATATCTGCAAAAGCTTTATTACTTTTAGTGCCATAATTGTTTATTTCCTGTTTGTGATTAAGACTGTGGTGATTTTAGAAAATGTTACTCCGATATGAATTCTATTTCACTTGACCCGTTATCATTACACAAAACGAGTCACTATTTTTTTGTTAATTTCTTCAGAAAAGGTATAACCACAGAATACATACCTAATAGTACAAGTACAGAACATTCACTCCGCAAAATCATTTAAATAAATAGCGACTGTTGCTACGACACAATAAAGTGCAATTTAGGTCACACAGCGTTGATTACCTACAGTTATATTTACCTAGAAGTTGCCTCTCTTTCTATCGCGTAACTCTTATACCTTCCGACTCGTTAGGGTTGTCTTCCTTTATGAGGCGGCGTGTGAGTGAGTACGTGCGCCCCGGCCGGCGGCGCGTGGCAGCCCTCACTGAATTAGCTCGACAAGTCGAGCCCGCCGCGTACTTGTAGCTTCATACCTAAAATGCGGAGTGCGCTTGGCCTGCTATAACGTAGAAGAAAATCATTTCCATCGACAAGCAAAACAAGGCTGGACAAGGATTCGTTTTCAAACCTTGAAAACGAATCCTTGTCCAGCCTTGTTTAACCGCTAACAAAACACCAGACAACTTCTTCGTCTCAAAGCTGAGATGGTGCTCACCATCTTTAAAAATTCAAAGTGAGTGAAGAAAAGACACAGAAGTAGCCTCATAAAACAAAACCTCAGCAACGAACCAATAAACTATCCAGACTAAAGTTTAATTAAATTTTGTATTGTCTTTAAGCTTTTGGTGCAAGTTATTAGCGATTAGAGAGGGCGAATCACTCTATGGTTCGTTATTCCCATTGTTACTAGCTTGGATGAGATTGCAGGTGTATTATGAATTGTAAATTTCTACGTTTTTAGGGTTTCGTACCAAAATGGTAAAAAAGGAACCCTTATGGTGTGACTCAGTCTGTCTGTCTGTCTGTCTGGCTGTCTGTCACAGTTGATAACATTAGTAGTTCTTGAGATATCCCTCAAGAACTACTAATGCTATCAACTTGAAATTTGGAACAGTTTTAGATGACGTTTACACAACTATCTTGCAAATAAGAAAGAAGTAAAAATATTTATATTTTTTTTTGTAACAGATACTGAAAGGGGGTCTTAAAAATTCAAAGTGGGGCTATGTGGGGTATCATATGAAAAAGCGCTGTTTGCACATTCTCAAAATTTTTTAAATATTTTTTAGGCCGCATAGGTTTTGACTTTTGATGAAAAATGTAAAAAAAATACCGTTCCCGTGCCTTATCTTCGAAGTTTGCAAAGATAAAAATCTGAAATTATTCTATGTGATTGAAGTTGATGTAAAGATTACAGGAAAAATAAAACGATGTCTCTTAATAGCAAACTTTTTCAGAAATCGGAACGGAACCCTCAGTGCACGAGTCCGACTCGCTCTTGACCGGTTTTTAAATAATTAATCCAGTTGATATTTTATGCCATGTTAAACTTCTTGTGTCAATGTTTCTCAGGTATGTTCAATTCATATTTATTTACAGCTAACTTATTCACAATGTTCTTAATAATAATTATGTAATCAACTTAACGTGCTCATTGAATATGCAACGAATCCATCTCATGTCTATAATTTTCAATTTTTATTGAGTTTTTTGTAAGAAACTAAAGTACTTATAAGACACATATTTAACTAACTTTAATTGAACTTTAAGTTTCATGATCAAGTGCATCAACTACCATTACTACAAGTATATTTTTATCGAAGCATCAATTAGGAACATCAAAAACGCAGTACGTGCACAGCTTGTACCAAACTGTAAGTTATCGCTATACTTCGAAAAGTTTGAAGGAACTCTTTGGCTTGAACACTCCGCTCCGACTGAAAGCGTTAAAATTTAAATTTTATCATTAATAATAACTGTGAAAGAAATCTATCCGCTTGTTCATGATTCATAATGGAAAAGTTTTCTTGAGAAGTTCTGGTAAGCTTGACAATGGCTCAACATTTGGACAGTGGATCAACATTTTGGGTTATACCGTAGGTGAATAAGACAGCAAGATTGTAAAAAAAAAACAGTCGAATTGATAAACTCCTCCTTTTCGAAGTTAGTTAAAACTGGACGTAAAGAACATTGAAAGCAGGCGCTATAAAATAATATGTTAAAACAAATGAAGAAATAATATAGGTACAGTCAGCAATAAAAGTTGATTAACACGAGTTTTGTAAATTTTAATTATTGAGAAATTAAAATCGGAGCAGATGTAAATTTTAAAGATAATTAACTCTTCTCTAATAAATGAAAGTCTAAAAAGCAGGTTATCATGTTTTGTTAATTTAGATGATGTCAAAAAGTAGCAGTGTTACCCGACTTCTGTTATTTATTTATTTATTTTACTTTAAAGAAGGCTTACAGACTAACAAATCAATGACTTAATGAATGTAATATTAAAAAATAGCTAATAACAAGCCTCCACATATAAATAAGGAAAAAGTCGATTTAAAAGAAGTACTTAGTGTTAACCGTACCTACTAGGTACGGTTAGCACTAGGTACTTTTTGTCTCTGTAGGTATTTTGATTAGAATTTCTTGCACAGTCTCGCAATGCACTCAGAAAAAACGTTAAGCCGTTGGTCCCACCTGTCATTCAAACATCTTTGACAGTCGTTACGGGTAGTCAGAAGCCTACAATTCTGACAAGTGACAACCAATCTTACTAGGGGTTACCCAATAACTGGGTTGTGGAGGTCAGATAGGCAGTCGCTCCATGTAAAATAGATACAGGTATTGGAATTGCAGATTGATTGATTTTGACACTCGCAAATCCGAACAATACACCTTACCTAGGTGTATTATTCGGATTTGCTAGGTAGGATCTTAAGAGCGTTGACTCGGTACGGCATTTCATACAAACTTTCAAGTCCTTTTTTTATCGAAATGAATGAACCGATTTTAATGAAACTTCATACGCATAAGTAGGATACATAGGTCTAAAAAGTTAGTAAAGAACATTTTCTAAATGTCTTATTTAAAAAAAGATAAATGGAAATCTCTGCTTCTATGGAATATTTAAAATCCGTCTAATTTTGCTGCAACACTATTTTTCGAAAATGTTCTTTACTAACTTTTTAGACCTATGTATCCTGCTTATGCGTATGAAGTTTCATTAAAATCGGTTCATTCATTTCGATAAAAAAGGACTTGAAAGTTTGTATGAAATGCCGTACCGAGTCAACGCTCTTAACAAAGAAATCTCAGTATTTACATTATTTCTAAATGTCTCCACGTGATGTCAAGTATACATAATATCTATAACAGACACTATGCAGATTTCCAGGATTCCAGGGATCTACAAAGTGAACTAATATATCGGCCCATGTAGTTACAGCTAACACCATGCTTATCGTAGTTGACGTGGCTTAACGACGCCCTCCCAGCTTATGGGATCATCAAATATGCATTTGGTGTATTAAAGTCACCCTTTTCGCATGTCCCCTAAGGGGCTTATGTGGGTCACACCCAACTGACCTCCGAATTTACATGAAAAATCTGTTAGAAGTCACATGTAAAGGTTTTGTTTTACACCGGTGATGTGGCCACGCTTGTACGGACTTTTTCAGGTTATATAGATGTTTCTGTTATACAATATGTCCCGGAATTAACGCGCATCACCAAACAGCCCCATCAGAATATTATTATGTTATCCTATCTATCCTAGTACCTGGGTGAACGAGCTCTGTTCGGGTGAAAGTAGAGACAACTAATTTTCCAAGAAATGAGACCTAGCTTGATCGATAGGTCGCCACTGGAAACCTCTATATTGTAACTTTCAACGAAATCGTTAGAGCCGTTTTCGAGAACGTGATTACAAATCTATATATTATATACAAAATAATATCCTCATTTAATAAAAATCTGCCTAGCCTTTTCCCAACTATGTTGGGGTCGGCTTCCAGTCTTACCGGATGCAGCTGAATACCAGTATTTACTCCTTAGTAAGACTGGTTGTCAGACTTTCGGGGTTCTGACGACCCGATACGACTGTCAAAGATCCACGAATAACAGCCGGGACCAAGGGCTTAACGTGCTTTCCGAGGCACGGAGGAATCTCGGTATGTAAAGATGGTCACCCATCCACTGACCAACCCTGGCAAGCGTAGCTTAACCTAGCGGATCGACCCGTGCGGCTGTTATTCCTTAGCTACGAAATATTTCTCATTTAATAGTGTGGCGGCATCTACATTGCCACATACGAACTATGCATCACAATGACATGACGTCACGCAATCCTGCATCGCGCAATTAGTGTTTACTACGCGACTAGCATATATATACATCATCCTGACATCAACTTTCGGGCAGTTGCCCACCAGACACGACACCCGTCTGGTCGGAGGATCCTCCCTTCCCGATGGAGTATGAGTGAACTGTCCAACCTGTTCCTCATGCCTCTAAAATAGTACCTATAAGATTAAATGAGCAATATTTGTACCTATACAACGTGTAACGTTAAATGCGCAAAACCTCTTAATGGCTCATTGTACTCATCATTATGAACAACTTTTACTATGGGACCAAACCTGAAATCGCGAAAAAAAAAATCAGCTGTTTAGTACATTTTGACGAATTATGCGAACATAAATGTACTGAACAGCTGATTTTTTTTCGCGATTTCAGGTTTGGTCCCATAATAAAAGTTGTTCATAATGATGAGTACAATGAGCCCTTAAGAGGTTTTGCGCATTTAACGTTACACGTTGTATACATTTTGTAATCACGTTCTCAAAACGGCTCTAACAATTTCGATGAAAGTTGCAATATAGGAATGGGTTTACAGGGACGAAAAGTCGATCTAGCTAGGTCTCATATTTGGGAAAAGTTTTCTCTATCTTCACCAACGAATTAAGAATTATTATTTGCACCCCAGTAGAGTTCGATCGCTCAGGTACTAATCATAATATAAACATTGAATTTTTACTACTATGTCTAAAACATTGTTTATTTATTAAATTAGTTCTACTGATTGTAGGAGGAAATTCTGGTCACATTGCAAATCTAAACACGCACACAGTCGCACACGTATAAGGGTTATCGTAGTAGGTACTGCGTCCATTATCAGTCGTACAGTCTTGACTTGACTGTACAGTAGAAGTCTGACTGTATTTACGCAGTTTTAATTAACATTGGTATAAAAATTACACAAATCAATTAAAGTAAACGATTCTGAACAAACTACTTTGATATTAAGCATTAATTCAGTTATACGATTTTTATAGAGCTGCAAGCCACGTACTTGATATTAATTTCGATACCTCCACGCGTTCCTGCGAAAAAGGGTCTTGACAGACTGGCAGGCAGACAGACAGACATACTTACAGACGGACAATGAAGTGATCCTATAAGGATTCCTCCTTTTGAGGTACAGAACCCTAATTACACAAGTAAGTTTTACAATATGAATCAAAATATCCTCTAATATAAGCCATTAAAAAAATAACTAAGTATACTTTAATTCCTTCCACTTTTACTATACTTTTAGTAAGTAGTAAAATTACAAAGACAGCGAATGTAATAATAAGGTAGGCTACCACGAATCCGCTTCACATATTATGACAGGGTTCCCCGAAGCCGTAATTACGGAAAGACAGACCAAATATATTAAATGCTGTGACGTCAGACATAGCTGCACTGTCATTTGAAGAGGGGTGGTAGAATATTGTATGAACAGATGTATGGGACAAATAGGTTTCACATGTCAATAATTTATTTGTATTGTTTTTATAGGAAATTGATATTATGGAAATTGGAAGAGTTATTTTAATTATCTACAAAGGTACAAAAAAAGCAAATGCTATGCGTTAGTAAGTGCATCATATAGACCGATTTCGTTTTTTTGTCCGAATAAGGTTTTTAGGGACAGAAAAAATTTAAAACATTCCGTTAAAAATGGAAAAAAAGTGCTTTTTTCTATGGAAATTGGGACCGGAAAACGTCTGTCGTGTCAGCTAGTCTAAATAAAAAACAATTGCCAAATGTACACATATGTACGCACATCACTTCAGAACGGTTGCACCTATTTAGCTAATTCTTTTTTGTTGTGTTTATAATTGTCAGGACAAGGTTTGTGTGACAGATTTTTTTATTGGAAAATTTACCGGAAAAGTCGGAAAGGACGGTTTTTTTGTATGAAAACAGACAACACACAGCCTAAACCACTGGAGATAGAGACATGATATTCATCCGAGCGACGCCGGGCACGAACAACTAGTTTATTATTAACTAGCTTTTGCCCGCGGCTTCACCCGCATTGAGGTCGGAAAATATTCCACGGGAACGTACAATAAAATTGGTGTGAAAAGTATCCTACGTTCTATTCCAGGTTATGGGCTACCCTTGTGCTAAATTTATAGAAATGAGTTAGAAATTTATAGAAGATATTAATTTCCCATACTTAACTATTTCAAACTCAAACTCAAAGCATTTATTTCAATAAAACAAATTACAGGCACTTTTGAATTCTCAAAGAGTCGGTCAGTTAGTCAGAAAGTTGAAGCTAGTTGCCCATTCCAAAACGGAGAAGAACGGGCAAGAAACTCCACGGACTCTCTTTGAAATCAAGATAAGTAATGCAACATCCTGGGTACATTATTCTTGTTGCTTTTACATGTGAGAACAATTTAAAAAAAAAACCGGTCAAGAGCGAGTCGGACTCGCGCACAGAGGGTTCCGTTCCGATTTCTAAGAAAGTGTGCTATTTAGAGACGTCGTTTTATTTTTCCCGTAATTTTTACATGAACTTCTATCACATAGAATAATTTCAGATTTTTCTCTATGCAAACTTCTGATGTAAGGGGGGGAACGGTATTTTTAGGTTAGGTTAGGTTCCGACCTCAAAAGGAAAAACGGAGCCCTTATAGGATCACTTGTTTGTCCGTCTGTCTGTCTGTCTGTCAGTCTGTCAAGACCATTTTTCTCAGGAACGCGTGGAGGTATCAAGTTGAAATTAATATCAAATACGTACGTCTGTGGTCTCTTGAAGTCCTAAAAACTCAAGCTTCTAAGTCAATGCAATAAAAACATACGGCCTTTTATGCGACTTGTTTTGATACTCGCAAGTAAATCAAAAACTATAGGGTACTTCCCGTTGTTCTAGAATCGCGAAATTTGGTAAGAAGCAAGGTCATACAACACAAATAAAGGAAAAAGTCCGAAAATTGATAATTTGTAATCCTATCACATAAAAAAAATGCTCAATTCTGTCAGTCTATCAAGACCCTTTTTGTCAAGGACACGTGGAGATATCAAGTTGAAATTAATATATTATTAAGGCGCGCTGTTAGCTCAACATTGGTTTCTTGGATTGTCGAGTATGACGTAACGCAATGAAACTATACGACGCAAAAAATACAGTGGACACAGAAGGGTTTAAAGAAAAACGTTAACGGAATAGAATTAGTAAAAAATAGTTTAATATTCCCAGTAAAAAATTTGGAAGTTGCTCCGCAAAAATACACTTTGACGTCGAAAATCTTTATATTTTCAGCGATAACGACATTTTTTTTTTTAAAGAATTTAATAGAATTAGCATTTTCTTAAAACTTTAACCGGACAATTATTTAATTTATGTGTACATTCTAAATAATCTAAAGAAAACTGGGAAAATAAATGCACATTCGCAGCTTGGTCACATCTCGGCAACACAAATATTATTTTCAATTTTTAACCTTATTTCAATGCAGCTAATGGTGACAATAGATTACGCGGCTGTGTGACGTTTAAAATCGTAGTCAGTCAGCGCCTTAAATACGTAAATCTATTGCCCCTTAGAGTTCTAACAAAACCAAGCGTCTAAGTCAACGCAATAATAAAATACGGCCATTTTGCGACACATTTTGATACTCAC
Source organism: Cosmia trapezina (assembly GCA_905163495.3). NCBI lineage: Eukaryota > Metazoa > Arthropoda > Insecta > Lepidoptera > Noctuidae > Cosmia > Cosmia trapezina. The sequence goes on along the minus strand of LR991020.1, from coordinate 29,872,630 downwards.
AACTGTCGCAAGTAAATCAAAACCTATAGGGTACTTCGCGTTGACCTAAAATAATGAGATTTGGCAAGAAGCAAGGTCTCCCAGCACAAGTAAAGGAAAAAGTCCGAAAATTGTGAATTTGTAATTTTTTGACATAAAAAAAATATTGGGATCCAATGTTAAGTTTGTTTTTGGGCTAAATTCTTTTCAAATATTAAGGAACCCTTCATTGTGCGTGGTCCGATACGCACTTGGCCGGTTTTTTCATCAAAAGTCGAAAACTATGCGGCCTAAATATTTAAAAAAAAATTGTTTGAGAATTTGCAAACAGCGTTCTTTCATATGATAACCCATATGATGCCCTAGTAGCACCGCTTCGATTTTTTAAGACCCCCTTTCAGTCCCCGTTGCAAAAAAAAAACTTATATATATTTTTATTTCTTTCTTATTTGCAAAATAGTTGGGCAAACGTCAACTAAAACTGTTCCAAATTTCAAGTTGAGAGCATTAGTAGTTCTTGGGATATCCAGCTGTGACAGACAGACAGACAGACAGACTGAGTCACACCATAAGGGTTCCTTTTTACCATTTTGGTTCGGAACCCTGAAAATAAAATCAAAATATAAGATTAAAAAGAAGCCCTGGCAGACAAGAGATGACCAGTCTCAACCGACGGCGCCCGTTCACGAACATGACGTTTTATTGAACATTTTATTTACTGAAGTAGTTAACTATTAATTGTATTATATACTTAGGTAGGTAAGTACCTTATTATCTTGTAGGTAGGCACTGATACAAATGATTTTTAGCCATAATTGGCCTATTAAAATATCAAGTAAAAAAAACTCAAACCAAAAATTGTACGATGAAAGTTAACCAAAACATAACCTCCTTTAAAAAAAACACCAATTGAAATACAAAATTCTTTGATGATCACTGAAAACAAAGATGGACGACGACCACTGGAAAACAAATGAAGACATCGTTTGATTCAAGTCACGAGCTCTGCGAGGTAAGAATACGAATTTTCAGTGTTCCCTGCTTAGTTCGGTCTTTGAACGTTGGTTTAACATCTCCTTTGTTTTCCACCTCTCCATCATTTTTGAAAACAGTCCTAGATAATGTTGAAATCTTCTAGAACTTATAATTTTTTGTGCTTGTCGGCAGTTTAATGATTTTTTTTTAATTTATGTTTTTCTATTTAAAATCAACACTCATTTGAGCAAAATTAAAATATTGTTTTGTGGTACTCAAAGAACAATGGCCACTCCCCTGACATGCTTGGACTAAAAAAATCGAATTAAACGTAACTTGATGATACATATTTGTTTTAACATTTGCTGACGATTATCTAGGTATCGATTCCCATGGTTTTATAAATAAATTAATGATATCAAATGATTACATTAACATTGGTAACAGGCTCATCTCGGTAGATAAAACTGTACACACCTCCACTATTTCTATAAGTACGTGCAAACATTTGGAAAGTGTATGCAACAAGCAGTGGAGGGGTTAGCATTTTTAGACTAAACGATAGCTGGGTAATTCCATGTAACGGGTGTTATAGTTCGTACACCTTTACTTGCCAAAGAAAAACACTAAATTATTAAGAAAACATGACAATGTCATTGTTTTAATACACTCCACCTAATGTTAAATTTTCGTAAAATGTATTAAAATTAGTATGTCTATTAGCAGTATAAAAACAGAGAGGCATTTATGTGCGTGACGGGTGTTACACGATTTGGCCTCTGTATACCAGATCGCCCGTAAAAAATGTGAAACTCTGCGAATTTGTTTACATTTTAAAAAACACATGTTAACTGAAATTAAGTAACCACGTTATAATAATATAGGATAAGTGTAGTAAAAAATACCTACAGATTCTTTTTTAATAGGAATTTGAAATTCTAACGGGTGTTACAGCTTGGTGTAACGGGTGTTACGCGTACAAATTCTAAACAATATTTTCAGTAATAAGTCGATATTGAAGCATATATTTGGTTGTTATTTATGGTGAGAACACTTAAAATACAATATTTAATCAATTTTCATGAATTTATTAACAAAAACTGTAGTAGTACTGTGTCCCCTCTTATTATTAGTTCGGGAAGGCTGTGCACATGATGTTTGTAAAGAGAACATTTGAAACAACATTTTCATTGGTAATTAATATATTAGCGGTGATTTTCTTTACATACTTGACCTGCACGTCGCCCTCACATATTGAACTTTGACCGCAGCATACCTAAATTCTTTTCTCTTTTGCTGAAGGCATCTTGAGAATTCAAAACATCAGCAACCCAATCAAAGCTTTTATCACTTCTATCACACAGCAACAGCATAATATCATATTTAGCAACGAATAATTATTATTCGTAGATATTTAGGAATCTTCATTAAATCACGTGACATTTATCACAAGGGGGACAGCAGTACCTACATCAAAAACATTTTAGCGTTATTTCAGGACAAAAAGTAGGTAACTGGTGTTACAATTCCTTTGTTTAAAAAAAAAAAAAAATGTTTATTTTGACAACTTTAAAAGCTTCAAACTGTACACCAAACCTATTATCTATATTTTATTAGTTGAAATAGGAGCAATTGCGGGACATAAAGAAGTAACTGCTGTCAAAACAGGTAAAAGTGTAAAAAAAACTGTCCCGTAATTTGTAGATGTTGTTGATTTGTAGACTCTGTGTTGAAAAGTTTAGAACAATTCACCGAACCCCTATCAAACCATTACAAAAAGATGTAACACCCGTTACGCGTAACATGATATATGCCCTCAGTATTTTATAAATAAATAAGCCAAACATATAAAAAAATGCAAATATGAGTTGCTTGCAATCATACCCTTACTTTCTCAAATGCATTTTACAATGCATGCTACAGGCTAGTTGTTAAACAAACTTTTCCACTATTTTCGTATCGGGTGTTACAAGGCAAGGGGAGTGCTTTAAAATCTGGTGAAAGTAATGAAAATATTGTAGTTTACCAAACTATTAATAATAATTCGTAATCTACCTTACGAACAGCGCCTCAAAGACCTTGGCCTTATCACACTGGAACAGCGTAGACAAAGGGGTAGGCTCATTGAGACATACAAAATACTTTCTAAACACTACGAAGTACCCAGCCTTCAAGACCTTTACACTATGAATGCCAACAAACATTTGCGTGGGCATTCCCTGAAGTTATGGGAAAATTCATCAAAGAAAAAGCCTTTGTAGCAATTCTTGCCTAACCGAGTTGTAACTGCATGGAATAGGCTCCCGGAAAATGTTGTGACGGCTCCCTCACTGAACTGCTTCAAGAATCGACTGGACAGATTAAATATCTCCAAGCTATGTGATACACACGCATCAGCTAATTAGCTGCTAGTGTTTAACCAAAATAATAATAATAATATTATTCACGCACCAGCAGAAGAAAATATTTGTTTCCGAATGGCGGATCGCGAGCTGACAATTTGACAGGTCTTCTTTATTTTTAGGGTTCCGTACCTCAAATGGAAAAAACGGAACCCTTATAGGATCACTCGTGTGTCTGTCTGTCTGTCTGTCTGTCCGTCTGTCCGTCTGTCACAGCCAATATGCTCCGAATCTAATGAACCGATTAAGTTGAAACTTGGTACACATATGTATTTTGATAACCCAAACATGGACATGTAACGTAAATAAATGAATTTTGAATATGGGGGTGGAATTTTGGGGGAAAATAAGTACAATTAAAAAAAAAGTTTTGCAAACTGTATCGTGTGACATATCAAATGAAAGGTCTTACTGTGAGGGTCTCAAATATATTTTTTTATAATTTTAAAATAAACAGTTTTGAAGTTATTTAAGAAAATAGACGAAAATTGACCATTCCCACCCCCTTATCTCCGAAACTAATGAGCCTAAAATTTTGAAAAAAATACAGAAAATATTTCTTTACCTATAGATTACAGGAAAACCTATCAGAACTTTGTGGTCTTGTAAATCTATAAAAATATCTTGTATATATAAAAAATTCAAAGTCCTGACTGACTCATTGACTGATTATAATCAACGCACAGTCCAAACCACTGGACCTAGAGACATGAAATTTTGCACATAGATACCTTTTATAGTGTAAACATCCAATTAAGGAAGAATTTTTGAAAATTCCATCCCTAAGGGCATAAAATAGGGGATGAAAGTTTGTATGAAAAATCTTATTTCTTGAGTTATTAGACTTGAAACTTAGCACGAATATTCATCTAAGTTAATTATAAAATTAATCATTTTTAGTTTTCCTAAACTACCCCCTTTTTTGTGGAAGGGAAATCATCAAATGACTGCTCCGCTCTGGGTGGAGCGGAAGGGCGTGTCATACTTTAACTGCCTAAAACCCACCCGTGTTTCTTCAGTTGCCTATGGCAGGGCCACTGTATCTCTTTCGAACAACCCGCGACCCCAGAAGACGGGATTGGTGGATGTCAAAGTTTGTATGGAGGAATTTTAACACGCGGTCCGATTTACTCAAAACTCAGTTTTTGTACTTGAGACTAAAACTAGAGACTAACTAACGAGTATCAGGGTTTTCCAAATATCTACCCCTAAGGGGTAAAAAGGTGTAGCAAATTTTACAGCGGAGGATTTTATTGGGGATTGATTAACTCGAAAATTGGTGTAAACAATGTTTGACCCAAGTTATGGAAACATCCCAGACGATTTTTGAAATTCTACCCCTGTGGGGGTAAAACGGGGATACAGTTTATATGAAAAATCTTATTGTTTTGGTTAATGAACTTGAAACTTAGCACAAATACTTGCTTATGTAAGTAATAAAGTTTGTCATTATTAGTTTTTCAAAACTACCCCTCAAAGGGTGTTTAGGGATGTTAAAGTTTGTATGGAAGATTTTTAAAACGCAGTCCGATTAACTTGAAACTCAGTACACTCTGCAAATCAATTCGGTTTACATTCACACACGGATAGCTGTATCGGCATGAATAGTTGCGGACACAAACGTTAACTATAAGATACGAGCGAGCTCAGTTTTTTATTAGTGTGTGTATGTAGCAGCAGCGCCGATAGGCAGTAATAATGTATATAATTGAATGAGTTAGAATATTTCGCACTTGTTCATTGTAACAGATTTAGCACAATGGCTAACGTTTGTGGATGGTGAACGAGATGTCCTAAGTTCAAATCTCGGTGATATATTTATTCACTTTTTGTAAATTCTCTAATCATAATTTTCCTAAAACATATTACCTAGTTGAATTGCTAATGATTCAATCCCGTTCATAGATGAGTAATTTACAACGTTTGAGATATATCACTACCCACAATTTTTGTGTTATATTATTGGAGATTAAACGAACTTACCTGAAGTGAAGTTCTATCCAAATTATACGAGTTGCTTCGTCCGAAGAGATTAGATAACATTGTAGTAATACGTCTAAGATATCGCCTTTCACCCACTAAGTTTGAGTATTTTTTTTTTTTTTTTTTTGTGGGTACATCGTCTTCCTTCTCGTTATTCCTGCAGTGTCATTCATTTAGTTGAAAGCCTGGAACCTCCTGGAACCTTTTAATATTTCACTCAAGATATTGGGAGTTATAGGGTTGGGAGGGAACTAATCTCTTCGGACGAAGCAACTCGTATAATTTGGATAGAACTTCACTTCAGGTAAGTTCGTTTAATCTCCAATTATACTTCATTGCTTCGTCCTTCGAGATTAGATAACATTGTAGATTTTGAAAGATGGTGAAATATTAAAACACTCATGTTTAACTAATAAACGTATAATGATCAAACAATAATTATTATTATTATTTTCTAAAACTAAAATGAGTTTCTCATTAATTACTCGGGTAAACTTAGAAGTAATTAAATTTTAATAACCTTCTAACATCAATCAGAGGTTAGGATTGATAAAGCAAATTGATCAGATTGTTCACATTGAATATCTCTATGATAATATCTAGCGAAGACATTGGAGGTGCCACTCCACCCAGCGGTCTTTCGTATCGTGTCGATATTGACACCAGCTCTATGAGCGGCTGAGGTGGCTGCGTGTCTGGTGGAGTGAGCAGAAAATATTGAGGTGTCAATTCCGCTAATTGATAACATATCTTTTATCCACCGGCTGATAGTATTTGTGGATACCGGTTTATGCGGTTTTTTAATACTTAGGAATAGGCTGCTGGCATTGTTTCTCAAAGACTTTGTCCTATCTATATAAGCTACCAACGCTTCAGCCGGACATATTTCCGGACGGTCTTTATAAAATGGAATGTTAAGACAAGGTTGAGCTGCACCTGGGCGAGATGTTTTTATAAAATCGTTTATCTTGATTAATATAAGCTGACCATGGACAGATATACTTTCTATTGTTATTTTGCTAATCGTCTGCACTCTGTGTGCAGTTATTAGCATGAGCAAAGTGACGGTCTTTTTGGTCAATTGTTCTAAACTTAAATTACTGTTTGGATACCATTTCGATAACGAATCTAAAACTATTGAGGTGTCCCAAGTGATATTATATTTAGGGACGGGAGGACGAAGTCTATAAAAACCTTTAAATAGCCTAGTAACACGGTCATCAGACCCTACTCTCGATCCTAAGATCAAAGACAGAGCGGAGCGATGACTATTTAAAGATCCGTATTGTAAACCAGAATTAAATAGTTCAGTAAGAAAATAAATTATCATGGGAATTGACGCCTCATGAATTTCAATGTTTTGAGTTTCACAAAATCTTACCCAGCGTCGTATTGCAATATCATATTGCTTTAGTGAATTTTTCGACAAGGAAGCTATCATAATGTCTAAGGCTGACGGTGGTACTCTTCTGTTCCGTAGTGCCGTCCTGATAACTTCCCTGCAATCAACGTGAGTTTCGGGAGACTGTTGGAAATAGACAATAACACATTATCAGCGGGTGTAAACTGAATCAATTTGGAACAGAGGAGTTTTTGAAACAATGGAAACCAGGGTTACGTGGGCCAAAATGGGACCACAACAATACCCTCGGCCTGATCGGTTATTATTTTTCTTAAAACTTTTAGTAAAACTGCAAAAGGAGGGAATGCGTAGAAAGAAAGATTGTTCCAGCTTAAAGTAAAAGCGTTCACAGCGAATGCTCCAGGGTCTCTATTCCATGAGATGTACTTATCACATTTATTATTTAACCTAGATGCGAAAAGATCAATTTTAGGTTGCCCGAAGGCCTGTACAATCTTTTCAAAAGCATTATCTTTGATCTCCCATTCGGTATCGGGGTGAGATTTTCTAGACTCCGCATCTGCTATTTCGTTATCTTCTGAACTTATGTATGAAGCGAACACAAATATACCGCGAGCTTCACACCACTGCCACAAAGATTTTGTGATTTCAGTTAGATGTGGAAATCTTACTCCACCCATACGATTGATGTACGAAATAGCAGTTGTGTTGTCAATACGTAGTAAAAACTTGACAATGTTTTAATTCCTTTGCGAATATTTGTAAACCCAAGAACGCTGCCAGGAGTTCTAGGTAATTTATATGTTTGACACATTCTGAATTACTCCACTGGCCACTGGCGGTCTCCTCACCGCATGCTGCCCCCCACCCTTTTTTGCTAGCATCTGAAAATATTTCGAGCGAGTAGCTGTCTTGTCTAATAGGATTAACTGCGTCATCAATTGATTTTAACCACCAGGAGAAATCGTCCTGTAGGTACTGTGGTAATGACATGTGGCTATCGTAACTACTCGTTTGACACAATGCAAGGTATTTACATCTTTCCATTTGCTTAGTATAAACCCAACCGTACTGAATTGCGGGGCAAGATGAAGTGAGGAGGCCTACCAAGCGTGCAAAATGTCTTATTTTACAACGAGGTTTCAATTGAAACGATTGTAATTCTTGTTTAATTAAATTTCGTTTATCTTTAGGTAGGCTAACATGAAAATTTTTCGTATCTATCACGAACCCAAGGTATTTGCAAACGTTACTCGGAATCATACAGCTCTTTTCTATATTAATAATAAATCCTAAGGACTCTAAAATAGTTACTCCTTGTTTGTAATATATTGTCTAGACAATCTTGATAATTGTTAGAAATAATACAAATGTCATCTAAATAAATAGATGACAAATATCCTAATGATCGCAGTAAACAAATTACCGGTTTTAATAATTTTGTAAAAACAAATGGGGCTGTGTTTAGGCCAAACGGTAAAACATTGAATTCGTAAATTTTACCCTCGTACTTAAATCGTTAGTACTTTCTGCAGCTAGGATGTATTGATACAAGAAAATACGCATCCTTCAAATCAAGGGTGGCCATGAAACTGTTTTTTGATACTAGTTTTAAGGTTGTTCTCAGGTCTTCAATTTTAAAATGTTCTGTTATGATGTGCTTGTTTAGAGACTTTAAATTTAATATAAATCTGTTTTTACCATTAGGTTTTTTAATCAGAAAATAACTAGAAAGAAATTGTCCTTCACACGGTTCGCAAAGTGAAATAGCTCTACTGATTATAAGATCAGTGATGGCCACCCTGTATTGAAAGGATTCTGATGAAGATAATGTAGGTAAACTAGGTTCGTATGACTGGTAAACCGGTTTCGTAAACGGTATCTCGTAACCTCGTATCCATGAATTATCATAAAAATATGATAATCGTCCTGCGGAACGTACCAGGTCTAGCGCCGGGGGGCTGGGCGCTGCTGCAAGCGCGGCGGCTGTCGCGGTGGCTGCTGCGGTCGCGGGCGCGGCGCCGGCTCGGCCCTCCTCGCTGCTCCCGCTTGCCGCGCCGGCGGGAACGGAGGCCTCTGGTTTAAAGGCCGAGTAGGGGCTTGTCTCGGTCTCTGCGCTGGTGCAGGTCTTCTGACTGGTGTGTTTATTTTAATCTCAGCGCCTGATTTGGATATGGCTTTTGCAGCTCTGATAGTATCGGTCAGCTGTTCACCGAATAAGAAATGATCGATTTCTGTGTTAAACAAATGATCTTTAATATCTTTTTTTATTGTAGAACATATAAAACTACGTCTTGTCATAGACTCGTTGTGTTGTGAGTCACACATCAGTCGACCCGCATCGATCAGCAATTTTATTACTGTCTGGTCTTTGTGGTCTGAAGAAAACAACGTATTGAGAGCTTCACTGATACAAGATATACTTGCTGCGACCTGCACCTGTTTATTCTCCAGTGCCTTGTCTTTTTTGATGAGCACATCTGATAAAGCAGCCTTTATTTCTGGATTTAACTTCGGCGCATCAATCTTTGTGCAGTTTTTTGGAACAAGATGCTTTTCTAGTAGTTCCTTTCGGGCATCTTTTGTCAAGCCTGTCGTTGCAATATGTTCCCAGCGAACAGATAATTCACCTCTAATATTCGGGCCATATATTTTTTCCTTTGAAGGTGTTTCGCCCAAGAGATTCAGAATCTCCTCATCCAGTTCAGGGGGATCGAGCGCTGCTTCAACGGGCAGTTCCGATTGCACTGTCTGTACCGCCTCTGTAGCAGGGGTATGTGTAGTTGAGGTGGACGTACCCGGTTGGGGCTCTTCCGCATCCAAAATCGAAACTGATGGCTCGACTTCGGGCTGAACTTCCATTTCATCTAGAATATAATAAGTACCAGATGTAGGTAGGTATTGGAGAAAATAGCGTGGCGATACGCCCAGTTCATCATCCATTCAGAAGTACAGTTTATAAAATCAAATCAATGAAAATGAATCAAATTTTGGTATGTGAATGTGATCACTATACCCATGTGTAGGTAGGTACCTAGTAAGTTTTAGAGCGGCGATAGTCCTTAAAAACTATCCACAACACTATTGAATATAATTTATACCTACTACCTACATAAGACATATACTATATGTAGGTCACTAATGTGAAGGTAACATTCCTTTCAAATGTACACAATCAGTAATAAATGTAGGTAGGTATATAATTTACCCAATAAATTGGGAATCCACAATTATGTGAAGGTAACATCCCCATAAGATGTACACAACACTAGTCCTTAAAACTATTCACAACACTAATTTAATCTATACCTACTACGTACCTACGAAAGATTTAAGTAGGTCAATGTGAAGGTAACATTCCTTTCAAATGTACACAATCACTACTATGTACGTAGGTATATTATAGTTTACCCAATGAATTGGGAATCCAAGATATGTGAAGGTAACATCCCCATAAGATGTACACAACACTATTTGGAATATGACATCATGTCAAATTATGATACGGATATAGCCCTAAAAACTATTCACAATATCTTTATTAGGTATAACATTGGTAAGAAAACACTTCAGCTTACCTTCATGATCCGATAGCTCAGGCAATAGAATAATACTCGCCGATGAGCTACTGTTTTCCGAGCAAATTCGTACTCGCGACCGTTTGGCACGTTTATTGATTTTTTTTTCAAGTTTTCGAATCTTTCTTCTCAAATAATCACTGTCGTCGTTTTTGTGACTACGTTTCGGCATCTTATTTTCAATTTTCAACGAAAAGTAAAAAGTAAGTGGTGATCGGCGACGCACTAAAACGCGAATGAATGACACTGCAGGAATAACGAGAAGGAAGACGATGTACCCACAAAAAAAAAAAAAAAAAAAATACTCAAACTTAGTGGGTGAAAGGCGATATCTTAGACGTATTACTACAATGTTATCTAATCTCGAAGGACGAAGCAATGAAGTATAATTTTTTACACTTCACCTTAATTTACAAAAAAATAGCGAAAGAATGCTAAACCATTAAAATGTTGCAGATTCTGTGGTAATGTTATTATTATAAATGGAAATACATTTTTCTATTTAAATAACATGTTGATTCACTACATAATACAGAATAAGTATGTAATACTTAAATCTGTAAAACATTTTACAAATTAATTCATTTTCTTTTTCTTTTTTTTTTCTTTTTTTTTCATGCCGTTTTTAAAATGTTTATAGTTGAATATGATATTATAAAATGTTGGTATATTAATTTTGAACTAAGAACGTAAACTTACTATAACTTAATTACTTAAGTATATTTTAATTAAATAATAAACATTTTCATTTCTTCAATGATTTTGTGTTATTTCTATACAAACTAATTTATAAAGATATTTCCCGCCTTCGTTCGTTAAAGAAAAGTAAAAAAAAGATAATCATTAAAAACAAAACATTGTGAACAAAAACCTATAGTTACGTTAGTCCTGGTTTTGAACTCAGACAACGATGATTATCGAATTGACTTTGTGACCATGAGACCAACACAACTCTTATTAAACATCTTGAAATTTAACTTTATTTGTTATGCTAGACGCAAGATTCTAAAGAATTTGAACCTTAGCGTATATTTTCATAAAGTTCAATATCGCACAATCACAAGCAGCTGTTAAAATGAATCACGGAATTAGCTACATATTAACCGTAGAAACTTAACTTTAGGTGTTTCTGATGCGCGCGCGATATTTTTTTATTAATCCACCCTCGCCTTTTTTATTTTTAGTAGTCGTGTTACTCATTAGACTTTCAACCTTAATGACAAAAATATAATGATTAATGTCGCGAGTATTCTTACTCAAGTGGGTTCGATAATGTTTGGCCACATTTTATATTTTCTACCCTCTAAAAATGACATATCATGCTAAGCAAGTAGTTTACGTTCATCGTCAATGCTATTGACCATCGGAATTTCGTTACGTTTTTAGTCATTATAACCAGCGCGTTTTGATTGAGAAGTGCTTTTATTTTTGAATCACTATGAATCACATAACTACACTTTTAAAAGCTGAGATAATTATTTTGCATGAGCAAAACGTTTCAATTGGTATAATTGCGAGGCGTTTAAAGATATCGGTGAGTAACAAAATGTTATTACGTATTATGTTTTGAAGTTTAATACTTAGGTTTAATTTATTGTTTATTGTAACATTACTTTATTATTGTTCACAGAGAATAACTGTGCAATTGTGGGTCCATCGTTATGCAGATTCGGGAAGGATTGATCCTCGCCGACCGGGACCAAAGGCTGGATTTACCAATGTGCGGCACTGTGATAAATATGACTGAGCCCTTCCTCACTACTCATTCTATGGCGACTAAACATGACGTGACATTACAAACTGTACGGAACCAGTTGCGTGCAGCTGGTGTGAAATGTCGTAGGCCAGCCAAGAAAATTTTACTGTCAGATATTTGCATGCAAAACCGGGTACGCTTCGCAAGAGAATATTTGGATTTCGTTAGGTGCAATAATAATTATAGTTATAAATAGCGATGAAAAATGTTTTAAGTCGGACAAGACAAGGACGGTCGCAAAATATTGTGGCGACAAGATGGTAAGCGCTATACTAAAAAAAATATTCTTCTTCTTATAATTAAAAAAATATGGTTGCTAGCATGAGCTATTAATTAAAATATCGGGGGGTAATTAAATTTGTTTTATGTGAGTGATGTTATTGTTAGTGAGACTACAATTTAGGATACCTACTGTATGTTAATATCTAGCTTACTTACATGTTTATTCATATCACTAACAAATGAATTACCCACTAAATATTAAAAATAATGTTGATTTCTTGTCCGGCTTAGAATATTTGTCATGCACAAAACTTTATAATTTGTAATTATACTTTTAAAAACCTAGTCAATAAATATTGTTGTTTTCTTATTAAAAAATGTTTAATTTTTACTTCCATATATTTTTTTCGAATGTTTTTATTATCAGGTAAATTACTTAAATAAAATTCATCAAAATGAAAAAAAAAAAGTTTTTTATGATGCAAAAAATTTACGCCGCCTGCGGTGAGACTCGATCCTAAGACATTTGATTTACCAGCCGAATGCTTATGCACCTATGCCACGGGACCAGATAGTTACGTTGTTAAATTTATGCTTCGTATTCTTTGCTTCATATATATTGTGAAGCAAACACTAATAGGCGTAGAGCAATACACCCGTTGACTGTACGCACACCAACAACTGTGTTGATGTGCTATGCAAACCGATCTTTTTTGTTGTGTGTACCTATTCAGTATTTTATACTTTTGATGAAAAGTAAACAATAATAAGAAAATTAAAACCCATGAAATCAGACATCCTCGCCGGGCAAAGCCACGGGCAGTCTAGCTAGTATCTCAATATTGTGCGTACAAACTTACTAAGCCTCCGCTGTCCGTCCGTCCGTCCGTCCGTCTGTCACAGAGCTGTATCTCATGAACCTTAATAAGTAGACAGTTGAAATTTTCACAGATTGTGTATTTCTATTACGACTATAACAACAAATAATAAAAACAAAGTAAAGTTAAAATTAAAGGGGCCGCCCCTTTAATTTTAACTTTACTTTATTTTTCTTATCCCCGTTCAAAAAACTTTTCATTTTGAAAAAAAAAAAAAAAATAACCTGTGTGTGGGGCTCTATTATATAATGTACCTTATACTGTACTTAATCAAGAAATACTAAAAACGGCGATTCGTAAGGTATTTTGTTTAAATATGGGCGATTTTCTGCAACTGCAAAAAATAACGTTGTAATTCACAGTATCATTACGAAATACAAAGTTATCTTTGCGATTGTTAAACATATAATATGGTACGGAACCCTTTGTGTGCGAGTCCGTCTCACACTTGGCCGGTTTTTTAGTGTCTGCTATTATCGGTAAAAATAAACTACCATTGATCAAGCCTAATGACCTGAGTTTAGTTGGAGAAAAATCGATAAATTCGAAAACTAGGCAAAAGTTTTAAAGTTTTTAGTAAAATATATGATCAGTAGGTTAGCTTTAAACTAAATTTTATCTAAAATAAGTGAATTAAAAAAACTGCGGTAGCGTTTACCATGGAACTATCCATCTCTAACAAATTCTGTTTTTTCCTAGTCCAAAATAGCCATTGTACCTACTTTTCTTTATAAATCCTCAGCCACATTATCTTTATACCTGTGTTTTATGCTGCGCATTTGACTTCGGGGAGGCATAAAAATCTCCGGAAATATGAAACTCATAAAAATACCAAACAGATAAGAGTTATGTTTTCTTCAACATACCTCACGGGATTCAATTCCAGAAAAACATAAAAAACAATGTATAAAATTCTCCAAAAAATCAACGGCAGGGTACAAACGATATCCGAACTTGTTTGAACTAATTCAATCACGGTAGTGCGAGGTATCCCTAAGGATTGAAAGTTTGTAAGCCTCTTTATTTCTTTATACTTCCTTAGTTTATGTGCGATTGATACAAATTGCTTTGGGGATTGTGGGCTAATTATGTTATTCGCGGTTTTTCCTTATTATGTATTTCGGTTTTTCCTTAATATTTCTCCCTTGTGGATAACATTCCTATCAATCAAGTGTTATAAATCTGTGTACGTATATCTCAATATTACCTAACTCTTATTCATCATCAAAAACACAAGTCTTTTGCAGTTTACTTCTTCAGGTCTTTCCAATGACATCTCACCTTATTCAGTCATCATCAGTCATCCATTGAAAGACCATCTCTCGACCTAGCCTTTATTGAAAAAAATCACAAAAATTTTAACATGAAAAAAAAACGAAATTGGTAGAAAAATATACAAAATAAATGCTACAACTTTATTTGGCAAACATTTGAATGTGACTTACACAAAAACAATAAACATTAAAAATCAAACATGCTTATTTTACTAACTTCATTGTAGAGTGAATTATCTGACCAATTCAATATATTTGTTTTATTTTGTCAACGCAGGAGGTACCTGTGAGCTCAGCTGTTAACATTGCAGGCATGGTCGGCCCAAGCACTGAAATTAATCTTCTTAATTTTGTAGCAACGCACTAGTGGGTTCCTGAAATTAAAGGTAGTACCTAATGTTAGTGTAATAATTTACTATTGTACAGAATCAAATTCTTCTAACTTAAGGAGCTACTCCGACTAAAACTCCTAATCACATTGCACGTTCGTATTTTTTTTATGTGTTATAAATTTAATACGCGTACATTTAAAATCTCCTTGTAAATAAAAAGTGACTAAAACTATTGATTGTAGCATCTTTTGCTAAAGTTGACTTTCTAATCATTTGAGGATTACACTAATGGATAGATAATTAAAATATCTAAATAATTCAGTTTTAATTTATAAGCTTCCAGATTCTTTCCAAAAAAATTGAGAATTCTATGAAAAGGGGCATTCGCAGGAAGCGAGACTGAGCGGCGGGACAGAGCGATACCGAACGCTCAAGGTTGTTTGGTCGGGGAACCGTCTTAACAGATAGCTGTACTGCTGTTGAGCTTGTTGCGCCACTTCATCTTCCCAGCTAAAGAACTAGGAAATAGTGAAGGGCGGGCCTTTTGGGGGACTATCTCACTCATGTAATTTTGACGTTCAAAAAATGCTGATTCTCCGCCTAATTTGAATAAATGTCTTTTGATTTTGATTTATTTTTATCCTATCTGTGACGAAGTCTTTGCGGGTGTTTAAAGAGTGTTTTTACACATAACTATCATAATTCTAAAACGATGCTTAAACTTCGATTGGTACCGTTTTCTTCAGCATTAAAATCAAACGAAAGCGAAGGCATTTCCTCATTTTTGTCACATAAACCATTCCTATAACCTATATGTAGGTAATGTTCTTTGAAAATGCAGTTGTTACTATTATTAAAAGTGAATAATAAATAAAGACACGAGAACCAAGATGTCTTACTTAGGAGAAATGTTGAAGAAACAATTCTTGGGTATTTCAGTGACTCCATCAGCAACACTGCACATAAGCAACGCTAAAGTTACTTTTCTTATCTCCTTCAGTTGTTCTGAAATGGAAAAAAATAATAAAGAAATCATGATTTTGTCGTGATCGCCCAGAGGTAAGACTGATTGTCCACCGCACTGGGAACGGGACGTTAACGAGACACGAGATCATTCGGCCATAGTAAATGTACTGTCGCTACTTTGGCGCCGTTGTCTTTTCTCGTTGACAAACAGTGTAAGGCCTCGCATTTCATGCGCAAAGTCCCCCCCCGCCCTGCACAAGTCCGAGGCCATGTGTTTTCATGGTCCTCGGAATGCGCCACCGTCGGGTTCCGAAATAACGGTGGGAGGGGTTCACATCGGAGTCGGGTCGACGATGAAGTACCTGGGACTCGTCCTCGACAGCCGGTGGAACTTCGTGGAGCATTTCCGACGTTTGGCTCCCAGACTGGCACGGGCTGGGGCTGCCTTGAGGCGGCTCCTGCCAAATCTGGGGGGTCCAAACGCCTCCTGCCGGAAGCTCTACGCGGGGGTCGTGCGGTCCATGGCCCTTTACGGAGCACCGGTGTGGGCGCGTTCCCTAAGGCTGGGACCAGCCGGTAGAACGCGTCCCAGAGGGTCATGGCCATCCGGCTAGTCCGGGGATACCGCACGGTCTCCCGGGAGGCGGCGAGCCTCCTTGCCGGATTGCCGCCGTGGGATTTGGAGGCAAAAATCCTCGCGCACGTGTGGGAGTGGTGCGAGGAGGCGAAGCGCCGGGGCGTAACTCCGCTGCCGCGAGAAATCACGGTACAGCGGACAGAGCTCCGGCGGGATCTCATGGCGGCATGGAGAGCGCGACTGTTGCAACCCAGCGCTGGGCACGCCACAATTGCGGCGATAAGTCCCCTCTTTGAGGAGTGGTTAGAGAGGCGCCACGGCGTCCTCACCTTCCGCCTGACGCAGGTCCTCACCGGACACGGTTGTTTCGGGAGGTTCCTGTTTCGCATAAGGCGGGAGGAAACGCCCGGGTGTCACCATTGTGTGGATCGCCCGGAGGACACGGTGGAGCATACAGTGGAGGTCTGCCCGGCTTGGGCAGAGCACCGCCGTGTTCTCACGGAGGCGATCGGCGGCGGCGATCTCTCGCGTCCGAGCCTGGTCCAGGCCATGGTGCGGAGCGAGAGTGCATGGGAGGCCGTCACCTCCTTCTGCGAAGCACTGATGCTCGCGAAGGAGGAGGCGGAACGCGTGAGGGAGAGGCAGCCTCACGCCCTCAGTCACCGCAGGAGACGCCCTGGGCGGCGGGAATCGCGGGGCGATTTCCGGCCACCGTAGGCGCGGGCCTGCGGACGGTGAGCAGCGGGTAGCTCGCCGTCCGGTAAGGACCAGCCGGTCGATTCAGTAAAAATCTCACCGTGAAAACTTAGGTGAAGTGAGTCTGTTTTTGCTAGGAATTGACACTATTGACAGCTCACTCCACGCTCACTTCACCTAAGTTTTCACAGTGAGATGGTTACAGAATCGCACTGCAGGCCCGAGTTGCGCGCGCAACTTGAGGCGCGTTGTGTTCCACGCGCGCCTCAAAGAGATGTCAGCAAGTGACGGGGTCCAATAGGGCCGACGCCGCTGGGGTCGCGGGTTGTCTGAAGAGGTTACCGCGGCCCTGGCATAGGCAACTGAAGGAACACGGGTGGGTTTTAGTCAGTAAAAGTCTGACACGCCCTTCCGCTCCACCCAGAGCGGGAGAAGTTATTTGTTGATTTCCCACCCTCAAAAAAAAAAAAAAAAGGCCTCGCATTTCATGCGCAAAGTTTCATATCCGGTCAAACCAATGTGACTTTTTTCAATTCATAAGACATTTCACGTCACATTACTGACATCGCTGAAGGAAAAAATTGTGAAAAAGCCTGGACTTTAGGTTAATATATTATAAGTCTGAAAGTGCCAAAAAAACAATTGCCGCCTAGTCTACCTTGAGCAAGATAGGTGATCAAGCCTTGTCTGTATGAGAAGAGCCTTTGTCCTGCAGTGGGACATAAGAGAATGGTATTATTTGTTGTTATGTTTTTGTATTATTATTTATGTTTTTGCAGCAGTAAACAACGAAATTTTGTAATCTTTTTTATTTTATTTTATTTTTATCTCATTAAATGCTACAGTGGTTGACGTCATCATGTCAAGGTCGACTGTCACTGAAAACCAGCGATGGGGCTCTGGCTCGCATGGGGTCGCAGCATTATGCTGTGCGATGGCCTATTACGTGGATGTGACGCATATTTTCCTCAACTTGTTCTTTTGTTTCGGTATTCTTTTTGTGCGTCATGTTTGCCGTAAATAAATCTATATTTATAGCCGTAAATATGTAAATAATTTTAATATTTTATTTTCTTTCAAAAAAATGTAGAAATATTAAAAAGTGTAATGAAAAAAAGAAAAACACTTACTTTTATTAAACGCATGTGGCCTGTTTTCTCTCTCGTACCAATGCCTGTCACTTCGCATAGCCCTGAGCAAGCTGTCATTCAGAATCTCAGCAAGCATACGAGGTATGTTGCCACCTTCCATGTTGTTTTCACACCACAGAGCGGCTATTAAATCGATGTCTCTCACGTCATGATATACAGACTTGAGCAATTCAATTCTCTGTAAAAGTTTTGTTTGTCAGTTTATTTGTTCTTATTTGAAGTCTGAAGTACAAATAGGTGACTTGTCGTAAAGGAAAGACACTGTTAAACTTTTTAAACTTTCGCGATTTGTACACATTATAAAACACTATCGAAAACGGGTCTTATCGAGATATTCTTTTTAACGAGGTAAATAGGTACCTACTTGTTTCCCGACGTTTCGACCGCCTTGCAGCGATCGTGGTCAAGGGAGGACTGTCGTCGAAACAAGTAGGTACCTGTTTACCTCGTTAAAAAGAATATCGCGATAAGACCCGTTTTCGATAGTGTTTTATAAGACACTGTTACTTCACATGTAGACGTATTACATATACATATACATGAGACAATTAAGGAACATCGCCAAAAGGATATAGGTAAAATAAGGATATATTATTCTACTCTGGCATTAATGTAATCGTGAAGTTTTGCATGTCAAATGTACTAGGAAAATTAATTACTGACTTTAACACCAATATTGTACCAATAGCTATTGCAAATGCAGTGATTATGATTTTTGTGCCTTTAATGTTGACTGGAAAATTGTTATAATAGGTATAATATATTGTGGTGCGACAGAATTGAGTAAATACGTTAGTGTTAGCGGTGAACACTAAGATGACACCTGATAGACGTATATGGAAGAAGACAGCAATGACACGACTTAGGATAATGAAGATGACATGATATTTCACCGATCATAGTAAGTCGTTATTATGTTTTAATTTAAGCAAAAGGCTAGATTCTGTAGCGTAATATTTACTTACTTCGACTGACATGAGCCCAGCAGTTTTTAAGTCTTCGAAGCAATTAATTTCAATTCCTAGAAAGTGGTGCACATAATCAACGTAGGGCGCCAGGCCGAAGTTGCGATTTTTATTTATGTCACCAGCTGTTGCGTCTATACTTTTTTGGAAACCAGGGAACGCATAATTAGCCAGCTGAAAATTAATTAAAAAAGCTTTTAAAAACAAACTTTTATTAAATACTGTAGAACCACTAGTACCGGGGTACTATAGCCAGTATTTACGGAACATACGCGTATAAATTATTTTACTTATTTTTGTACACACAGTTATTCATCTTTAAGTATAAGTACAATACCCTCGAAGTAAAATCTTAAGCTATTATGGCTTTCGCCAAGAATAACTCGCGAAATTCAAATTTTCTTACGTTTTTAACGACTTCCAAAAGGAGGAGGTTCTCAATTCGTCGGAACCTTTTTTTTTTTTATGTATGGTTCAGTGGTTCAGTTTGTAATTTATCTAAGTTACAATAACCCAATGTCAACTGCTCATCACGTTTTACAAAATGTTGCTTTTCCCGATGCAGGGCCGTTAATTGTTGAGGAGTTCTCCTAGTAAGAACCAGGAGAAATGGAGCTCATAGTGAAGTCACCATTACCATTATTTTGACGAGCATAAACCATATTAAAGTAATCGAATAGCAACCTGTTATATACTTAGATATAATTGATTATTTCCGATGGCCCTCTGTGGTCTTCATCATCAGTTCCAGCTCACCAAATGGTACTTACCGAGAGCAAATGCACAAGTTACTATAAAAAATACCGAAATCGATATAGGTGTGCCCATAAAATTTGAGGGTTTCCCTCGATTTCCATGGGATCCCATCATCAGATCCTGACTTGATGATCATGGGACCACTTGGGACGTATACCCTTTCGAACAAAAAAAGAAAAATCCAAATCGGTCTAGCCATTTTCGAGTAATCGGGGAACATACATAAAAAAAAAAAAAAAAAAAAAAGGTTCCGACGAATTGAGAACCTCCTCCTTTTGGAAGTCGGTTAAAAAGTGAAAAATAAAAACTTTTTTACAAAAAAAAAAACCGACTTCCAAAAAAAACACTACAAATTGAAAAATAACTTTAATTTCGGAAGTCGGTGGCAAAAAACTAAAATACAGATCCAAAGACACCGACTTCCGAAATTAAAGTTATTTTAACCGACTTCAAAAAGGAGGAGGTTCTCAATTCGTCGGAACCTTTTTTTTTTTTTTTTTTATTTTTTTTTTTATGTATGTTCCCCGATTACTCG
Organism: Cosmia trapezina; assembly: GCA_905163495.3. NCBI lineage: Eukaryota > Metazoa > Arthropoda > Insecta > Lepidoptera > Noctuidae > Cosmia > Cosmia trapezina. The sequence goes on along the minus strand of LR991020.1, from coordinate 29,852,242 downwards.
AAAATGGCTGGACCGATTTGGATTTTTCTTTTTTTGTTCGAAAGGGTATACTTCCCAAGTGGTCCCATGATCATCAAGTCAGGATCTGATGATGGGATCCCATGGAAATCGAGGGAAACCCTCAAATTTTATGGGCACACTTATATCGATTTCAGTATTTTTTATAGTAACTCGTGCATTTGCTCTTGGAAAGTACCATTTGGTGAACTGGAACTGATGATGAAGACCACAGATGGCCATCGGAAATACTCAATTATGTCGAAGTATATCACAGGTTGCGATTCGATTACTTTAATATGGTTTATGCTCGTCAAAATGCATAATGGTGATGGTGACTTCACCATGAGCTCCAGTTCTCTTGGTTCGTACTAGGAGAACTCCTCAACAATTAACGTCCCTGCATCGGGAAAAGCAATATTTTGTAAAACGTGATGAGCAGTTGACATTGGGTTATTGTAACTTAGATTAATTACAGACTGACCCACTAAAAAGTGAAAAATAAAAACTTTTTTACAAAAAACAAAACCGACTTCCAAAAAAAACACTACAAAGTGAAAAATAACTTTAATTTCGGAAGTCGGGGGCTAAAACCTAAATACAGATCCAAAGACCGACTTCCGAAATTAAAGTTATTTTTCACTTTGTAGTGTTTTTTTTGGAAGTCGGTTTTGTTTTTTGTAAAAAAGTTTTTATTCACTTTGTAGTGTTTTTTTTTGGAAGTCGGTTTTTTTTTTGTAAAAAAGTTTTTATACTGTACTTTACGTATAAGTTTGTACGTCGATCAATATTAATCATGATTCGCGACCGTAACAAATATGAATTAACATAATTGTAATAATTAAAATCATCAATAAAACTCTCATTTGGAATATTGGCCTCAAATGTCATGATTTCAAGCAATAGTCATTCAATAGGGTAGTTTAATGATAATAATTTGAATTTAATTTCGCAGGCTACCTTAGCCAATCTCCCTACAAAATACTAACGTCATAGTCAACAGACCCATCACCACCATGACAGGGAGCTCTAAATAAGCTTTGTGTAAAGGTATCCATATTTTTGGCTAACATTCCCATTCTAAATGAAGCGTCGAACGTTTTGTATTCTTCGATAAAGTTGCCATGGATATCGTATAACCTAATAACAGAGAAAAGAAAAAATTAATAGGTGTTTGCTTTTATAATAATTTTTTATTGAAGAACTTATAAAATTCAGATTAAAATTATTTTCATAGGTAAAATTCAAAATTGGCACAAGTAAGCTGTAACGTTAAGACGGCAAAACATTATACCGTGCAAATTGAAAGTGAAACGACCAATTGGAACCGTGCACATAGCTTCTGACGTTTCATAAGTGCCCATGTTGTAGATATATGTGCAATAAAATATTATGTTTTTTTTTTTGCTTTGGTGTGGACACCACATGGTACACATGTTGTTTGCGTATGCAAGCGGCTTCATGTAGAGTCTACATTGTAGATAGACCTTAATTTAGTTTTGATGGTGAACAAGAGAATCGACACCTATACCGATTGTATAATTTTTTGTCGTTGGTTTTAATAATAAGTGACCTACTTACATGGATCTGGATTCTTGCATGAGATGGAAATAGCGCATTACAAATGCTTTTTCCACTGTTACTTAATACCAGCCTTAACAAGATTGTCTCGTCCTGGTAATACGAAAAAAAATGTTAATTCGTCTACAAATCAGTTACTTACATTAAAAATTAAAAAATATAATTAAATATAAATAATAAATAATATCCCTGGATACAGAAAGGGGTTACATTAAAATTATAATTAAATAGAAATCGTGTTACCCAGAAACTAGGTTGTTGAGGTAAAATACTGGTATTCAGCTGCATCCGGTTAGTCTGGAAGTCGACCGACCCCAACATAGTTAGGAAAAATCTAAACAGATGATGAATTAAATATAAAATGTATGGTTGACGGTTATAAAAAAAAAACCGGCCAAGTGCGTGTCGGACCACGCACAATGAAGGGTTCCGTAGTTGTTAAAAGAATTTAAGTATCCCTAAAACAAACTTGTAATCCCAAAAAACATATTTTGGTGATAAAGTTAACAATTTTCGGACTTTTTCCTTTACTTATGCTGTGAGACCTTGCTTCTTGCAAAATTTCATGATTCTAGGTCAACGGGAAGTAAGTACCCCATAGGTTTTGATTTACTTGCGAGTATCAAAATATGTCGCATAAATGACCGTATTTTTTTATTGCTTTGACTTAGAAGCTCGATTTTTTTTAGAACTTCAAGGGGCTTACGCATTGGACATTAATTTTAACTTGATATCTTTACTCGTTTCTAAGAAAAAGGGTCTGACAGACTGACATACTTGAAAATATTTTTTTTATGATGAAATTACAAATTAACAATTTTCGGGCTTTTTCCTTTACTTGTGCTATAAGACCTTGCATCTTACAATTTCATGAATCTTGATCAACGGGAAGTACCCTACAGGTTTTGATTTACTTGCGAGTATCAAAATATGTCGCTTAAGTGGCCGTATTTTTTTATTGCGTTGACTTAGAAGCTTGATTTTTTTAGGACTCCAAGGGACCATAGACCTACGTATTTGGTATTAATTTCAACTTGATACCTCCACGCGTCCCTGAGAAAAAGGGTCTTGACAGACTGACAGAAAGACAGACAGACAGACATACAGACAGACAGACGGACAACGAAGTGATCCTATAAGGGTTCCGTTTTTTCCTTTTGAGGTACGGAACCCTAAAAACATGTGTTCTATATATTATGAGTATTATGCTATGACCGTGTAGATACTCGTAGGAAGCAGATTTATTATTGTATAAGGGAAGAGTCTAAACAATGTGTGCCTGAATTGCATGGCACCACCGAGGCCGGCCCAAGAAGAGCTGACGAGACGACCTGAACGAGGGCGGAGGTTCGAGGTGGTAAAGAGTTCCTGAAAGGACTTGAGGGAAGCCTTTGGACAGCAGTGCAACAGTATGGGCTGGAATAATGGCTTATGGTGATATCATAGGAAAATTACCTTGCACAGCAATATTCCACTCGTAAAAGAAAATTTGCTTGTAGAAAGCGATGTTAATATCTCTTGCAGTCTGAAACAACATTTCATCGTCCCAACATGGATTCACTTCGGCTAACTGACTGGCTATATAGTTGTGGTGTCTCACGAACCACACAGTTAAAAGGCTGACAGGTAACAAGGTGGCGAAGTCTTAAATAAAAATGAAAAACTATCAATAAAAACCCAACGAAAAATGTAAAAGACTGATCTCCATTTTAAAAAACCCTGAAGAAAACTCCGATAAAAATATCTGCCGTGATTTTTTGAATAATCACATATCAAGGCGGTTTGAGAACAGCTAAAATTGCATAGAGATTAAGAAATGTAAATGACAAATTAAGAAATTATTATCTTATGTAACTTACAGTTTTCAAAGCACCTGGTTTCGTTCGGTTTAACGTTGGTTGGACAGGATGCAGTAGGTCCATTTGGAGGGAAAAGCTTTTCATCCTCTTCTTCCACTGCCAGCTGACCATTTTTAAAACTTCTCAAAACCTTGTCACCTTTATTTTTCGCGTTGTAAATTTGTGAACAATCAAATGCCGTAGTTGCTTTTTTAATCTGGTAATTATTAAAAGTAAGTTCTGACAATATGTTTCCTCATAATATTTAGAACAATAGGTACTTAACTAAAATTTAAATTGAATCAGTTAAGGTGATTGCGCTGTGTAGCCGCGAAATTCAATTGGGTTTTTTGCAATTTGCAGGTCCACGTCAGGTTGTATCTTGATCAAAGTATGATACGCGGAAATAAAACATATGTATTTATATAATTTTAACCATAAAAATCTCTCAAAAATGTCATCTCTCTAAGTTAGATTTCGTGCAGATTCGTTACGAATCTGCACGAAATCTAACTTAGAGAGATGTATTGATGATTTGTATGGTTAAAATTATAAAATACATATGTTTTATTTCCGCGTATCATACTTTGATCAAGATACAACCTGACGCGGACCTGCAAATTGCAAAAAACCCAAAATAAATTGAATTTCGCGGGCTACCACTGCGCATCATCCTTAAGAGTTTTCACAGAAATCTACGGCAGCTGTTCCGGAAACCCAGTAATCGTCAGTTGTAAGCTGCTTGCTTTTCAGTAATGATGACCCAGACCAGATGGACAGGGATATCTGGATGATTTATTATCCACGATTTTCGCTGATGAGACCCGCGCATCCCATATTGCAGCAACGTTTTGGGAACCTCTTCGGAGTATATATCTATCTAGTCTGTATTGTCTCACTGCTGGTTAAGGGCCTCTCCTCTTTTTTCCAAACACTTCTAATAACTGTTGTTCTTAGCCAGTTCTTTTGCTAGGAGTCAAGTTCGCCACTCTAATCTCCTTTTTGTTCTTCAGGGAAACCGAAGATTAATAAAAATTAAAAACATTCCCAGTAATTTTGCTTCTGTTATGAATAAACTCACATACCGGAGAAGGTACTTTGTCCTTAGTGCAGTTGAAGTCCTGGTAGGTAAGAGGTCTGGTGCTGTTCATGCAACGAACATCTGTATGCTTGTGCACTGGATCGTCTGCGAGGACAATGTTTGGCGTACACGCGTAATCATTCATGCGCTCCTTTTCGCAGCAATAAGTAGTTTTTCCCAACATATTTTCTAAAAACACCGTACAATAAAGTGAAGTATTAAAAATAGTAATTTTAGTACAGGATGAGAAAAATCTTGACTTTGCCTCAGGTTTGAATCGAAAGTACTAAGACTTTATTCATAGCGGACATTAAATAACTGCCTATGTACTTAAATGTCATGAGGAAAGTTTTGATAATGAATGTGGATGACCTCTCTTATAGAGAGGAGAACATCAAAGAAGCGATGGATGGACTGTGTGAAAGATGATATGGCTAGAAAGGGGGTGACGACTAACAGAGAATTATGGAAGAAAAATACATGTTGCGCCGATCCCAAGTAAATTGGGATAAGGGCAGGATAATTATGATATCCACTAACGCGTAACGCGTTACGCGTAACGCGGCCCCCACGCGTTACGTCATCAGGAATTTGAGCCTTTTACTGTCGGCGCGCGACGGTGTGCCTAGCACTTATACACAGCTTGTACACAAAACATTTGTATGAATGGATGTGAAACCAATTACTGTTTCTTAAAGTGGATAGACTAGGCTAGATTACGAATTTTGTTTTAGAACAATAGATTACTTAGTTTTTTTCAGTAAAAAAATTAAAAAATAGTTTGTTTATATTACCGTAAATAAAAAACAATTAAAGTATTATTTCAAAATGTAAAGCGATAACCCTATTTTTTTGCCTAAAATATTGCCTTTGTGTCAAATAATCAAATGACATCATAAAATTTACCTTTGTTCTTCCAAAGTTTTGAAATACGAACAATAATATTGGTAAATAATAATATTTATTTAGTATTTTTTTCCGCAAACTGATTTTCAACCACAGACTAACTTTGTTCGTACTACAGATACAAACTCACGGCTCTTGGCAAAAATATACCGTACCTAGCCACCTTTCCAAAGAAATTAGAACGCAAGGGTAAGTCCGCAAACAAAATTACAAAAAATATAAAAGTCAGAGCCGGAAGTTCAGGTATCGTTTCGTGTAGTCGGACAATCTGGGCTTTTCGTTCAGGTACAGTTTCGTGCAATTGTTGCGTGTTCAATAACTGTAAATATATAAGGTTATCGGCCAAACCCCATTTTAGGCTATACCAAGTTTGTCTTAGGTAAAAATAAAAAAATCTCAAACTCATTGAAGCCGGGAAAAATACGCGCCTGGACACGAAGTGGGTTGTGCCACTGACGTGTAGGTACGCGAAACCAGTCAGTACTAAACTGTCTTCAAAATTATTTGTACTGAACTGACTCGCAAACTAGCCTCGTGCCCAGATTTCAAGAACGATTCTTATGGGCGTTAAAACAATAAGTGTACACTTTTTAAATACTTGCCATTGTCGTGAACCGATCCAAAATCGGTGTACACGAATGCGCCATAACCTGGCACATTGTTGTTCAAGTCTTTATGACTAGATTTCTGCTGTTTCAGCAGTTTGAGACGCACGACTCTTGCCAAAGGCAGCTCATCTCCAGATTCAGCTTTCCTTTGTTCATAACCTGGAAATAACCGTTTCTAAAGACTTGTGTTTTAAGGGGTATGCGCTAAGGTAGCCCGTGATATTCTACTCAGGTTTTTGCAATTGATAAGTCAGTGTCAGCTTATAAGTACATGATGGTCACAATAATGATCCACGGCCGTAACCAATACGTGTAAATACAGAATTATAATCATCAGAATCAATGCAACTCTCTAAATGACCTCAAATGTCATTCTACGAAATTCATTCAATAGGGTGACTTGAACTTAGACAGTTGTAATGATCAATTTAATGACTATAATTCTGTAAAGACATACTTATTTGGAACGGTCGCGGATCCTATTTTGATCGACATGCAACCTGACACTGACTTGAACATTGCAAAAAAACATTAGAAAATATGAATTTCGCGGTCTACCATGGCGCTTTTGCCTTAAGGCCGAACTATACGCCAATGACCTTGAGTAGTTAGCTTGCGCAGTCTGGCCTGAGCTCACGCAACGCGTCGTACGTCCAGCCAGTAATAGGACTCGCCCATCAAGGAGCGCTGTCCCAAATTAGACGCATTTTTAATTTATTATAATAAAAAATATACATGTTTTAAAAAGTAACAAAACCAAATCATTTTCGTTTGTATTGCAAAGTAGTAGATATTTTTTTTATATTCTTTTGATAAAAAATGAAGGAGTAAAATGGTTTTTTTTTCTTATTATGTGATACCGATAGAAAAATTATGGCTAAACCAAATTACGATTCATATCATGTAGATTACTAAAAATTTTTTTCAGATGAAATTTCTCTGTAGGTTCCGGCGAAAAACTGCTTCATCTTCAAGCTTTTTTCGAAAGAGTAGCCTTAATAAACTAAGAATACCTCGAAGAAAGCTATTCTTACTAATACCTATTTAAACGTGAAAGAAGGTTTTTGCATTAGCGGTTAAAAAGGAAATTGGCCATGAAATATGATGTATCAAGAGTAAACCATAGATTAGGAATGTTTGAACCGTTTAGAACAGATGTTTTGATAATAATTTGAGCTCGTTAAAATTATTTTTCCACGGCAGAGCAAAGGTCACTTCTCATACAACGAAGAAAGAAGGATTGATCTCTTTGCGTGCTGCCAAGTTCACCCATTATGACTATTGGTGCTTATATATGTTTGATACTAAAAATATCTTACCATTTTGGAAATGGGGAGGGAGTATCCTGACCATAGGTGAGAAATAGGTTCCTGCTGCAGGATCTTTCAGATTGTTACACGATCCATCGACCCGTCTCCACTCATTTGTGTCGCAAGGTTCAATGTCGATAGTACAAGTACTGAAACACATTATCATCACCTATCATTGTTTAATTTATTCTAAATATAAGTACTTAAAAAAAAAATTCGGCTCTGAATTTCCTTGAAACATAATATTTAGGTTAGTAAAATCCACTTTCGCGTAGGATACTAATAAAAAAAATAAACTTACTCCTTCAGGCCGTTTGTTTCATAAAACTCCAATAGATCACCTAAAACAGGTTTACCTGTATAGTAATCGTGTAACACCCCATAGCTGAGACCTGAGGGGCAATTCTCGTATTTTTAACAACGTTCGCAATATCATCTCAAGACTCAATCTGACAGAAATTGTATAGCGTTTACCTTCATTTTTGACATTTTGATTGACGCTGGCATGAGATTGTGAACGTTTTTAGGTACGAGAATTGCCCCTCTGTGCACAGCGAAACTAAACAGATACTCGTAAGCAACATCCTGCAGCTGTTCCGCGGATGCATGTATAGTATTAAATTTTCCTTTTATATAAAATTCCTTTATTTACTTTCAATAAATAAGGAACCATATTTTTTTCTGTAAATAAAAAAATAATTATTAATTTCTTTTAAGTTCAGAAGCGTGTCATATTTTTTTGCAAATATAGCTCGATATGGGCAGGGTTGTCACGCGATGCAGCATTTTATTCAATACTAGTTTTAAAACCTGACTACATTTTGTTATAATATTTGGGGTCCATGAAGTAGGAACATTTTGGGTATAGTACTTTAATTGACCACCGTATTTTGTGTACCCTGTCTGTAACCGTTTTATCTAATTTAAGCGACTTGTCACATCTACGCAGGCACACTAACAGAAACAGAATATGGTGGATAATTTTCCTGAATTAGATATTATTATAACCGAGGTCTGACAAGGCGCTAAGGCATACTGCTGATGTGAACTTAGTATGACCTGGACACCTTTGAAAGAACCGGCCTGAAAAGCAGTCGCTTGGTTCTCAACCCTTAAAACGTGATCTAAAGACAATTGACAAATAAAAATTTTCGAGGCCATGGCTCAACATTCTCAAGAGGAAAAACAAATACAGACAAGTCATTTCGTGTTCCAAGTGTTGCTTGAGGTAGGTAAACAGACTGAAAAGTATTGTTTTACAATTTAATAGTTAAAATATAAATAAAATTATGACAACTGCGTCACCATCCAAGAGACTAATCTGAAATATCTCATGCCTGTTGTTAAACCGGCACTCCATAGCCTTATTTTAGCTGAAAACTAGCGTCAGGCACTATTTATCAGGCATTTTTGCTGAAATGGGCCTTTTTAGCGCAGCCATGAGGCACACATTGCTGCTAATTTCATATATCGCACTTTATACTTTTTATTTGTTTTTGTTTATTTAATTTTTAGGTCTGTCTGTCGGTCTATCTGTCTGTCTGTATGTCTGTCTGTCTGTCTGTCTGTCTGTCTGTCTGTCTGTCTGTCTGTCTGTCTGTCTATCTGTCTGTCACAGCTGGATATCTCAAGAACTACTAATGCTATCAACTTGAAATTTGGACCAGTTTTAGATGACGTTTACCCAACTATTTTTCAAATAAGAAAGAAATAAAAATATTTATATTTTTTTTGCAACAGTGACTGAAAGGGGGTCTTAAAAATTCAAAGAGAGCCCCTCTTTGAATTAATTTACTAGAGCATGTGGGGTATCATAATTATGATTCTCAAACATTTTTTTTTAATTATTTTAGACCGCGTAGTTTTCGACTTTTGATGAAAAATTTAAAAAAAAATACCATTCCCCCTCCCTTAACGTTTGCAAAGCGAAAAATCTGAAATTATTCTATGTGATAGAAGTTTATGTAAAGATTACAGGAAAAATAAAATGATGACTCTAAATAGCACACTTTTTCAGAAATCGCAACGGACCCCTCGATGCGCGAGTCCGACTCGCTCTTGACCGGTTTTTTTATCTGTTGTACCTGGTCTACTTAAATTATAATGTGTGCCTTTTCTGCCTGTGCTAAATAAAGACATTTTCTCTTCTTTATTTATTTATTTAGTTATACAAAAATCACAGCCACATCACATACATTACTGTTATGCTAGAAACAATCTTTAACAATAGACAACAATATAAACAATCATCAACAATAGACAATGAATTTAGCACCCTACTTATATATTAGGTCTTTACCTATGAAATTGGAAATTTGTATGAAAATTTTAAAATGTAAAAATTTTGGTAATTTTTTTTATTTTAGCTAGTCAAAGTACTGGCCCAAATTATCTATAAAATTTTGCCATTTTGATGGCAGTTTTGTTCATTCTTTTACTGTAGAAGTCTGCCGGACGGGAGGCGATGAAGTCAGCGAAAGCGTTTTGTACTGCCTCTCGGGTGTTGATTTTTTTCCCACTTAACCCCTCAAGTGTCGAATGCACCCCATGTGTGCATAAGAAAAACTGTTTTTTTGTTAGGTATATAAGCTTATATCACATATATATATAAATGTAAAAAAACATCATCCGATGGAAAACCAATCATCATCATTAGTTGTGAACCTATGGAGTTCGTAGCTAACCCCCCCTCTCCCCCCGCGTGTCAAATGCACCCAAAGTGTGCAAAAGGACAAAACTTTACATAATAGGTATATAAGCTTAGATCACATATATATAAACGTAAAAAAACATCATCCGATGGAAAAAATATCATTATCAGTAGTTGTGAACCTATGGGGTTCGCAACTAACCCCCAACCCTCCCCACTCGCTGGTTTTTTGGGTCTAAAATTAGCCAAACTCTGACACTTGAAAGAATGGCTAAATTTTGAAAAAAGTAGAAATCTGTTGGGGCAAGGTCCGGTGAGTACGGTGGGTCACGGGGAGCTTCCAGCTGTAACTCTTGTGTAGCTTTGCGATGGTCTGTCGTGAAGTGTGAATTTGCGCGTTTTCGTGGAGGAGCAATGGGGAAGAGCGATTGACCAGTCTTGGCTGTTGAATTGCGAGCTTCTCCATCATTGTTTGCAATTCTTGGCAATAGACATCTGCCGTCACTGTTGTGCCATTCGGTAAGAAGCTGTGATGTATAAGTCCAGCACTGGTCCACCAGACAGTCACCATCATCTTCCTATGAGTAATCTTTTTTTTAGCGCACTGATTAGGTGCTGTACCCGGGTCCACCAACTGAGACGAACGCTTACGGTTGTCGTACGGGATCCACTTTTCATCGCAGGTAACAATTCGATTTAGAATTCCCTCGATTCTATGCCAATTCAGTAGTGCTTATACATGCTTCGACGCGTAAGTCTCGCTGTTGGTCGCTTAGTTCGTGTGGCACCCACTTGTCTAGCTTTTTTATCTTTCCGATTTGCCGCAAGTGCTTCAATGTGGTTTTGACACTAACTCCAAGGCCTGCAGTAAGCTCAGCCCTAGATTGAGTTGAATCCGCTTCCACTGTCGCCTTCAATTCATCGTTGTCGACAATGGTTACAGGCCGACCGCCAGGCTCGTTCTTCAACTCAAAATTTCCTGATTTAAAACGATTGAACCAATAATGGACCGTGTTTATGCAAGCAGTGTTAGACCCGTACACGTCGTTAATGTTTCGTGTTGTTTGCGCAGCGTTATTGCCACGTTGGAACTCATATTCGATAATTGTACGAATTTTCAGCTTATCCATGGCGACAAAAACTACCACAATTTCACAAAAACAAAAAACTATCTAAAAAAAAATGACTGAATTTGAACTTAAATTAACACGGCTTTCGAATAAAATTTATTAGAATTTCGAATGGCGCGCCAATCCACAGATATTTAAATCTGAAAATGCTGTTTGTAGAATCTCCAATTACATACCTACCTACCTACCTATTTATTACTTATTATTACGTTCACCACAAATATTGCTGACTTGAACTTCAGTTAATATACTAAACTAAAACAGACCCCCGCCCCCGTAATGATGCTGTGTAGCAAACAATAAAAAAAATTAGGAACTAAAAACAACTTGGCAATGATATTATGATTTTTTTCTAAATCTCCGTAGTTTGTAGTGGAATATATGTATCTAATTCTGACAATTTTAAGAGTGTATTATGTGCTCACCTTTCGAACTGGAACACAACAACACTGTTTGGCGGTAGAATTAGGTATAGTGTGGCCGAGCTCCTTCACGAAGAGCGGACGGCCGGACTGTAGTAGGTATCTAGAGATACCTACTACAGTCCGGACGAGAGAATGCGTTCCTTACACTTGTCAATAGCACAATTTCTAGTACCTAGTAATAAGGGTCAAATTCGCAAAACACATGTTGCGAAGTTTGCCCGATGCAGGATTTTGCATGATGTCAGCGGCATACAAAATCCTGCATCGCGCAGAGTTTACCGCGCGACTGGCATATACAACGTGTAATGCTAAATGCGCAAAACCTTTGTACTCATCAGTATCAACAACTTTTACTATAGGACCAAACCTGAAATCGCGAAAAAAAAATCATGACGAATTATGCGAACATAAATGTACTGAACAGCTGATTTTTTTTTTGCGATTTCAGATTTGGTCCCATAGTAAAAGTTGTTCATAATGATGAGTACAATGACCCCTTAAGAGGTTTTGCGCATTTAGCATTACACGTTGTATACAGCACCCCGACCTCAACCGTTGGGCAGTTGCCCACCAGACACTTTTACTAAGTCTTAGCATGTAACATGAATACAAAATGTGTCTATGTATCTTTGGATCAATAAACGTTTTATTATTTTCATATTATTATTATTAGACACGACACCCGTCTGGTCGGACGATCTTCCCTTTTCTATGGAGGATCACTAATCCTCCATAGAAAAGGGAAGGTCCTCCGATCAGACAACTTTACACCCTGTTCCTTATGCCTCTATACATATATTCGTTAGTATGAAACTGAAGGTGTCAAGAACGCATTCTCTCGATGGTCGGACTGTACTACTAAAATCAAGTTTTTAGGTACTAATTACCCGACTGCGCCACAACGAAGATATGTTAACAGAAACAAGTTATGTTTCACACACGTATATCTGTGTTTCTTTTTATGTGGGATTATTTATATGTAACCTTGAACCATAGTTCCGCCAAAATGGCAGAATATAGACGTCAATAAGAAACGTAAAAACCGTCCAAGTGTTACTTATCCCAAGAAGTCAAGAACAAACTTAACATTGTAGTTGAAAAACATGTTTTCCTATATACACTCCTGCAAATGTTAGTTTACATGCACAATATTGAGAGATTTAAGCTTCGACCACACCTGAGCGACTGCGAATCGGGAGCGTCCAACATTATCGCAACCATTGGGTTGTTTTATTTTCATTTTAAACCATCTGTTTCTTTAATTATTTATTACTTATCGATATTTATAATAGCTGCATTATTTAATATTTTCTAGGTACCTACCTACTTTAACATCACTGCCCAGAAACACTATTTTTGACAATAGGAAATATTAGCGCTAATTATGTGGGCTATGTCTAGTAGTTCAATGATTCTACTTCGATACTAGTTTAATGACGACTCTCTGTTGGATCACCTCATTTCGAATTCATTCCCTCACAGAGACTTCAAGCCTAGCTTCCACAGTTTGCCGAGTGACCAAATTTTGGGCTTCAGACTACTGTAACGACTATCAAAGATCTACGAATGACAGTCGGAAGCAATGGCTTATAACGTGCTTTCCATTCCGAGGCACGGAATTTACTCCAATGGATACAACAAAACTTATATGGTACTTGATCAAGTTGCGAGTTTGCGTTAATAGCACGATTGGGATGTCTTATTTTATAATGCTATGGTCAAACCTGCGCCTCAAGTAGCGGGACGTGGGACGCGAAGCGGGAGCGTCTAGAACGCGAAACTTTTACGTGCATACTTGCGCGACTACAGCTATAGGTGGAGCTCGTGGCTGAAGAAATAACAGCCGCACGGGTCGATCCGTCACGTTAAGCTACGCTTGCCGCGGTTGGTCCACGAATGGGTGATCATCTTTACATACCGAGACTCCTCTGTGCCTCGGAAAGCACGTTAAGCGGTTGGTCCCGGCTGTCATTCGTTGATCTTTGACAGTCGTTATTACAGGTCGTCAGAAGCCCGAAATTCTGACAACCAGTCTTACCAAGGGGTATCGTATTAACCAGTTACTGGGTTGTGGAGGTCAGACTGGCAGTCATTCCATGTAAAATACTGATAAACAGCTGCATCCGGTTAGACTGGAAGCCGACCCCAATATAGCTGGGAAAAGGTTAGGCAGATAGACTTACGTGAGCAGGTACAGCGCTCACCGCGAACATTTTGCTATGGCTCAGTTTAACACCTACATTGTTGTCAGTATCATATTTCGTCTCTCAATCGTTTCGATTGTGAGACATGAAGTCTCTATCATGCATCAAACTATTTTGTGTTAAATTAAATAAGTACCTACTTATACCTTCTTATGAATTCATTTTAATTTTTGTACAGTCATCGTCAAAAATATCGGTACGAACAGACTGTTCAAAATGATCTCAACAACTAAGAAAATTCAACTTTATCTTAATTTGATAGTTTGGTAGTGTAGTGTAGAAAAACCCAAGACGAGACGAGGAGAAGGCGAGGAGTGATGCGGGGTCGGAGTCCGACGCCGCATCGGGGGCGAAGGCCGCGAAGGGCTCTTTCAAGAGCCCGGAGGGCGTAGTGGTGGTGGGTTCCGCTGGTAGGAAAGCTTTCCTGAAGCGGAACGTGGAGGAAAAACCGGGGGATGACCAGGGGTCGTCTTCCTCGGACGGCGGAAAGCGCTCGGCCAAAAAAGCTCGCCGGGTTCTAGGCTGGAGTCATAAAAAGTCCAAGAGCAAGAGCCGGGCAACGCAGGAGGATGACTCCGTCGGCTCGGCCGAGGGGAGCACTCTGGAGGCGTCTGGCGATGAGTCGGACGCCGCTGGTGACTCCAAGGCGGAGCGGGCCAGGTTCGCGGAGGTCGTGGCTGCTGCAGTGAGGGATGTGGCCTTGAAGAAGAAACAATCTTCGAAGGACAAGGCCACACCTGCAGCCAAGGCCTCCATTATGGCGGCAGCGGAGGCTCTGATGCAAGGGCCTCCGTCGGACGGCATGTCAGAAATGCGGGCGGAGGTCGCCCGCTTGACAGCCGCCATGGAGCTTCTCCGAAAGGAGAACGAGGAGCTCCGAGCGGACCTGGCCAGGCTCCGCGATGCCGGCCCTCAGAAGGCGCCGCAGGAGGGGGCGCAGCAGGGGCAGAGCGGGCTTGGCCCCGCAGAGGAGAGGCTACTGTCCCTGGTGCGGAAGGAGCTGGCTGCTTTTAACAGCCGGTTCTCTGTCCTGGAGGGCATTGTCCTCCGGCCCCCGCTAGCGGCGAGCCGGCAGGCTTCGGACCAGCCAAAGGCGGCATCGTACGCCGCCACGGCTGCCACGCCCAAACCTGGGTCAGTGGGGCAGAAGAAGGGCGGGGCCACCGCTGCTGCAAAGGCGCCTGCGAAGGTGCCTGCGAAGGCGCCTGCGAAGGCGTCTGCTAAGGCGCCTGAGAAGGCCCCGGCTGTGGCGGCGACGACGACGCGGCCGCCCCCGCCTTCTGAATCTCCTCCGGCTGACGCCGAATGGCAGGCAGCCGGGGAGAAGAAGAAGGAGGGCAAGGCGGCAAGGGCGGCCAAGCGGAGGGAGAGGCGGCGTCGGCGCAAGGAGCGAAGCGTCGCGGCGAGGTTGCGCGCCCCAAAGTCCGCAGCTGTAGTGATCACACTACAGCCGGAAGTGGAGAAGAGGGGCGTGTCCTACCGCGACGTGCTCACCAAGGCTCGGGCGGCGGTGAACCTGGAGGAGGTCGGGGTCACAAAGGGCATGCGAGTTAGGGTCACGGCGACCGGGGCTCGTATGCTCGAGATTCCCGGTGCGGCCAGTGGCCCGACCGCTGACGCTCTGGCTGAAAAGCTCAGGGCGTCCTTAAGTGCGGACGAAGCCCGAGTGTCCAGACCCGCCAAGTGTGCTGACATGCGCATCCTGGGTCTGGACGACTCCGTCACAGAGGGGGAAGTTGTGGCCGCCGTGGTCAAGATGGGGGGGTGCGCTATCGAGCAGGTGAAGGTAGGCACCATCCGTCCAGACTCCACGGGGTTGCGAGCCGTTACGGTGAGCTGCCCCGTATCGGCGGCCAACAAAATCGTTGGGGAGGGCCCAAGATTTCAGGTGGGCTGGGATTCCACGCGGGTGAAACTGCTGGAACCCAGACCTCTGAGGTGCTTCCGTTGCCAAGTGGGCAACCACGTGGGAGCGAAATGCACCTCGGAGGTGGACCGCAGCAGTAACTGCTTCCGCTGTGGTCAGCCCGGTCACAAGGCCGGCTCGTGCAATGCCACGCCGCACTGCTACCTGTGTGCGGCAGCTGGCAAGCCGGCCGATCACCGGGCTGGAAGCAAGGGCTGTGGTCCACCCGCGAAAGCCCGGGGCAAGGGCAAGCCCTCCGCCCCCTCTACCGCCGTCACCGCCGCAGCCGTCGCCACAGGCGCCGTCGCTGCCGCCCCCACTGCCGTCACCGCCGTACCCACTGCGGCGGAGGCCTCACAGGGGGCTCAGGAGGGGGCTGCAATGGAATGCCAGTAGTGGCCCCATTGCGCCTCCTCCAGGCGAACATCAACCACTGCGCCGCCGCTCAGGATCTGTTGCTCCAGAGCATGGCGCAGTGGTCGATTGACATCGCCGTGGTCGCTGAGCCGTACTTTGTCCCGCCCAGTGATTACTGGGTGGAGGACCTGAGCGGCTCAGTGACCCTCATTTCGTCGGCCGCCGCCGGTACCCTGTCCCTTGAAGCCGTCAGGAAGGGACAGGGTTGCGTTGCAGCACGGTTCGGGGGGATTGTCGTGGTGGGGACATACTTCTCCCCGAGCCGAACTCTCGCCGAGATCCACAACTCCCTTGCGGAGTTGAAAACCATCGTCGTCGTCGGGTTTCGTTCCCTTCCCGTGCTTGTCCTCGGGGACTTCAACGCCAAGAATGTGGCTTGGGGTTCCCGGTGTACGGACACACGGGGCAGGATGGTGGAGGACTGGGCTCTGGAGACAGGCCTGGTCGTCCTAAACCGGGGTTCTGTCCCCACGTGTGTGCGGATGCGGGGCGAGTCGGTGGTGGACATCTCGTTCGCCAGCCCCGCTCTGTTGCCGCACGTGGTTGACTGGCGCGTCATGGAGGGGGTGGAGACCTATTCCGATCACCGGTACATCCGGTTTGATGTCTCCGCCCATACCTCGAGCGGGCCGGTCCGACAGGCCCCGAGTGGTCCGCGGTGGGCGCTGAAGAAGCTGGACCGGGAGCTCCTCCTGGAAGCCTCGATCGTGCAGGCCTGGGTGTCACCACCGGACAGGCCTGCCGACATCAACGACGAGGCGGAGTGGTTCCGGGAGGCCATGTCCGAGGTGTGCGACGTGGCAATGCCCCGGGTCCAGCCCAGTCGCGCCTTTCGCCAGGTGTATTGGTGGTCGCCGGAGTTGACGGCTCTGCGCGAGGCGTGCGTTGCCGCGCGGCACCGGTACACCAGGCACCGCAGGCTCCGTATCCGTCCTCCGGATACGGAAGCCATTCAGGCGGAGCTGTACGAGGGGTACAGAGCGGCGAAGACCGCCCTCCGAGCGGAGATCTTGCGGTCCAGGGATCTGGGCCGCGAGGAGTCGCTGGAGACTCTGAACAGAGACCCATGGGGGCGCCCCTATAAGATGGTGCGGGAGAAACTCCGCCCATGGGCGCCCCCGCTGACGCAGAGTCTCCGGCCCGAGCTCGTGGAGGACGTGGTGAGCGCTCTGTTCCCTTCGCGAGGGGAACATACTCCCCCGCCTATGGCTCCGCCTCATGCGGTGCCCGCTGCGGACCAAGAGACCGACGACGACGATGATACTCCGGAAGTGACCGAGGTAGAGTTGAGAGCGGCGGTACGTAGGCTCAGTGCCAAAAATACCGCCCCAGGACCCGACGGCTTACCTGGAAGAGCCTGGGTTCTGGCCTTTGGGGCTCTCGGGCCTCGACTAGGGGGGCTCCTAAGCGCATGCTTGGAGAGGGGCCAGTTTCCACTTCGCTGGAAGACGGGGAAACTGGTCCTCATTAAGAAGCCGGGGCGCCCTGCGGACTCTCCGTCCGCTTACCGGCCCATCGTGCTGCTCGACGAGGTGGGCAAGCTCTTTGAAAGAGTCATTGCAGACCGCCTCGTCGGGTGGCTGGTGCAGGAGGGGCCGGATTTGGCGGAGAGCCAGTTTGGTTTCCGCAAGGGGCGCTCTACGGTGGACGCCATCATGCGCGTGCGAGCCCTCACGACGGGGGATGCAGTGGCCCGGGGTGGGGTCGTCTTGGCGGTGTCCCTAGACATCGCCAACGCCTTTAATACCCTGCCCTGGAGTTGCATCAGGGAGGCATTGCGGTATCACCGGATGCCGACCTACCTCTGTCGAGTGGTCGAGGCCTATCTGACGGACAGGGCCGTCATCTACCCTGGTCATCAGGGAGAGTGGAACCGGCGAGAGATGTCGTGCGGTGTCCCACAGGGATCGGTCTTGGGGCCGCATCTGTGGGACATCGGTTACGACTGGGTGCTGCGCGCCGACCTCCCTAGCGGCGTTAGCGTAGTATGTTACGCTGACGACACGCTGGTCCTGGCGCAGGGGAGGTCGCACCAGGCGGCGGCTGACTTAGCGACACGCGGGGTTGCGATAGTCGTGGAGAGGATCCGGCAGTTGGGACTCGAGGTGGCCTTGCACAAGTCCGAGGCCATGTGTTTTCATGGTCCTCGGAATGCGCCACCGTCGGGTTCCGAAATTACGGTGGGAGGGGTTCACATCGGAGTCGGGTCGACGATGAAGTACCTGGGACTCGTCCTCGACAGCCGGTGGAACTTCGTGGAGCACTTCCGACGTTTGGCTCCCAGACTGGCACGGGCTGGGGCTGCCTTGAGGCGGCTCCTGCCCAATCTGGGGGGTCCAAACGCCTCCTGCCGGAGGCTCTACGCGGGGGTCGTGCGGTCCATGGCCCTTTACGGAGCACCGGTGTGGGCGCGTTCCCTAAGGCTGGGACCAGCCGGCAGGTTGAACGCGTCCCAGAGGGTCATGGCCATCCGGCTAGTCCGGGGATACCGCACGGTCTCCCGGGAGGCGGCGAACCTCCTTGCCGGATTGCCGCCGTGGGATCTGGAGGCAAAGGTCCTCGCGCACGTGTGGGAGTGGCGCGAGGAGGCGAAGCGCCGGGGCGTAACTCCGCTGCCGCGAGAAATCACGGTACAGCGGACAGAGCTCCGGCGGGATCTCATGGCGGCATGGAGAGCGCGACTGTCGCAACCCAGCGCTGGGCACGCCACAATAGCGGCGATAAGTCCCCTCTTTGAGGAGTGGTTAGAGAGGCGCCATGGCGTCCTCACCTTCCGCCTGACGCAGGTCCTCACCGGACACGGTTGTTTCGGGAGGTTCCTGTTTCGCATAAGGCGGGAGGAAACGCCCGGGTGTAACCATTGTGCGGATCGCCCGGAGGACACGGTGGAGCATACAGTGGAGGTCTGCCCGGCTTGGGCAGAGCACCGCCGTGTTCTCACGGAGGCGATCGGCGGCGGCGACCTCTCGCGTCCGAGCCTGGTCCAGGCCATGGTGCGGAGCGAGAGTGCATGGGAGGCCGTCACCTCCTTCTGCGAAGCAGTGATGCTCGCGAAGGAGGAGGTGGAACGCGTGAGGGAGAGGCAGCCTCACGCCCTCAGTCGCCGCAGGAGACGCCCTGGGCGGCGGGAATCGCGGGGCGATTTCCGGCCACCGTAGGCGCGGGCCTGCGGACGGTGAGCAGCGGGTAGCTCGCCGTCCGGTAAGGACCAGGCCCGAGTCGACGGCGCGTTGTGTTCCACGCGCGCCTCAAAGAGATGTCAGCAAGTGACGGGGCCCAATAGGGCCGACGCCGCTGGGGTCGCGGGTTGTCCGAAGGGGTTACCGCGGCCCTGGCATAGGCAACTGAAGGAACACGGGTGGGTTTTAGTCAGTAAAAGTCTGACACGCCCTTCCGCTCCACCCAGAGCGGGAGAAGTTATTTGATGATTTCCCACCCTCAAAAAAAAAAAAAAAAAAAAAAAGGTGAAAAATGTATTCACTGTTCATTACTTTTCTGTTATATAATAGTTCTTGTAGTAACGAAACGGCCAAGCTTCATTATTTTTACTGTAGGCTTAGGTGTAGAGTTTGTGAAGTTAGGGCTTGGAGAGTTAGGGCGTGTAGAGTTAGAAGCTTGGCTCTACATGAGATCTGATAGCTTTTTGTCAGTGCGAGCTATAATAATATGTTGTCTCGTCTTGGCAACATTTTACATGAAAATGTTTTTGGTGGGTAAATAAATACACGGGAATAAGTAGATACATGATACTCGATAGCCCTACGCTATGAGCGTACTTCCCCAAATACTTCACTACAGACTCGAGTTGAGTCCGTATTCGGAAAATAATTAAATGCCGAGTATTATAATCACGAAAATTGTATGATATTTGAGGTTTGACATTGTAAAGCGCTATTAATATCATAAATGGTACAAATGATAGTCACTATTCATAATATTCTCACTTTGTTCAGAGAAGACAAACTCTACACACGTCTGACCACAAGACGCGTGCGTCCCTGCAGGCGCTATCTCCACAGGCGAGAGAATCGCGGCGGTAGTCACGCTGTGCCTTCAAATTATCGCCGCGACGATATCGACGTGTGGAGATTGATTCATAGAGTTTCTATTGAATTGTGGCACGACGTGATTATCGCTGATTTTCTCGGCCGTGGAGATGGCGCAGTCTTCTCACGTCGCGGTCGCGTAGGTATACAAGGCGCCATAAGATAACATGGACAGCGTTCGCCGCGCGACTGAGGCTCCCGCTTCGCAGTCACTTTGGTCGCGCAGGTGTGGCGAAGCTTTAATTAATTTACTTAAATTGGCCATAAAACCATGTTCAAATGATTCACAATGACGTAACAAACAAACATGATTAACAAGATGGCGCTAGTTGTTTGAAATTCGCAAAATATGCATTCATTAATCTGTAAAGGTTTTATGCAAAGGGCAACCTTAGGCGATGCAGGCTGGCAATCGATTATTCTAACAAGTGTCTTAACACATTTGAATCTGAAAGGTTAGCGTTTCGTTATAAAGAAAAGACAAACGTCAGTTAGTCTGCCGCGGGCTGAAAAGCTAGATAAAAAAGTTGTATTGAAAACAAAAAATAATATAAAGTACACTCACATTTCACCAGTTATATTTAAATATAACTGGTATAGTACCCATGGTACCCATATTGTATTAGGTGGCGAGCCTATTGCCATCAACCGTGCACAAACCAAGGCTGCTACTGAGAAATTAATTGCACTTTGTCCAACATGGGAATCGAACCCAGGACCTCGTGCGCAGCAGTAGCGCTGGCAACCACTACACCAACAAGGCAGACATCGTAATGATGCCCTCATGTTATATTTTAACATACTAGCTTTTGCCCGCGGCTTCGGCCGCGTGGATCTCGGAAAATATCCCACGGGAACATACTACCGGATATTCCTTCCTTATTCCATGTCTACATTATAAAGGGAACCTCTGTGCAAAATTTCAGCTTTCTAGGTCCAAGGGTTTGGGCTGGGCGTTGATGAGTCAGTGAGTCAGTCAGGACTTTTCTTTTTATTTATATAGATTAAGGTTACGTGCGATCCTTGCGAACTTGCGAAGCGTTGTAATGTGACTATGAATGATAGGCTGAGGAATGATGTGAAAAGGTATGCTGAGATGGTTTGGTCAAGTTGAGAGGATGAGTGAAAGGTACTAACAAAAGGTTACAAGGCAGATGTGAGTGGACACGCCGCGCCGGGAGGGGACGCCCGAGGAAGGGGAGTGATATAAAATTTTTTGAAATGGCGACCTTCGCTATAACGTCATTCGAACCTATATACTATGTAGGTTCGAATGACGTTATAGCGAAGGTCGCCATTTCAAAAAAAAATTCAAGTGGTACGACAGTGCGAATACTAATTAAATCGAAAACCGCTAACCTTAAACCGGAAAACTCGGAAACTTTATTGGTGATGTTCTTCAGAAAGGTCAGGTGCGTAGTACCCGCAACTGGCGTGCGTGTATGACTAGATGTGTGAACGGAAACTAGGCAAAAGTAGTATGTAAGGATAGTAGCAAGTGGCGTTCTGTAGTTTCTGCCTATCCCCATGAGGCGTGAGTGTATATTAAGGTTATATTATAGGTTATTATTATATTATAACATGTTTAGGTTCTAAAAGGGTATCATTATGATTTCTACCAATAGGATATTTTCTGGATAAAATACTCCTCAATTGTTAAAAATATACTTTATAATGCCTTTTCTAGATCGCCAGATAACAATCAACCCATAAAATACGATCAGTGGCTTTTTAGCTACGATCGGTCATACATAAGTACTTATTTAGAGGCATGAGGAACAGGTTGTAAAGTTCACTCATCCTCCATTGAAAAGGGAGGATCCTCCGACCAGACGGGTGTTGTGTCTGGTGGGCTACTGCCCGACGGTTGATGTCGGGACGTTGTATATATGCTAATCGCGTGGTAAACTCTAATTGCGCGATGCAGGTTTGTGTGACGTCATGTCATTGATGCGTAGTTCATATGTGGCGATGTAGATGCCGCCACACTTACATAGTTCCTTTTCCGTAATCAGAGAAAAATATCCAATACCAAAAACTTTAAGAAAAATAATAAAAACAAATACATGTGCTTGAATTTAATTTGACATTCATTTGTAGTGAAATAACTTGTAACTAGTTTAAGGTTCAAAAAGATTATAACAAGAAATTGTGTTCATTCACATTACGTATAGTTAAAACGAACAAGTTTACTAATAACTTCATTGTAATAATAATTATATCAATGAAGTTATAAACTTGGTCGTTTAATTTAACATTAAATTATATGAATTATATGACTATTTCGGTTTACTTAAATTTTCATTAGTCGTCACTATTTCACGTTATTATGTAAGTACCAATTAAGCATTGCAAGCAGCGTCAGCCCAAGCACTGAAATCCATCTTCTGAATTGCGCAGCAAGGCACCAGAGGATTCCTGAAATTGAAAATATTGTCAGTCTATTATTAAATACTTGCTTCTGCCCACGACTTCGCCCGCGTGGTAGTCAACTATATTATAAAACTCCATGGCAATAGGCAATAGTGTAACTTTCTGCCCTAGAAAAAATTTTCTAAATCGGATCAGGATATCCAGAGATTACCTCCTACATCCAAACTTGCAAACTTTTGCTCTTTGTTTGTATAGACTTACTAGAAATAAAATAGCATGTACACTTAGCTTTTAAGGGCCGTGTTCAAGCATGAATCTCGATTCGAAATTATACAGTCAAAACCCGACAGATCTCACAATAATCTGTTTGAGTATCGTTCTCCAAAAAAATGAAAATCGTCAAAACATCAGATTTTAACGTTAGAGCCTGGTAGTGAAGGCGAAGTTGGGAACTTGACTTAGATTTATCGAAGAAAAACTGACTGGCCAAACTTCCTCAAAAACTCAGATTTAAGCATTTGCCACCTTCTGAGCAATTTCTTAGTGGTTCTTAAATTAAACCGGCTCCACTAAACAGTTGGTCACTTGGTACTGAACCTGACATGGGAGCAGAAACTTCGAGTCATATCTCCACCACACTAGAGGGGCTTCGCTTACTTGGAGCTAGACCTCCGTTAAAAACTTACGGTTTCATGTGGAAGTACAACCCCAGAGGAGACATTGACGACGAATTGAACCATGTCGCTACAACCACTCATTTGACTAATTTTAAGAAAATATTTGTTTATCGGTTATAACTTTATAAGATGTATGTGTTGAGACTTCCAAGAGGGTCACGACCAATAGATTATTATTTGGATCTATAGGGTGACTGGTAATTAGTGACCACTTAAACACATGATTGTACTCGTGATAACAAAAAAACTTTTGCTATAGGAGCAAACCTGAAATCGAGAAATAAAAATCAACTGTTCCCTTACATTTATGTTCGAATAACTCGTCTAAATGTAGGGAACTGCTGATTTTTTTCGCGCTTTCAGGTTTGGTCCCATAATAAAAGTTGTTTGTTATCATGAGTATGGGTATTGGTCACTAATTACTAAATTACTAGCCACCCTATATAGCCGAGGCTTGATAGGTTAACAGCTAGTTATGAAAAATCGGTCCTTTTGAAAAATAGTATATTATGCAATTAGTGAATAAAGGACGGATTTAAAGCGAGGGCCATAGATGAATCACGAGCTAGTGAAGGATTCTAATGATTGAATCACGACCGTAGGGAGTGATTCATGGTGATTGAATCACGAGCGTAGCGAGTGATTCAAGTGTTAGAATCCTGAGCGACGCGAGTGATTCATGGCCGTCGATATAAATCCGTTTTATTCAAGAGTTGCATACTATACTTTATACCATGACTACGAGAAAAAGAAAGATTTAAGTAAAAATAGACATATAATGAAGAAAAAGGAAAGCTAAATTGGCTTTGATGTAAACCAGCCGTGATTTTTTGGGTAGCAAGTTTTCCACTATATCGGCCGCCCTCTCTTTCATAAACTCAGGTGTTAACACATCTTCATCACTAGAATGCATTTTTAATCGATTGGAACAACACTAAACAAACACAAAATTAAAGATTAAAGTAACACTAAACTTTGTATTCGTACAACTTACAGTATTCAAAATAGCGTCAATTTACTAAGGACAGCAAAGAACACAAAACAGTTTTTATTCTAATGCTAAACTCCTTGTCGAAAATGTCGACCAATCAAATTGAATTTAGAACACATCAATATAGGTCGAATACAAAGATTACACTTACACTAGATACGGCAAGCTACGACCAAGCGTGCCCTGCATGTTCGACTGTTCGTACTAAAAAAAGTCTGTTAGCTCAGTGACGCTTAGCGATTGAAACAATTCTGTTTACTCTGAGCACATCACTAAATGGCTGGGGTGAAGTTATCGTAGGTATAAAAAAATTGACACGTTTGGTTTTCATACTATCTAATAACATGCCGTATCTAGCCTAGGTAGGTAGGTACTCTAAATCTGTGGTCGAATACATTGGTGTGTTCCATTTTTAAACATCAAAACAGTGAGTAAAAGTGCTTTAAATTCACTGTTTTCAGTGAATAAAATAAGCTTTTTATAGTGGGAATGGTATAAAATAGGTTTTCGTAATGTTTTCGTTTGACCTTCCATTCTGCACTAACTAAACCCGTTCGTTAGGTTAAGAAATAATAATAATAATCAGTAGTAGCAGGTAAGTCTCACTCATGAAAAATAATAATAATCAGTAGTAACAGTAAGCTTACTCATGTGAAATAATAATAATCAGTAGTAGCAGGTAAGTCTTACTCATGTGAAATAATAACAATCAGTAGTAGCAGGTAAGTCTTACTGATGTGAAATAATAATAATCAGTAGTAGCTGTGGTGGTAGTAGTAAGTCTCACTTATGGGAAATAATATTAATCAGTATGTAGTAGTAGGTAGTAGATAAGTCTTACTCAGGTGAAATTTTGTAGAAAGCATTCTTAGTTATTTCACTGACTCCATCACCAACATTGCACAATAACGAAGCTAAAGTTGCTTTTCTTATCTCCTTCAGTTGACCTGAAAATTGAAAAAAAAACTTATCTTTCTATGAACAAATGTCGCAGTTATTATTATTTCTTTTTTGTATACTTTACCCTTCGTCAAAAAACTTACTAGGGTCAGCGCACACCAAGAGCAGAGCATTTTCTGAGACTATTGAAAAATTTATCTTATGACAATTCCATACATTGCAAATTTAAATACACGCCAACGCCAAGCATGCTCGAGCCAAGTTTGGACGATTTAGTTTTGCAATGTATGGAATTGTCATAAGATTAATTTTTCAATAGTTTTAGAAAATGCTCTGCTCTGCTCTTGGTGTGCGCTGCGCCACACCAAGAGCAGGGCATTTTCTGAGACCATCGAAAAATCAATTTGACCAGACACATGAACAACTTTTACTATGGGACCAAACCTGAAATCGCGAAAAAAAATCAGCTGTTCCCTACATTTATGTTCGCATAAAGGCTCTTACAGACAGAGGCGATATCGCGTCGCGACGCGATATTGTTCTACGGATACAATATCGCAATATCGCGTCGCCGACGCGATATTGCCTCTGTCTGTAAGAGCCTTTATGCGAACATAAATGTAGGGAACAGCTGATTTTTTTTTCGCGATTTCATGATTGGTCCCATAGTAAAAGTTGTTCATAATGATAAGTACAGTGACCCCTTAAAAGATTGCCACTGTTTACACTTACACCCTGTATACTTGCATTCAGTAAACGCATGTGGTCTGTCTTTTCTCTCATACCAATGCCTGTTATTTTTCATAGATCACGATGTTTTTATCACTGATGTCAGTATTGTCCAAGTCAAACTCAGAAAATACATATGAATTGAATTCCAGTTCAATTCATCAAGTAGAAAATAAATAATCAATATACTTACATTCAGTAAACGCATGTGGTCTGTCTTTTCTCTCATACCAATGCCTGTCAGTTTTCATAGCCCGGAACATGTTGTCATTTAGAACATGAGCAACCGTAAGAGGTATGTTTCCACCTTCCATCAGTCCTTCACACCACCATCCAGCCATTACATCGATATCACCGACGCTTTCATAGAGTTCTTTCAGTTTTTCAATGTTCTGAAAAAGTTAGATAAATTATAATCTGGATTCTATAAAGCAGTACTTGTATTTATTTCAGTGTTAATTGTAGTACACACCGTACCACATAATTAATTATACTATGGTCTTTCAACGGCTAGCGATCAAGATATTGTATCCAATGATATACATTTCTTAAAAAATACACGTATGTAATGAGAAATTCATTAACTTATTACATAATGGAAAATAGTAATCTAATAAGGCGATAATGGCCAAAGACAAATGCATATTATTATTAATATTCATAGAATGACACTGATGAGGGGCTCGTGGGAAAATAAAAAAAATAACAGCCGCACGGGTCGATCGATCTAGTTAAGCTATTTTTGCCGCGCTTGGACCATCTTTACATACCAAGACTTCTCCATGATTCGGAAAGCACAATCTAGCAATTTCATGAAATCATGAGGTTTGAGGTCAATTCTAACTTATGGAGTTGTATTCTAATGATTATAATTCTGTAAAGCCATGTTAGTTACGGCCGCGAATCATATTTTAATCAAAAAACAACTTGATACTGACCTGCAAATTGCAAAAACGTAAGAAAATTTGAATTTCGCGGGCTACCCTGGCGCATCCCCCTTAAGCCGTTGGTTCCGACTGTCATTCGTGGATCTTTGACAGTCGTTATGGGTCGTCAGGAGCCCGAAAGTTTGACAACCAGTCTAACCAAGGGGTATCGTATTAAGGTTGATGCGCTAAGGTAGCCCGCGAAATTCAAATTTTCTTACGTTTTTTGCAATTTGCAGGTCAGTGTCAGGTTGTACGTTGATTAACATATGATTCGCGGCCGTAACTAACATGGCTTTACAGAATTATAATCATTACAATCTGCAATACAACTCCATAAGTTAGCGTTTACCGCAAACCTCATGATTTCATGAAATCGCTAGATTTGAGGTCAATTCTAACTTATGAAGTTGTATTGTTGATTCTAATGATTACAATTCTGTAAAGCCATGTTAGTTACAGCCGCGAATCACATTTTAATCAACATACAACCTGACACTGACCTGCAAATTGCAAAAAACGTAAGAAAATTTGAATTTCGCGGCCTACCCTGGCGCTTTCGCCTTAAACAGTAACTATGTTGTGGAGGTCAGATAGTCGCTCCACGTAAAATGCTAATACTCAGCTGGATCCGGTTAGACTGGAAGCCAACCCCAACGTAGTTAGGAAATGGCCAGGTAGTTGACGATAGAATGACATTGATATGAGGGCGTTGTTGCTAAACATTTGTGAAATTTTCACAGACATTGTTTTGTACAAAATAAGATGGCGGCGTTAGTTGCGATGAAATTTCGTCGAAAGTTAATCGTACCGATGTACGAGCATGTGACAAAGGTCATCGCATCGATGCACGAGTATGTAACAAAAGTTCAGCGTACCAATGTTATGTGACAATTTTAGCAGTTACCACTTTGATTATTATAATCATTGTAAGTTTTAAAAAGTCCTTATAAAACACACAAAAAAATACTTACTTTTCGCGGTATGAACTGTTTTAAATCATCGAAGCAAGTAATATTAACTCCTGTGAAGTGGTAAATGTAATCGATGTAAGGAGCGAGGCCGAAGTTGCGACCTTTGTTTAAATCACCAGCCGTCACGTCTAAAGCTTCTTGAACTCCAGGTAATCCACGATTAGCGATCTGCAAAATAATTATTAAATAAAGGTTTTATAAAATCCTGCATGTCATCATCCTGGCTGCAGCGTCAGGAAATCCTCTTCATAATTTTCACAAAAGGGAACTAATTTTCTTCCAAACAAATGAAATCTCTAATAAACTGAGTGATTCAATGTTATGAATTAGCATTGCAATATCTGAAAGTAGTATAGAAATATGTTATTAGGAACATCATTTTCAATCTTAGAGCTTAGAATGATAATTCAGAAATTGGTAGTAGGTATGCTGCGCTTGCACATTCTAATATTAAAATTTGATTCATAAACAAAGGAGATACTTACATCATAGCTAACAGAGCCATCAAGGCCATGACAGGGAGCTCTGAACGTGCTCTGTGTGAATTCCTCCACTTTCTTGGCTATCAGACCCATTCTAAATGTAGCGTTGAACAGCGGGTAGTCTTTGACAAAGCGGCCATTTTTATCAAATAGTCTGACAGTGAAGAAAAATACGTTAAATGAAAATTTTTTTGCTTTGTATCTTTTTAATTTAACCCGTTACAATCATGAAGCAATGTGTAACCTTATGGACCCCACAGGTTCATGTCAATGTTTGCTCGAATGTCAACCGAACCCCATAGGTTCGCAACTACTGTTGTGTAAGCCCGCGGTCGCCATCGGATAATAAAGTGTATCTATTCATATACGAAATCTCTTAAGAGTGACGAAAAGTATACGAGCACTTTCGTATGATGCGATACTTTCTCCGATTTCTTTCAGCTCAGATATCAGACGCTTCAGTTTTTATTCAATTTTGTCTTTCATTCGACATCCCAAGTGAACCGAATGATTGAAAAATAAAAAGAGAGGAGCAGATGAACGTTCATTCCTATGTTATTTTGTAGGTGTCATGTGAAAGTAGAAAGAAACAAAAATGGACATTCCCACGAGTGAAGCGCCTGTTATCAGCTTAAATAATTAAATTATAAATTATTCCCTCACTTAGCTGTCGATTCTTGCATGAGATGAAAATAGCGCATGACATAAGTGTACTCCAATGTCACTTCGGGGTACTTCGTGTCGTCATAAAGATCTCTGAATCCACCATCCTCAGTAATGATACCAAACTTGACAAGATTGGCGTGCCCTGGTGATGTAGAATATAATTTAGCTTCCACCGTTACCCACATTCATAACTTTATGATCATTATAATAATTTTAATATTGTGTGTGCTACAAGGATAATAAATCTTAGTATAGCTGGAGTTATCTCTACCTATTTAAAATGTGTGAGTCGCAATCCAACGGATTGTAGTAGATTATGACCTGCAAAGATGTTAGGTAGGTATGTGTACTTCTAGAGTTTGTTACGAGAAAAGCTTTGTTTAAACCGACAAAGTGGAATAAAGCTTCGGCCACACCTGAGCGACCAAAGCATCTTATCTTATGGCGCCTTGCACACCTGCGCGGAACACCGCGTTTGGAAAACGGGAAGCAGTCGTAGTCGGACGCACGCGTCTTGTGGTCAGACGTGTGTAGAGCTTGTCTTCTCTGAACAAAGTGAGAATTTTATGAATAGTGACTATCATTTGTACCATTTATGATGTTAACGTTTTACAATGTCAACCCTCAAATATCACACAATTTCGTGATTAAAATACCCGCCTTTGCAAAAAAAAAAGTATGTGTGTCAGCTCCGATACACGAATGACGAAAACAAAGGGCCTACGGTCCATTCTTCAGGCAACTTGCTAGTGTTAAACTAAGCCATAGACATGCAGCTTCAGTGACTATTCACTAAAAATGGGTTTCCCGATTTGCGCTGTAGTCGCGCATGTGTGCACGTAACAGTTTCGCGTTGTAGACGCTCCCGCTACTTGACGCTCAGGTCTGGCCGTAGTACTTATTAGGCAGACTGGAGAAAAAAGTAATTATAAAATAAACCAAGATAAGGACTCATGTTGATAATCTAGGTACATTACCTTATACAGCTGCATTCCACTCGTAAAAGTACATTTGATTGGAGTAGGCGGAGTTAATTTCTCTTGCCACATAAAACAACATTTCGTCGTCCCAACACGGATTCACCTTGACTAACTGACTGGCTATATAGTTGTGGTGTCTCGTGAACCAAATGACAAAAAGAGTGACTGGCAACAAGCTGTTGAAATCTTAAATAAAAAAGTATAATTAAAACATAAAAGCATCAACATCCAAACAAAACCGTCCGGTGTTAGTTTTCATAAACTTACTGGTAAGATAATCTAAGTAAGTGAGTAATTTATCATTTCTTTACCAAAAAACTTAGCCTAAGTAACATCAGTGTTGTGTCAATAAGGTATGGCTAATACAAATAAGTAAGACCCCTGCCCTTCAAACTAGGAAAATCCTGTATCATTGACCAAAATAACAATAATAAGCTAAATTATTGTATATCGATACGATGTTTGAACTAAACTCTCTCACTTACGGTTTTCGAAGCACCTGGTTTCATCCGGTGCAACATTGTTGGGACAGTATGCGGTAGGTCCATTTGGAGGGAAAAGCTTCCCGTCTTCCTCTTCCAATATGATCATTCCATTATTGTAAGTTCTCATCACCTTATCGCCTTTACCATGCGCATTGTAAATTTGTGATTCATCATACGGCGTAGTTGCCTTTTTAATCTGGTAAAAAAATAGTGAGTAATCATTAATTAGAGGGTGGTGAGGGGCATGAGAGGGGATGTTGAGAGGAGACGAGGAGGATGTGGTGAGAAGGGGAACAAAAATCTGGTATTACTTCACCAATAATTGTAAAATTTCAATAACACCCCGTATTACCTACCTTTTTTATTACTTTAAATTATTCTACATCTTATTAGCTTTCTAAAAGTAAAAATGCCACGTTTATAACTCAGTCACAGCATTTCCTATCAACTGTTAAAGAAAGGCCTTGCACACTGCTACGTACTACACTTCAGCAAGTACGCATTTTTTTTGGATTACAAAAAAACCATCGATTAAATTAAGCATTGTTTATAATTTCGATATGTGCACATTATGAAGACTCACACTGTATACTCTACAGTGTGAGTCTTCAATATGGAAGAAGAAACGTCGCGCCGCCGCAGCCGCCGCCGACACCAAATAAATTAGCTTAGGGGCAAGAGAACGAATGATGAATTAATAAACTGACATACCACAGAAGGTACTTTGTCCCTGGTGCAGTTGAAGGACTGGTGGGTGAGAGGTCTTGTGCTATTCATACAACGAATACTCGAGTACCTAAAAACGGGGTCATCATCTAGTACAATGTTCGGCGTACATTTAGAATCATTCATGTGTTCCTTTTCGCAGCAATAGGTTGTATCAAGCAACATATTTTCTAAAAATAATAATAAAAAGAACATTAGTGTACACAATAGTACCTATTGTAACAACAATGGTAAAGAAAAATAAATTATGGGTTTTTTAAAAACGAATAAATATCCGAAGCGCATTGAAGCAACCGGTTCAACCTAGATCAAAACTGTCTGTTTAGGGAATAGTCAATCCTTAACAATTCTTAGTTGGTCCAATGTCGTCCATCATCATAATCAGCCTGTCATGTTCCCACTGCTGGGACACAGGCCTCCTCTCTTTGAGAGGGAGTGGGCTGTAATCTATCACACGGGACAAGTGCGGGTTTGGTAGATGTCACATGTCTTTGAATTTTTGGTTCTGGGACATGCCGGTTTCCTCACGATGTTTTCCTTCATAGTTTTGAGAGCAGCAGTGATGAAATTATTTACACAAAGTAATGCGCCTGCCTGGGTTCGAACCCACGACCTACAACTCGTAAGTCGAGACCGTTGCCACTAGGCTACCACTGCTCACCAATTTCGTCCATAATATTATGGACAAAATAGGATTTTATAAATACTTGCCAATGTCATGAACCGTTCCGATATCGTTAAACTTGTATATTCCGTAGCCGCCTACATTGTGATTAAAAAGGTCATGACTAGATTGACCTTCTTTCAATAGTTCGATACGGACAACTCTTGCCAAAGGCAGTTCATTGCCAGAAAGAGCCTTCCTTTGTTCGTAATCTGTAAATAAATAATATAATAATATATCAATATAGTTAAATTTGACAACGATGTGTTATTTTAAAAGTTTAGGCACTGCTCCACCAACCCACGACCAAACGACACACAAATACGTGGCTGCCAAACAAATGAACAGTGCAACTCGTTGTGGGTAACATCTCCCTTCACCTGCTTGCACATTCTACTTCTCAAAACTCAATGCATGACATGGAGTCGGTCAGTTAGTCAGAAAGTTGAAGTTCCAAATCATAGATCCTGGGTACACATGTACATGTGAGAACAATTTAAAAAAAATAAACCGGCCAAGTGCGTGTCGGATCACGCACAATGAAGGGTTCCGGTTGTTGAAAAGAATGTATCCCAAAAACAAACTTAACATTAAAAAACAAACACACACACACACATCACATTATCCCTA
Source organism: Cosmia trapezina (assembly GCA_905163495.3). Taxonomy (NCBI): domain Eukaryota; kingdom Metazoa; phylum Arthropoda; class Insecta; order Lepidoptera; family Noctuidae; genus Cosmia; species Cosmia trapezina. The sequence goes on along the minus strand of LR991020.1, from coordinate 29,819,940 downwards.
AAATATTTTTATTATGTGATCAAATTACAAATTAGGTACCTACCAATTTTTGGACTTTTTCCTCTACTTATGCTGTGAGACCTTGCTTCTTGCCAAATTTCATTATTCTAGGTCAACGGGAAGTACCCCTATAGGTTTTGATTTACTTGCGAGTATCAAAATATGACGCTTATATGGCCATAATTTTTTATTGCGTTGACTGAGAAGCTTGATTTTTTTAGATCTATAAGGGACCATAGAGTTACGTATTTGATATTAATTTCAACTTGATACCTCCATGTGTTCCTGAGAAAAAGGGTCTTGACAGACTGTCAGCCAGACAAACACACGGACAACTATGAAGTGATCCTATAAGGATTCCGTTTTTCTGTTTTGAGGTATGGAACCCTAATAAGATTAAAGATAAGAGACCAGGGGCCCTACTCCTAAACACGAAGCCCGTAGTTTCGGCCTTTGTTACGGGCGTTTCCTACTCCGTATCACTTACGGATGGATGATTGGTTCGGGGCCCGAACGAAGTATGAATGACAACATGATTTGCCAGTTGTCCCTACTCCCGATGTGTGTTTGCCCGTCCGAAAAATTTAACTTTTACACTTGTTTTGATAGATCATAATGTCAGACGGACGGATGAACGGACGGTCGGAAAGACGGATGGACTTAGGGAGTAGGACCCCAGTCTCGAGTCTCGACTGCCAGCGCCCATTCGCAAACACGACGCGTGCAGTGTAACGTTGCAGTAAACGGTGGTCTTTATACTTAGCTATCTTGGCTTCTATACTAATGTTTACTGTGATACTCAATATATTCTTACCATTATGATAATGAGCAGGCAATATCCTTTCCAGGGGTGACAAATAGGTTCCCCTTGCAGGATGTATAAGACTGTTACACGATCCATCGATCCGTCTCCATTCAGTTTCGTCGCAGGGATCAATATCGATAGTGCAAGTACTGAAACATAGATGATAGTAGATTTATTCTACTTATTATATTCTTTGTAATAGTTGGTTATAAATGGAAAATACAAAATTTAACCCAAATATTTCCAATAGCCTACAATCACTATAGCTAGATCGGCTGATCGGCAAAACCCATGAGCAACCCATCGATCACTACATATTAATTTGTTTGTTTGAAAAAAACACTTTTTTAATTTCGATTTATCAAATATAGGTATCGAAATAAAAAAGTGCAATATATTGCCAGTTTTTTCACCTATTGTCGTATTGTTGTCACCACATTGAATAAAATCAAATAAAGTAGGTACTCACTCTGTCAAGTTGTTTGTTTCATAAAAAGTCATTAGATTCTTTGAAACCACTTCACCCGTATAGTAATCGTGATTAACCCCATAGCTGAGACCTGTGCACAGCGAAACTAAGAAAATACTCACAAGCAACGTCATTGCCAATTCTGTAAATGCAGTTTTTAAATTTCTCTTTTTATAGCAATTTCTGTTATTGGCTTTCAATAAATAATGAAACTGCATTTTCACTTTGTAAATAACAAGTTTGCAATTTAATATTTATTCTGAGGTAAATTATGAGGTGTGACATATTCTGAGCATACAATGAGACTTACTTCTTGCCAGGGTCACACTAGGGTACTCGAGAAATGTATTTTTTTGTGGATAAAATCGTCAATTCGAAATAAAAATACACCATAATCTACTTTTGTCTTACCAAGGTCTATCGTATTACCCAGAAAAGGTCAGATAAAAGGTAAGGTAAGGTCGTAAGGTCAGATAGGCAGTCGCTCCATGTAAAATACTGGTATTCAGCTGCATCCGGTTAGACTGCAAGCCCAACCCAACATAGTTGGAATAAAAATCGGCCAAGTGCGTGTCGGGCCACGCGCAGTAATAGGGTTCCGTATTGCACGCCGCCGCCCGTCGTTATTCGAGCGTAAATATTATTAATTTAGAAATCATTATTAATAAGAATGTTGTGATTTTACTGTTGTATATTTTTACATGGTTCATAAACTTATATTTACTACCTATTTTACACAACTAACAACGTTACATATAAGTAATTTTTAATGGAATTTGTTCGAAATTTTTACTGTTCAAAGTACTTTTTACAAGTTGGTTGACTATACTCGTAAACTTGATAAGCCTACTTAGCTGTGATAGTTTTCCTTTTAATTTCGTTATATATACTACTACTGTGAATTTTTTCACCCATTGAAAACTAACCGTTTAGCTGGCAGGGGACACACACACTTGACTCTAACAAAAATTTGCACTTTAAAGCTTAATATTTCAGAAACGCATCCCTAAATCGAAAAACTGTTTTCACAAACCCGTAATATTTTTGAAAGACCTATCCAATAATACCCTACACCATGGGGTAGACGAGAAAAAAAAACATCCCCACTACGTGTACAGAAGGTACACGGTGTAAGGGTTCCTTGTTGACTACGGAACCCTCAAAAGGCTAGGCAGATGATGAATCTACTTTAGGCATTATGTAGGTATAATATATTATGTATGTATAAGACAAACTTTGATGCTTCAAAGTTTGGCTTTTACATTACCTATGCCATGCCATACTAGGTATATATTTTGCAGAGTATGAGCGATGAAAAACTGCAATAAAACTAAAGCGTGTTTTGTTAAAGTTTCACCATTCATAGTTGTGCCTTGCACCAGGCACATAGGTTCCCATTATACAAGAAGAAAAATACACAACATGCCCTGAACAAATACTTTTTATTTCCTTTTCTTATTTCCTAACTAATAAGCCTCGTTCTTTCCCCCGCCAATCACATAAGTAATTGAATACAAGCGATAGAATTTCCCACAATTCCACCCCAAGAGAAATAGTTTCACCATATCTCTTAAGGGGAACAAAGGAAAGAGTACCTACGTACCGTTAATTGACGTTGCTAACAGCAACTGATCTAGATATCTTTAGAAATAACATGAGAACATGACTATTCTTTGAAGGACACACAGAGGACATTATTAAATATTATAGTGTAGTATGTTATTATTATAGTATAATATGGTGGTGAATGGTTCACCCTCATACCGTGGGTTATGTCGTAAGTTCCATAAACAGCCACATCCAGAATATATTTTCCACCTGAAGGGTTACTTTTGTCTGCTTATTGCACGATATAATCTACTTTATCCGACTCAGCATCAGATGACATTCAGCCATGTTTTTTACATGCCAGACCGAATTCCAAATGTGACACTAACAGAGTCTGACAACAAAAAAATAAAAATCCGGCCAAGTGCGTGTCGGACTACGCACAATGAAGGGTTCCGTAGTTGGGATGAAATTATACCAAGAACAAACTTAACATTATAGTTAAGAAACATGTACTCCCATGCATTCCAACAGTAAATGTAAGTTTGTACTCGAAATGTTGAGAGATTTACCATGTTAATTTAAGACCACAAACTTCTTATAGGTTTATAAAAAATAAAAAATAAGAATGTTTATTTTGTCCCAAAACAGTAACATACATTATACTTATGAGACAACCCCAGTAAGTAATTTAACATACTTGTGTTGGGGCAATCTCGCTCTTTCCCTTAGTGATTAACAATATTGAGACAATTTTATAAAAAAAGATGAGTAAAAATTAAGTTTAGGAAGAAACAAAAAAAAAAAAAAAAAAAAATTACAGTAATTGACTTAATTAGTTGCTCTTTGTGTATGCCTATGTGAACATATTATATGTGCTTCTTATTTTATTTTTAAACAGGGTTTGTGTTTTATGTGTATATGTGTGTGTGTATGTGTTTGTATGAGGAGTGAGGGTGTGTTTTTGTGTGTGAAAAATGTATGTGTATGTCTTCTTAGAAGTGCCGATGCGTTCGAAGTACAAATTCTGTACCTTTAGTGAAAAGTGATACAACTCGAATTGTAGCAGTTTTGAGTTCATTAAACAATCTTGAAGCTTGAATTTTACTTGATTTTTCTATCTAATCGGTTTAACTCTATCTACTATAGAACGGGAAATAAGTTTCGTGTTGAATAATACAAGTTGCATTCTTGGTTAATTTTGATGATATTTTTTGTGTATATTGATACGTCTTTAGTAATATTAAATTGAACTAAAGCTTAAACTTAAACAAATACGTGTAAATAAGGCTATCTCGATTTGTAATACTTGACACATTTAATAATAATTACATGAGTTTTGTGCTTGTTGATACAACACAATTTATATTAAGTGACACTAAATATATCATACAATTAGCAGCTGTGAATGATAATATAACTCAACTTATATCTCTTTAGTGTATGCAGCATTAAATACCACCAACGTGATAAATGATACAACTAAACCTGTATCAAATTACACGTGAAATATATTTAGTACCGCGGTTAGTTCTTATTTATATAAATTTATTTATATCGCTGTAGTATAGGATTTTTAGAAACCGATCAATAGTGATCATCGTGTAAAGTGATTTAAGCAGTTTCGTGTTCCCACTTCTGTCTCTTTCTGTCACGGCCGCGCCGTCTCCGCAGTGAGAAAGCGAGACCGGCAATGATGGCGGCGGAGGTAATCACGCTCAAACGCCATTAAAAATTAATGAAGTATCATTAGCAAATAACACCATTTGTGGTTGATTTTTTAATAAATGGAGTGAATCATTAATGTACACTAAAAAGAGGAAAGGACCCAATATCGACCCTTGTGGAACACCCATTTTTACTTTTTAACCGAGTGAATTGACACCATTTATTTGAACTTGCTGTTGTCTATCATTTATATAAGATTTTACTAAACTGAGGGCAAGTTTTCCAAGTCCATAATGCTCAAGTTTCAAGAGTAAGGTTTCTTGATCGACGAAATCAAATGCCTTGGAGAGGTCACAAAAGATTCCTATGTCGTCTTGAGCCTCTTCCCACGCGTTAAAAATGTGTTTTAATAAGGTTACACGTCAGTCGTACAACGTCCTTCGGTGAAACCAAATTGTTGATTGTGAAGTATTTTATTGGTGTTAAAATTATAGAGCGTTTGATTAAGCATTACCATTTCAAACACGTTGCTGAAAACTGGCAACACGGATATGGGTCTATAGTTATTTGTGTCTTTATGCCCGGATTTAAAAAGTGGTATTACCTTACTGTATTTCATTAAATCCGGGAAAACTCCTTGATCTACATACAAATTAAATATTAAGGCTAAGTAAGGCACTACAGTCATTATGGAGGTACAGACTTTATATGACATTCTCCAAAGATCTTCGGTCAGTTTGATCTTAATTTGCTTATAAGCTTTTATTACTGTTATGGGGTTAATATGCTTAAAGTTAAATTCAATCGGACAGGCCAAAACGTTCGGCCTTACTAAATCAAAACCACTGAAGTTTTAAACTCCTCGCCCTTGGTCACTGCAAGGGCGAGGAGTTTAAGACTTCAGTAGTTTTAAGTGGGATACTGGTAAAGAAATTTACAAATTCTTGAGCAACTTCTTTGCTATCGCAAATCCACAAAATCCACATGACGACTCCAGTTTGTAATCAATATTATGCTTTCTGTTCCTGTTCGTTTCATTATTGATAATTTTCCAAACTATCTATAATTTATTATCTGCTGATTTAACCTTGTTGCTAATGTATAAGGCTTTAGCTGCTTTACAAGTGTTCTTAAAAAATCTAGAGAAAGTAGCAACATAAACGCAAAACGAAACGTAAACGTAAGTACAAAGTAATAAGTACTTTTAAAAGACTTTTATAATTTAGTTTATTTTTTTATTTTATTTTCTAAATTTATTAAGTTTCATCTAGCTGATCTCAACTAAAAATTAATTCTATTATATCAACGACTAAGTCGTAACCCTAATGCTAAATAAGTTATTATTAACTTTAGGGAACTTAATTTTCAGTGATTTTTTTTTCTGAGTAATAAATAGACTGATTAAAGTGAGACTGTTACCTATTGATTTAACTAAAACACTGTTCACTATAATACATAATAAAAATATACTTAATTTATTTACACTTTTATTTACTCGCTTTTTAAATGAAAATAGACACCGACAGTATACATGTTACTAGGCCCCTACAATAGAAATAAAATTAAATTTATATTACTATACACCTTGAAAGCTTTAAAGTTTATTTGATATAAATAAAGATAAATCGTTATACACCACCTCTTTTGTTGTATTTAATGTGTGTAAAGTGATATAAGTTTGTTTTTATCACAGCACAATAAAAAGACACGGTACAAATGAAATCTCCATGTTTTCTAAACAAAATTAGTTCTAGTGTTTTTATTACATAAAGATCTATTGCTATCAAAAAGACGTATAAAAAAAACTTGTAACATTCAACACCAGTGCATTTTATAACGTGTGAAATGATATAATTTAAGTTATAACATTATACACGTAGGGACTTAAATGTGGCCAATGATATAACTCTAGTTTTTTTTAATTATCTTAAAATCTAATTATTTTATCACATAATCGAAGCATATACCATATAAAAGTAACAATTTCCAATTGATTAAAGTTAAAACATAAAAAAAAATCGCAGTAATAAAAAAGTTGTAGCTGTTTAAAAAATGCAAAACTTTTTAGTTATTTTTCTCAAAACGAGGTATTCTGACTTATACCACTTTTCACTAAAGGTACAGAATTATAGATTAAAACTTGTTGAGAACTTAAATTGTAAAAAAGTAGTAAGAAATTGTTTAGCTCTTAAAATGTCGATAATAATAAAATTTCTAATTTTGTCTGCTAATTGGCGTTACCCAAGTCTAGCTAAAATCTGCTCAGTTTCTTCGTATGTTAAGGTTTTTAGCCACTCAGTTATTAGCTTTTTGCATATGTGTGAGACCTCACGGTGAAACTTTAATTTTACATTTATTTTATTACTAGCTGTTGCCCGCGGCTTCGCCCGCATAGATGTCGGAAAATATCACATGGGAACGTTCATGTGGAAAACATAGGGCATATCCCTAACTTAAGAAATGCTGGGTTTCCCATAAAAACTTTCATCCCTTTTATCACCCCCTGTAGGATTATGTTTTAAGACAAAAAGTAGCCCATGTCCTTTCCCAGGACACCATCCATAGCCTTGCCAAATTTTATCGAAACCCGTGCAGTTTTGTAAATTTTAAAATCAACCCCTATTTTACCCCCTTAGGGGATGATTTTTCAAAAACGCTGAACTGCATATTTCTTAATTTCCTACCAATAGCATAAATTTGTTATCCCTAACTTAAGAAATACTGGGTTTCCCTTACAAACTTTCATCTCCTATATCACCCCCTGTAGTATTGTTTTTGAAAGTATCCTATGTCCTTTCCCAGGATGCTATATAAAGCCTTGCCAAATTTTGTCGAAATCCGTGCAGTTTTGTAAATTTTAAAATCAACCCCGATTGTACCCCCTTAGGGGATGATTTTTCAAAAACGCTGAACCGCATATTTCTTTATTTCCTATCAAAAGCATACATTTTAATTTTCACATCCCTAACTTAAGAAATACTGAGTTTCCCATACAAACTTTCATCCCCTATATCACCCCCTGTAGGATTATTTTTGAAAAAAAAGTAGACTATGTCCGTCCCCAGGACACCATCTATAGCCTTGCCAAATTTTATCGAAATCCGTGCAGTTTTGTAAATTTTAAAATCAAACCCTATTTTACTCCTTTAGGGGATGATTTTTCAAAAACGCTGAACCGCATATTTCTTAATTTCCTACCAATAGCATAAATTTGTTATCCCTAACTTAAGAAACACTGGGTTTCCCTTACAAACTTTCATCCCCTATATCACCCCCTGTAGTATTGTTTTTGAAAGTATCCTATGTCCTTTCCCAGGATGCTATATAAAGCCTTGCCAAATTTTGTCGAAATCCGTGCAGTTTTGTAAATTTTAAAATCAACCCCGATTGTACCCCCTTAGGGGATGATTTTTCAAAAATGCTGAACCGCATATTTCTTTATTTCCTATCAAAAGCATACATTTTAATTTTCACATCCCTAACTTAAGAAATACTGAGTTTCCCATACAAACTTTCATCCCCTATATCACCCCCTGTAGGATTATTTTTGAAAAAAAAAGTAGACTATATCCGTCCCAAGGACACCATCTATAGCCTTGCCAAATTTTATCGAAATCCGTGCAGTTTTGTAAATTTTAAAATCAACCCCTATTTTACCCCTTTAGGGGATGATTTTTCAAAAACGCTGAACCGCATATTTCTTAATTTCCTACCAATAGCATAAATTTGTTATCCCTAACTTAAGAAATACTGGGTTTCCCTTACAAACTTTCATCCCCTATATCACCCCCTGTAGTATTGTTTTTGAAAGTATCCTATGTCCTTTCCCAGGATGCTATATAAAGCCTTGCCAAATTTTGTCGAAATCCATGCAGTTTTGTAAATTTTAAAATCAACACCTATTTTACCCCCTTAGGGGATGATTTTACAAAAACGCTGAACCGCATATTTCTTTATTTCCTATCAAAAGCATACATTTTAATTTTCACATCCCTAACTTAAGAAATACTGAGTTTCCCATACAAACTTTCATCCCCTATATCACCCCCTGTAGGATTATTTTTGAAAAAAAAAGTAGCCTATGTCCGTCCCCAGGATACCATCTATAGCTTTGCCAAATTTTATCGAAATCCGTTCAGTGGTTTAGGCATGAAAAGGTAACAGACAGACAGACAGACAGACAGACAGACAGACAGACAGACAGACAGACAGACAGACAGACAGACAGAGTTACTTTCGAATTTATAATATTAGTATGGATAAATGTAGGCTGATTGGGTTGCATACTGACGCCGTGCAAAAGCGGTTTGGACCCCAGGGGAGTAAGCCACTGTATCCTTTCGTCTTTTCTCATGACTATCTTGGTGAAATGGAATAGATTTATGTAAGTATAGGATCGAAATTAAGAAATATAGTTTTCTTACTGAAAGTAAGCCACTGATTTTATATAGATCGTCTGTGGGGTATCTGTATGGTTTATAGTACATAACTTTTAAAAGTGATCTTTGAGCTCTTTCTATCTCAAGGAATTTAGTTTTTGTGGCTCCTCCCCAGACTGGTAAGCAGTATGAAATAACCGATTGCGTGAGCGCAGTGTAGATGCTATTTAGTGTCTTTGGAGGCATCACATGTCTTAGATTTTTAAAAATCCATATAAATTTTCGCACCCGTGACGTGACCATCTCAATATGCGGATGCCAAGTTAGACACTCGTCAACTATAATAGTTCTATACCTGTATATTACAGGTTTTCCTGTAATGTACAGGTATAGAACTATTTTCTGTATTTTTTTCAAAATTTGAGGCTTAGTAGTTTCGGAGATAAGGGAGGGAATGGTCATTTTTCGTCTATTTTCTTAAATAACTTTAAAAGATATTTTTTAAAATTATCAAAAATATATTTGAGTCCCTTCCTTTCATTTGATATATCACATGGTT